>CM032333.1:64985308-65585308 GCA_019022515.1 Quercus aquifolioides
ACAGTGTCAAATAATACATATCACATATTCTCACATGCAATCATGTGAGTAGATAACAACATCTAACCCTACTGGTGAGGGATCAACACTTATTCTTACATACAACCCTATGAGCGAGCTTACACATATACCTGATCAATTCTAAAAACACTTATTTTGATTCACATATCACAAAAGCAAAGTTTATACAAAATAGAATAAATTTCTTAATATTAACAATTATTCCAACAATAAAGGCATATCGAATATTACAATGTCGAATTGAAACATAAATCAAAGGATGCTTGATTCTCTTAGGGAATGAGTAGGAACTGAGGAGTTTATACAAATATTTTACAATTCTTGAGTAAATCTAAAAACTTAATTTGCTAAAGAAAAACGTCTTAAGTACCATTTGGAAAATAAGAATATGACTTTGAAATCACCTGGTTTTAAACAAACTTAAAGAACAAGAACCATTTTAGAAAACTTACATTGAAACTCAATTATTTTGTGAAAAGAGTTTAGTTTAGAAATCATCTTTTAAATAAGATTCGGACATTCAAAACATTATTTAAAATTCGAATTTCTCTTTCAATGATGTAAAAATTATTTCAATAAACTTTAGAAAATGTAAGCTTAAAAATATGACTTTCAGAAACCTTTGGCATCTAAGAACCTAAATGACAAAACTTGTGCATATTATGCATAATTACTTACAGCACTTGAATCACTTTGAAAGTTCAGCTGAAACACCCTCCAAAATAGTCTCAAAATACTCTTAAATAAGACTTATAATCAATCATGGAAATTACTTAATATCCTCCACAAAATATAAATCTTATTAAATTATACAAATTGACTCACTAGGAAAATACTTTGCCGAACTAAATGATAACACTAATGCAAAGCATCTCTACCCAAAACTATGTTTCATTGAATTTATCAAAACTCAGAAGCAGCAGCTAATACTTTAGGATTTAATATATGTCCTAAACAAAAAGTAAAACCTTAAACATGAATTAGGCTCTATAACCATAACTTTGTTCTAAAATACACACTATGGGCAAACCTAGGATTTAATATATATATATTATATATATAATATATATAGTTTGTGGGGGCTAGCTGAGTTGATGCATAATTCTGGTTCCGTAAGAAATAACCTCAACATATTTGCTAGTGAGATGACATATACTGAAACTGAACTAGTGAGCAAACTCCAGGAGATCCGCATTCACATATCTTCTCATGGACTCAGATGGTATGCTGCTTATGTCCTTAGTTACTTGGAGTGTATGGTTTTCCAACTAAACTGGGGAAAAGGATTGGGAAAGCACTTAATGAGAAGGAATATCGATTTAATATATATAAACCCAAAGAAAAACGTTAAAGCCATCCACACAGAGGCCAATTCTAAGATTTAATATATATACAAATATGTCTCCCAATGGGTTTAATAGCATATAACCTCAATGAAAAATGGTGGGCAATATCATTGACTTATTTTAGGCCAAAATGGGCATGTGCCCCTTTCACCCAAAAGATGTAGCAAAATGCCCATGTTCTGAAACTATCTAGCAAAATAACCATGTTTTGAAACTCGATTTGATGAAAATCGAGTAATGTGAGAAATTTTACATGGAACTCGAGTTCCATGAACTCGAGTTACTTCAATGGAACTCAAGTTCATGGAACTCGAGCTCCATGTATTTTTTTTTTTTTTTTTAAGTATGATTTCACATAACTCGATTTTCTAAAAATCGATTTTTTCATTGAAACTCAATTTTTAGAAAATCGAGTTTAAAACATAGGTATTTTGCTAGATAGTTTCAGAACATGAGCATTTTGCTGGAAAGTTTTGGTGAAAAGAACAAATGCCCATTTTGGCCCTTATTTTATATATATTATATATATATATATATAACATATCCAAAAGAAAAACATAAGCCATAATCATAGATTAGAACTTGTAATTCCATGGCTCAATTCAAGAATATACGTAGTGGGTAGTGGGTAATCTAACGTAAAAGTGTAAGTAATATTCTGGGAAAATCCCTTTTAAACAATCTACACATTCCTAACTCTTTTAATTCTTTGATTCTAACAAATGAAAAATCATACCTGGAATTCTTTGGTTGCCTCCTTAATTAACTCCAAGGAAAAATATACCTCCTAGCCTCCTTAGTGATGAAACCCTTCTTATGAAAACCCTAATTTATCTCTTCATCTACCTTATATTTAACATATCAGAGATGTGGGCTTAGTGGGGTAGTGAGCTATAATTACTAACAAAAAGTACTTATGGCCCATCAATTATGTATATATATAAAAAAATATAATAACCTCAAATAAAGATATGCGAGGTATTACACTGTTGCTTGATACCTCTCCTGAACTAGTGGTGGCTAGTGATAGTGTGACCTTGTATGCACTTCGGACCGTGAAATTCCCTTTTTGTGTATATGCCCACTCCAACCGGTCCATAGGTAATCAGGAAAGGAATACTCATGATAGCAAGAGCATCATCTGGTGAGTAGAACTAACGTACCGTGTCTGACCTCCAAGCTCAAGTATGTGGATCAATAAGCAATGCCACTCTTGCATCAGCGGTATAGTAGCAGGCCTAGATGTGAGCTTGATGGTAGAAGTTTGGTGTAACCACTTGTCGTTCCAAATGTCAATTGATTGCCTGTTCCCCACTTGCCATCGATGACAATGTTTAACCACATCTTGTGCAACCAAAATACTCCTCCATGCATAGGATGGATGATGCCCCAGTTCAGTCGAAAGAAAATCTCCATTGGGGAAACATTTAGCCTTGAATACCCTGTGGACTAGGGAATTTGTACACGTTTGCAGTCGCCACTCTTGCTTAGCTAATAAAGCTAAGTTAAAAGCTTTAAGACTGCAAAAACCGAGGCCTCCCTCCTCCTTAACTAGACACATTTTTTCCTAACTCAGCCAAGCCATATTATTCCTCTCATTTGTTTGGCCCCACCAAAACTTAGGAACCATACTTGTTATCTCATTCCATAGTATGTTAATCTACTAAGAATGCTTCAAGTGACCAAAATTTGTGTTTGTAGGACTCAATGTGAGCGGATCAATTTTCTCCAAGTATATGCGTTTTGTTGAACCCGGGCACACCAGATAGTGGATATTGATCTTTCTAGGACATTTGACAAAAATGTTCTGCAATTACATTTTTTTTATTTATTAATGAGACATATGATAGAACATATGTGCCAATGTTTTCTTCTGCAACTTCAATTTATTTATAGGCCATTTCTAATCTACTTCTCATTTTTTGTCTATAGGCCAATGTAAAGAACATAATAATAATAATAATATTTTGACCAATTTTTATATAGTAGTATACTTCTTGTTTTTTGAATTATTAGACTTTTGTTAACTTTGTTATATTTATTATCAAATAAAAGTAATTAAGTTATGCAACTCTAATCAATATGGTTTTTTTAAAGAGTGTTAAATTTTCTTTTAATTCTTAAATGGACTTGAACTAATTTTAAATGAATTTAAAGAAAATTTTAAAATAAAAATAATGGACTTGAAAGTTGAAATCTATTAAAACACTCCATAAAAAGAATAGATCTGTATGTTTAAACAATTGGGAAGGTTCATACCAAAAAAAAATAAAAGAAAAAAATAAATCTGTATGTTTAAACAATTGGTACAAAAATTAAAGTGGAACTTCATGATAGAGATCCCACTTTCTGGAGTTTCCACCGCCACTCTCTTTTATTTGCACCTCATTTAATTTGTATTGATATATTTTTATTTTTATTTTTGTTATTAAAGCATAAATTAATATTAAGAAAAACAGAAAGCAGTACAGAAAAACACTACAATTCATCCACATACCAAACAACATTTACAGAAAAACACTATTGAACTCAGACAAAGCAACATTTACAAAACTTTTACCCACTTCAGCATCACAATTAACTTTTATAGAACCCAATCCAGCTTTGGAACATCATGAGGGAACACTGATTTTGCTAACTAATTTTATTCTTCCTCCAATGCTCTGCATCAGGAAAAAAGCCTTCATTCAACATAGTATTGATATCATTAACATAGTACACAAAATTATATGCAAGCTTAATATAACAATAGCCAAAAAAAATTCATCCCAAAACAAACAAAGGAACAAATTGATATGATTCTATAAGAGAAAATTGGAAATACATACTGATATTTGGCACTCCAATTATGGATCTGTAGGAAGATGCCAACAACATTGAATAAAATCCAAGATTTAAATTAAAAGCAAAAAATGACAATAATTACTAAATCAAACAAGAAAATGTATTAACTTCTATATAAATTTCTGCCTCTAAATTTACCTAACGTGTTTCTTACATTTTATCAAACAAAAAAAAATGTATATCTGCAATTAACTTCTATATCATGAAGCAATGGATACTTTTGCCTTAGTAGACAACACGTACATGCCTCTTCAAGAGCAACATACTTAGTACTCACTACACACTCACTAAATTAAAACATCATTCAATACATGTGCGATGAGACTTTCTTTTTCTTTTTCTTTTTTAAGTTTAATGTAATTTTTCAATTTGAATTTGTCTATTATTAGTGAGGTTACACATGAAGAGATTTTTAAGAAACTAAAATTTTGGATTTTGAAAATGAGTAAACTGCTGGGTGTGTGCTAGTTTTTAGGAAAAAAAATATATCAAACGTGTGTAGATATATTTAAATAGAGAGTGTGGGATAATTTTTAGGAAAAATTTTTCTCTTGTAGTTTTTTGTAATTAAATTTTGTTGAATTACAATTTTAACCCTATTTTTTATTTTTAAGAATAAGGATTATTTATTTAGATTAGTGTTATTTTTGACATTTTTTAAAGTCATAACTAATTTTCTAAATCCTCTTAATATATAGATATAGAAGAAGAAGACTGACTTCATCACACGTATGGGTGGCAAAATTGGACACGATCCACGAACCCGACACAACACAACACGAAATTAGTAGGTTATGGGTTGAGGCTTAATGGATTTATGTCATATTTTGGTTGACACAATTGACCCATTTAATGAACGGGTTGGTTAGTGTCCATCACATGAAACCCGTTTGACCCGTTTAACTAAATGACATTTTACCAATACCCTTCAAACCGTAGGTATATAAACTTATTAATTGTTGTGATTTATTTTCTTTGACATATTATGATTGATTATTAGTTTTTTTTTTTTCATTTTGATAAAATCTGATAAATAAATTGACACAACTGACCCGTTTAATAAATAAGTTGTGTTAAGGTTGAGGAATCCTGACCCGTTTAATAAACATGTCAGGTTAGGGTTGACTCATATAGTTGAATACTCATGAGTCGACACAAACTTGACACGTGAATACGAATTGTCACCCCTAACCACACGCACTCTGCAAGTGCAATGACGCCTTTTTTTTTCTTTTTTCTTTTTTTTTTTTTGAGTTTAATGTAATTTTTCAATTTGAAATTGTTTATTGTCAGTGAGATTACACATGAAGGGATTTTTAAAAAACTAAAATTTTGGATTTTGAAAATGAGTAAACTGTTGGGTTTAGTGCATGTTAGTTTTTAGGAAAAAATGTATCAAACGTGTGTAAATATATTTATATAGAGTGTGTGTGCTAATTTTTAGGAAAAAAGTTTCTCTAGTAGTTTTTTGTTTTTGAATTTTGTTGAATTACGATTTTAACTCTATTTTTTTTTAAGAATAAGGATTATCTAATTAGATTAGGGGTATTTTTGACATTTTTTGAAGTCATAACTAACTTTCTGAATTCTTTTAATATATACTAGCCTCATCACACGCGCTTCGCGTGTGCGATGAGGCTCTTTTTTTTGGGATTTAGTATTATAATTTTTCTTTCATCACAATTTGAAAAAATAGATAAGATTTTTTTTAAAAGAGAATAGGATTTCTTTTTCAATTAGAAGCTTTTGCGTGTTTATCCAAATCCAAATTGATAATGTAATTGTTATAAAAAAAAAATTTTGATAATGTAATAAATCCAAAAAAAGATGATAATGTAATAGTTTAAAAAAAATGTGGGATAGTTTAGTCTGACACTTTTTTTTGATAATGTAATAAATCCAAAAAAAGATGATAATGTGTATGTGTGTATGTATATATATATATACACGTGCTTCGCGCATGCGATGAGGTTTTTTTTTTTGGCGGTCCTATTTTGTAGCCAAAAAAAAAAAAAATCTGTGTTTTTTTTTTTTTTTTTTGATAATCTAATTTATAAGTGGATAAAGAAATTTGAAAATTAACAGGAAAGTGACCCTATTTTTTAGGCAATGTTTTAGTGAGAGTTAGAGTTGTATTTTTACCGGATTATCTTTTAATTTTGTCTCTACTTAAACATAGGGATTTAGGAGCATTTTTGAACCAGAAAAAATGAGGATCCTAAATCGGGGAAGCCCTTTAAATGGACATTTAAGGGGCTTTCTCTGTTTGGAATGGACATTTCGTTAAGTCCAAAATTCTTCTACACCCTATGTTTAAGCAAGGAAAAAAAATTCAAGAACAATATGGTAAAAATACACCTCTAAAACATTGCCTAAAAACTAGGAGCACTCTCCCAAGATCAGCCACTACTTTATGGTTATTCAAAAAACCCACTACAAACTACAAAGCGATTAACCATAAACACAACACTTATTACCCAACCTCCATATTAAATTCATTTTCAATTTTGACGATTGTGGAAAGGACTTTCAAAGTGTGAAGGGGGCAGGGGTATTGCTCAAGACAGGAGGTATGTATTTTTCAATGAATTTAAGTAATATTTAAATTTTACATAAATATTTACACGTGATGTGTATCCTTGCTACTGTGAATTGCAATACAGAGCAAATTGTACAGCAATGGAAATGCATTGTAGCATGGGCATTTAGCCTAGGATTTCAACTAAACTGGTTATAGTTCTCGATAGCCAGATTTTATACTATTATTGTTCTTTTGTTTAATCATTGCCTTTTCCTTTGCTTTAGAAACAATATGCCAAGTTTTCTTTTATCTAGTCCATTGATATTGTCAAATTGTTAGTTAATTTCTTGAAGAATTCTGTATCATTATTCCTTTTTGTGCTACTGAATTTCACATATAGAACCACTAAAAACTGCTTCAAGGATAGTGACTATAGGGATGGAATTGTCGTATGATGTCTGAGCTTAGCCCCATGGTCTGTGAGCATCTAACGTTTGTCTGAATTGCTTCTCTACTCGAACCAAGATTCACTTACTGACACAAGATATGGACATACATTTTTCTTTTCAAGTAGTCTAATACAAACTAACATAACAATCCATACCACAAGTATGAATATACTGTTCACCCAAATGATCTTTAATTCTAATTAGCTTCTGAGCACATGCTCACGTGTATGCTTAGAGATTTTTCTATTTTATTTTTTTAAATATTACCTAACTAATAAAATTTTGTACTATTTTTTTCAATATCATTTATTTTTTAATTTTATGAATTTTTGCTTACTACTCCAACTCAAAAATAATAGTTTTTTTTTTTTTTCCTAAAACTCATCCAGTAGCTACGGGTTAGCAACTAGTGTGTATATATATAAAACAACATTGTTTTTTACTACCTAACTAATGAAACTTTGTGTTATTTTTTTCAATATCATTTTGAAAAAAAAAATTTATGCATTTTTGCTTATTACTCCAACTCAAAAATAATGGTTTTTTTTTCCCCTGAAACTCATCCAGTAGCTATTCTCATGTGTGTGTGTGTGTGTGTGTGTGTGTGTGTGTGTGTGTATTGTAGACACTCAATTTTGCACTCATAATTTAATCAAGGAGAATGACTTGAATGACCATCCATGTACCTCAAAAATCATGACTGCATTACATGCATCAATTGGTTCTTGCATTGCATACATCAACTTGTCTTTGCATTACATGCATTAATTCATTCATTACATATCATAAAAATGATCTTGAGATTCTAACGGTCGCAGCAGTGTTTCCGGTTTTCAAATCGGGCCATCGGATCGAAAGATATCGCATGATCAAGTTTGCACGGTCAACATGCATTGTGTCTAGGTAAGGTCAACCACACATGATTAGTTTAAATTAATTCTGATTGGTTATGCCATTAAAATTAATTAAATAATTTTGTGATTGGTTGATAATTAGTGTTTAAAATAGGATTGCATGCATAGGAATAAAAGGGATGATTGGATAACAATAAAATTGTGGATAATCTGAACTTTATCAAGATTTATTTTAGGGTATTTATCTACACAATGATTGTTCTTAAATAGCCTGAATTTTCCAGAAAAGAGGTGAAAAATCATAGACGGAGGATGAAAACACGTCTAGGTACCAAGACTGGAGTGTTCAGAGTCCAAACGGCACCCGAATACGAAAGAGTGTTCGGAGTCCAAAGGGTAATTCAGCACTTTTGGAGTGCCAAACGGCACTAAAAAAGGGCCGAATTTTCTCCTTGTGGGTTTTGGCCCAACGGCCTTTGAGTGACGATAAGGCACACCTTTTTCGATCTTTTCGCAAAAGGATGCGTCTGGATTCAAACCCTAATTGTCCGTGCCTATTTTTTAAAGCCTTCTGCCCACTATAAATAGAGACTGAACCTCATAATTCAGCACATTTTTTTAACGCTCTGAGAGGCTCGCGTTTTGAGGCTCTCAAATTGTTGATATTTGTTGATCCTCTATGAGATTTGTTGCTTAAATTAGGGTTTTTAAGTTTCAAAGATAACTGAATAAGTTTCTTTGAACCCTAAAACATCCTCTCAAGAACAAGGAGTGCTCATACAAGAGGTTTTTTCCAGTCGCCCTCTCTTTTTTGTGCTATCTTTTTATGGTGATGAATGTTTTATCCATAGCATGAATTGATAATTGTTGTTTTGTTTAAAGCATGAGTGTTTTTTTATGTGATTGTTATAATCTCTTTCTTGAATGTCAATAATCTGCATGTGAGCAATTCGTTTTCTTAAAATAAAACAGATCTACATCTTTATTAGGTGTAGATCTGGATTTTTCTTGAAATAAAACAGATCTACATCATTATTAGATGTAGATCTAATTTTTCCTCAATACAAAAACAGATCTGCATCTTTCTTAGAAGTAGATCTGAATTTTTCTCAATTAAAAACTAATTTGTATCTTTCTTAGATACATATATGATTTTTCTTTAATACATGCAGATTTGAAATAAAGAAAAAGATTAAACATGATTGTGTTTGTGTTTGTTTTCTTTAATTCATGTTGCATAAATTTAGATTATGAGTGAAACTCTCTTCTTAAAAAATCTTTTTCATTCTTTTTTAACATATACAAACCAGATCTGATTTTTCTATTATCAAAGAAACATTTTTTTTTTTATTATCTCAAAACAGATCTGATCTTTTATGAGTTCAAAAACCTTTTTTTTTAGTTCTTAAAAAACAAATCTGAATTTTTATCTCCAAAAACCACTTTTTTACATACTACAAAACAGATCTGGTATTTTGACAAATCAAAATCAATTTTTTTTCCCAATCAAAACAGATCTAAATTTTTTTAAAACAAAAGAAGAGACTTCATTCATAAATAAACTTGTGTGATTTAATTTTAGTGTCACATGTTCAATATTATTCATGACATATATAAAAAAGTACATTGTTCACAAGAGTCTAGAAAACCAGACTCTGTCTGGGCGAAATGAATGCCTAACACCTTCTTATTCCGTAATCTAACCTCCAGATTTAGGTCATTGGTTAAGTAGATCTAGCCTTGTCTTTATTTATTTATTTATTTATTTATTTTTTTGGGGTAGAATGTAACTAGGATAAAAGTATTGTATTTTTGGTAGATTGTAACAAAGACCCAAAGCTATGTAATTTTCAAGTTTTTCAAGATATGTAATTTTTTTATTCAATCAATGAAGAGAACAATTCAGTCATGTATTTGTATATATTTAGTTTTTTCTTTTCTTTTTTTTCGTATATAAAAATAAGTGGCAACTCCATACCACTTACCCAAAAAGATATGTACCCTAAAAGGTACCCGAATCTCTTTTTTGAATGACGCTTTTGTCGAGGTCTCTCACACACACACACACATATATAAAACAACATTGTTTTCTTCTACCTAACTAATAAAACTTTGTGCTAATTTTTTCAATATCATTTTTTTAGCATTTTTACTTACTACTCCAACTCAAAAATAATGGTTCCCCCCCCCCCCCTAAAACTCATCCAATAGCTATTCTCATGCATATATATATATATATATATATAACAACATTACTTTCTTCTGCCTAATTAATAAAACTTTGTGCTATTTTTTTCAATATCATTTTTTTAAAAAAAAATTATGCATTTTTGCTTACTACTCCAACTTAAAAATAATGGTTTTTTTTCCTGAAACTCATCCATTTGCTATTCTCATGCATCACATAGGTTAGCAACTAGTGTGTGTTTATATATATATATATATATATATATGGTACACCGATACTAATCTATATCGAAATATTTCATCTCTCTCACTAGCTTAGGAATTAATATTTCTTAGTTGCCTTATGAAAGTTATGATAGGAAAAATACATTTGAAAGATGGATCTCTATATTTAATTGGACTATTTTAGTCAATTTTTATATTTTTACTAATTTAATATATATATTTTTAAATAATTATTAAATTAATTATAACATCATCATGGTCGATCTCGCCTGCGTTTATTCCCTTTTTCCTTGAAAGATAAGGCAAAAGCATGGCTTAATTCTTTGTCACCTGGATCTATCATTTCATGGGAACTGTTGGTCACAAAATTCCTCTCTAAATTTTTCCCAATGGCCAAGACCAATGCTTTGAGGAGAGAAATTGCAGATTTTTATCAAGATAAACAAGAGAAATTTTATGAGAGTTGGGAGATATTTAAGGACTTAATCTTAAAGTGTCCCCATCATGGTTTTGAAACATGGAGACTAGTACAATATTTTTATAATGGTTTGATTCAGACAAATCGTAACATGATTGAGTCCATAAATGATGGTAGATTTTTGAGTCTTATGGATGATGAGGCATACAAATTTCTTGAGAATTTATCAGAAAGCTCACAACAATGGGATTTTTCCAATTGTAGAGAGAGATTTGCCCCTGCAATTAAGAAAGGAGGATTGTATGAAGTCAGTGAAGATTTTAGACATAAAAGCTAGGTTGGACAATCTCACTCGTAAGGTTGAAGCTTTAGCTTTAGGTAGAGGGATGAATTCTGTCAATCAAGTTCAAAGTGAAACATGCTCTATTTGTGCAAGTCCTATGCATACAACACAAATGTGTCCTTCCACAGTTGGTTACCCTGAATACTGTGCAAGCAAATGCACTGAATAATTATGGAAGGCCACTTGCTAGTCCATTTTCAGAGACATACAATCTAAATTGGCAAAATCATCCTAATTTCTCTTGGAGGTAGAACCATTCCCCCACAAATGTAGGTGGACAACAAAGTCAATTTCATCCACCTACTCAAGCATATCCTCCCATTCCTTAATCAACTTCTCAGTTTATGGCACCACCAAGACAACAATCATCTTTAGAGGAGTCTCTCAAAACTTTCATGCAATCAACTAGCCAAGCCATTCAAGAGATAAAAAGTTCCACCCATTTGAATACTCAAGATATTTCAAAGTTGGAAAATCAAGTTGGCCAAATAGCAACACAATTTGGAGAGAGGGAAAAAGGAAAGTTTCCTAACCAACCTATACCTATCCTAAAAGGTAGTATGCCATCAATGATTCTTCTAGTTCTACTCATGCACATGAATCTGTTCAGTCTATTACTACCCTTAGGTCTAGAAGACAAGTTGATAATCAAGTGAAAATGCCAGAAGTGGAGGATAATGAAAACACTATGTTAGAGGAAAAAGGAGTTCACAATTCACAGGATGATCATAAAGAAAAGAACGGAAACTCAACCTCAATTCCAATTCAGGATCTTAGTTCTTCCCCTCTTGATAAGAAGTATGTTCCTAAAGCTCCACTTCCTCAAAGTTTAACCAATCCTCAGAAAAGTGCACAATTTAGAGATATTTTAGAGGTTTTTAAGCAAGTGCAAATAAATATTCCATTTCTTGATGCAATTCAGCAAGTTCCTGCTTATGCTAAGTTTCTAAAAGATCTTGTGACAATGAAGAGAAAGACAAATGTTCCTAAAAAGGCATTTTTGACAAAGCAAGTCAATTCAATCATTCAGAATAAATATCCAGTGAAATGTAAGGACACTGGATCTCCTACAATTTCATGCAAGATTGGGGATTGTCTCATTAAGCGAGCTTTGCTAGATTTGGGGGCAAGTGTGAACCTTATGCCATATTTAGTTTATTTACAACTAGGTTTGGGGGAGTTGAAACCCATAACCATGATACTCCAATTAGCTGACAAATCTGTGAAAATTCCTAGAGGTATTGTTGAGGATGTGTTAATTAAGGTGGATGCATTCTATTTTCCTGTTGATTTTGTTGTGTTAGACACTAAGCCTGCTTTAAATGCCAGTACACAAATCCATGTCATTTTGGGTCGCCATTTCTTAGCCACATCCAATGCTTTGACCAATTGTTAGAGTGGTGTGATGAAGATTTCTTTTGGGAATATGACTGTTGAGCTTAATATCTTTGACATAAGTAAGCAAGTACTAGACAATGAGGATATATGTGAGGTTAACATGATTGGGAGCCTAGTCCATGATACTTTCCTACAATCAAGTTGTGAGGATCCCCTAAAGGCTTGCTTAACCCGTGTTGATTGCAATTTGGATACTGAAAAATCAATAGAGGAGGTCAATGCATTGTTGAATTCTGTTCCTCTCTTAAGTATTGATAGCTGGCAGCCAAAAGTGGTCCATTTTCCACTTTCTTCATCCCCATTCCTATCTATTGTAGAACCACCAAAGTTGGATGACTTTTGGGAACACCAATTGATAAGTATACTTCAAGAGCATAAGGAAGCTATAGGTTGGAAAATTTCTGATATTAAGGATATTAGTCCCTTTGTGGTTATGCATAGAATTCACTTGGAAGAGATTGCTAAAGCCTCCCAACATGTTTTTGACCTAGGTAAGTTACAATCTCATTGGACTAGTCCATTCATAATATGCATTATTTATCTCCATGGTGTTGTTGAGGTTTGAATGGTCCTGTTTATCAGGATTGATCTCCAGTTGTGTTAAATCTTTTTGCAAAAATAAAAAAATAAAAATCTTTTTCTTGTTTATTTTCTACTTTTAGATTAATATTTGTGTTTATTTTCTTGTTTAGTTTTATATTATTTTGTTCTAGCTAATATTTGACAGGAATTAAAATTTATAACAATCAGCTTGTTCAAGGTACGTCTCTTCCTTCTCCTTACCTTACTTCTTTCTACTTGGTTCTCATGTTGCATATTAATTTTTTGCTCTCTTTTCATTCAAGACATATATTTGAGAGTATCATTTTTAACATTGAGGACAATGTTTGGTTTAGGTTTGGGGGGGATGTACATATATTTCTATCTTTTTGTTTTGTTTTGTTTTGTTGTGTTAAAAAAAATAAAAAATAAAATTCTTTTGCCTAGCTTGAGGTTTATGTTTTAAGTTCATTATACTACTCTTGCTTAAAGAATTTCATTGCTTTAATGCTCAATTCATTGCACATGCACGTAGCCACTCAGACACAACTTGTTGTTGAAGGATAAAAGTGATTAGAAAATTTTAAAGATAACAATGTGGAGACTGTAACCCTTGTGAGTTTTGAGCCAATCATTTTTTTTTTGGAGGGTTTTTTTTTTTTTTTTTTTTTTTTTTTTTTTTTTTTTTTTTCTAATCTTAAAGTTCATTTGGAAGAGCATAACATATTTTCTTGTTGTAGTCTCATTGTTCTTTCTTTTGGAAAAGAAAAAAAAATCTAATTTTATGCCACACTTGAATCTTTTGAAGTCATTGATGTTGAATAAACTATACTAGTCTTTGAGAGATGAGATTAGGCCATTTTTGTCTACTTTAAGCTATATATGCGTTCTTCTTTTTCTTTCTTGATACATTATCACTAGTCACCCCATTGAGCCTTTTAATTAGCCTTTCTTTCTTAAAACCCTTATCCATAGTGTTTCAAGATGGAACTTGATCAATTTGTTTCAATGTGGTGGTTTGTGCGAGAATTCAAAAAAAAAAGCCAAAAGGAAGAAAATAAAAAGGGTTCTCATCAAATTTTGAGAAGTGAAATGTAAGGAAGGAATACTGCTTTGAAGAAGAAGAAGAGGTGAAAAAAAAATTTATTGAATGGAAATTCCAAAAAGGGTTGACATCCCAACAAATCTTGAAAACACTTCTTATTATTTACCTTTACCCATTTTTATTTCATTCCCTTTGCTTTTACCCTACATTACGTCCTAATAAAGTCCTTATTTGATCTTGAAGATTGTGTAGTTCAGATATTGATATGACTGAATAAAAAGTGTGGTATAAATTCTTTTTGACATCCTTTCATGAGACTACTGGTTCTTTCTTGATTAAGCGTTTATCATGTGATTTATATGTGAGGTGTTTGATTTTGCTTACATTATTCCGCTCACATATACTGTTGAGAGTGTTACACCCCATTTCAGAGTGATTTCATTTGTTGAGTGATAACACCGGAAAGATTTGAGTTGAAGCATACTTTCAAATAGAGATTCGAGTCAAGTTTATTCTAAAACTAAGAGTATGTTTGGGTTGGCTACCACTTTTCACTCACATTGAGTTTTGATGGCATGAGAAATTTCTTTAGCATTTGTAGTGTTTTTGAACTTGAACTAATCCACTTTGCAAAAGGCACTTGCAAATAAATAAATAAAAAGTTTTGTTTGATTTTCTTTGTTTTGTTTATTTTTTAGTATTCATTCTCAAAATTTTGTGGGTATATTCCCTGCAAACCCTCACGAGACTACAACTCGTTCACTAGTGTAAGCTAGGGGTTTAAAGGCTTGTTGCGTACGCTAAATGCAATCGAAAATTCCAGCAAAAGTAGATTAGTTAGGATTTCTTTTTTCTTTTTTCTTTTTTTCTTTTTTTAATTCTTTGTTTTGTTTTATTCTTTATTTGTTTTGCTCGAGGACTAGCAAAATGTAGGTTTGAGAGTATTTGATGTGCATTGATAATAGCTTAATTTTGCATATTTATATCATTGTTAGAAAGCATTATCATACTTATTTTGAGTTAATTCATGTATTTTATATTTGGTTTTGGAATAATGTTGAATAATTAATTTTTTGCTTAATTGAATCTTATTGCATGAATTTGTCTTTTGTAGAAGAATGGAATTAAATAAGTGGATTTGTGCAAAGAAGAAAGCTAATGGACTTTACTTTTACAAGGGCCATGATGAAGTTAAAGAAGGTCAACCCAATTAAATTTTAGTCCAATTGGAGCAGGGAATCAAAGGAAATTTGCATCAAATTCAAGTCCAATTCGGATTAGGATTCCAGCCTGCACATCAGTTAGTATTTTTGGCATAAATTTCGGCTCAGATGTCCAATCGAGATGATTCAAGTTGGGCTGGACTTAAAGGGCTACAACTTTGTAGTTTATCAAAAATCCAAATTCTGACGTTAAATGGGCCAAAATCGTCGGTTAAGTGAAGCCTAAAAATCAGAGATTTTCTCCAAACGGGGAATTCAACTTGTAATAGGATTCCTTGATCTATTTAAAGGCTCTTTAGGGAAAAATTCAAGGAGGCTAATGCTAGGGCTGGGGGCTGAACATAGAGAGTGCGGCTACTTCTTCAGTTTTCTTCCATGACAATTAGTTTTATTTTATTTGTCTAGTTTAATGTTTAGTATTTTATTTTTGTGTTTTCTTTCAATTACCATGAGTAGCTAAATTTATAATTAGGGTTGAGGAAGAAACCTTGTTAAGGATTATCAGTAATATTTATGTGATTTGATTTTTCCCACAATAGTTGTTCTTTAATGATTTAAATTGTTCTTGTTTCATATCAATTGACTAAGATGAGATTCTAAATATGAGTTCAATCATGTTTTTCTCATGATTTAGGATTTATCTTAATTAATTGAATGCTTAGTTTATTAATTCTTGATTATAAAATTGGATATCGCTTGTGATTTGTCTATTAATGGATACAATTTATGATTTGATTTTTAGAATTGGATATATCTTGTGATTTGTTTGGTTATGAATACAATTGATGATTTGATTTTATACTTAAGAAGCGAAGAAGAACATGCTTTTGACTTTTAAAATAAGGATTTTAATGAGAATATTTTCCATGATAGCAAGATTGATTTCTAGATTATTATGTAGTGAGTTGGGAAAAATTAATGATCATAAATATATGCTGATATGACTTACAAGGCGGATTCCAAAACCTTAATTCATTTCTCTAGATTGTTTACATCTCTTTACTACTTTATATTATATCTTTGCTTAGTTTAATTATTTGTTTAGTTTATTTAATTGCAAACAACCAATTTATATTAAACTACATTAGGATTAATTTGGTTTAGGTTTAATTAATTTTCCTACGTTCATTCAAGTCCCTATGGGTTCGACCTCGTTTTTGTCAAACTATACTTCGATACGGTTCGTACACTTGCGAGTACTTTAAAATTTCACAACAACTCAATTATCTTTGATTTCTTGACAAGATATTCTTCTCTATACCCTAAATCTCTCTTTCTTCTTGAATCTGAAAGTTTAAAGCATCATGAAATTCTGTCAAATATTTTATATGATACATTCAATAAGAAGATGAATTAGTTTCAAAAATGTCTATCTGATTATGTATCTAATTCATAAGTCATGAGTTAAATGGTAAAACCCCAACAACTGGTAATAGTTCCCACTTCCCACAAGATTGATGGACCATAAACCAAGATCATAATTAAGAGACCATATAGTAAATGACTATGAATTAGCTTACCCTGTTCTCCATAGAGCAGAGTACAAATTCCCAACCAGCACTCGCATTAAGATTGCACAAGAGAGCAATCACACACTTGTTCCAAAGATGAAATACACATTAAGTACTAGTATTGATCTTTAGGATGGACTATCTCGATTGGACGGACAGATTTTCGGTCAACGTTTTTACTAGCCACAGTTAAGGTTGGTCAATGCTAGTCAAATTTCTATTCCTTTTCGCTTTCCCCCTACAAACTCTGTCTCTCTATCTCTCTCTCTCTTTTGTTAGTCTTTCTTCCACCATTTTCAAACAAACAACAATCTCTCTTCCACAATTTTCGAACAAACAGCAATCTCTCTTTCACAATTTTTAAACAAACAAACAAAGTAGAAGCAAATGCAGATGTGCAAAAAACTCCCTCCCAATCTCTCCCCCACTCATCTCTCTCTCTGACGCAAGGAATGTGATGAGTTGTTTGTGTATGGTTTAGAAATAATGAAAGGCTTAAGTTGCTTAGAGCATCTCCAACTGGTTTTGCCATCCCATCCTATTTTACCATCCCAAAAAGTTACTTTATCAATTATACCATATCATTTTACAATACACCCAACATCTCAAAACTCTATTATTTTACCATTTTATTAAAATATTATTTTTTAAATCTTTCTTTATATTTTCTTTCCAACTGTCATTTTTTTTTCAAATTCAACTATTCCAATGGTTAATTTTCAACAACCTGCCATTTTTTTTTTCAATTTCTTTCCAACTATTTCAATAACCTGCCCTTTTTTTTTTTCTTTTTTTTTTTGAGAAAGAACCTGTCAAATATCAATGTACTCAAATTTGCCTACTTTAAAAATCCACATACATATATGTTGACTATATATACAATAGTAATTTTTTGTTACAGAAATACTAGCCCTTTACATAGCCAAATATTAATAGAATACAACAACAAATATAACTCAAAATATACTCTGCATCATATATCTGCAAACACAGCCCATACATAGCCAACATGTACAAATAAAACCATAGAGTTGAACACAACAAAAACCACTGATAGAACCTTTGCATACAACATATTAATTTGTTGAAGAAAAAATCAGTAAACAAAAACATCGATTATCTAATAAAATTGGGATTTTGGTAATTGAAGTTGAACTTAAGCAAACTTTCTGAAGATACTAATCCGATAGAGAGCAAAAACCCCTCGTGATGAAGCTGAATCCCACCCCTGCAAACATCAACAGCAATTCTTTGATAAAAACCCAAACATAAACACAAGTTGAATCCCCCTTTTTCTTGCAAAAAGAGAAAAGAAACACAAACACAAAAACTTGAATACATTAATCAAAACCCACCTAGTAAATTGCTTTGATTTTGATTTTGATTTGATTTAAGAGACCAACGAAGCTTCGTTTTAAGATTTTACAAACAAAATCTTAATCCAAACCCACAAACCCTTGAGAATGTTGGTTTGAAGAGAGAGTGATGGAGTGAAAAGTTAAATGGGTATCTAGAGTGTTGGGTTTATGAGATGAGTGAATTGGTAAAGGGATCGGAGCACCGATGCCTCATCGGAATCACTATCGAAGCCATTGGAGCTTCGATTCAAACCCATCGGAGCCCTCACGCCGATCCAAACCCAGCCCACCAACCCACCGTCGTCAAAACCCACGATCTCCACCGTTGTCAAAACCCACGCCGACCTTGATCTCAGCTTCTCGGAAGTACTTAATCAGATAGCCTTTTAGATTTTAAACATGCAAGCATCTAACTTATTGGAGAGAGAGGGTCATCGAAGAGAGCACGAGGTCTTGGGTCTAAAGAGAGCAAAGAGCAGATGAGAAAGAGAGAAGGGGATTAATGAGAGAAGAGAGAGAAATTCTTGGGTTAAAAGTGAGGAGAGAGAGTATTAATTTTTTTTTTTAATCCCATTTAGCTACAGTACCATCTTACATTTAAGATGGTACTGTAACTATATGCCAAAAAAAATTTAGCCTTTCCCATTTGGCCTTCCAGTTGCTGAGCGTGTTTTGGGCCTAAATGCCAAATGTACCTTACATTTGGCATATGGCAGGCCTACTGCTGATGCTCTTAGAACACATTGATAGGAGGATAAGTACCTCTGCAAGAACACATAGTTCCAAATAGCACACAAAGGCTAACAATTCATTCAATTACCAAAAACTGATTTACAAAGAGCTTATATTCTATTACTTATACTAGTTGTTTGGCATTGGCAGCCTCTAGATGGTTGACAAGTGTCTAAATCCTATCAGATAATGTTTAAGAAATCATCTAACTAACTAACTAGTTAGTTATAAGAGGATTAGGATATAGCTACTTGAAATTGCCCTACATCACTCTCTCCACCTCTAACTCTTTCTTCCCTAAATAAATAGACTTGGTAGACTGTGGACTCCAGATCTTCTTCTCTCTTTTTTCCCCCTGGGAAGATCTAGTGAGAGATTTGACCAATTTTTTGTCACAATTTTAGGACCATTGAACCTATGTTTGGTTTTAAAAACCAACAATTTGACCATGGTTCAATAGGTTCACTGAAAAAACAGAATCTCCAGTTTTGGTGGTTTAAAAAACTTGACCGATTGCCAATTTCCACCATGATATAATATTTAAAATCCTTGAATTTGAAGTGATATCTAAAATCAATAGATTTGAAATCAAGGAATTTCAAATTTATTGATTTAAAATTCAAAGCCAAGTTCAAATGTGTTAGAGATATATTAGATATATTAGCCTAATGTAATAGGCCCAAGCCCACTTCTACTTGTACTAATAGTCTAGGGTTTAGTCACCTATATATACTCATGTTAGGGTTCATTGTAACACAGGTTATTGTACTACACTCTTATATAATAAAGATGTAGCTTTTAAGGGATTCCCTCATGGATGTAGACTGACAAGGCTGAACCACATAACCCTCGTGTTCTCGGTATTTCTATTCAATGCTTCCCCTTCCGCATCCACTCTAGCATATACGACATGGTATAACACATCACGTTGCTAATATATTTAACATGATATTAGAGCCAAACTTCGTTCTAGGCATTAAATAACTATCTTTACACAGCAAAGAAGTTTCCCATGTGCACAACACAGATCCACCACAGTGCCACTGCTTGCCCACAGATCTAGACTCCGCAGCATCACACAGCTCCGACGGAACCACTATTACTGTCTCGCTGCTAAGACTTTAATCTCTTGAGCACGCCATGACTCCCATTTCAGATTTGTACAAATCCAACATTCGCCTGACGAAACCAACAACACAGGTGTGCTCCACGACCTCCTGCGACGAAAACCAAGGAACCTAGTCTCCAACGGCAGTAGCACGCACCCCAACGCATGGTCAAAGTTTCAATTCTTTCTCCACGTGCTGCCGAGGATTCTTGACCCACATATCGGATTTTGGACAAGCGCTGCCATGAAGACCTTGTATCCACCGCTCTACAAAACCCAAGAATCTAGAGCGCATACGACCCCACACACACTCTCACACGCCACCTAGAAGTCCATCCACACGTCGTCATTATCACGCGCCATCCACGCGCCGAAGAACTACGTCAACCTTCTTCTGATGTCATCCATGACGTCATTTGCTAACGTCAACAAGAACCAGATAAGCCCTAGCCACATCACTACCATGCAAGCCTCGCCACGTCAAAGAGTCAGCACCATGTCATCATTGATTTTGTTGACCTAGACCGATCCAACCTGAATTTCTCGAATCTGACCCGTGGACCATTGCTGGTGCTTGACCATTGACTTTGACTCATTTGTTGACTTTGACTTTTTTGCGTTGACCTTTAACCAAAAGTTAAAATTTCTAAAATGGCCTATCTTGCTCAGTTTTTCAGGTAGATTCTGATTTTGGACTCTGATTCTTCATTTGAAGCTCCAAAATTGATCAATTGGTACATTCTTCATTGTGGTTTCTTCAAAGGCATTCTTCAAGGCATCTTCAAGGGATCTTCTCATGCTTATCCAACCTCAAGCCTTCATTGAGCTTTCGCCTTGAGTTTGAGGGAGAGTGTTAAAGATATATTAGACATATTATCCCAATATAATAGGTTCAAGCCCACTCCTACTTGTAGTAGTAGTCTAAGGTTTATTGTAAGATAGGTTAGGGTTCATTGTAACACAAGTTATTGTACTATACTCTTATATAATAAAGATGTAACTCTTACGGGATTTCTCTATGAACGTAGGCTGACAAGACTGAACCATGTAACCCTCGTGTTCTCTGTGTTCATATATTATCCTTTCCCTTCCGCATCCACTCTAACATATACAACATGGTTATAACACATCGCGTTGCTAATATATTTAACAAAATGCAAGTTTCCAAACATAACCTTATTATTAAATTTATTGTGAAAGTTGGTGTTAAAATTGGTGGAATATATTAAGGCAAGCTTAAGAAAATCTTGATATATTTTATAGGTTTACAAAAGTTGAGCCCTTGATGACATAATGCATGTATTTTGTCATGTTCAATTGATGGTTGGGAGAAGCCCCACAGTTCCAATTCCACAGCCACAACCCACAACAACATGCAAAATTAAGTTGTGCTTTTTATGTAAAGCATGTAAAACACGTGCACATATGCTTGCATTTTTTTTTTGTTTCTGGGCCATGCATGCTTGTAGTGCATTTCTTTTTTGGCAAATATTAACACTGGTGCGGTGCTTGTTAAGGTTGTGTTAAGATGGGTCTCATTTAATAAAAAATTAGATAAATAAAAGAAAATGACATAAAATTGGTCCTATAAGTTATTTTAATATATTTTTTTCCTCCATAAAGTTGGCTGCACACTAAAAAAATTACATAAAACTGAAGAAAAAAAATACAAAAAACTGTAAAAAAAAAAAAAAAAAAAAAAAAAGTCAAAAAGTTGCTTACGAACAGAACCCTTCTTTTTTAAGAAGAAAAGTATCCAGACGTGGAAGAATGGAGCAATAGAGTAAGAGGCTAAGAGTGCTGATCGCGATCGGACAACTCATACATTTTATGGCATACGACGCATGATATTGGCCTTTGTTAGACTTTCATGCATTCACATCTCACTTTTGTCTCTTTTATGTTGGCAATGCTATTAAATCTTTTGTTAATAGGACTTGCCAGATTTTTGTGTCTTTGTTTCAATCTAAATATACTTTTATGGTCAAATTTACTCAAAACTTCACAAATACACATTTTTTTTTCATGTTTTTATATCAAATCCAATGTTTTTGGAGCTTTTCGTTAACTTTGACCAAATTTGACTTAGGTTGATTCTCAGGAGCTTGACAAAGTGTAGACCCGAATCCAACCGACTAATCCGGATAAACCCAAGTACATATTGAAAAATAATAAATTTCCTTCAAAACTTTAAAAAAATTTCTCCCCAAATTGAATAAACTTTGATTAATTTCTCAACTCACATTCAATTAAAAGTAGAACAAAATATTAAAGAAAATGTTTCACAAAATGGAATCACGTACGTGTAGAACAAAGTATTTTGGCTCTCGCATTTTCAAACCCCAAAGGAAAGGAAGAAATAAATGCAACTTGTATTTGAACGTAGCTTCTGTAGGAGCTCACTACAACAAAATGTATTTTCAGTGACAAAAGTATTCATCACTAAAAGTCCAGTTTTTCGTCACTAAGGACCTTCAGTGACGAAATCTACTAATTAGCAATGAAACTCCTGGCGACGAAAAATTTTGTCACTAAAAGTCAGATTTGTTTTTAAAAAAAAAAAAAACTTTTAGCGACGAAAATGTTTCGTCACAAAATGTTTTCCTCACTAAAAACACTATTCAACGACGAAAATATTTCGTCACCAAAAACACTTTAGTTTATTAAATCATATTTAGTGACAAATAATTTCGTCACTAAAACTATTTTCGGGCACATATAGTGACCAAAAAGTTCGTCACTAAAACTATTTTTAAGAAAATCCAGGCACATATAGCGACAAAAAATTTCGTCACTAAATCCATTTCTTACAAAATTCTGCTACATTTAGTGACGAAATATTTCGTCATTAAAACAATTTTTTGTTGCAATATTTGTGACGGAAATATTCGTCGCTAAAACTTATTTTCTGTTTTTATTTTTTTCATGGCTTTGATATTGTGAGGGTGCCTTTTTCTTCTCAGCACAGTGGCCTAAAGATCCTGGGCCAAATAAATATTCTTGGTGGACAGGGCTTGGTTCACCGCAGCTAAAAGGCTCTTTAAGAACCAAGTGGTGCACAAAACAAGCTCCCTACAATACAAATAACTGACAAACAAAAATATCTGTATTGAATGACATTTCAACAGCAAAGGAATGCACAACAAATGAAATACAACGTAAGAAAAAGTTAGGGATCCTCGAATTAGTGAGGTGCATTTTATTAATTTTCTTTAGTTATGATCATAGTGCTCACTAAGACGTGATACAAGGTTCGACTAAGTTCAAACATTACAGACTTTGATAACTATTCAAGCTTCCAAGACTTACAAAATTTGAATTTGTTGAATCCAAGCATATGCTATAGCGGTTGTCTTTGGGATACCGAGAACGGTTCCTCTATTTGCTTTTAATTTTACAGAGCTCTTTCTATAGTTCTATATTCTTTCTGATAATCCAGAAAATGGCCATGAACGCCTGAATAATCTAATCAAAAAAATGAATCTCTATCTGAATCCCCCTTTCAGCATGGACCCCCTCCTCCTTTTATAGCACAACTCGAGCTCTGGGGTACTAGTGATTTCTCCCTTTTGCCCCTTAGAGTTCGTGTCGTGCCAGTTTGCTCAGGGTTATGTCGTTTCCTTTTTTCTCATAGCTCCTTACTTTTGGTGCGACCAAACGAAAGTCCCTTAGCTGGTTTCCTATTTCCAGACTTCTCCGTTAGCTGATCTTCAGCTATTTGGCTTTTTTCTTCCACCTCTCCAAGTTTTTCAGTTGTACTCTTCCTTGTCATTTCCTCCAAATGGTTGGAATCACGGCTCCTGCGTTTTTTGCTTCGTACTCTCTGGTACCACTGCATGTTTGGAGCATGAGATCTACATGCTCTTTCTCTTTTATCCCTCTTTGAATTTGCTTCAATCTTTCTTCGCACGCCCTAGGGATCCCCGGATTCTGGTGACTTCTGGGATCCCGGCCCAGTCTTTTCTTACTGGGCTCTTTTTGGTTTATTGGTCCTGGAGGGTTTTAGGCCTTTCTCTTGCTTTCTGTTCTTCCATGGGTCTTTGGATCTTTTGTGCCTCCTGCCCCTTTTCTCCTTTCTTTTCCCTTTCCTTTATTGTGTGAGCCCAGCCTTCCTTTTTCTCTCATTTTTTCTTTATTATTCATTTATTTTTTTGTGAAATGAGCCCAACGTTTTATTTCTTTAGGCCTTAGTCTGTGACCAATTTTTTGAACCTCAACAGATATTAACCTGTAACCTGTCATTACATTATTAAAACCTCACATTTGAATAACATATTTATTTCAACAACACATTTATAAAAAAATATGCATACATTCCACAAGTAAAAAATAAAACATGTATCCAATTCAAACTCCTTCCATATAATAATTGTTTGCAACACATACAATAACACAAGATGTTTTATAACAATACAAAAAGTGTAGCATAATATAATTAGAACCTAAGGAAGATGTCCTCATATGTCTTCAAGTAATGCCAAAAGTAAATCCCCTAAAAGCCACCAATAAGAAATTTGCACAAATATAAACACTATACTACATTAAAATCGTAAAGTAAAAACATTAACTATGTTATAAGAAATATTTCTAACAATACATTAAGAGTGGCCACACCAATGAATTAAAATCACAACTCCTAATGTATAAGTTGTAGAAAGCAAATATAGATTTTCAAGTGTAATATAATACAATTAATTTCAAATAATGCATCAAAAAATGTAGTCACACCATGTAGTGCGGGTCAATTGCTAAAATAAAGTACTAACCAATAAATATTTTAACTTAAAGATGAACCACCCCCATAGGTAAGAGCGTCATCATAACTTGAAGATGAACAACTCATGCATAATGTATTCTAACATCTATGTCTATAAGCTACTTAGATAAAGTTCTATCTCATTCATGAATGCACAAGTCTATATTAATACTTAAACAAATATACATTGCACACTCAAACACTCTCAATATGAATTTAAACCACCTTATAACACCATGCAAGCCACCCGCTTGCTTCAACACAACAACCCACCATAAAACCAATCACAAACATCACAAGTATAGAGTGTTTACAAGTATTGAAATCAATTAAAGTACTATTCATCACATATAATCAACAAGGTCCATTCACATTTGCAATAAATTAAAAACACTCCCAATATGAATTTAAACCACCTTATAACACTATGCAAGCCACATGCATACTCTAACACAACAACCCACCACAAAACCAATCACAAACATTACAAGTACAATGCTTACAAGTATTGAAATCGAATAAAGTAATATTTATCACATCTAATTAACAAGTTTCATTCACATTTGCAAAAAACTAAAAACACTCCCAATATGAATTTAAACCACCTTATAACACCATGCAAGCCACTCGCTTGCTTCAACACAACAACCCACCACAAAACCAATCACAAACATCACAAGTATAGAGTGTTTACAAGTACTGAAATCAATTAAAGTACTATTCATCACATCTAATCAACAAGGTCCATTCACTTTTGCAAGAAATTAAAAACACTCCCAATATGAATTTAAACCACCTTATAACACCATGCAAGTCACTCGCTTGCTCCAACACAAAAACCTACCACAAAACCAATCACAAACATCACAAGTATAGAGTTTTATAGGTATTTAAACAGATTTTACTTACTATGATCAAGTTAAGCGTACAAGTCTGATGTTAGCTAAGCTTTGTTCTTTGACTTTCACAAATCTAAGCCTCTTTCTATTCCCCCACAGCAACCCAAACAATCACTAACTGCGGAGGCTGAAGGAGATTTTTTGCGTTCATTTTTTTTTCAAAACTTCTCAGAAACATTATGGTGAATTTGTTTCTGTTGAGTTTAACTTTTAGCATGAACTAAATTTTCTTTATTCTAGGAAAACGATGTAATCTAATTCCGAACTATGCTTGCTTTTCCATGTTAATTTGAATTATTTATCTTCATGTTTGTCTGATTTATTCTGAGCTTATTACTTCTAATTAACTGGCCATTAATTAGATGATTTTGATCTTGTGATTTGCTATCGAAAGAGGGAATTATAGGATAGATCTTGAATGTTTCGGCATAGGTAATTATAGAGATCGAAAGACTTGTATGAACCGATGTAGTATTAAAATCGTTGGCCTTAATGCTGTCTTGCTTTATTAAATTGCATATTCTTATGTAAAAATGATGAACAAGAATGTTTCCAATTGACTGCCGAAAGAGGCTTTTGGATCAGTTTGGAGATTGCTATCAAACAGAGAGAATTAAATTCAATTAGCTAAATGAGCAAAGCATAGTGAGGAATTAGGTGAAATCGATTTCCTAGAAGTTTTCTTCTCAATAATTTGATCTTTGAACAACATATTTTTTTCCTCCGCATATTTTCTTTAAATTGATTTTATTTTAAATTCCAATTATAAAAACCTTAGTGACTTCTTTAGATAAAATCGAGATTAGTATAATTTTGGTATTTGTCAAAAGTAAGTTACCAATCCCTGAGGACGATACTCTTCTCATCACTTTACTATAAAACTACGATACTGTGCACTTGCAGTTTTGCACCGATCACTAACCCTGTCATCACATTCAACCAAAAACAATTAAATTTCTTGTACAGTGCATAAATAAAAAAACACAATCCAATTATGGCTTAATTAACACTTGGTTATGAAGCTAGAATTATTAAATATATCATAAAGTTTCAGCCTTTTTGTTCTATCAAATACTCCTAATTAGTATTTACTTTTGATTTATATATATATATATATATATTTATTTATTTATACAAGTTTTGGCATTATTACACAAATAGTGTGTCCACTACACCTACCTAATGCACACTACTTAGAATTCTTAGCTTGAACTTAATAGATGTGATGTATGGACAATACCAATTCCTTAATTCTTAAGACATATATGTTTGTTTTTTACCTGTCAAAGTTGAAAGATTCACTTTTTAAACCTAACAATAGGCAAGGTACAATGTATCATATAGCATATTAGAACAAGTAAAATAAAGTAAAAGATGCAAATTGTCATGAGTCATACTCTTTTTCTAAAACTTCTATATAAAGTCAATTTAGCATTATGAAAAACTCCAAAAGGTTGGTGGACATTTTTTCAAGACTTGTGATCAATAAGGTTAGTTTAAGTCCCTTAATCAAAATACCTTGGGATCACTTAAAACAAATTCATTCTTATAATTATGTTTTTGAGATAATCCTTATAATAATTTAATGTGTATGAAATGGAGATTATATTTATGAGCATTGAACACTTCTATTAAAAAAAAGCATTATAAAATTCACATTAAAAAAAAAGCTATAAAAACACTCCCAATAATATGACTTTAAACCACCTACTCAATGCAAGCCACCCGCTTGCTCCAACACAACAACCCACCACAAAAACAATAATCAACATCACGATATATAATGCTTACAAGTATTAAAAACAATTAAATAGTATCCATCACATATAAATCAACAATATTCATTCACAATTCCAAAAAATAAGATACTTCCAATCTAAATTTAAACCATCTTATAACATCATACAAACCATCCACTTGCTCCAATACAACAACCCACCACAAAACCAATCATCAACATCACAAATATAGAGTTTTTTAAGTATTTAAACAAATTTTACTTACTATTCTCAAGCCAAGCGTACACCTTTAAGAAAAAAATCCAAAATTATCACAAATAATGAATATTTAACCGGCAAAAGAAAAAACTAATTTATAAAGAGTTTATCAATACACTTACTAGCTATCATAGCATAATGCTCAACATCTCAAAAAAAAAAAAATACACACCCCTTTTTCAACAAATAGATAACAAGTCAGTAGCTTCATAGAAAAAAAAAACAAAAACAAAAACAAAAACAAAATCAAAAAAATCAAAACAAAACAAAAAACAAAAAACAAAAACATACATGACCAAGAACTGTTAAAATCAAAGAATCCCAAGAGAAAATAAAATTATACACACCCAAAAGTTTAACATTATAATGCTCAAAAGCTTCACTACTACAAAACAAAAACAAACAAAAATATACCTGCCAAGAACAATTAGAATCAAAGAATCCCCAAGAGAAAACCACTCATTATCATCATCCAAACCTGACAAAACCAACAATAGAAAACTTAAATTTACAAAATAGAATGAAAGAAAAAACAGCAGCAAGGGCATAAACAAACATGTGTGGACATACACATACATGTCTTTACTATTGTAATGCAAGTGTCTGCTGTGGGCTTACGGTTTACTCCTAAACACAGTTTTCGAAGCATTTGCATTCACACATAATTTTGAAACAATGAAGGCATAACAAACGATTGATGTTTGTTGTTGGTTAATGCAATGATAAATTTATTAGTACTCATTCTTAATGTGTTCAAAATTCTAAAGTCACATACAGTAGAAAACCAGCAAGATACAGAGACTAATAGTTTGGTACATGTAGCTATCAAGATCGTCCACTAAATCATCAGTCGGCATCAAATTTGCCAATGCAACAACCTACAAATAGCAATCAAAATTCAATCTTTAATTTTATATATAATTAACAATATACCAATGTCAGTCAATTATCAAACTTTAAACTGACTCATTAGAAAAGATAAGTAAATACTAGAATTGATTTATGAAAAGAACCCAAATAGAGAACTTGCAACTAAATTAATAACTTTCTTAGTTGGGAGAGAAGAAAACAAAGAAAGAAAAAAAAAAAAACTCATTACAAGTAACTAACACAAAACCCATTAATTCAGCACTCTAAAATCACACAAAAACAAAAACCAATTACAAGTAATTAACACAAAAACCCATTACAAGTAACTAACACAAAACCCATTAACTCATACTTACACTTACAAGAAAAAAACTCAAAACCCATATCATTTAATCAAATACAAACCAAATATTACCCAAAAAAAAAAAAAACTTACAATGCTAAAATTAGTGGAGGAAGACAAAGGGAAGGAAAAGGGGAGGTAGTGGAGGAAAAGGGGGAGGGAAAGAAAGGAGAGAGGGAAGTCGAATGAGAGAGGGAGTGGGTCAAAGGAGTTCTTCTCACCGGCGGTGGGTTGGTTGACGGCGGCGGCAGCTAGGGAATGGGTTGTCGTCGCCAGTGAGGGGTGGGTCAACGCCGATGGGGTAGGGCGGTGCCATGTTTCTTCAACGGTGTGAGGGAGAGAGTGGGTGAGGGAGTATTGGTGTGAGTGAGTGAGGCTGAATGTGAGTGAAGGAAAAAAAAAGGGGGCTGATGAGTGATATATATAGGACATCTATAGTGACGATTTGCATTTCATCGCTATTGCTTGCCTTTAGCGATGAATCCGAGTTCGTCACTCTGCACTAATCTTCTGTTTTTCGTTTTAGCAACGACATATTTTCGTCACTAATTGTCTCCTTCAACAACAAAACGGGTTTCGTCACTAATAGCATAACCAGTAGCACCTTTAGTGACGAAAGTGTTTGTCACAAAAAACTTAAACCTTTAGCAAAGAAAAAATTTGTCGTTGTAGATCAATTTGGTTTCGCGCCTACACTTTCGTTTGGCGCCCTTAATTCAGCACAACCTATGGCGACGAAATCTAAGTGTCGTTGCTAAATGTTACTAATTTTTTTATAAATAGCGACGAAATATAAATTTTGTCACTATATGGTACTTTTTTGCGACGAAAAAATGTTCGTCACTAAAATTCGTCACTATAGTTACATTTTGTGACAAAATATAAATCTCATCCATTTACCAATTAGTTTACAAAGTAGAACAAAATATTAAAGAAAATGTTTCGCATAATGGAATCACACGTAGAACAAAATATTAAAGAAAATGTTTCATATAATGGAATCACATTTTGTATTAATTAAGAAACATACCTTTGGATTGATAATCGTGCACTCGAAATATGTGGTGAATTTGAATTTGTTGAATGCTTATAGAGTTTTTTTTTTTTTTTTTTGGTTCGAAATGCCTATAGGGATTTTTCTGTTCATGATGAATGTTGATATCCATTTTTACAATACATTTTTAACAAGCCCGATTCAACCAAACTTGACTTTCTTATGGGCTCATTCATGTATTATATTTTATTTCATTTTTTTAAGCATGACCCAAGCCCATGCAATATATTGGGGAAATTGGGGGAGTGTGATTTGGAGGGTATGGATCAGTTTCTTTCAGACCTTTTACATGAGCCCGGCCTATGCATGCTACCAAGTGAGCAAGGGACACCAGTGGCACCCATGGTTTTTAAACCTGGACTGTTCAAAGAACCGGAGAAGGTAGAGGTTTAAGATTTTTAAGGTCGGACCGTGGTTCAATCGAGGTCGAACCATGATGACGTCAAAATTGATTTAATATTAGTTAAAATACAAATAAATGTATTAAATGTGTAAAAATATAGAAAATTACCCTTAAAAAAATATAAAGCAATTAAAACAACTTTCAAAACAATTTTCTTTATTTTTATAAAGTAAGTAGAAAATAATAAATATAAACAAGCTTTAAAAAATTATGTTTATTAATCTTTCAAATAAAAAGCATTTTAATTTAAATAATATCATTTTTAACATAAATTTACCAATTTCATATTCATATTTATTGATGTAAAAGCATAATTCTAGAACAAAAATAAATTTAGAAAATACTATTAAGTAAATAGTGATAAAATTAAATGCATAACTATTAATCTTTTAAAATTAAAATAAATATAATATAAATTTCAAGTTTGACACAAGGAGTCCAACCAGTTCAGTGGTTGGTGCATTGGACAGAGGGCTTAAATGTGTTGGAGGTTGTTGGTTCTATACCTGATGAATGCGTTTTTCCCTATTAATTTCAGGACCCGTTTCAATTACTAAAGAACCAGGTTGGAGCATGGGTCACAAGTAACCGGGTCGAACCGTCAGGTCTAGTCTGGATTTGATAACCTTGGTAGCACCTCAAGCTCATATAGGAGGTCCTTGTACCCTAAATTTCCACCCCAAAAGAGCTTTTATGGTCTAACTGACTGTGGCCCAACTTTTCTACTTAACACTTTTACTGCCTAAAACATGTAGCTGACCCTAAATGGCTAGTCTTTTCTGCTACAGCAACCAAATGCAGCCTCCAAGGACCTGCCATCTATAGGAAACATCAGCCCATGAATTTAGGCCATTTTATTTCCCAAATTATGCAAAAAGCAAGCCAACTCTCTTACCCAATTAAAGCAAATCTTACCATAACCTTGTTGATTGAAACCTTAGGGTTCAAAGCCTTTTTTATTGACCAAAACTCAGTCACTTAGAGCACCCCAAACTCAATACAAAGGCCCCAATTAGATTCAAAAGCAACCACGTTTTAAACAATACAAGAGTCTCTCTTTAGCTAAAGAAACCAACCACGTTTTCTCCCACGAAGTTGAAACTTTAAAGCAAAAGGTCATTCAGCCAGCTAACATCCTCACAATTCTAAAGCTTGAGGGTGGAAATATGGGTACAGGGGAACCTTCCCTCTCTTCCCTACAGAGTTGACTGTGGATCGAAGTTTCGGACCTTTGCACTTTTTCTACATTTTCTTGTATTTCAGTTATGGCATTTTGATTTCTCTCTTGTTAAAGTACTATTAGCCTTTTGTTCATTATACATTTGGAATTTTAAGGTTTGATTCTCCACAAATAAACATTTCTAAAGAGCTCAAGGGGAGATTTGGGCTAATCTTGCATTTTTTGCCCTTGTCGTAAAATGTCCCCGACAATGAATAAAAGAGAAGGTCAAAGAAGCAAGAAAAGAAAATAGAGTGTGTGAGTTTAAATTTCAAAAAGGATAAGAGATGAAGAGATTGTAAACTATGAGAATGTGGGTTTAGTGGGGAGTTTTAAATTATGGGATTTTATTTTACAAATTTATCCCCCTTAATTAAAAACCAAGAGGGGGTATTTAGGATATTTAAGTTTCGGAAAAAAAAATCATAGCTTAAAAGCTCCTTAAATAGTAGCAAAGACTAAAGAATATAAATAAAGATATATGATAAAGCCAAAAATGTGCCTCGTCAGTATGTTCCTCGTCAGAATGATGGACGACCTCCAGACCTGTTGTCAACACAAGAAGAAAGCGAAAAGGGTACCTTCGCCAGCGTGAGGCCAGCTGGGAATACTCTGATGCTTAAGTCAAATTACACAATCCCAAACTTAACTTGCTCACAGTTCGCTATTTTCTGGTTGTTTGTTCTGTTACCTTTTTCTTCACACCGGGCTCACCTTTTATATCCTTCCCTGGGTCGGTGCAGTTATGTTCGTTGGCTGGGTTGAGCGTTTCTCTCCTGACCGTTGCATTTAATGGGCAATGATTGCCTCAGTTATGGTGTAACGAACGACCGTTGCCCCGCTCCTGTTCTTGTAACTGCCCCTGACGTAATTATGGAAGGCCAGCTGTCCGGCGGGTGTTCAGTTGTGCTATTAATGCACGTATTCCTTACTAATTGTGATGACGGGGTCTTGCCCCTATGTTCGTCTTCTACAAGGACGCAGAGTAGATCGTCTTCCTTGCTGACGATCAATCGCAGGTATCCATCAGTTGCCCCCCCCCATTCCGTAATCGTCATGAGTTCGGACGATATTCAGAATGTGATTGGACGTGAGGATTCAGTTTTCTGCAATTTCCAATGTCAATCATCCCGGTTTAAATGCGAAGCGACTGCCTCTTCGGGAAATGGGCACGTGTTGACTCTTGGTTGGAGGTGTGTGCGAATTTTCATCGTTTTTGGCGCGCTTTAATTTTGGGTTTTCTTCTTAGAGAAAACCGTTCCCCTACCTTCCTCCTATTTTGCCTGCATCTCGAAGCGCCAAGTGATTTTCACCTTCAGAAATCCTGGTAAGGTTTCTTTACTTTTGCTTTAATGGTTGGTTTTGAGCATCTTAGTCAAGAGTGCCCTTCGGTCTCTTTTTTCTTTGCCAGGTTGGGAGTTTTTCTTGAGCATTCTTCTGGTCGACGTCCTCCATTAGGTCTGTTTGTGTCTCGTGACTCTGCTATTAGGCCTGTTTTATTCACTCTCTATCCTTTAATCCACCAGTCTTTAGTTAGGTATCACTTAGAGATGGATCCAATCGAGTATAGGGCAGACGATGTTATGTTGAGCGAATTGGAGACTGGGTTGTCTTCCAACGCTGAGTCTTTGAATCAAGTGATTGATACAACAGTTTCTAAGCTACCCTCATCTTCTTCTTCTCGTCCTTTACATGCCCTTTCTGAATCTTGTTGCTTGAAGGTGAGTCATTTGAAGGGTTTTAGGAAGAGGTTTCAGTTTCCCAAAAGCACTTCTATCAGGTTGCCTCGTCTGGGTGAGAAAGCTTGCAACTTTGCTCACGGGGAGGTTTGTTTGCTCAGTTTTTGTGTGGCCTTCGATTTCCAGTTCACCCTTTCATTTTGCACATTTTGAACGCCCTTCAGATTGCCCCTGGTCAGCTCGTCCCCAATGCTTGGAGGACGGTAATAAGCTGTATGGTCATCTGGGTATCTGCCTGTGATGGAGAAATGACTACAGTAAATGAATTTTTGTTTTTGTACCATTTGAAGCCGTCTACCCATTATGGGTATTTTGAGCTTCTACCCTGGGATAGGAAATTCAGAGTAGTGAGGGATTTCCCTTCCTCCTTCCGTGATTGGAAATCACGGTACTTTTTCGTCTCTGGATCTGGTTGGGAAACCTTATCTGACGATTTATGGGGGGAAGTCCCAAGATTGCTCCAAAAATGGGAGGTTCCAGCGCTTGGTGCGTATTCTTGTGATCTCTTTCTGCTCTTTTCCATGCCTTGAATGCTTATCTGACGTCGTTGATGTTTTGGTTTGCAGATCTTGATCATCCTGATCTCAAAGACCAATATCGTCATCGAGTTCGAGCTGCTTTTGCTTATGCCCGTGAAATAGAGAATTTTGACGATCTACTCAATCCTCGTCATTTATATGATTGCTGCTTAGCTCCTAAGCCGTCAAAATACGTTTTAGAAAAAATTCGTCGGGAAGAGAAAAGTAAGTTCGTTTGTCAACTACTTTATTTCCTCTGACTTCGTCTGTTATTTGACCGGGAGTGACTCTTATCAATCTCGTCTTTTTCATTTTGCAAAAATGGCAACTCGATACAGTAAAGACAAATACACTCGTATTAAGAACTTGAAGAACGAACCTCTAGCCAACTTGACTTCAGGCTCAAAGAAGAGGAAATTAGGTGATGAGAATGCTGAAGCTTCTTTTCCAAATCCTTCCGTTCATGTTACTCCTCCCTCTCCAACACCATCTTTGGAAGTGACTGCTATCACTCCCCCGGTGACTCGTGCCAGGGGTAAGAGCAAAATTGGGACGAGTGTATGGGACGATCCCGCCACAGCCTTAGGCCGAGCGCATAATGTCATCACAAGTGACGAACTGAAGAGTTTGTCGTCCGTTCCTTCGCACAAGCTCGTCAGTCAACATATCCATAAGCTGGTGCAGGTATGTCACCTCAATTTCCTTGCCTTACTTATTTGCTATGGAATGTGTACGACCTTCTTTCCCCTCTCTTTAGGTACTTGGAGAGTCTTTGCGTATCACGACAGACTATTTGAGTGTGGAGGAGAAGATTGTGATGGCCTCATCAAAAGCAGAATCTGTTGAGGCTGAATGTTCTCAGCTGAAGAAAGATCTGATCACTGCGATGAATGAAAGGAACGAAGCTAATCAGAGAGTAAAGGAGCTCACTGAATCCTTGCGTGTGGAGAAAGTTCTCGTCATTCAAAAAGACAAGGAGATCCAAGCTGCCTTGCTGAAGACTGAGGAGGAAAGGGAGAATGTTATTCAAAAATTCAAGCAATCAGAAGAATTCTCAGACCTCCAATTCTTGCAATACTTCAAGGGATTTGAACTTTTACGTCGCTGGACCATGAAGCATCACAGTTCGGCTGTGGATTTTTCTAGCCTAGACTTTAAGAAAATTGACACTGAAGTCCTGGAAGACGAAGCGAAGGGATTGGAGGAAGCTGAATTTGGGGTGCCAGAGAAGTATAAAGCGGCTGAAGACAGGGAGGAAGACGGAGCGGTTAGAGATAAGGTTGCTGACGAACTTCCAACACTTCCTTTATAACTGTCTGTTTTGAAAACAATATACTTTCCCCTTCTATGTTTGGGGGTTTCTTTTGCTAACAAATACTGGTTACCTCCTGTTTTGAGGTAGATATTTCTTTTTTGAAGTGATGGGTTTCCCCTTGGTTTTGGGGCCATCTATTAAACTGCTTATTACTTTATCTATGCCGTCATATGCTATTGCTTCTCTTGCTGAATCTTTTGTTCTTGCAATCTTTTTGATACCAGCTGAAGTCTGTGCTTGATTTAGGCATAGAGTTAGTAATTGCTTTGATTTCGTCGCATGAGGTGAATCTCACCACTGGGGGATTTTTATCCCGTGGTTGTTCTTATGAACCTTATCCTGTGGTTTTCAGGATGATTTTTTACCTCGTCGGGGGTTTTCAACCCTACGACTTAAACTTTAAGTTTTCACAACTTAGGTTTGGATTTTAATCTCGTCATTATTACTGACAGGATTTTTATCCTTGTGATTTAAACTTGGAGTTTTTACCACTTAAGCTTTCGGCTTAATCTCGTCATTTTTATTGATGGGATTCTTATCCTTGTGATTTAAACTTATAGTTTTTATCTCTTAAGTTTGGACTTCAGTCTCGTCATTATTATTGACGGGATTTCTATCTTTGTGATTTAAACTTATAGTTTTTATCACTTAAGTTTGGACTTCAATCTCGTCATTCTTATTGACGGGGATTTTATCCTTGTGATTTAAACTTATAGTTTTTATCACTTAAGTTTGGACTTTAATCTCGTCATTCTTATTGACGGAGATTTTATCCTTGTGATTTAAACTTATAGTTTTTATCACTTAAGTTCGGACTTAAATCTCGTCATTCTTATTGACGGAGATTTTTATCCTTGCCTCCTCTTTTTGTTTCAACGAAAGTTATTTGTCTTGGGACGTTTGTCATGATATATGATGAAAGTAATTGTGAAAACATCTGGTCTGTTTTATTCGTCCTTGTTCATAAAGATGAGTTACAAGGACACAAATTTATGGAAACACAAAAGTGCTACATGTAAAGTACTGAATAATAAATCAATACTGAATAGAAAACAAAACAAGTGCATAATGAAAAATTGATTTCTCGCTTATCTGTATGTAAATAAACGAGATGTCCCGAATCCCGGAACTTATTAAGGTTGAATCTTCGTTCTCCTTACTGATGATATTTCTTGAGATGCTCTGCATTCCATGGACGAGGTAAAGGCTTCCCCTTCTCGTCTTCTAAGTAGTAACTACCCCTTCTTGAATAACGGACGACCTTGTATGAGCCTTCCCAGTTAGGGCCTAGTTTCCCGTCGTTTGGATCTTTGGAGGCTTGTGAAACCTTCCGCAGGACCATGTCTCCTGGGTTGAACTGCTTCAGCTTGACCCTCTGGTTGTAATACTTCATCATCCTCTCTTGATACATCGTCATCCTTTGTGCAGCATCGTCTTTGACTTCGGGTAGACAATCCAAGGCTAGCTTGAGGCCTTCGTCATTTCTCTGCTCGTAATACCAAGCTTTTCGAATGCTTGATATTCCAATCTCCACAGGGATCACCACTTCAGTTCCAAAAGTCATCCTGAAAGGAGTCTTGCCTGTCGGGGTCCTTGCCATTGTTTTGTATGCCCATAAGACTGCTAAGAGCTCGTCAGGCCATGCCCCTTTTGCCCTCTCAAGTCGGGTTTTGATCAGCTTGAGCAAGGTCCGATTTGTAACCTCTGTCTGACCATTGGCCTGTGGATGACCAAGTGAGGAGTAATGGTTCTTTATCCCTAACTCTCTGCAGAAGTCTCTGAACTTTCTATTGTCAAATTGCCGTCCGTTGTCAGAGATGATAATGCGGGGGATTCCAAATCGGCAAACAATATTCTTCCATACGAAGAGCTGTATCTTCGCCTCTGTTATAACTGCAAGAGGTTCTACTTCCACCCACTTTGTAAAATAATCAATGGCAACGACGAGAAATTTTACCTATTTCTTACCACGAGGTAGGGGGCCCATGAGGTCGATTCCCCACGTGGAGAATGGCCAAGGCGAAGTTATGCTGGTCAAATGCTCGGCTGGGACATGCTGCACGTTCCCAAACTGCTAGCATTTATCGCACGTCCGGATGACTTGAGCTGCATCCTTCTGCATTGTTGGCCAGAAATATCCTGCACGGACAACTTGACTGACGAGTGACCATGGCCAGGAATGATTCCTACACACTCCTTCGTGGATTTCCCTTAGGGCATATTCAGCATCCCTTGGGCACAGGCACTTCAAGTAGGGTTGGGAAAATCCCCTTTTGTATAGCTCGTCGTTTAAAATTGTAAATCTGGACGACCTGACCTTGACTTTATGGGCTTCGACTGGATCTGATGGAAGGCTTCCAGTCTTAATGTAAATGACTATGGGATCCATCCAGCTTTCTTCTGAATGTACACAACTTATTTCAGGGCCTTCAATACTTGGAATATATTGTACTTCCAGTAGCAAATCTAGGCGTCTCTTGCTGGTATCTGACGATGCCAGCCTAGCAACCTCGTCTGCTTCAGAATTCTCTTCCCGAGGCACCTGGATAATCTTGACATCATCAAAATTAGAAATTAACTGATTAGCCAAGGCCATGTACCTTTTCATTCTGTCCTCCTTAGCCTCGTATTCATTGTTCAATTGTCCAGTCACCAATTTTGAATCAGAGTTCAATGTCAGGCTCCTTACTCCAATAGCCTTTGCCACCCGCAAGCCCGTCAAGACAGCTTCATATTCTGCTTCATTATTCGTCATAGGGAATTGGAGTCTAACCCCATACTTGATGACATCGTTTTCTAGGGAGGAGAGAATCACACCTACTCCACCTATGCCCAGTGCTGCTGATCCGTTCGTGTGTATTATCCAGTGTCCTGATTCTGGACCTTGCTCGGTCGTAGTGAATTCAGCAACGAAATCTGCCAGTGCTTGGGCTTTGATTGCTGTCCTGGGCCTGTAGTCAACATCGAACTGGCTCAGTTCTATTGCCCATTGAACCATTCTTCCTACTGCATCTGGTCTACCCATGGCCTTTCGCAGTGGCTGGTTCGTCATTACCCGTATTGTGTGCACTTGGAAGTAAGGACGAAGCTTCCTCGACGCAACGATCAAAGCAAAGGCTAGCTTCTCTATCCTGGGATATTTTGCTTCTGCCCCCTGGAAAGCCTGGCTAGTGTAGTAGACTGGCCTTTGAACTGGGACTTCTTCTTTGATAAGTGCCGAGCTCACTGCTGTTTCAGAGACGGCTAGGTACAAGAATAAATCTTCCCCCTCGATGGACGGGCTTAACAATGGTGGCTTGGATAAGTAGCTTTTAAGAGCTTGGAAAGCCGCTTCGCACTCGTCCGTCCAATGGAAAGCCTACTTCAGAGTCTTAAAGAATGGGAGGCATTTGTCCGTTGCTCTGGACACAAACCTATTCAAGGCTGCTATGCATCCTGTCAACCTCTGAACTTCTTTCACACTCCTTGGTGACGTCATATCTAATATGGCTTTGACTTTTTCGGGGTTAGCCTCTATACCCCTTTGTGAGACCATAAAGCCCAAGAACTTGCCAGATGACACCCCAAATACACACTTGGTTGGATTCAACCTCATTTGGTATTTCCTTAATACATCGAAAGCTTCCTTGAGGTCGTCTAGATGCTGCTCGGCTTTTCTACTCTTCACTAGCATGTTGTCAACATAAACTTCCATATTTCTCCCAATCTACCTCTAGAACATCTGGTTCACTAACCTTTGGTATGAAGCTCCTGCGTTCTTCAGATCGAAAGGCATGACCCTGTAACAATATAACCCCTGGCTGGTAACAAATGCAGTCTTCTCCTAGTCTTTTTCACTCATGTGGATCTGGTTATAGCCCGAGAACGCATCCATGAAAGTTAGTAACTCATGGCCTGCTGTTGAGTCCACCAGCTGATCAATCCTAGGGAGGGGAAAGCTATCCTTAGGGCAAGCTCGGTTAAGATCTGTAAAATCCATGCTCATGCGCCATTTCCCGTTAGACTTTTTCACCATGACGACGTTGGCCAACCACTCTGGATAATATACCTCCCTAATGAATCCAGCTATCAAAAGTTTCTCTACTTCCTCCATAATTGCTTTGTTCCGCTCTGGGGCGAAAACTCGTCGTCTCTGCTAGACGGGCTTTTTGGTAGGGTCAACATTCAGCTTGTGCTCTATGACCTCGTTTTCTATCCCCGGCATATCTTTGTGGGTCCAAGCGAAGACATCTAGATTCTGCTTGAGGAACTCCACAACTTTTCTCTTCAAAACAGTGCTAAGTTCTGTCCCCACCTTCGTCACTTTCATCGTCTCCCTGTCTACTAGCTACACTTCTTCTAGATCTTGGGACGATTCTTTTGATTCCTCTTCCACTACCCACGCGTGGTTTTCTTTTGAGGCCAGGACTGCTTGGTAACATTCCTTTGCCAACAGTTGATCTCCACATATCTGACCTACCCCATTTGGAGTCGGAAACTTCACCTTCAAGCAGTAGGTCGACGTTACTACTCTGAGCCTGTTCAGTGTGGGTCATCCCAGGATGACATTGTAGGATGACGGGCAATCGACGACCAAGAAGTCTGCTTGAATTGTCACCTGTGCTGGGTATGTTCCAGCTGTAACGGATAGCGTGACGATTCCCCTTGGGTAAATTTTATCTCCGCTGAAACTGACCAGGGGAGAATTAAAGGATCTAAGCCTCTTAGGATCCAATTTCAACTGTTGGTAGGCCGTCATATACATTATATCTGCCGAGCTTCCATTGTCCACTAGCACCCTCCTCGTGGCAAATCCTTCCACTTCCAAAGTGATGATGAGTGGATCATCATGAGGTTGCTTTATTCCACTCGCATCCCGTTCAGAAAATGTGATGCGTCATCATATGACTGTCGATACTTCTGGGATGGGTGCTTCATATGAACATTGTTGACCTGTCTACAGTACGTCTTCTTCAAAGACTTGTATGAGCCTCCTGATACTGGCCCTCCAGCTATTGTCCGTATTTCTCCCACGACTTGCTTTGGATGATCTCGTCTATCGTCCTTCGCGTCGTCATGATTTTTATCTTCAGTCCTAGGCCGAGGCTGATGGTCCCTTTTTACGAACTTTTGAAGCTTTCCACGCTGAATCAATTCTTCTATTTGTTCTTTCAGATCGCGACATTCATCAGTGTAATGACCATGATCCTTATGAAAACGACAATACTTCTTTAGTTCACGTTTCCTCAAGGACGTGCTCAGTGGCTTAAGCCACTTCAACCCTGGCTCGTCCTTTATTTGCATCAGTATTTTGTCAGCGGGCATAACCAACGGTGTGAAATTCATCCTTTTCTTCGGGACGTCAAGACCACTCTTGCCAGCCTTTGTGTCTGAATACGAGTCCTTGTGATCCCTTTTCTTTCCATGAGACTCGCTGGTCTCGTCCTTCTTTCGTTTTCCCATTAAGCCTTTGGCCGTAAGGGCGTCCTCCCCGTTCATATACTTCTGGGCTTTAAACAGCAGATCAGTCATGGAGGTTGGTGGCATCTTGCCCAACAAAAAGATAAGGTCGGGATTATTAAGCCCCGCCTAGAAGGTCGTCATGATGACCTGATCGTCAGCTTCGTCGATCTCCAATACAGCCTTGTTGAACCGTTTCACATAGTCCCTCAAGCTCTCCCCTTCTTGTTGTCTTACCGTCAGCAAGTAAGAGGTTGGCCTTTTGTGCCGCTGTCCGCCAATAAAACGGCGAACAAAGGAGTCACTAAGTTACTCGAAATTCTCAATGGAAGACGCTGGCAACTCGCTAAACCAAACTCTTACTGCTCCTCTAAGGGTGGCCGGGAACGACCTACAGATAACCTCATCCGGGGTTTGTTGCAGATTCAAGATGGTTTTGAAGGCCCCTATATGGTCAAGAGGGTCCTTTGTACCATCATAGAATTCTAGCTGTGGTAGACAGAACTTTGGAGGCAAGGGGCACTCCAAGACACTGGGCGTAAAGGGTGAATCCGTCCGTTTCAGCATACCATCCAAGTTCATTGTCGTTTTTCCCTTCATGGCGTTTTTTACTTCATCGCGTTTTTTACTTCATCGAGCTCTTTCCTTAGATTCTGCATCAAACTGCCATTGCCAGGTACAGACTGTCCAGTGTACTCCGTCGCATCCTTTCCCTTGCTATTCGCAGGGCTGCTGGCTTCTTCGTCATGCTTGCTTCGACTTCGCTGATGAAGCAAAGTGTTGCTCCCCTCCGGACGGGTTCGTCTTTTCAGTTCTTCGTTTTGCTTCATTAACTCCTGTACATTTGCTGTCAAAGCCTGGATTTGCTGGGCCATCACCACAGGATCTGGAGGTGTTACTGCTTCGCCGTCCATCTCTAGACCGAAACTTTATCGATAGGAGCACAATGGTCGATTCCCCACAGACGGCGCCAAACTGATAAAGCCAAAAATGTGCCTCGTCAGTATGTTCCTCGTCAAAATGATGGACGACCTCCGGATCTGTTGTCAACACAAGAAGAAAGCGAAAAGGGTACCTTCGCCAGCGTGAGGCCAGCTGGGAATGCTCCGATGCTTAAGTCAAATTACACAATCCCAAACTTAACTTGCTCACAGTTCGCTATTTTCTAATTGTTTGTTCTATTACCTTTTTCTTCACACCGGGCTCACCTTTTATATCCTTCCCTGGGTCGGTGCAGTTATGTTCGTTAAATGCTGGGTTGAGCGTTTCTCTCCTGACCGTTGCATTTAATGGGCAATGATTGCCTCAGTTATGGTGTAACAGACGACCGTTGCGCCGCTCCTGTTCTTGTAACTGCCCCTGACGTAATTATGGAAGGCTAGCTGTCCGGCGGGTGTTCAGCTGTGCTATTAATGCACGTATTCCTTACTAATTGTGATGACGGGGTCTTGCTCCTATGTTCGTCTTCTACAAGGACGCAGAGTAGATCGTCTTCCTTGTTGACGATCAATCGCAGGTATCTGTCAATATAGATAGTGGGTTCTCAGCTCAATTGGTAAAATCTCTAATGGCAAAATAAGAAATTTGAGATTCATCTCCTGCCTACACCAAAAACTGATTGGTATCATCAAGAATGAACGTCATAAATTGAAACTATCTTAAAAAAATAAATAAATAAATAAAGAGGATATAGACGTAGACAACTCAAATGCGCATAAAGGAATGAAATCGATAAGAGTTAAGAGACATAATTTTCTCATGGATCGAGTCGATCCCTTTGCTTCTGCCACTGGCACGACTCACAAATTAGAAAATAGCATTTTCTTTTTGGTGTCTAATGGTAATTTAAAACTCATTCTTCTGTCTCAGTGCGTCTAATTTAATTTTCAAAAAGATACATAAAGAAACTTCTTTCAATTGCATCCAAAAAGGAAACAGAAAGTGCAAAATAGGCATAAAATATAGCCTCCACGTCTGAGTGAATACTAATTGGGGCCCATTCACCTAAAGGTTGATTAGGCAGGTAGTTATTATTGCAAATACGTGGATGACCAAATAGGCAACCTAAAAGTTGAAGCATGTGACGTGAAATGCTATCACTTGTTGGAAAAAAAAAAAGCTCCCATGCCTCAATCAGAAAACTTATGGGTGCCGCTTAGCCTAACTTACACCTTTTTTTCCTTTGGATGGAACTTTACACCTTGTTTTTTAATTTTAATTACACCCTTTCGTACAGCATTTGTACACCTTTACATTTATTGCTTCTCTAGAGTGATTAGTGGGCCTTGTTGCCTTTTTTTTTTGCTGAAAAGTGGGCCTTGTTGCCTAACAGTATAATTTAATGAAAAATTCATGAGAAACACATTTGGCCAAATTTATTTAATTATGTAACACCAAATTTGCCAAACTCAAGTTTCAAGTATTATGGACTTGTATGACAATTTGATCAAATATAATACTTGGAACTCGAATTTGGTAAACTCGAATTTTACTTAGAATTTGAATTTGACAAACTCGAGTACCAAAAAAGTGCTATATAATTAAGTTTTGCAAAATTACACGTAACTAGTGAGTCAATTTCTGAAGCAATAAAAGTGCTAGAATTTTATTCCCACCCTTTTATGTAACATTTTGTTGAGAAAAGAATTGCCATGTTGGTTTATAACGTATTTTAGCACGTCTTGGGGCACATGCTTAGTTGACTCTCACTCTCTCTCTCTTCTATATATTGGGATTTGGTTAGAGGGCTTGAATGCGTACAAAAAACCACATATACAGAATAGAAGTTGAGTTTGATTTGTCATAGGAAGGGAATAAGAGATGGGTAATATGAAGTGCACAAAGAAAGCAAAGATGATTTTGGTTCCATACCCTGCACAGGGACATGTTACTCCCATGCTTAAGCTAGCCTCTGCCTTCCATAACCGTGGAATATTTGACACAATCCTGATCACCCCAGAGTTCATTCACCATCAGATTGCATCAAGTATAGAACCAAAAGACCAGATTTTGTGCATGCCAATACCAGATGGTCTAGACAAGGACACCCCACGTGATTTCTTTGCCATTGAAATGGCTATGGAGAAAAACATGCCTGTCCATTTGGAAGCCATGATTCATAAGCTTGTTGAGGATGGTGAAGTTGTATGTGTGGTGGTTGATTTGTTGGCATCATGGGCTATTGAAGTAGCCAATCGGTGCAGAGTCCCCGTTGCTGGATTTTGGCCTGTCATGTTTGCTGCTTATCAAATGATTGCAGCCATTCCAGACATGGTCCGGACAGGTCTTGTTTCTGATACAGGTTAGTAACTTATTATCTGCAACCTCTTTTTAGATTAATATATTTTTATTCCTAGGTGACATTGTAAGCGCATGGCACATGTTGAGATAAGAAATTGAGAGGGATTATAAAATATTTGTGGGCCTTGTTAAGAAAAGTTGACTATCTCAATATTGAATTAGAGAATGAATGATTTTAGGGAGATATAATTATAAATTTTTTTGTTTTAGATTTTTTTGTTTACAATTAGAAACGTGATAAGTTTTAATTACAAAAATATCAACTTTAAATGGATCTCTTATGACCAAATTTATATTAACACCAGTTACATTATGTTGATCAATTTATTATGAAAAATATATCACGAGTTTTGTAGTTTAATTGGTTGACACCTCCTGTGTTTCTAACAAAAATATTAAGGACTCGTTTGGATTAGAGAGAAGGAAGGTTAAGTGGAGGGGAGTAAAGTAGAGTTGGCTAAAAATTGGTCAATTCTACTCTACTCTACTCTCTCTTAATCCAAACAGAACATAAGAGTTTAAATCGCTCTACTCCCAACTATCAATGTATTGAAAAAAATTATAATTTTTTTTCACATCTCTATAAGTCCCTCTCTCTCTCCTTATCTTATCCCTTTTTGTGGAGTGCTGATGGTTGGCTATCATTAGAAGTCGGCAGCAAAAGTATCGGTGATTTGTTAGAAGATGTCACATGGGAAAATCTTTATACATAACGTGACTAACGTGCTTCAAAGATTTCAATAAGAAGTTGACCAGTACCATCAAGATGATTGAGTGCCGGTGCATATTGCATGTGCGAAGTTACATTTTTAACCCATCTTCACGAATTATTGCCCTTCAGACAGTGCCTCTGTTTGTAACCCAATAATTTCCCAATTTAGACCAAGATTCTCTAGTGTTTTTATGGTATCTTCATTCTAAAAGTTCTTAAAATTTTAATAATCTATTTTATTCAAATTTTCTCACATCATCAATAATTTAAATAGATACTTAAATATAATTAAAATTTTAAAATGTTAATATTGTGGTAAAATGTAATTCACTTATTTTCAAATAAATTAATAGAAATTTAAGAACTTCAAAGTAGTTAGTCTCTAAAAACTTTTAAGGGAAACGTTTTTATTATTATTAATTTTTTTTTGTCAATACCATGACACCAGAATTGGTCAACGTTAAATAATTTGCATTACTTCCTGCTTAACTTTTTCTATCACTTTCTCCAAAAAAAAAAAAAAAAAAAACGTTTTCTATCATATAAAGCTCAACTAAATGAATACATTCATGATTATCAAAAAATAAAAATGAATACATTCTAATCTAATTTTCAAAAATTAAGAAAATAAATCCCATTAATATATAGTAAGTGAAAAATGTCAATTTGTTCCAAGCTCAACTTGATTCATTTCTATATCTTTAGTTAGAGGTGTACATGGGTCAAGTTAGGTGAGTGGAGGGTAATATTTTTAACTAATCCGCTAATAATGGGTTGGAATGATTCCAATCCGCTGCCGACCCACCAATCTATAAATCTGTCTGGTCAGTTGAAAATTTTAACATTTTCAACTTGGCGGGTTGAGTGGGTTGGATAGGTTGGCAAATTCAATTGACTAGATGAAATTATTTTAATTTAATTGGATAATTGTTTACTCTCTTTAGTCAAAAAAGAAAAGAAAATTTTGCAATTTTTATTAAAAATAATTACAAATATTACATACTTTTTGTTAGAATGACTGAAATTTTATCACACTAAAATGAAAAACATTTAAGAATCTGAAATTAAAGGTGTACATAAAGTAAGAATAATAACAAAATCTTAGAGAGAGGCTAGAGTTTATTAGGGAAGAAAAATGTGAAAATGAAAAAAATAAAAAGAAAGAGAAAGAAATGAGAGAAATAAAGGGGGTGCATATATATATATAGGCTGGGTTCAAGTTATACCTGATGTAATTCTAAGTAATGTTACACCACCCAATAAATATCAAAATTCAGCGGTGTAATACGAAGATAATGCAATCCAGCGGTGGATTTATCAAAATTCACAACTAATTAAAAAATATTGAGTGGTGTAACATTACTTAAAATTAAATCAGGTGTAACTTGAACATAACCCATATATATATATATAGACACACATACACGTGGGCGGGTTGGATTGTGGCAAGTTAGAATATCTTAACCTGCTATTCAACCCGATCGTCTAAGTTATCTATCAAAACCACCCAACCCAACTTGCCTCACTTAATGAACCTACATAGATTGGGTCAAGCGGGTTGGCGGGTCTAGCAGATTTTTCTGAACAGTCATATCTTTAGCTATTGTTATTGGCCACTTTTTAAATTCAATTATTATCTTTAGCCATACGCTTATTTGTTTGTTGTTCAAAAAATATGGGCATGTTGCTCAATGAAATAAATCTTTGACCCATTAACTACATTATAATCTTTTTTTGATATTGTGGCAGGAATTCCCCAACATCTAGGTAGAATTTGCCTTTTACCAAATCAATCAATGCTATCTACAGAAGATCTACCATGGCTGATTGGAACTCTTCCAGCAAGAAAAGCAAGATTCAAATTTTGGACCAGAACCTTGGATCGATCAAAAACTCTTAGATGGCTCCTAGTGAATTCCCTTCCTGATGAATACATAGATGGAAAACATGCTCAATCGGTCAAAAGCTCTCAAGATCATCCACGTGTGTTCTCTATTGGACCTTTGTCTAACCATGTAATGTCCAAGAACCCCAGCTTTTGGGAAGAAGATAAGAGTTGCTTAGATTGGCTAGACAAGCAAAAGTCTAGCTCTGTTATTTACATCTCATTTGGAAGTTGGGTTAGCCCTATTGGAGAAGGTAAAATTAAGAATCTAGCATTGGCTCTAGAGGCATCAGGACGGCCATTTCTATGGGTGCTAGGGTCAACATGGCGTGAAGGGCTACCAATTGGATATTTGGAGAGGGTGGCCATTAAATTTCAAGGCAAAGTAGTTTCATGGGCTCCCCAAATGGAAGTGTTGCGACACAAGGCTGTGGGGTGTTATCTTACACATTGTGGATGGAATTCAACAATGGAAGCCATACAATGCCAAAAGCGACTTTTGTGCTATCCAGTGGCAGGGGACCAGTTCATAAATAATAAGTACATTGTTGAAGTGTGGAAAATTGGGTTGCAACTCAATGGGTTTGGACGAAAAGATGTTGAAGAAGGCTTAAGAAGAGTAATGGAAGACACTGAGATGCAGAACAGAATAAAGAGGTTACATGAGAGAACAATGGGAGATGAGGCTAAGTCGAGAGTAATGTCTAATCTCACGGCCTTTATCCATGATCTCAATTTAATAACGCTTGGCACTCCCATTAAATCTTTTCCTGATTTTAATTTCTAGTTTTTTTTTTCTTCTTGTAAAATAGGACAATTGCTTGGATTTGTTAGATAGCTTTTGGCTTACAATAAAATGTGGACGGGTTTATAGAGTCAACATAAATTACTATGGTTCATTGTCTATTGACCTAAAAAAAACCATGAATTGCTATGATAACAAGTGGTGTATTGAGAAGAGGCTCTAATATTAATGTTTTCATTGACAACAAATCTAGACATGCTTTGTTATAAAGTGTATATATGAAATTATTGGAGGGATCAAATTCCCTAGGCCCAAAGCCCCATTCGCACAGCCAATGGGTCAACATCTCGTTTGGCCAACTTCAAGGACTAGGTTTGGTTTCTCAAAAAAAAAAAAGGGCTAGGTTTGGGTGTAGCAGCACAAGCACGACCTATCCTACCCTCGAGGCTTGAGACTTGAGTTCAGCTCATATCCACCTAAATTCCATGAAGCATAGAAAATGCAAGGGATTGCTCAAAGGTAAGTGCTTGAGAAGAAGAAACATCTAGAACAAGTCAACCTCTCACACCCATATTTATTATGTACAAAGAAAACCAAGGACCTTTTAACACAAAACTTTGGATCCCTTAGCCAATTTCCTCCCCCAAAAATCTAAGGGAGTGTTTGGTTCGCTTGATGTTACATCAAGGTGTAATGTTAAAGGTGGAATTCAAGAACTAAGGTGTCTAGCTGTATTCGAGGTCAGCTGGTCCTCCAAGAAGATAGGGAAAAGAAACAAAGAGAGAAAGAATCTTGGAATTGAGATTACAACATTCTTCTTAGTTAATTCCCCTTACAACAATCACTCCCTCCTTATGCATCTTCTTGCATAACCCTCTAGCTGTCAATACAGCTAACCAACTCTGATTCCTAACTAACTTCTAACTGCCCTGCCACTAACTAACTTGTATACAATCATGACATCACAATTACACTACAATCATATAAGCACTGATACTACAATTACACTACAAGCATGAACTACAATACTGATACTACAAGTACACTTCAATCATACAATATAATCCTGCAAAGTCATTCCTAACAATACCCCCCCCCCCCCCCCCCCCCCGCCCAGCCCATTAAAGCACCTTGCCCACAAGGTGAGGAAATTTTTGTTGAAGCAAATGCAAGTTCTCCCAAGTAGCATCTTCAAGACTCTCACCTTGCCATTGTACCAAAACCTGAGTGATGGTCCTGCTTCTCAAGTGATGAGACCTTTCTTGCAAGATAGCAATAGGTTCTGGATTAAGGATGCCCTTCGAATCCACAGATGGTAATGTAGGCACATAAGCCACATGCTAGCCCAACTTGCCCTTAAGACATGAAACGTGGAATGTAGGATGCAGCATAGACTCAGGTGGCAAATCCAACTTGTAAGCCACCTTACCCACCTTCTGCAAAATCTGAAAGGGTTTGTAGTATCTAGGTGACAATTTACCCAAATGTTTCTGCCTCATAGACCTCTGCTTGTAGGGCAGCAATCTAAGATAAACCCAATCCCCTTCAGCAAACTCCCTCTCAATTCTATGCTTACCAGCATTGAGCTTCATCCTTTCCTGGGCTGCCAAGAGATTCTACTTCAATAAGGCCAGAAGCTATTGTTTAGTTCTCAAATTCACATCCACACTATCAACCTTAGTTGTACCTAGAATGTAATCTAATAACCTGGGAGGAGGGTAACCAAATAAAGCCTCAAAAGGTGTCAACTTGGTAGAGGTATGGAAGTTGATATTGAACCAAAATTCTGCCAATGGTAACCATTCTACCCAAGAGTGAGGTCTATCAACTGCAAATGCTCTTAAGTAGTGTTCTAAGCTCTTGTTAACCACTTCAGGAAACTCCCTCTCAGTTCTATGCTTATTAGCATTAAGCTTCATCCTTTCCTAGGCTGCCAAGAGATTCTGCTTCAATAAGGCCAAAAGTTATTGTCTAGTTCTCAAATTCACATCCACACTATCAACCTTAGTTGTACCTAGAATGTAATCTAATAACCTAGGAGGAGGGTAACCAAATAAAGCCTCAAAAGGTGTCAACTTGGTAGAGGTATGGAAGTTGGTATTGAACCAAAATTCTGCCAATGGTAACCATTCTACCCAAGAGTGAGGTCTATCAGCTGCAAATGCTCTTAAGTAGTGTTCTAAGCTCTTGTTAACCACTTCAGCAAACTCCCTCTCAGTTCTATGCTTATTAGCATTGAGCTTCATCCTTTCTTGGGCTGCCAAAAGATTCTGCTTCAATAAGGCCAAAAGTTGTTGTCTAGTTCTCAAATTCACATTCACACTATCAACCTTAGTTGTACCTAGAATGTAATCTAATAACCTGGGATGAGGGTAACCAAATAAAGCCTCAAAAGGTGTCAACTTGGCAGAGGTATGGAAGTTGGTATTGAACCAAAATTCTGCCAATGGTAACCATTCTACCCAAGAGTGAGGTCTATAAGCTGCAAATGCTCTTAAGTAGTGTTCTAAGCTCTTGTTAACCACTTCAATTTGACCATCTGATTGAGGATGGTAAGCTAAAGACATAGCTAGCTGAACCCCTTGCAATCTCATCAACTCCTGCCAGAAATGAGAAGTAAACATAAGGTCCCTATCACTCACTATTGAGGCTGGCATGCCATGCAACTTGAACACATATTGCAGGAAGAGATTGGCCACTTTAGCAACAGTATAAGGATGTGATAATGGTATAAAGTGAACAAATTTCGTGAGCCTATCCACTACCACCAAAACCACATCCTTGGACTGTGACTTGGGAAGGCCTTCAACAAAATCCATGCTTACATCAAGCCAAGGTTGGTCAGGTATAGGTAATGGTTGCAACAGGCCAGCTGCATTACAAGTCTCATATTTGAGTCTTTGGCAAGTATCACATTCTTTAACATGTTTCTTCACATCCTCCCTCAAGCTAGGCCAATAAAAATCCCTTTTAACCCTATGCAAGGTCTTAAGGAACCCTGAATGACCTCCTAAGGGACCGTCATGGACTTGTTATAGGACAACAGCCTTCAAAGCATCACAAGTCCCTAAATAAATCCTTCCCTTATATAAAAGCAGTCCATTCTGCACTGAATACCCCTTTGGAACTTCCTTTCCCAACTAAAAAGCCTTGAAAATACCCTACACCTACTACTTATTAACATAACTAGCTTTAAGATCAATCAACCAGGCTGGAGTTGGAAATGAAATCATGCATAAAACCCCATAATAAGCATCTAATTCACCATCAGAAGTACCATCAGTATCAACCTTCCTAGACAGTGCATCAGCTACTAAATTATCCTTGCCTTTCTTGTACTCAACCACAAAAGCATACCCCAACAACTTAGCAAACCACTTCTGCTAAGTTGGGGTTCCAATTTTCTACTCCAACAGGTACTTCAAGTTCTGCTGGTCAGTCTTGACAGTGAAGGGTCTTCCCACCAAGTAAGCCCTCCACCTCTTGACAACAATGACTAAGGCCAATAATTCCTTCTCATAGGTAGACAATGCCAAAACTTTACCCTTAAGTGCCTAACTATAATATGCTATAGGCCTGCCTTGCTGCATTAGAACTACACCTATTCTTCTTCCTGAAGCATCACACTCCACTACAAATGGTTTGTCAAAATTTGGCAAAGCCAACACAAGTGGTTGAACCATAGCCTCTTGAAGCTTCTAAAAAGCCAATTCAGCCTCCTTAGACCAACAAAATAAATCTTTTTTTAATAAAGCTGTCGAGGGAGCTACAATTTGACCATACCCCTTAACAAACTTCCTGTAGTAACCAATAAGACCCAAGAACCCTCTTAAAGACTTAATATCTTTAGGAATAGGCCATTGCTGCATGGCAGCAACCTTCTTAGGGTTAGTATGTACACCTTCAGCAATGATGACATGACCCAAATACTCTACTTCCTTACAAGCAAACATACACTTTGATCTTTTAGCATACATTTTATTAGTAGCTAAGATCTCTAGAGCACTTCTAAGATGGTTAACATGATCAGTCAAGGACTTGCTATAGACCAATATGTCATCAAAGAAAACTAGTACAAAATGTTTAAGGAAAGGCTTGAATACCTGGTTCATCAAAGATTGGAAGGTTGAGGGAGCATTGGTTAAACCAAAGGGCATCACCAAGAATTCATAATGGCCCTCATGTGTTCTAAAAGCCATCTTAGGTATGTCCTCTTCCTTCATTCTGATTCGATGATATCAAGTCAAGCTTGGAAAAAATGGCAGCTCCATTCAATTCATCCAACAATTCATCAATAATTGGAATTGGAAATTTTTCCTTGATGGTGATGTTGTTTAATGCTCTATAATCAATACACATTCTCCATGATCCATCGGCTTTTCTTACCAACAAAACAGGAGAAGCAAATGGGCTGCTGCTGTTCCTAATTGACCCCACAAACAATAACTCATTCACAATCTTCTCAATCTCATTCTTTTGGTAAAAAGGATACCTATAGGGTCTTTAGCACACAGGCTGAGCTCCTTCCTTAAGAACAATGGAATGTTCATGACCCCTAAGAGGAGGCAACCCTGTAGGAGTCTCAAAGACATGCCAAAACTCCTTCAAGAATGAATCCACTTCAGTAGGAATCTTAGCTTCTAATGCATCTGCTTCTACACTATCAATTTGTAGCAACAAACCTTTCTTCATTGAATCCTTAAAAAATTGCTTACAATCCATCAGAGAGGACCCTAAAGATGGATTCAAGCCTCGCAGCAAGACCTGCTGATCCCCATAGCAAAAACTCATGGTTAAGAGCTTAAAATTCAATTGTATCTCTCCCAAAGTACTTAACCATTGAGTGCCCAACACTGCATCACAACCTCCTAACGCTAAAACCTTGAATACTCACTGGCACACTATTACAAAAACCTTGAGTCTTCACAATAGAACCATTAGCCACTTTAACTTCCAAAACCTTTGAGACATCAACCCTTAATTGTAAACCAGTAACCAAGGATGCATCCACAAAATTATGAGTATTGCTTGTATCTATCAGTATCACTAACCTACTCCCATTAACCCTACCTTTAACCCTCATAGTACCAGGTGTAGGTGTTCCTGTAAGAGCATACAAAGTGATCTCAACCTCCTCATCTTGACTAGACTAATGACTTCCAACTACCTTAGTAACAACCTCACTATCCACCTCTTCTTCCAATTCAGTAATCTGCACCCCAAATTGCAGACCATGAGCTAATTCAATTCCTTCTAAAAGAAACAGTTTAGCATTCTTGCATTTATGTCCAGGCCCCCACTTCTCATCACAATTATAACAAAGACCCATCTTCCTCCTTTCATCCATCTGTGCAAGGGTTATTCTTTTAATAGGTATCCTAGGTTTAGATTCTACCACTGCATTACCTTTAGGCAAACCCAAGATAGAACTCTTACCTAATTCTTACTGGTACTTGGCACTTCTTTTGCAACTTAGCACATATTCCTCTTGAATCTTGGCCAATTCAAAGGCTGCATTCAAAGATTGAGGATTGAGCATCCTCATTGGTAGCCTTATTTCATCTTTTAGACCACTTAGGCAGCAGCTTAGCTTGTACAAAGGAGAAAGACCCTTGATTCTATTGGACACAGCTTCAAACTCTGCCTTGTACATCGCAACTGTGGATGTCTGCCTCAACCTTGTTAGCACCTTCATAGGATCATCATAAGCAGTTGATCCAAACCTCACGTGTAAAGTTTGCATTAAGGACTCCCAATCAGAAAACACTCCAGCCTCCTCTACTACTTGAAACCAAATTAGGGCCTCTAACTCCAAATGGAAGGAAGCAATTAATAGCTTTTCTGCAATTGGAGTTTGATAATACCCAAAATACTGATTAGCTTTGTAACCCAGCTAGCAGGATCATCACCTAAGAAACGTGGAAAATCTAATTTCACAGGTTTCACAAGTGATAAAGTTAAAGAACTTCGATTTGCTAGTATAGTTCTCTGAGGTATGTGTTGATTTCCATCTTGAGAAATTAACTTTTGTAAAATGGCATTGATATTCTGATTCATTTCATTCAAGGTTCTGTTGTGGATTCCTTGAATCTTTTGGATCTCTTGAATGTCTTTGTTGTGATGGTCAAAAGTGGTACGAAGGTAGTCAATATCCTCATTCACCATATTCATTGCAGCAGCTCGTGTTTTAGTCATGGCAATGCAGGAACAAGGCTCTGATACCAATTGTTAAGGGTGGAATTCAAGAACTAAGGTGTCTAGCTATATTCGAGGTTAGCTAGTCCTCCAAGAAGATAGGGAAAAGAAACAGAGAGAGAAAGAATCTTGGAATTGAGATTACAACATTCTTCTTAGTTAATTCCCCTTACAACAGCCACTCCCTCCTTATACATCTCCTTGCATAACCCTCTAGCTGTCAATACAGCTAACCAACTCTGATTCCTAACTAACTTCTAACTGCCCTGCCACTAACTAACTTGTATACAATCATGACATCACAATTACACTACAACCATATAAGCACTGATACTACAATTACACTTCAAGCATGAACTACAATACTGATACTACAAGTACACTTCAATCATACAATATAATCCTGCAAAGTCATTCCTAACATGTAATGTTACATTTTTGTAATTTTCGATTCATGTAATCACATTATAACAATATAAGATAAAGATATTTGATTCATTAATTATATTCCAATCATAATCCAAGAATATAACATTCATATACTTGATTTATAAAATTTTTTAGAAACAATCAAAATTATTATAATAACAACATGATTGAAAATAATCTCAACACCTAAAAATGCCAAAATTAGCCTTAAACCACAAAATACCCTTAAGTGACCTAAAATGACCACTCACACAACACACTATGTTTCTTCCTATCTTGTTGTTGAGACCCCAACACCAACAGTGTATAAAATTTATTGTTAGAAATAATTACTAATGGGAATTTACCAAGTAACCTATTCCATTATACTGTTTATACATATACATATAGACAGACAATGTTTTCATACCTTATTTACGTGAAACACAATTCAAGAAACTATATAATATTAATTTAAAAAAATTATATAATATTAAATAAAATGATTAACATTTGTGGGTCCTTCTTTTGATGATTCCCAAGCCTAGCACTGATAGGTGATCCTGGGCCACCAAAAGGGGTGAGTGGATATTGGATGGACTAGGCTTGGCTCACCACAACCCTTTTGGGCCATTATGTGAACCAATTTGTGTACAAAACAAGTGAACTCCACAACACACACACACATATATTGGCTGAACAAATAATGAAGGAACAACAAATACACAATGTAAAGTAAGAAACGATTATTATAAATGCTTCAAAGAGGATTATATTTCATTTGATTAAGTCAAGTAATTAGAGTACATTAAATCATGTTTTGTGAGGATGTTTCACAAGGCTCAATAAAGCTCAAAAATCATAGACTTGAGTAATCCCCTTTTTCAGTTCTCAAGACTTGTGAGGTTTAAGTCCCTTTGAATCCGAGTGGCTCCTTAGATATCTTATCTTAGGATCTCCTGTAATGCCTTTACTCTTAATGAACTCAACTAGGGATTTAAGACCCTTTTTCTTATGTTTTTCTCTCTTGATTTAATTGTGTCTAAATGCCCCTTTTTTACCTTAGGCTCCCCCTTTTATAGTTGGAGGGCTCTTCAAATTACTATTCCCTCCCTTTGTTCTTCTGGGTCCCTGAGTCACTACTTTGTCTGAGACATTGGTGGCTAGTCCTTTCCTTATTTCCTCTTGTTTCACTTTCCTAGGAACTCGTACCTGAAAGTTCATCCACTGACTTTCTACTTGCGGGGACTCCTTTCTTGGGTAAACCCATATTTCCCTCTGAGGTCAATTCCTCTTATTCTTCCTTCAAGGCCTTAAAAGGATACTTCAAAGATCCTAAAGCCTTGATGTTGACTTCTCATAATTTGGCATTTTTCTTGAAATGAGATGGAGTACTTCTTGCAAATGGTGAACTTGAAAGGCTTCTAACCACCTTCATTTTACTCCATATCCTCTACCTTACCTGAGGTCCCTTGGTTCTTTCATCAGGTGTTGGTCTTAAGGCCATCATTCGTCTTTATCACTTCTTTCTAGATCTTAGGAGCTTGACTTTGACATGACTTCTTTTGTCTTCTCCTTCTTTTCAAATAAGCATGCCTTGTCCTCAAACCACCTCCTGAGCTATTAATTTCACAGAAGCCTAAAGAAAACACACATGATGCTCTCTTGATGGAACATAAACTAAACTATTAGCTTCTAGTAGTAAATCTCGAATCCATGAGGGGTTTTCCTAAATCCATACGGAGGAAAAAAAAAAAAAAAACTAGAATCCATCAGAGAAATAATTTGACAAAAGTCTGTATTTATTGATAATAATTTGATTTGCCTTTGACGGCTACAAAACATATAAATACTAAGAAAAACGTCTAAAACCCTAATTCGCACTAATTACGCAATTAGGTGACAAAATACTGAAATTTACCAAAAATGGCAAAATTGAGTTAAATGAAAAATCATAAACTACTAACCTTAAGGGTCATCCCAAAACAGACGGGACCTTATTTTGACTTTTAAACTAAAAATTATTAAGGAAAAACAAATATTACTATAAATGTCTGGATTAGAATGTCGTTTCCCTTCAACCTACCAAATTTCATGCAATTCCAACCCTATCGCCCCGATGGCCTCTACTGGTACCCCCCTTTGATCTTGCGTTGTGACTTCCTGCGCCCTTGCTGCTCTAAGAAGGCATGTGCTGTCTGTTCTATATCAATCTCCCTCACTTGAAAAGAACTTAACCCTGAGTTCCCACTATCTGGTTCATTAGGAGGATGATAATCATACAAGTTAGCAACATTGAAGGTAGATGAAATGCTCATGTCTAGATGAAGAGCAATCACATAAGCATTGTTGTTGATCTTCTTAGTAATCGAAAATGGCCTATACTTCTTGTCCTTCAATTTGTTATAGATACTAACAAGAAACCCCTCATTTCTAAGATAGACCAACACTAAATCCCTAACATTGAAGATCTTCTCACGCCTCTTCTTATCGGCAACTTCCTTGTACTTGGCATTTGTAACTTCAAGTTTCTGCCTCACGTCCTCTTGCATGGCCTGAATATGGTCAGCCATATTCTCTGCAACTTGACTCACTCCTGGAAGCTCAGGTAAAGGTACCAAGTCCAAAGGGTGTTTTGGGGGGCACGCAGTAGATGATTACAAATGGAGACTTACCGATGCTTCTGCTGACTGAGCTGTTGTAAGCAAACTCAGCTGGGGATAGTGCAAGATCCCACTACTTGGGCTTCGCTCCTAAGATACACTGGATCAGATTCCCCAAAGTTCAGTTAACCACTTCTGTCTAGCCATCAACCTAAGGAAGACTGGTGCTGTTGTAATTTAAGGAAGTGTCAAAACGCTTCCACAAGGTCCGCCAGAAGTGACTAAGGAACTTGGTATCATAGTCAGAGGTGATGGACTTTGGCACTCCATGCAAACGCACTTCTTTAAAGAACAGATTGGCCATTCAAGTAGCATCTGAAGTCTTTTTGCATGCTATAAAATAGGACATCTTTAAGTACCTATCAACCACAACAAAAACAGAATCCATACCTCACTAGGTTCGAGGAAGAACCAGTATAAAATCCATAGACAGATCCTCCCATGGTGCTTGTGGAACTGGTAAAGGCATGATAAACCAGTATTCTGATATTGACCCTTGGCAATTTGGTAGATTAGACACTTCCTCACATGATTGCCAACATCCCTCTTAAGTTGTGGCCAATAATACCCTTCCTCCGCCAATGCTATAGTCTTGTCTCTAACCATGTGTCCACCTAAACCTCCACCATGCAGCTCCCTAATAATCTGCTCCCTCAATAAACTTTTAGGGATGCATAATTGATTACCCCGAAAGAGGAAACCATCTTGAATGTACATACTATTGACAATAGTGTGAGTTTGTTGACACTTACCCGAAATATCACCAAATTCCTCATCATTCTCGTATAGCTCCTTGAGGCAATCAAACCCTACAACTTCAGTACGTAGTGTGGTCAACAAAGATGCTCGCCTGCTGAGCGTATCTGCCACCTTATTAGTGATACCAGACTTATGCTTCAAAGTGAAATGGAAGCACTGTACATAAGCTACCCACCGATCATGCATCCGGTTAATGCGAACTTGACTGTTGATGTGCTTCAATGCTTGATGATCTGTATATAATACAAACTCCTTCTGAATCAGGTAGCACTCCCAACACTTAAGAGTTCGTACTATAGCAAAGAGCTCTAGCTCATAGGCCGATTATTTACTTCGAGCTTAACAAACTTTCTCTCTGAAGAATGCTACCGGTCTGTTGTCTTGTGAAAGAACAGCACCTATCCCGACCACAGATGCATCACACTCCACTTAGAACACCTTATCAAAGTTGGGCAATGCTATGCTACTGAAATCTTGAACAAACCTTTGATAAAAGGTTGCCAACACATGGAAGCTTCGCACATCACTCACTATCTTTGGGGTTGGCCATTCTTTGACTGCACGGACCTTGTCCTCATCAACATGAATCTCATCCACACTGACCACATACCCTAAGAACAACAACTTATCAGTCAAGAAGCTACACTTCTTCAAGTTGATATACAACTCATTGGCCTGCAACACGGTTAATACTTCTCGCACATGATTATAGTGGGATGCTTTTGTCTTACTGTAAATCAGGATATCGTTAGGCCCCATTTGATATAGTAGTTTAACAACATGTTTTCAGTTTTTAAACAATATTACACGCATTTTCACAGACTTTTTTACCCACACATATTTCAAAAATATACAAACAACATTACTAGAACAACGTTACCAAACGGCCCCTAAACTACCACAAACTTCCCAATAAATGGTTTCAATACTTGATTCATAAGCCTCATGAAAGTGCTAGGAGCATTGGACAATTCGAAAGACATCACCATCCACTCATACAACCCTTTGTCTTGAAAGCTGTCTTCCACTCATCTCTAGGTTGGATCCAAATCTGGGATACCCACTCTTGAGATCCAGCTTGGTGTAACACTTGGACCAACTCAGCATATCAAACATGTCATCTAGTAGGGGAATAGGAAATCGATACCTGATTGTGATCTTGTTGATGACTCGACTATCCACACACATATGCCAGCTTCTGTCCTTCTTTGGTGTTAATAATGCCCAAACTACATAAGGACTCATACTTTCCCTGATCTGCCCCTTGCTCAGAAGCTCATCCACCTGCCCCCGTAGAATCTGACCCTCTTGAGGATTCATCCTATAGTGTGGTAGATTTGGTAGGCTAGCTCCAAGAACTTGATCAATGCAATGCTAGATGTTGCGCATTGGTGGTAAACCAACAGGCAGCTCCTCTAGAAAAAGCTCCTCAAACTCTTTGATCAATGGTTGAATTGCCTCAGGTATCTCAGCAACCTTCTTCGACTCTCCATCCGTCACCACTGCTGCATAAACCTGTTTCATCGCCTTACACTCTTTGTCAAACTCATCCTCATTGTTGACTATAAGAAGAGACGACTTCCCCTCCACTTTAGAAGCCTTGGGTACACTACTATCCTTAATAGGACCAAGGACAATTTTTCTGTCATTCTTAAAGAACACATATACATTATCCTTACACCTATGAGTAGCATCTACATCATACTACCAAGAGCTAAACAATATTAAATGACATGCATCCATTTCAACAACATCACAGACTACTTCATCTACATAACATTTACCCATAGAAAAAGCAATACGACATTGTTGAGTAACTAGAGTTTCCGTACCTTTCTTGATCCAACCTATTTTGTATGGAGAGGGGTGTTTCTCTATCTTTAGCCCCAGTTTGGAAACCAAACTCTTCGACACAATATTCTTTACACTGCCACTGTCAATGATCAAAACACAAACCCTATTACTGATGGTGCAACGTGCTCAGAAGATCTCATTCCGCTGACCATTGTAATCCACCATTGGTTTGAGCAATAAGCTCTGAATCACCAAAGACCTCCCTAATGGCACCCCTTCCTGAACCTTATTAGGATCATAGGCATATGGATCAACATCATTATAAACCTCTTCATCCTCTAGTTCTCCATCTGCCTCACCTTTTTCTGCCACTACCAGATTCACTACGACTCGCTTAGGGCAAGTACTAGATCGATGTCTTGGTTCTCCATACCTGTAGCACTTATTCCCAGTTGGCCTAGCATAGGGGTTGGTGTTCGCTATCGGCTGGGCTGCGAAACCTACTACTGCCACTATGGACTAATTGGCACCGCTATTCTCCCTAACCACGAGTTTTGATTGTGGTGTAAACGTGGGCTGTTTACCTTTGTTGGCAGTGGAATTGGATGACTCCGAACTGCGGTTGGAAAACTTTGAACCTACCGTAAGATGCTTGTATTCTATTTTCTTAGATAGGTTTACAACCTCATTTAAAGTATATAGGGTTTGTAAGGATACTTGGTCTTCGATGGAAACTCGCAACCCGTGTACAAATCTAGATATCCGTTGATCTTCAATTTCCTCCAAATCATTGTGATTTGCCAACCTGTCAAACTCTTCCATGTACTCATTAACTATCCGAGTACCCTGCCTGCAATCTTGGTACTATCTGAACAACTCCAGCTAGTAATCTGGTGGTAAGAACCGATTTGCCATTAATCTCTTTATCCTCCTCCATGATCATATCGGAAGCTTTTGTTCACGGGTACGGTTTAATTGAACACGATCCCACCAGGTAGATGCTCCTCCCTTCAATTTGTAAGCGACTAAACACATCGTTTGTCATCTACAATACCCATATAATCAAAAAACTTCTCCACCTCGCTGACCCAATCCAAATACTCCTCAATGAAGATATTACCATTAAAGGATGGTAACTCTATTTTCATTCGATAGTCCCTCTGCTCCTGATAATCTTGGTCATTATCCCTTGCAAGACCATGATGATTCCCAAGGACTCTTTCTGCGTACTTCTCATCCTCACTGTTCTCATCGTTGTAGTCTTGCTGCCTGTTCCAATTTGGATCTCAATGAGGAGGGTCACGCGCTCAGTTATCATGTCGCTCTTCATCATCACGATTAGGGTTTCGATTAAGCAGAGTGGCAAGCGCTTCTTGAATCTGGTCTAGAGTCTTTTGGGTTGAATCACGAAACTGTTGATTTTCATCACGAAAATTAAGGAACTCAACCCTAGTGAGGACTGGGTTGTTGACGTCGTCACTGCCATCATTGTTGTGGTGGTCACGGTCTCACAAGTTAGCCATTAGACCAGGGTAACTCAAGGCTTTGATACCAACTGATGTCGCGGAAGCATAAAAAAAGCACACGCAATGATCTCTTGCTGGAACAAAAACTAAACTATTAGCTTCTGGTAGTAAACCTCGAATCTACGAGGGGTTGCCCTGAATCCAAAAAAAAAAAGACACACTAGAATCCACTAGAGAAATAATTTGACAAAAGTTTGTGTTTATTGATAATAATCTGATTTGACTCTGACGACTACAACACATATAAATACTGAGAAAAACGTCTAAAACCTTAATTCGCACTAATTACGCGATTAGGTAATAAAATACCGAAATTTACAAAAAATGGCAAAAATTGAGTTAAATGCATAATCATAAACTACTGACCTTAAAGATCGTCCCAAAACAGACAGGAACTTATTCTAACTTTTAAATAAAAAGTTATTAAGGAAAAATAAATATTACTATAAATAGCAAAAACATTGTTTTAGGGGCCTTAATGAAGGAATTCACCTAAATTTAGGCGACGCTCATAAGTCTGGATTAGAATGTCGTTTCCTTTCAATCTACTAAATTTCATGCAATTCCGACACTGTCGCCCTGATGGCCTCTACTGGTACCCTCCTTTGATCTTGCATTGTGACTTCCTACACTCCTGCTGCTCCAAGAAGGCATGTGCTGTCTATTCTACATCAGCTATCCACGTCCTTCGCAGCATCCTCTAGATTTCTCTAAGGACCTGCTTCCTAAGGATGGAGGACCCACCTAAGCTTAAGCCCAAGTCCTCTTCCTTTCCAAGCTTCCTAGTTCCTTGTTCTTCCTTATCTCATTGGGTTCTTTTGGGCCTTCATGTCCTTCTTATGTTATAGGCTAGACTTCCTTTCTACTTAAAGCCCAAGCCCTCCTTTTTCTGTCCCCATGGATTGGACTTTCTTTACATTCACGAGCTGGGCTCTTTGTCACATTTTGGACCTCAACAACATTACATATAATTCCTTTTTTTAAGAGAGGAAAAAAAAACAAAACAAAAACAAAACAAAAACAAAAAAAAAACAAAACAAAACAATACTTTCTAATTCACAATTTCCTATTTTATGGGTAAAATCCAACCAATTTTCGTCTTTATATTTTGTAAATGAGAAAATACCCCCATTTCGTTACACTCACAGTTAAACTTAACAAAATCTTTTGATTCCTAGAATATTTTATTATGAAAATCTAAAATACCCTCAACTAAATTAGAAAAACACAAAAAATACCCCCATTGTCAAACTCAGGTAAACACAAACAAAACTAAATAGTATGATGAACATAACTGGTTTATAACATGTAAGGCTTATTGCCTTTGGATGATATGAGATATACTTGCTGTCTTGTTATCATGTTTGCTGTCTACGTGATGATGATTCTAGTTTGTATGCTAACATGATTTTATGTGTTTATACAATGAGATGATAAGATGTCATGATATGTCTAGATGTATGTTGTTAAGACCTATGAGATGATATGTGCGGTATGAGATGCTTAGGTGAATGGTAGGATATGTGCTATGCTAGATGAATGTCAGGATGATATATGTTGATGATGCCATTCGATGTATGTCATGTCATGATTAGATGAATGCTAGATGTATGCTAGGGTAGGGTTAATATATGCATGTGTATATGGTAGCCTATTAGAGGACACTTTGATAGAATAGAACACAATGAGTGAAGGCCGACCCACAGGTCGAGCAGAGTTAGGTGCCTAGCACCTTCCCATCTCTGTACCTTAACAACGGACACATACTTTGGATAGATCAGGTCCTCTGCAAGGGGCACATACATGGTTCCTAGACTTAATCTAGGTGACATCTCCATGAATCACTCAGTTAAGGCGTATTCCCTAGAGCATGGCGATCGTGCATAGCAAAGGGGAGTTGAACAAGTACACTGGGTGCGGGCACTTATGCCCAAATGAGGTCTTATCGAAGTTGGATTTGGCTTGAGACAAGGGTATTGAAGAGATCTTGGAGATTTTTCATGGGCTCATTGGGGTTATTTTCTTGTGGGGGAATGTATGGATGCGCTTATATGATGGAGCTTAGAAAAAAGGTTTGATAATTGATTTGGGGTAGTGTTTGGGCTTGTGTTTGATATTTTAGAAAAAAGGTGTTGTGGTGTAGTAAGGTGAGTTATGCATAATCACTCGATCATGCATATGATTTGATTGCCTAACATGATTATGAGTTGGTTGTGTAGAATGATGAACACGCTTGTTTAGATGCTATGATGCCATGCTCATTTGCTTGTCTAATGCCATGTTACTGCCTTGATATGTTTGCTGCCCTTGGATGCTAGAATGAGAATATCATGATAGATGAATGCTAGGTTCTTGGGATGATATGCCATGTTGTGTGTTTAGATGCATGCTAGTGTGTGTGTGAGTTTAGAATAACCTATTAGAAGACCCTTTGATGAAATTAAAATTTGGAACACAATAAGTGGAGGCCGACCTACGGGTCAAGTGGGGTTGGGTGCCTAACACCTTCCAATTCCCATACCTAAACTTTGAACACGTGCTTTGGTAAAGATCAGTCATTCCACAAGGACGCTATGTAGAAGGTTCCTAAACCTAATCTAGGTAGTAACTCCATTTTTACCCTTCACCCGGTCCACCTTAGGCCGAGGCGTACTTCCCACAATTGGAGACCAACTCGTTGCTGGTGCTTGCGCCCACAGGTTCCACACATTATATTGATAATTTTGGCAGCGATTTGATTTCTCATCATTGGGACCAAGGAGCTTGGATATAGGCCAGAACGAAATGGGGTGTCTACAAATAGCTATAACAAATAAAGAACAATCAGATAAAAAGTAATATGCAACTGTTGAATATCACTTTCATGAGCAAAAGAATTAGCACCAACAATAGTTTTTCTAGCCACTTCCCATCAGCTCTTTAATAGCTCGTTCAATTAAAAAGTACAAATAGGTGTAATTTGTACTAAATGAAGAAATTACTACCTTGCTTATCATATAGATGTGGGGATCCCAATACATCCCTTTCATAGCATTTAAGGTCAATACAACCTACATATTTGGAATGCATGTTAAAGCACTTTAAATGATGAGAGGGTAATCCATGGTAAAAAGAACAATGAAACAAATATGGAAGGATGAAGAGAATTAACTACGAAGAAATATTTTATAATTGGATTAGAACAATTTTTTTTTTTTTTTTTTTTGAGAAACAGATTAAAACAGTTATAACTAAGGCTCCATTTGGAACGCAAATTCAAACACATGTTTTTAATTTTTAAATAATATTACATATTTTTTTATACACTTTTTCACCCACATGTATTTTTAAATAAACTAGAAACTATTATTTAAACGCACTTATCAAACGGCCCTAATTCATTATTAAAATATTGTGTGAACGTGTAGGTTTCTTGTCGGCGAGAGACAGAGATAGAAAGAGTTACGTTTAGTACAAGTCTTGAAATGAAGCGTTAGTCATAACACACACACACTACAAACTTCGACGCCTTCCTTCCTTGAATTCTTCCAAATTTGGGTAACTACTATTCTCTCTCTATTATTATTCTGATTCCAATTCGTTGAAGTTCGTTGCCTCTGTTTGCTTGTTCAGAAAACAAAACAAAATTTAAAAAAGAACTGAAATCTGGGTTTACTATTTTTTTGTATGCTTCTTTTTTGGAAGCACAGAGCTTGAAGAATATATTGTTATTTCTGTTCTTTGATTGTCTTCCTTCCTTCCTATTTGACTTCTGGGTATCCGTTATTTTAGTTAGTTTATTTTTATTTATTTATTTTGTTTTCTTCTCTGTTGCTTGACGATAAGACAGTAATTTGAGCCTCAGTTGAAGAATCTAAAACAACAACCCAATAGAAAGTAAGATTCATTTCATCTGTATGGGTTTTCTGTTTTCTTCTGTAACTTTCATGGATATAAGCATCTGGGTATTCCTTATTTGTTCGGATAAGGATCTGGGATGGGGTCTTTTTTATGTATGTGTTTATACGCGCGTAATGGTTTATTAGGTGTGTGCATATATGGATCCTTAATAACCCTATATTTGTATTAGTACTCAGTTTGGGAGAACTTATTTTCATTGGTTTATTAGGCTTAATAATTAGGACTCTGAAATATTGTTCATAAGCTGAAAATAAGCTATGGCAAACGGGCACTTGGTGTGTGGACATCTATGCGTTTACTCTACGTGTACTGTATAGATCAAGTTAATTCATTGACTTATTTTATTTTGACATGCTTTGCAGGGTTGTATTAGCCATCTGTTTCAGTTGAGGTAGTATGGATGACAGTCATATCAATGCAAGTGCAAGCTCGAGTTCAAGTTTGAGTAGCAGTTTCCAGGATACCGAGGATGACCAAACCATTGCAAGCATCTTAGCCGAAGAGGAAAGTTCAAAATTTGATCGCAGGCTTGGGAAGAGACTCTCCCATTTGGATTCCATTCCGGTATGCTTAATGATAACTCATGGCTGATGCCTTCTTAATGTAAAACTATTTATAAACATGCATGTCATGTAAATTGACCTTTTTGTAGATATGTTTGTAGTAATAGTGATGCAGAGCATAACCAGAAACTGTCTCAATATTTTATTTTGGATTTTCATTGGATAATTTTAGATTTTAATGTTTTTATTTATTTAGTTTGAGTTATGATAGGGATGGAATTTTATATCCTTAGATAAGGATTAGTATTTGAGATTGTTTAGTAGTACTTACTACCGGCGCCATGGAGAGATATGTTTTTAGATCTCGCATTTTATTTTAAATCCTCCTTCTTTTTTGGCATTTGTAATTCGTATTAAGAGAGTTTATCTTTATCATTGTGATTCCTAAAAACTGTATATAAAGCTCCAGATGGTTTCTTTTGTATTCAGACGATTATTAATATTATTCAGTGATTATTCGTGCAAAGTTAGCATTACGTTTGGTGGTGAATCCAAACAACCTTAGGTGGTGAAGCCTAAGGTCTACAGTGGGATTAATCTAGGTGGGAAGCCTAGGTTGTCCTACATCACAGTCTATAGCAATCTATAATTACTTTTTCTGTTTGTTTAAATCAGTAAGATTTGTTATGCATTCTTTCACAGAGCACATTGTCAGGTTAACCATTTCAACTACTGCTGAAGTCTTCTGGTTAACTGTTTAAGCTACTGCTGAAGTCATCTGGTTTTTGAGTGAAACAATTTTTATTTTATTTTATTTTTGATTAAATAAAGGTACTGGTTTTTGTGCGATTCAATATTTAGAGTTTTTGGGCAAAGTATTGTAACCATGTCCATTTCTTTTCTTTTTTTGATAAGTAAGAAAGATGTATATTAAAAAAACTACCTCATGTGAAAAAAACATAAGTCAGAACAAAGAGTACATAAAAAGAAACAAGCAGACAGAAAAAAAAAACTAAGTACAAAGGAGAGAACTAAGGAACAAAGGGTGAGAATCACTAGAGGTGAGTCCCCAAGCCCTAGACCATTCAAAAAGAGAACCACTAAAAGAAGCAAGCAACTGGTCATCGGATTTGTCCATGCCCTCAAAAGTTCGCCAATTTCGCTCCCTCCAAATACACCACATTAGGCACAACAGAGCTAAATTCCAAATGCTAGAAGAGTGCTTTCCAAACCAATTCCACCAACAAAAAAGAGTATCTGCAACCAATCTTGGCAAGACCCAAGAAATCCCAAAAGATCAAAAAATCAAGCTCCACAACTGATAAACTTTTTCACAATGGAGTAGCAAATGATCCACCGTCTCTCCATTACAACGACACATAATGCACCAGTCAACAAAATCAAGGCCTCTACCCCGCAAATTATCACCTGTAAGAATCTTATCCCAAGTTGCCGTCCAAACAAAGAAAGAAACGCGCCGAGGAGCCTTGACCTTCCAAATACCTTTCCAAGGAAAGATAATAGGCAAGGGACCTCGTAGCTTATTATAGAACGAGCGGATGTCAAAACCCCCCTTCTTTGTCAACTTCCATTTCTTTTCTTTTTTTCAGTAAATTTGCAAAGTTTGGGTCAAACTCTATCCAACTTTGTAGTGCTGATAGAGACAAATGAGCTTAAAAATCATCCATATTCCCTTCATCCTCACTTAATGATGTATAAGTGGCCAATTGAGATATTTATTTGAAAGAGTTTCATGTTGTCAAGTAATAAGACACTGTTCAAGCTGCTATAATCAAAATTTCAAAGATGCCCTATAAATCCTTGTTTTTATGTATTACTGTAAATGAAAAGTGGAGTAGAGGTGTCAGATATAGCATGACTATGTTACTTATAAAATAAATTAAAAGATATAGCATGACCATGTATAATTATTCTCTGTTGGTTCATAGTGCTTATAGTTGTTACTTGTCCCAAAAAACAGGGTCATAGTATATACAGTCTGGCATCTTATAACTTAGGCATTCTTAATTGATCAGGATGTAGATCTAGTCTTCCCTTCTCTGTCTGTGTTATGTAAAAGTACATGTATTCTATTGTTTCTATTTTCATTACACTTAATTTTAGTATTTGCCTTGTTCGTGGCTGTGCTGTTGTGGTTATCTAGGTGGCACTGCTTACTCTATTAAGTCCGTCAATCTACATTAGGATTCTTTTGAACTTTTTCCTGAGTTTTTGTTACTTGTTAGTTTTAGAATCAATCATATGTATCTCTCTTCCTTCTTTACTTGTTTTGTTGATTAGCATTTGACTAAGGCTCACAAAATAATCTTCTATCATCTGTATTGTTGTAATTTGGATAGCTTTGCATTAATTACCCTGCTACCTTTGTACTTATTGATCAACTGTGTTGGCAGCATACTCCCCGGGTTAATGGGGAAATTCCTGATGTAAATGATGCAACCTTAGACCATGAGCGGCTGTCTGAAAGGTTCTGACTCCATTATGAGCTCTCTCTCTCTCTCTCTCTCTCTCTCTCTCTATATATATATATATATATATATATATTGTAAAATTGTAAATTTCCATAACCTATTGTGAGATTATCCTTGGTTCAGGGCTCACTGTGCATTGTGGAGTTAACTTATTTAATGTGTTCATCATTACTTCAAAAGAAAGAAAAAAAAATGTTCATCATTAACTTATAATAATTGCCAGTATGGTCAAAGGGAGCTCAGTGCTTTCCCAGGTTGTTTCTATGGTCACTCTTTCATTAAAATTCAGTTTTGATGGCAGCACTCCCATCTTCTTTTTTGGATTTTCTGGGTTTCTTACATTTTAATTTGCATTTCAGTTGATGTCAGTTCTATGCATTTCAGTAACTTCTCTTGGCTTCTGTTTTACTCCATGACATCCTTTTTGGTTGGTCTCTTATGAGAATACTATATTGGCAAAGTAACACAATGAAGCTAAATAGAGCATAGTAACTATATTTATAGTTATGCTATGTGATAATGTAGAGTGTAAATCTGGCTAAAAGAAATGCTAATGGGAATGATTATTGACGATTTGACATTAATGGTTCATCATCAGGATTTGTATACTCCATACCGTAAATGTGCATGTTATGTGGCTTGTGTTTTCTGGGTGATAATGAATTCGTTTTTCATAGGTTGGTAACATATGGATTAGCTGAACTGCAAATGGAGGGTGATGGGAATTGTCAGGTTCAATTCACTATTGATTTCTTTTTCTGTCAACTTATGCACAACCCTTTCTTTGGATAGTTTTCTCTTTGCCTGTATTTAATAAAATATTTGATCAAATTGTTGGACAGTTTCGAGCTGTAGCAGATCAGTTGTTTCGCAATCCGGATTATCACAAGCATGTAAGGAAGCAGGTCATCAAGCAGGTATAGTTGATAAAACTTCACTATTGCATTCAGTTATTTAGCTAATATTAAAGATGCAAGTTGGAAATGTTATTAGTTATGATTTGATGATTCTCAGAAGACTGTTTCCCTGGGGCAAATACTCTGATCTTTTAATGGTTCTTATGCCCATTTTTTAGATGATGTTGACCATCATTGATATTGGGTGCTCCATGTTCTTATCTGTAATATTTAATGACATTAGAGCAGATTATCAATTTGGGGTGAGGCGGGGTAATGTTTACCCAATTTTGCCGGTGTTTTGATATGATACTATCATCGTCAGGTTTATGAAGTAGAAAAATAGGGAGATTGATGCAGGAGTATCCAAGCAGCCTGCTGTAAAAGCAAGCCCAAGCATGGCTTCTTGTTTAATAGAATCAACTCAACAGCCAACATGAGTCCTGTCCTATTTGTTCTAATTTGTCCTACTTTATGTTACCTCTACAAACTGCATCTATGTTTCTAGCATTTTAAAGAGTTCATGTGCATAAACTTTAGTGATTTTTGATGATTAAGATTAGAAAGATATATGTGCAATTATCAGTCGATACTGTATGGTTGCTAGACCTAGCATAAATAGTCTATTTAAAAGTCTTCTTAGGAGCTTGTGCACTGTTAAAAATAATACATGGTGTCTTTACTGTGGTCTCTTGAATTTTAAGTTTCTAGTTCAAGTCTTTTACTATCATTTGCCAAAACCTGTTGCTGCTTGCTATATTGCTAGTCTTCTTTATTCTTGGGAGTAGCAGCAGTTTGAAAATACTTCACTACATAACTCAGCTTATAATGTGCGTTCCAGTTAACTCAACTAATGAAGAATCTTATTGTCAAATAAGGGACCTAAGTTTGGATCTTGCCTATACCAAAAACCAATTAGTGTCTTGGCCTGATGATAAAGAGCAATCATCATGCAACAAAAACCACAAGTTCAAATCCTATAATATATATTATATAGCTCATCTTATAGTGCAATAACAAAGGAGATATAATCATAATATTTTCTAGATACAAGGAATGAAGCATATATACACATGCAATATAGTATTTACTACACACACACACACACACACACATCCTGTTCTAGAAAGTGGTGTTGCATACTCATTATGATTCATGTCTTACATGAGTTCTTGTTTGGACTGGGCTTTCAATTGGATCGAGCTAGCCCAAGGTCCGTCCTTTTGCTCAAAATTGTCCACATGATTACAGGAACGCATCACTTCTGTTGATTATTACTAAGTGTTGAGAAAGATGCAATAGAGTGTTGCAGTTGCTTCTTTGATTTGGGATTACAAGATCATGTATTGATTTATTGACAGTTCTAGTTGTTGATATGGGATGACCACTAGATTCACTAGCTGGCATTGTTACTCATAGACTGTTGAGAAAGTCTAAGGACGCAACAAAGTCTCACAACATCCTTGTTTTGAGTTGTGGAGGGTCTTGGTATAATATTATTTGATTTCATTTTATTTTGACCTATGGTGGATTGACACCTTAGCTGTTGTGAGATTTTGTTGTGGCCTTAGAAGAATTCTAATGTTCCATAAATTTTCCACATTTATGCAGTTTTGTCTCAATAATGGTGTTGATATTGTTGATATGGAAAGAAGACTAGATTCGTAATATCAAGAAAAGTGATACCTTGTTTACATCATCAATTTCTCTAGTTGATATTTTGGGAATCCACAATTTTTTTAAATAATTTTCTTGTGGTTGCTTGTTTTCAATTTTCTCTTGGTCTATATCATTGTATGAGCAACCTTAACCTAAAAATCACTCTCTTATAATAGCCTATTTCTAATCACAGATTTTATTAGTTTACCTATACTTTTTAAAATAATGCAAATGTTAAAATATATAGAGTAGAAGTAAGACCTATGTTTTTTTTGTGTGCATTTTGCCAATTTTGATATATTATGAAAAGGTTGTGAATTCTGATGTAAAATGAATAATCACTGTATGTGGCTTACTATTATTATTATTATTTTTTCAGCTAAAGCATTGCAGAAAATTCTATGAAGGTTATGTCCCAGAGAAGTACAGAAGCTACGTAAAGAAGATGAAAAAGTGAGACATCTGTGGTGATTCCTATTTTTTTTATTGCAAACCAGAAAGCATGTTGATATGTGAGTAAACACTAATACAATTTTCATTCAATCTTTTATTCTACTAGATCAGGTGAGTGGGGAGATCATATTACTCTACAGGCAGCTGCAGACCGAGTAAGTTTAATCTTTATCAATCCTTTTTATGACTCAGCTTTTGAGATCTCTTAGAAAATATTTTTTACACTACTTTCTTCATATCACAAATTTCTCGTTAAAGTTTTTTTTTGGTTTGGGGTATCATATTATAAATGAAGTTTGGGAGTTGTGTTTGGCTCAAATTGCCAATATTTCATTTGAAAAGTTGCACTTTATCAATTTGAGGTCTAATATTTGTTTTTGGTTCATGAGCTTTAATGTAATCAGATTGGGATGAAGTTGCTATCGTGTTTTCTGGGCCATCTCTCAAGGCATGTGGTTTAGGGCTGAAAAAATGTCGAAGGATGTGACCTTAGGTGAATAGAGTGCAAGTTTTTAAAAAATCAGTTGGAAAATCTAACTAGACCTAAAACACAAATGGGTAAAATGTAAATAATCAAAAATCAAATTTTCACTATACTCTTGATGAAGTCATGGAAGATTAATATGCTATCACTTTGAAAATTCTCCTATTCAAGAATTATCTTATTGGGTCCTCGTGTGAAGCCCAGTTGAAGTGAAAGTCATGTCATTTTAATGGTCTAAGTATGTGTCTTTCAGGGTTAAAACAGTTTTTAATTTGGGTTTTTATATTATTAGTTATGGTCAATTTTATATTCAGGGGCAAATCTGTAACTTTACAATTCCTGCGAATTAAGGGTATTTTAATAATTTTGTTGTCTCGAATCTTCTAGGGTATTCTAAGTATCTTATGTTTATTTTCTTTAGGTCAAAGTTAGTTTTTATTAGGTTTTATTTTATTAATCAAACTAATGTCCTAATACTACTTGGAGTCCTATTACTACTAGTACAAACAAGAGTCTTTATGTATGTTGTGCTTAATATATTCAATGGTGACAGAATGAGTTGGTTTATAAAATTGAGTGTTTTGAGCAATAGGCACATTGGCCTTTGTTGGTTCTTTCTCCTTCTCTCTTCTCTTTCTTTTCTTCATCTTCTTTTTCTAAAGTTATTGTTCATACATCCCCTAGCACCATTAATGTCTCTCTAATTCTTCTTCTTTCATAACCCTAAACCCACCACAAACACACTTAGACAAATTCCCTAATTTATCCTATATCAATTTGGTATCAGATCGAAAATCCTAGCACAAGTTCTTTGTGAAAATTTTCTTACTAAAATTTATGGTGACTTTGTCTCAAGCTTTGCATCAATTATGTGAGAAGGTTAATTAAATGGATGAGAAGCTGAATTCTATAGATGCAAAGCTTGACAAATTATGCTCTATGCAAGATGATATGAAGAAGTTGGAAGTTGCTATTTTGGCTAAATATCATGTTAAGAGTAGCAATTTATAAACAATTTAGAGATCCTAAGTTAGAGCCTAGTTTATCCCCACCCTTGTTGGCAAAACGTTGCACCCGTTACCCCTTCAAATTTGATAGATGCAGCACTGAAAACTTGCTGTTACAGCAGCCTCAATTGCATATTGGTTTAGTACCTCAAGGTGCGGCCTTAAAGGAAGAAAGTCAGCCTTATGATTCCCCACAAGTCCACCTTAACAAAAAGCCAACAGAATGTGGTACAAGCATGACAATGATCACAAAGGGGAAAGATGAGCATGAAGTTGATCATGGAAATTTCAAGACCAAGGAAGATATTGATGTCATTGCTATGGGTCATTCTAAACCAGATTTTAAGTCGCAAAGCCCTCTAATCATTGATTTCATTATTCCATATGAATTTAGCAACATGGTGGAAAAGGAAGATCTTTATTTGTGCTGCTGCATCCGAAAGTGATTGAAGAATTGGTGAAAATTTCAAGTTCAAAGGTTTTTATTCAAAGGTTTTTATACTTCAACACTTCAAAACTCGAGGTTGAATTATTCCAAGTGATGAAGTCATGGAAGATTAATATGCTTTTACTTTGCAAATTCGCCTATTCAAGAATTATTTTATTGGGTCCTATTGTGAAGTCCAATTGAAGTGAAATTTGTGTCATTTTAATGGTCTAACTATGAGTCTTTTAGGGTTAAAACAATTTTTAATTTGGGTTATTTATTTATTTAATTAGTTATGGTAAATTTTATATTCGGGAGAAAATCTGTAATTTTCGCAATTCCTACGAATTAAGGGTATTTTGGTAATTTTGTTGAGTCTAGAATCTTCTAGGGTATTCTAAGTATCTTAGGTTTATTTTCTTTAGGTCCAAGTTAGTATATATTAGGTTTTATTTTGCTAGTCAAACTAATAATCCTAATTCTACTAGGAGTCTTATAAAATTGACCGTTTTCAGCAATAGGCACGTTGGCCTAATACACACGTAGATAAATTCCCCAATTTATCCTATATTAGCTCTTTTGTCTTATTCAAAGAGAAGAAAGGAAAAAAAAGAAGGGGGGGGGGGGACAGATATTGAACATGACATTGAAGGAAGCCATTGGCTTATTTCCTCAAATGAAACAAGGGATTTTGTGTTATTATTGATGACACCAAACTTGGAGAACCTGATTCGATCTGTGTGTTTATAGACTATATCATATTTTGTGTATCAAGAACTAGAAGAACGGAAATTACTGATGAATATGCAGAAACTACTAAAGATAATTGATGTCTGTAGAATTATGCAGGAGCTTCCATTTGTATCTCTCTTGTATTATTAAAAAATATTAAGAGCACGTTTGGTACACTAAATGTGAATTATGACAGGAATGGTAATCTTTATTACTGGGTAAAATGTGTTGTAATGGAATAACCAAACCTATTCATAAGTTTGGTTGTACATTGTAATAGTAGAATAAACTTAAAATATATTTTAGGAAATATCTTACCCATACAATTATATTTCATAAAAAATAATATTTTTTAAAATTGAGAGAGAAATTTTTATGATTTTTTATTTCCATAATTGTTATGTGCATATGAAAAAGTTTGTTTATTTGAAAATATATTAATTTTTGAAATTATAATACCTACTAAGGAATAGCTATTACAACCCTTTTAGGGAGAAATAGTTATTCCTCATTTTAAAGAATATCTATTCATAAGGAATGATTATTTCTTATAATAAAAATATAACCAAACTACTAAATAGCTAAACCATAAGAATAACTATTACATTACTATGCCCATTATAGTGTACCAAACATATCCTAAGAATTCTATACAACCCAATTTTAGAAGTTGTTTGTCACATGCCAAATTGTTTAGGGATCAGGAGTGTGTGTGTTTTCTTATTTATTGATTTATTACTCTTGATGGTGTGTATGTTTGTTAGTGAGTGTGGCATGGTTTTATAGTGTTGACATTTAACCAAGTTTCAAATAAGTCCACATTGACAAGATAGGAAATGACAATTAGTAATTCATTGAACTGGTGGTACACCAAACGTGCCAGCCCAAAGAGGTTTTTGATGGTCAGCACTTATGCTGGCAGTAATCATTTAGAGAGCCGACATCTAACCAAAAGTTCTTATTAGCATTAAAATATCGACTTATTGTGCCAAGAGCCTTGTAATTCAGTGGCATTGCTTAGTTTTTTTTTTTTTTTTTTTTATGAGGAGAATAAAGGTTCGAATCCCTTCCCCAACTTGTTGTAACAATTTATTAAAAATAATAATAATAATAATAATAATAATAATAATAATAATTAAAATAAAAATAAAAAAAAAAAAAAACTCAACACATTGTACACCATAAGTGCCAAACCAAAAGAGGTTTTTGATATCCATTAACCAAAAGAGCTTTGATTAAATTGTAGCACCTACAGATCTGGTTTGTTAGAGGCACTTATTTATTTATTTATTAATCAAAGCTCTGTGTCTGTGTTTGTGTGTGTGTGTGTGTGAGAGAGAGAGAGGGGGGAAAATGATTTTTTTTTTTTTTAAGTTACAAGATTGCAAAAAAAGTTTTGGAATCTTCTTAAGATTTGGGAAAATTTGCCCATGCAATTATGTCCTGTCAGCAATCAGCAGTGACTTTGTTTCTTCATTTATACCCGATGCTGATATTGTGTAACAAGTCAAACAACTTGGCATTGGCTTTCAATTTCTTGAAGATTACATTAACTTAATAGGCTGTTCTTAGTCAGCATTGCATGGACCCCTTGCTTGTGAAGACTGCTAAAAAATTAGGACACGCACCAAAAGATTTTTTTAGTGATTGTGATCATGTCATGTTTATTATTTTATTGGTCAAATTCAATCTCTCTTATTATATCTTATTGTCTTTATTTTCATGTATTTATTGTTTTCTTATTGGTTTTTATCCTTTCCATTTTTTAATATTTATTAATTTCTCTGGGGATTGGTTTCTGACCTATCACACATTTTGCAGTTTGATGCCAAAATCTGTTTAGTAACCTCTTTTCGAGACACTTGTTATATTGAGATCCTTCCGAAAGACAAGAATCCCACCAGAGGTAAATATTATTCAACCAGATTTCTTTTCAAATTATGATGTTTATTTTCAGCTATACTTCTTTATTCTCTTCCTATATAAATATTATATCTTGTGTTGTTTATAGTACCGTAGCTATTTTGTAGCCAAATGCTATCAGGTTCCACCCCCTCTCGACACTACCATGTTAGGTTCTTTCTTTTTTTAAATAATTAATCAATATCATTAAAAGATGGCAAAAAGCAGCGCAACCCTAGTACAGGACAGTATACAAGGAAAACCCAAAAAAAGTAAAAAAGAAATAAAATAAAAAAGTACATAAGTATTTTCTAAAGTTCATATCAGCTAAAAAGTCATAGTATTAGTGTTAAAAGGAGTAGAATTTAACGTCCATTCAAATAGAGATCTAAGAGCACTTATAGCAGCCTCTCCAAAACGACCATTAGTAAAAAAATAAAAATAGAAACTAAACCCAGCCCCAAACATCGCACTTCAGACTCGATAATTTGTCAAAAATTCTTAACAATGAACAGTGTCCTCCCTAGACATATTGAGACACTGTTCATTGCTACCTTTGCCTCTTCTCTCTCTATCTCTCATATATCACCACGGAATCACAGGCCAGTGGGTTTTTGGTGAGCGATGGCGGTGCTGGATCCCAGAGCTGGGATGCGATCAGATTCCTGGATTTCTATCAAGAATGTCAATTCCATAAATCTTTGAAATCATCCTCTACATTTGGAAAATTTATCTTCTAGGTGTTGATCCCTCACCACCTCTAAAGAACAAAATATTGTAAAGGACATTGCAGAACCTAACACCGAAGGAAAATGCTTACTGACACAATTGATAGACCAAAATGGTTTACAGAAATGATAAAATAGTGAACATTGCTGGGTGCAATGGTGAAAATCTTGGGTTGTGAAGCACTTGTTCCAATCTTGAGAGCAGTCACTTTATCATAAAATGCTTGACAGGAGTAGTATTGGATAGTGGATAGGCCTTTTAAAAAGAACAGACAAATTGGGATAGTTGAGTACTTGAAACGTGTATTAGAATGATGAAGTGTCCAATACCCTAGTTCTTTGGTATATAAAATTATCACGAAAGATGTGCACATTCAATTTGGTATATTTTTCCTTTGAAGGTTTCATAACACATATTTGAACTGTTGATCCCCTTTTATTTTTAACTTTCCTTTTTCTTTGCATTCTTTAGTAGTTTCTCTGGGTTCTTTTTTTATTTTTTGGTTGGGGGGAATCAGGTTTGAACTAACTCAGCTCGAGGGAGTTATTCTTCAGAAGTGTATTCTTCCTTGTTTTACTAGACTTCCTGATGCAGGAGGCAGTGGGAAGATAGATTTATTATATTTTATTTGATTTTATGTATCAAGGGCAATTTTGTAATTTCTTGATATTCTAGAAGGGCTGTGTTGAGTCTTATTTTAGTTTAAGTTTAGTTATTTAGTTGGGCTTAGTAGTAATAGCCTAAGGAGTCCAAGCTAAGTCTTATTAGGGTTTTAAGAAATCCTAGTTCAACTAGGATTAGGTATTAGACTTCTATTTAAAGAGTTGTAATGCTTTCTATTCAGATGATTAATGTTTTTATGGTTTGTGTGATGCAACCTTCTCCGAGATGTGTTGCCAAGGAACCCTAGATGTAATGCTTAGGAAGTCTAGGTTTGATGCTAGAATTTATCTTTTATTTTATTTACTTCACTGTTCACAACACAGGAACAACTGCCCAAACCTTGATTGTTCTCCTTTGTTTCATCCCTAAACCCTACTAATCCTTAGTCCCTTGGAAACCCTATAATCCTATTATTTTCCAGCTCTTTCCCCACCAACACCTACCCCTAAACCCTCAAAACAGAAGTGTTACCAGATCTGCCCCAAGATTTCTAAGTCAGATTTTGGTTGTTCCCCCTTGTCCTACGTCACTTCCTTTTCTAGAAAATGTCCATGCAGTTTCAGGGACAGATTATTTTTAAGAATAGACCCCTAGCAAACCAGTAAGGTGTGTTTGGTGTCAGCAACAATTGAATGGTAAATAATTCATGTAGCATAATCACAATTAGGACCGTTGGAAAAGAGTGGCCTTCAACTCACAAATTCTGTTAAAAGTCTGTGGTCATTACCAAGAAAACTTGAAAATCTTCCTTTGTTTTCCTCGTCTTATTTTTAGATACGTATCGTGGTCTGTGGATGCCTTTTATTTCAAATTTGCATTGCTTTTATCTGATGATGTTTACATTTTGCCTCTTTCTGTTTTCTAGAGCTCTGGCTGAGCTTTTGGAGTGAAGTGCATTATAATTCGTTATACGGAAGTGGAGGTGATGAACCCAACTATTTGCTTTAATTGCTGTTTACAATTTTCCCTTCTTTTACACTGTTAGCCCTAAGTCTACCTAGTTCACAAATAATCCTGACTATTTTCCTGAATTTATTTGCAGATGTTCCCACCAGGGCAGCTAGAAAAAAGTATTGGCTTTTCTAGATTTAAAACATCATGAGGCCAATTTGTGCAATTCGCCATTTGTTTACTCTCCAATACTGGCCAGCCTTTGCTCTTGCAATGTAACTTCTTGTCATTTTTCATGACTAGAATTTTTGCAAAAGATATGAAGAATATATATATATATATATATAGAGAGAGAGAGAGAGAGAGAGAATATCAGATCTCAGTCATTTTTGTATATAAAAGTACATTAAAATTTGATCGTATCTTTTCATTTTTAACTGTACATGGTAAAAAGAAGGGTGAGTCTAGTCTCCTCTGAAACTAGCTCTCAATCTCCTGATGCACCGAACAAAAAATGAAAGAGAAAATACCAAATTTTCTTTTTTTTTCCTTTTCTTATTTCTCTCCCGGAAAAAATGATTAGATTTTGCTTTTGTTTTTGAACATTATTATAGTTCAAGAACTGAGCACCATTTGCATCCTACCCGGGAGTAAGGATGCACTAGAGTTGTGTTAAAGAGCATACATTATAGGACCAATTTTTCATCGAACCTGTGATCCTTTATAAGCCTATGTTACAAGAACTAATCCTAGTTGGAACTAACAATAAAATTGAACATTATCCTAGGTACTGAAAAAGTCCTTTAATTTATGATTAATCTTTGAGAGTTAAAAATTTCTTATCTTTTGTTAAGAGAACTGTGAATGAAAGTTATGAATCTCAAGTTCCTGAGATGGTATCTGTGATGCCTCGGATTGAGGGGAAATTGATTGATTGTATGTTGTGGGTGTGTCTTGAGTCCCATATCAGGCATAAATTGGGGTAATTTGGGCTTTATTAACAACTTTAAAATCCTCAACTGTGATTAGACTAGTCTTTTTGGGGTACTATATAAATGCAGTTAGCACATTCCTTTGGATCATTATGAATGGTATTAGAGCTAGCCTAGTAAGTGGTAATCCACAGTATGATGATATCGTTCTTGTAAGTGGTGGAAGTAGTGGAAATGGGCAACGACGAACACAATAGAATGGGTCCCACTGGACAACTGTATCAGGTTCAAAGTTTGGGTTTATGTTAGTGTTGAGGGTCTTTTTTACACCTTAGACGCTAGTCTTGATATTATTAAACAAGTTCTAGAATGCGTTTTTGCTAAGAAAGAAGTTGAGCTTGACGCTTTTGCAAAATGGTCTCCAGAGTCTCATTTTGCCACTATCAGTCTCTGCTCAAAACATTAAATCCAAAGTTCAGGGAGATATCTTACAGAATGGGCTTGGGCTTCTCTCCACTTCCTACCAGCAAAGCGGTTGTTCTCCACTTTTTGCAAAAGGAACATTACTCTGGTGTGTAACGAGACCTACTCCACAGTGTGCAAAAGGAACATTATTCTATGCAATGAGACTTTCTCTACAGAAGGGTTTGTTCTCTACAATTTTTATAAGGAACATTACTCTATTATGGAACGAGACATCCTCTACAGTCTACAGAAAGAACATTACTCTCTGCAAAACGAGACTTTCCGCATAGAAGGGGTTGTTCTCCACTTTCTGTAGAAGTTTTCGTAGAGTGTACACTATTTCTTATTTTCAATGAATATAATATTCCAATAAATGTACAAAAATCTGTAGATTTAATGTACATAAATTTTTAAAGAATTTTCAAAATTCTGCGCATTCAAGAACACAATTTCTCAAAGAATTTATATAATTCTATACGTTTAAAGTACACAATTCTACACATTCAATGTACGCATTTTTTCGAAGAATGTACACAATTTTTTAGACTCAACGTACACAAGTTGTAGAAGAGTGTACATGTTCCTTATTTTCAAGGTACACAATATTTCAATGAATGTACAAAATTTTGTATATTCAACGTATGCAATTTTTGAAAGAATGTTCAAAATTCTTCGCATTCAACAAACACAAATTGTCAAAGAATTTACATTATTTTGTACATTCAAAGTACGCAATTTTTTAAAGATCATACATAATTATGCACATTTAGGGTACGCAATTTTTCAAAACATATACATAATTCTTCTAGACTCAGCATACCCAAGTTATCGAAAAGTGTATACTCTATTCTTTCTTTTTTTTCAATTACACAATATTTCAACAAACACACAAAAAAACTATAAATTCAACGTACACAAATTTTCTAAGAATGTTTGAAATTTTGCACTTTCAACGAACATAATTTCACAAAGAATGTACATAATTCTCTACGTTCAAAGTATACAATTTGTTGAAGAATGTACACCATTCAGCACATTCAAAGTATATAATTTTTCAAAAAAAGCACACAATTCATTGTACTCAACCTACACAATTTGTCAAAGAATGTACACTATTCTTATTTTTCAATGTACACAATATTTTAACAAATGTACAAAAAAAAAAAAAAACAAAAAAACAGATTTAACGCACACAAATTTTCAAAGAATATTCAAAATTTTGAGCATTCAACGAACACAATTTCTTATAAAATTTACATAATTTTGTATATTCAATGTATGAATTTTTCGAAGATCATTCACAATTCTGCACATTCAACTTACACAATTTGAATTGATGAGTCCTTGTTTTCTAGAACAAGCTCTTATCCTTTATGTATCTTTAATGAAGTTGTTTGTTTTCAATAAATTTTTTTTTGAAAAAAAAAAAATCCTAAATATCTAATGAATGATTATCAGTTTACCACGTAGACCAATGATTTTAGAAGTGCCATAAATAGCAACAACAAAAAGTACAGGAGGCCTATGCAAAGATTTGTTTTAAAGTACCTATATAGCATCAACGGGGTCTGTCTGTTAAGCTTAAGCATCATCATGGACAATACGTTGCAGCAAGATAATGCAGTAAATGAGTTTTAGACGGACAACCAGGTCTATTATCTTTCAATCTATGTATCTTAAGATATTTACAAGTCAAGAGGCAATTACAGAACAAGCTAGAAACTTTTCCTTTCCAAACTGTCCATTGCATACGGAATACATAATCCAACAGACACTAATGACTTGGACTAACCAAGATTAAACTGTGAATTTTAATTTACAAGTTGACATGTTGTATAAATTTCATTTAGTATCACGGGTTTGATGTGTTTCGAGATTCAAGTTTGGAGTCGGTCCCACGCCTGTACAAAGAACCTATTTCTGGAACTTCAGCATGTGAAGATGCCACTGAGGTAAGAGGCTGGAAGTTGGTATTCCCTATAAACCAGAAGAGAGCCCATTTTAAATTGCAGAGGGTGTACTTGAGAGCTTTGGTCCAGTTTTCCTGCTTGTTGAAGCTTTGCGTGATGGAATACGTTCCAACTTTGTCATTCTCAATCCTGTAAATTAGCCCATAATGATTATAGAGGCATGTAGAAAACAAAAGCATTAACAATCTTAATCCATAATTACACATGAAAAGTGCCTCAACATGCATAACAGAATAATTTCTAGTTGAAGAATATTATCTATCTGCAAATTTTCTAATTATCAATCCAGTACCTTTCTCCCCCAGAAATCATTCTCAACTTTTCTCAAGCTATGCACACATTTCTTTCAGGTTTTTCTTCTTCTTGGTAGGTAAGTAAAAATTTATTAAGAAAGCCCTAAATAGGAGCACAGGACAATGCATGGGAAGTATACAAGAGATACACCTACCTTGTCAGCGTTTTTTATCATCAATTCCCAATTATTTTTTTGTTAAGTATAATCAATTCCCAATTATATGACAAAAAAATCTCAATCAATCTGAATTTTTCCACTATCATGCATTGTTTATTTCAAATCCAATACTACAATGACAGAGAGGAAGTTCCTGAGAAAAGATGTTACTGCATTACAGTTTTTCCACACCCAACTAATTTAAACCATGACAAACTGTCATTTTCACACATTACTGTACAAGCAAAAGAAGTGAGCAAACTACTTTGCATGCTAAATGCAAGACTTTTTATAATTCCATAGTTAAATGGAGGGGGGATTCAAACCATGGATGTCTTCGTTGGAAACACTAAGCGGTGCCAATTGTGTTACAAGACTCCTAGCAATACAAGACACATTTACTAAACTCATGATTTAGACAAAAAAATTATAAATGTAAAACAACTTTTCCAGAAGATATTAGTTTCCCATTTGATTGAAAACCAGCAATTAGCTCTCACCTGAGAGTATGGCTTGTGCCGTGTGTTTACCTTTAGAGACAATCATTGAGTAGTGACCAGTAACTTAGAATCAACTAAGCAAAAAGGTAATATAAAAGATGAAGAATTCTTAATATTAAAAAGTTCAGCTACAGACACAGAGGTATTGCATGCTAAATGCAAGATGCAAACAGTTTTGTCAAGAAAAAAACAGGTTTAGAGAGGGCCATCCAGTGACCCGGACCAACCGACCCGTCCGCTCAAACCGTAGTTCTACGGGCGGTTTCGAAATCAGTCAATGGTTGGTCACGGGTTGGCAATAAAAATAACCGAATAATTTGGTTCGGATTCAGGTTTACAAAAATCTCACCCAAATAACCCGAACCGATCGAATTATTTATATAAACTTACAAAAAAAAGATGATTTGACATGCCCAGACTGCCAGCCCACAGGTTTTGGTATCAGACTGAGAGAGGGGAAATGTGTATGAGTGTATAATCCCATCAGACATCAGTAGGCAACAGTTACTTTTTCCACACAAATTCCCAACATACAAATCAACCGTTAATCTCAAATTAAAGTTCAAAATCAACGGTGTTGATGAGAGTGAAAGCTGAGCATGATTTGATTGATTGCAGTGGCACAATTACCCAATTTCAAATCAACAGTTATAATACAAAATGAAGACCTAATTTAACAGTGAGAATTTCATATTAAAGATTAGATATCTCAACGGTTATAATACAAAATGAAGACCTAATCTAACGGTGAGAATTTCATATCAAAGATCAGATATCTCACCATCTCTAACAAGTCTCTTCACCTAATCTAACGGTGATATAAGTATTTTTTGCATGAGAGACCTTATTAGCGTCTTCTTTTTCTAGTTCATCACAGTCAAACACCTATAATAAACATTTTTGCAATACTTTTCAAAGTTATGAATCTTAATATTGTTAAAAATAAAAGTTAAAAAAGGAAAGGGAAGAAAGACTCTTACTGTTGAATGAATGATAAAGTTTGGATGGCAAGAGTTAAGAGCATCGCTCAAATCCCTAGGCATATTGTATCCAGTGATGTAATTTCTGAACCAACTGTCAAAGTTTTGTGTAGCATCACAAACTACTTTGTACGGAACAAGATTGAAATTTTTCATCTTAGAATTGCCTAACTCCATCTTTTCGCGCCATGTTTTGGCAGTACAATGTTCACGAGTATGCCATGGATCATTAGCAGTCCAAAAAGGAGGCAGAGGAATTGCTTGAATAAATCCAAGTTGTCTTGAAGCAAAAACAGGAGTATAAGATTCGAAAAAATATCTTTGGTAACGGATCACAAGAAGATCACATGCAACGAAGTAACTAGCTAGAATCGAGGCAGAAGGTTCTAGTGAATCGAACTCACAGAATTCTCTTGGGCCATATTTTCTTTCAGAGAATGGCCTAAAAGATTGAGGATCCCTTCTTTTAGGCCATAAGGATTGAGGTTCCTCCCTTTAGAAATTCTAGAGAAAACATCAAAGCATTCATCAAAGGTAGGAATCTTACCTTGATAATTCCCCTCCATTCACACCTGACTGTATGTGATAGGTTTAGGTGAGATTTTAGGTGAGGGAACTAAACTTGAGAAATAAGCATAGAGCCATATTTGTATGAACCACATGGGGCCTCCCAATCCAGAACTAGGAGTTTCATAACATCTAAACGTGTTGTTGTACAACTCGCCCAGAAAAAAAAGGTGCTAAAGCTACTTTCCTATCATTAACCAAACATTGAGCTATACAAAAAAAAACATTTCACATTTCTTTTAGAAGCATTGCAAGTTAAAAACTTACAAATTCAGACGTGGTAAAACGAAATTTCTTCTTTGATTCCGACTGGTCCACTGTTTTTGCGATACACATCAACCACACTACCATACGGACAATCAGAACAGGATGGATACGATCTCATATCATCTCCGCCGTATGTGTAGAGACAGGATGGATTAGATCTCCTATAATCTTTGAACATGTCTGGATGACAATCCATTCCATCGGGAGGGAGGCCAACAAGAGCAAACACATCCTCAATTGTTGGTGTCATGAACCCTTCTGGGAAAACAAAAGCATTAATAGAAGGAGACCAGAACAATAATGCAGTTGCAATGAGTTCTGGGTGAAAAGAGATATAAGATGTCGATATAAGGATTGCTTCCTTGATCCCGAGCATTTCCCATTTCTCTGAACAATGCTCCTCCATGCATCGAACCCATTGTATCCATTGTTTGTTAGGTTTGTACCAAGTAGTGATTGTGATGCCCTCATTCCATTTGCCCCAGTCAAAACGGCCCGACTCTATATTTTTACGTTGATAGATTGGGCGAATAGAAATATTGTACGGGAAGTGAAGAATTATCTTCTCGGAAATAGGGCCAGCAAATGCAAGACCCAGTATGTAAGCAAGAGTGCTACTAGAAGCTTCTTGAGTTCGATTAGAAGCACGATTGAAAATGTCATTATAGATTTCATTATCTCTGATGAGGTCCTTGCAAATGGTTGTGACTGTGTCATTATTAGAAGGGTATTCATTCATTGCATCCATTTTGTTGGATTGAACAAAGAAGAAAACCTAGAAAATGGTGCCCCAATTTGAATTTACTAATAGCCTACTTTGAAATGGAGAGGAAAGTCACACTTACAAGTGAAGAGAGAGCCCTACATCGAAACTGGACAACACTGGCGGCAGCTGTGGAGGGCGAACTAATTGGATAGCAGCGGCGGTGGCTAGACACTGGAGGCGGAGAAAGGAGTGGACTATGGCATTGGAGGCGGCTAGGGTTTGGATGTGGAGAATTGGTTTAGAAAGAGTTGAAGATCCAACCAAATAGAGAAGTGAGGGTTTGAGAAAGTTTGAGAGAGCAAAATACAGAACTGAGACTCTGAAAGTTTGAGATTGACCGAAGCTTAAAGCTTTAAAGTGAAGAGGGGAGGAAGCATGAAGGTAAAGCCATGACCCACGAATTTTGCAATCTGAACTCTGAAGTGAAGAGACTTGTTAGAGATGGTGAGATATCTGATCTTTGATATGAAATTCTCACCGTTAGATTAGGTCTTCATTTTGTATTATAACTGTTGATTTGAAATTGGGTAATTGTGCAGCTTTAAAGTGAAGAGGGGAGGAAGCGTGAAGGTAAAGCCATGACCCACGAATTTTGCAATCTGAACTCTGAAGTGAAGAGACTTGTTAGAGATGGTGAGATATCTGATCTTTGATATGAAATTCTCACCGTTAGATTAGGTCTTCATTTTGTATTATAACCGTTGAGATATCTGATCTTTGATATGAAATTCTAACCGTTAGATTAGGTCTTCATTTTGTATTATAACCGTTGATTTGAAATTGGGTAATTGTGCCACTGCAATCAGTCAAATCGTGCTCAGCTTCCACTCTCATCAACACCGTTGATTTTGAACTTTAATTTGAGATTAACAGTTGATTTGTATGTTGGGAATTTGTGTGGAAAAAGTAACTGTTGCCTACTGATGTCTGATGGGATTATACACTCATACACGTTTCCCCTCTCTCAATCTAATACCAAAACATGTGGGCTAGCAGTCTGGGCATGTCAAATCATCTTTTTTTTGTAAGTTTATATAAATAATTCGACCGGTTCGGGTTATTCGGGTGAAATTTTTGTAAACCCGAATCCGAACCGAATTATTCGGTTATTTTTATTGCCAACCCGTGACCGACCACTGACTGATTTCGGAACCGCTCGTGGACCTTCGGTTCAGGCGGGTTCGGGCGGGCGGGTCGGTTGGTCCAGGTCACTGGACAGCCCTAAGAGAAACACTAGTGTCATACACATGCCAAACTCTCCCAACTACTAACCTCCACAAAACCTAGACTCAGTATAAAAGCAAGCAACGCAGAAAATAAGAAGATTAAACATGAAGGTCACTCTCCTCTCTTCTGGATGAATTTATAAAGATATCTTCACAACTATACATACAAAGACATATAAATGGAATATTGTCCATAAAGATAAGAAAACTTACTTATAGGGCAATTTGAATTGTTTGTCAGGAGGTATGTTGTTTTCCATATCCCTTAAACGTGCAAACTCAGCAAAGTCCTTGAGGCATGTGACAAACAATGTCATTGCTTTGTCATAGCGAGTGCTCCAAAACAAGTTCACAGGACCAAACCTAAGAAATACTCATCATTTAAAACAACAAACAAATAAACAATATGAAAACAGAAATGTGAATGGTGAATCACATACATGGTCTACGCATCTTTTTTTATTAAGAAAAAATCAATAGAAAGGACATCCATAGATAGAAGCAGTATATATAAGAATTAAAAACTAAAAACTATCAATATTGTCCACAAAATAAGGATAAGAAACTCTGCCAATACCAATAGACTACTCATACAAAGACTGTAAAACTAAAAAAATAACTTCATGAGTAGACAACTTAATGTGTAATTATTTCACTCTCTGAACTATCCATCTCACCACTACACTTGCGCATGCAACACTAGTCTATCATGATAAGGTTCTTTTTAATTAGATTATCCATTATTAAAATTTATCCCAAAGCTGCTCTCCAAAAACAAAAGGGAAATTTTCCTAAGGACTTTGCTACCCAAATACTCCTCCAAGGAAATTGCACAGCATTACAACCTCTTAATGTCTCTCAAAATAATACCATCAAATTTACCTCCAAGTTTCAGCTTACAACATATCAAGAAATGAGTTCACAGATTCTATTATAAAGGATTCAGTTTCCATGCAACTAAAGGTGTATATGGTGCCATGTTATTTAAAATATCATACCACCAAAGAAGTAATGATAACTGAATTTAAAGAAAAGTGATCCTGTGTTCATCTTTAGATTTGTATATTGCTAAATCTTTATCAATAAAATGGACTCTCTCCCTTTCAAAGCAAACGGAGAGGATCCTTTTCCAAATAAATTTAGGCTTTCAGGATTGACTCCTCCTGCCCACTGAAAAACTCAAATAAGAATACACAGAGCTTTTTTTTTTATCTTTAATGATTAAAAATATATCAGGAAATAACTCCTTCAGGCCAATGTCCCCACACCACACATCATGGCAGAAGTGCAACCCTCTTCCATCCCCTACCACATATGTTATGAAACCCAAAAACCTCTTCCAACCAACCCTCATGCTATGAATTAAACTTCACCCATGGGCCATGAGGTCACCTCACTAGATTTGAAGTCCACTAACCCCATACTTCCCCATATTTTGCCCCAAATACGTCTCAAGAAGTAATTTCCTTCCTCACCAGAACACCACAACCATTTACCTAATAAAGCTTGGTTGAATGTAGATTATTTTATCAAACCCAATATTTCATATTGTACGAGGGGAACAAACCAACTTTTAATCCACCAAATGAGACTTGAATTCCACAAAGCTACTGCCTGCGTAGGATTTTCCCATATGCCAACCCTTAAACAGGCTGCTCATAATTTGTAGGGAACAGACCAAATTAGATCATATCCCCCCCCCCCCCCTCCCCCCACTCCTTGCACCATGCACAGCAGGTTACTGATGCCCATGCTCTTTTCATTTTATATTGCACTTAGTTGATCATTTTAAATCAGCTCAGTAAATTCCGGTTCAGTATCAACTATCAAGGGAGTAGTCTACACTTACAGCTCATAAGTATTGTTGTTGCTGTCCATAATTCGAGGGTAGCTCCCCATAGGAATAATTTTTATTCGATATCTAAAGATAAAAGAATTAAGGATACAACACTTATCATTTTAGAGACAATCTTAGCAGAACAATGTAGAATATATGACAATGTAGAATGCATGTATTAATTAGAGTTTGTGGAGTCCACTAGTCCAACAAAATAGATTCCCTCATTCTACAGAAGCTTATGGAGGATTGCCTCAATAGGAACAAGGCATTTCCTAGAGAGATTATGACTTATAATTAAAAATGAAAATTAAATGCTATGCACTTTACATTCTCTAAATTTGGGGTTGCTTCAAAATCAGTTAGGGGACTTTTAAAACTTGCAGTTGACACCCTCAACTGTTAAAATGATGTCAATATGCTCCTTCCATTATGGTCTGTTGGATTTTTCACCATTAACCCGCTAAAAAATGTCTTTCTATTTCTTTGTCCAAAATGTCTTTTTTGTGAGTATCGGCAAGATTATAACGGATGTTAATATAAGGGGCACATTGATACTGTTGCAACTTGAGGCTGTAAAATGCAAGTTTTCATAGTTAAGGGACCAATTTAAAAGCTAGGAAGCACCTACACGAATACCGGAAAGGGTATGGGTACAAGTACAGGTACGGTATGATGACACAGCAATTTTTGAAAAAGTAGGACACAAGTTAGAATCTTTTACATTTTTTTTTTTTTTTTTTGATAAGTAATAAAAATCTTTTACATTTTTTCCCTTTGTAATACCCAATTTTTAGTACGTTTTTCCAAAACCTTGAGCCAAATAAAGCATGTATGTACATATATTCTATCTCATATATCGCTAACTATAAATATCATCATTTTGAACATATAGAATTAAGAAATAAAGATGCTCAATTATAACAACTTCAAAAATAAATAAATCCATAGATTTTGTTGATAAAGGATACTGAAACTTTGGCCGGAAATATTGGCACATTGTATGGAGGAGAAGACAAGCTTGGCCCCAAGCAGCATTTATCTCATCCCACTCAACCTATATGATCCCAAAACACAGTAAAAATCATAAGCAAATCATAATTATCAAAGTGTGAGAAAGAAAAGAACTATAAAAGGAGAAATTCAGTTAAGTTATAAACTACTAAGAATAAAGGAAAAGGTAAAACTAAAAGCCATCAAATTCCAAGAGCAGCACACTTTTATTTTTTTTTGGAATTCTATAAGTATCAAGAGCAATACACAACTTATGAGGCAAGCAACATCAATAAGGAGAAATGATACAGAAATAAATCCAAGGTTACCCACATACCACATGTATCTTTACAGATTATGACCCATGTCAGGTATCCCAAATATGAGGCAACAAAGTTGTCCTTAGGCCACTTGCCATATTTTCATCTCAGCAGATATAATATTTGTTGAGTGGATACTTACCAAATCTGCTAAACTTCTAACACCTATGATATTTGTTGGTTACCACCAACCCCAAGTATGAGATTTAAGCTTTATTGAGTAGAATGATTAGCATTATGTGACATGTATTCAATACTACCTTCCATTAAGTTGCATATTGCACAGGGAACATGAGAGAGAGAGAGAGAGAGAGAGAGAGAGAGAAATTTAAAGCAAGCAGCTTTACACCCCAGGTGAGACAACACAATATGTGTTTGGCCTGACAGGTTATTGATTATGGTAGGCAAACAACGAAGGTAGATGATGGACAAACTTTCAATTAACTCATATAAAAAAATAGATGTAATAAAGTTTACTTACCGGAACTTTAGGAAGTCGTCCAAGTCGAAAATTGTTAATGGTACCGAATTCTCCTTCTTGACAGATGGGGAATGCATCATTAAGCACGTTAGTTCGCTTCAACAGCTCCAAATGTGCTTGGGAGACCTCAATTTTTGCTAGAACTGCATCTCTCTCTTCCTGTTGACCAAAACAGTTTTGTTCTCAGAAATATCATATTAAAGGCAGCGAAAGTTCAGGCTTTAAAGTAGATAGAAAAAAGACACCATCCAATTATAGGAGATTAGGACAATAAATGAGTTACAATAGAAAACCGAAGTTGAGTTACAACATTAAACTAAAATAGTCTTGCAAAGGTCAAAATAACTGTTTGATTTAGAACTATGAGCATATCCAGTTTTTACAAGCAAATACACAATGCTTAATCATGTGGGATTGAACCCATGACCTCCACACTTAACTTATGGGGAGAGGAATGTCATTCCATCCAAGGACCATTGACAACATATCTCCATACAAATGCAAAAAACCTAGGGATGTCAGCATTAACAGCACCAACAAAAGAGAGCACCAGCAACAATACTGGTATTATCAATGATAATCATTCCAATTATCAATGAATTAACAAGTAAATTAAAACCCATATTAAGCACACAAAAAAAGGGAAAAAAAAATTATGCCTAAGGAACTTCAAAGACGGTTTAAAATAAATTCACTCAATAAAAACCAAGTGAAGATAACCAAAACTTAGAAGGTTCAGGAGAATTATGTATTTCAGTAGAATGTATAGAAATAACAATGGCAAAAGAATAGGATCAGAAACACACCTGATGTGAAACTAACTGAAACTGAAAATTATTGAACTCATGCCAATACCTGTTATACATTTAGATCAAGAATCATTAAAAAAAAAAATTAGTTGAGGATCTCAAGTGTCTACTTATAGTCTTATACAAAGAAACACATAAAGCACTCTGATTTTTAAAAAAAAAAAAAATTAAAAACAAAATCTGGTGCTCGTTTTTATTTTATCATGGAACATATGAGAAAAATGATTTCACCAAGCATTATGAGGAGAAGAAACTAACCGCTCCTCTAATTCCTTAAAGCGGCTAGATTTTAACTCCAGCTCCTTCAGTTCAGCATTCACTTCAGCGTTCTGTTTCTCTGTTTCTTCAATTGCTGCTTCGAGCTTTCTCTCTTCTTCCTCAATCTTAAACACCAAACAAAAATGATTGAATGACCATTTTGACCACAATATTCTATAAAATCTGGCATCTAATAAGCATATATAAATTAATGTAAGATGTCAAAGTGCATTTACACTCCTTTTTAAAACATTCGCTTTATTAGTAATTTCATCTAGTAAAATTGCAGACCCACTAGTATCCTGGTCACACTGATCTAATATACCTTCAAAAAGTACAACGCAGGCATAAAACTACAAATGTGGAAAGTTTTTAAGACATAAAATAATTAACTGACCATTGCTTTCCTTATTTGAAGATAAATAGCTCCTCGCCCCTCTTTTTGTGCGATAGGTAAAATTAACCAAAAAATAATGAAAACAAAGAATCATTGAGCACATTGTTTACTTCAACAATTAAAAAATCTTTCCAACATGTGAGATCTAACACCCTTTCCCCACCCTCCCAAAGGATAAACATTGTTGTAGCACTTATGATAGCATTAGCACTTGAATGTCTTTAGATACCAATGTGGATCAACAAATTTCATCACTAAATTCAATACTCACAGAAACATGAAGGTAAATTATTTAAAAAAGATGCTGACTAACTTCCTATAAATCAAAAGCAAGAGCATGTCCAACAAACTGATTAATGGATTAGAGCCAGCTGCTGAGTAAGCACCTTTAATTTCTCCTTAAGAAAATCAGCCTCACTAAGAACATCACGTGGCTCTCCCTCCAAGCGCCTAAGACATGCCTCATATGCTTCAATGTCCCTGTTCACATCTTCAACCTCCTTGTCAAGTTTGTCAGACAACACTCTCATGCATTCAAGACATAAAGGTTGCTCAACCTGTAAATATGAACATGGAGTCAAATTTTCAAACCAACATTAAAATTTATATCCGAGTTCCTCTGCAATAAGTATACCTGGGTCTGAGTTGTGGCAATCTCAAATGCACGTTTGAGCACAGTAATAGTCGAGTGGAACCCCGAGTTGTGAGGCTGCAGAGGAACATTGGATCCTCCTTCAGGAGAGGGTAACTGAGTCCCGCCTCCATCAGACGCAGACTCCGACTTATACACAACCACGAATGACTCCTCCATTGTCTTCCCAGGCTGGCTAATATCCGGCTGGACAGGTCCAGCCCCAGCCCGAGGACGAGGAGGAATCCCTTGTAGCTGCTGCTGGGGTTTTTGCTTTGGTAACACAACAAAAGAGTTGTCCATCCGCGTCGAACCTAACACACTATTGGCCCCATGAATTGAAGACCCCTGCATTCCTACACATCCTCATTGCCAAAAACCACATACCATACTTATCAACAAACCATATCACTTTTCAAGCAAAATCATATAATATTAATGTGTAACACAAATACTATAATCAATTTAAAAAAACACATAAGGCTGATTTTCTTTTCTTTTTCTTTTTTTTTACAAATCCCAGATGCTAATAATTACTCAAAATACAGAAACTAAAAGGAGTTGTGAATTGAGTTACTCCAAAAGGGTCTCATATCAAAATCTGCAAGAAAATAAAAAAGAGAATGAAATTGCGAAATTTGATTGGTTACCGGAGCGAGAGGAATAGTCGTTGTAGAACTTGTCGGCGTAAGAATCGACGCCGACGATGCAGAGGGAGTGGCGGCAGTTCTGGCAGACCCATCGGGGCAGATTGGGATCCACGGGGAGGCTCCGACTCTTATCCCCCATGCTTTGCTTCTCCTTCTTTATTTGATTCGTTCAATTTCTTTATTTTATATATACACACTATTGAGCCTTGTCTTTTGCTTTGATTTGAAAACCAAATCCTAATATTTTGTTTTTGCGTGAAAACCCACGTTTTCGCATTGGACTCTCGGAGGTCCAATTCCAATAGGAAAACCCAAATTTACCCTTACAATTTTTTCAAAAACCCAAATTTACCCTTTTGCCTGACCACAAAACACAACCCATTTTCAGAAAATCACCGTGTTGCTGGACTCACCTTGCCGTTACATTTTTCTCGTAAAATATTTTCAAATGTAAAATATTTTACTGGAAATGTTTTTCTTTTACCGTGTTTGGTTGCCAACATGTAAAATGAAAATTTTCCTTCAATCACAAAAAACCCAAACTCAAAATTCTGAACAAATCAAACTCAAATTCTCTAATTTCAGTCAAAGCACAGCCATGAATCAAAGCAGAAATTCTTAACTCGAATTTTAATTTCTCTACAAACTCACCCAAACTCAAATTAGCTACCCAAAAAAAAAAAAAAAAACTCGATATTGGTAAAAACCCAGCAAACTCAGGTGGTCTTTCACAGTTTTTAGCAAAACAAACCATGCGACTAAAACCCAGTGGTAGAACCCAGATCGACACAGAAACCCGGTGGCAGAAACTGAGATCGGCATCCACAAACAATCCCAAAACCCATATTGAGGAAACAAAACCAGATCGGCGGTGAGATTGGTGGACTTGATTGACGCTGCAAACTGAGAAATCGAACTTAAGAACTGGTTGCTACAACGATGGTGGAGCCGGTGATGAGTTGCGCCAACGAAATATGGAGGGGGAGAGAAGAAGCAAGAGATGGAAGGTGATGAGCCCGAGGGTGAGTGATTGGCTGGGCTGAGGGAGAGTAGAGCTGAGAGTGAGAGAGGGGAAGAAAGTATCGTGACTGAGAGATGGGGAGCAAGGCATTTGGATCCTCTCCATTTCTCTTTGATCATGGACAGGATGTATTTGAAATAAATTGATGGTGTAAGAGTTTATCACCAAAAAAAAAAAAATGGATGGTGTAAGATGTGACACCTCAATTAAAATCTAATACACTGAGGACCAGAAGAGTTTGAGGCTGTTTCTCAAAAAAAAAGAGTTTGAGGCTTTGTTTGGTTCCCGTAAAATATTTTTCAGAAAATAGCCTATTTTTTGGAAATACTATTTTTGGGAAAGAAAAATATTTTCAAGTGTTTGGTTGCATAATGAAAATTGTTATAGAAAATATTTTCATGTATTTGGTTCTATTCTGAAAATACTATTTTCCTACACATTTTACACATTTTCTCAGCTATTTTCTCAGCATCCAAACAAATTTTATTACAAAAAATTTCAAAATCACAGCAAACTCCAACAATCAAAAGCAGAAACAAAACCAAAGAAAAAAAATATCAAATCCGATCAGATCGTTGCGGTGAGGCGACTGGGTTTGAAGGCGAAGGCGTGTGAGGCGACTGGGTTTGATCGGCACAGTGCGACTCGCGGCGCGGTGAGACTCGCCGGTGCGACTCGCGACAGGTTCTGGGTTCTGGGTTCGCCGGTGCGACTCGCCGGTGCGAAGGCGATGGGTTTTGGGTTCGTGGCGATCAACGATCGACGATGGGTTCTGGGTTCGTGGCGAGATCGCGCGGCAGAGGCGAGGCGATCGAAGGCGAGATCAGCGCGGTGCGATCAAATGCGAGATCGGCGCGGTGCTCGGGGTTTGCCGGCGACATCTCCGGCGTGATCTGGGCTCCTCTTCTTCCTCTCGCTCTCTCTCTCTCTCTCTCTCTCTCTAGAAATCATTTGAAGTGAAAATAGGGACAGAAATGCATTTCAGTGGTCAAAGCTCCTTTTTTTTCGGTCAAATGAAAATGATTTCCGAAAAATTCAATTTTCAAAACCAACCAAACAGTCTATTTTACGGAAAATGATTTCTTGAAATCATTTTCACCCAAAACAAACGAACCCTGAATAACGTTATTTGTAACTTTTTGAAATACGTATCAGTGAAAAAATGTGTGAAAATGTGTACAATGTTATTTAAGAACTGAAATGAGTTATTTAACAATTCTACCAAACGAGGCCTAAGACTTTGAAAAACTTAACTGTAGTTAATTGTTCAGTTAACCCTCAGCAAACTCGTATGATCTGAATATTTCAAAATCTCAATTTCTCTCTCTTCTCCATTACCCCTCTCTCTCTCTCTCTTTCTCAACTTTGTCGTTGCCGCTGCCACAATAACCAACGTGCCAAGCCACCGTTATTGCGCTGGCCACATCTCACACCAGCCCAACATTGCCGAACCCATTGTCCAGTTAGTTTTCTCTCTCTGTCTCTTATTTCTTATTGATAAGCTCTGTTTGGTTGCTTGGAAAAAGAAGGAAAATAAATTATTATACGGCTATTTTTTATTGATTTCTTCATGCTGATTTTGATCTCTTTTCCGTGTTTTTTGTTTGGGGGGGGGGGGGGGTGAGGATTGATTGAAATTTGTAAGAAATTGTCTAATTGAAAGGGAAGAGCTAGGAGAAATGAAGTGGCATACAAATGAAAATAATCATATCCTTTAGTTAATTCGGAACATAGTAAAATACATTTTAAACCATTTTTTATTCTTTATCAGGAAAACTAATTTAACTAAAGGATATGATTATTTTAGAGAATTTATTAGAGTGGACAACAGGCCTATGAATCTCCATAATATATGTTGTTGTTTTTTTATTTGTTGGTTTTGCATCTTGGCGTGCTTGAATCATACATTTACATTGTATCATATCCCCTAGCTAACTAGTGCTTGAATTTTAAATGGCCTTTGGGTTGATATGTCAAAATGCTTGTGTGAAGGGGTTTAAAGCATTGAACATTTGGCTAACTACATATAAAAGCATAAATATTTATCATCAAAATATCTATTATTAAATGGCTTTTGAATGCAGTTTCTTGTCTTGCTTTGGAGTCTAATGAGTGGATGAACATTATTCTATTCTCTCTTTGAATTCATGTTCTTTTGAAACAGAAGTGTTTGGAATTTTGTTTCGCTTCTTACCTAGTTTCCTTTCCGCTAGAAGGTATATTTAAAAGGAGATAGCGCTTTTGTTCTTATTTTGGTCCATTTTCATGGCTGAGTATGTGGACCACTTTCAATTTGTCATGGTGTATTTGCAATATGTGTAGAACTTTTAATTTGATGGTATGGATTATTAAGGAATTTTATTGTTTTTTTCTTTTTCTGATGTACATAATGCATATGATATTTTATTTTTATAGAAAATGAGTTGAAGACTTGAAGCAACCTATATACTACAAGAAAAATGTCTATTAGCGACCAAGAATTTTTGATGGACCCAAAAAGTCCTCTCAAAAAATCTTATTTGTGATGGCAAAATAAAGTCCTCACAATTACTTGGTAAAATGTGAAATATTTGTGACCAACAAAAAAAGCTATCGCAATTATGTGTTATAACTGTCACAAATACTAATATTTTGGAGGGAAATTTTCCCTCCATATTATTTGTGAGGGACAATTAAAAATCTCTCGGAAAAAGTGTATTATTTGTGATGGTTAAAAAAATGCCGTCACTAATACTAAATTATTTGCGAGGGCTAGGATCGACCTTCACAAATAATCATTAAAATGTAAAAAAATTTGGATGGAAATGTTCCCACCAAATTATTTTCGAGGGACAATAAAAATTCATTGCAAAAAGTTTATTTTTTGTGTGAGTTAAAAATATACCCTCACTAATACTAAATTATTTGCGAGGGCCACAATTGGCCTTCGCAAATAATCATGAAATTATTAGTTATTCTAAAATTCAAAGAAAAAAAAATACATAAACATATAGCACTTTGTATTCTTTAGATGAACCTTTTGTTTACAACCTAAAAAAAATGTCTTTTATATACATCCTATATATGAAAGGTCTGTCCTTATTTTCTAATAAATTTTACCCATAAAAAAATGATAGCAATTTCAACTTCAAAATGGTAGCCTAAAATTCAAAAATAGCAGCCTTTTGTACTCTCTCTCTTTCTCAAAAGTGAATAAAATTTTCTTTCCATCAAAGAAAGCGAGCTTGTCCAATTGAAATATAAGCCAATCACAATATAAACATTATCAAATAAGTCAAGTCTTTTTTTTTTTTTTTTTTTTTGAGCTAATTAAAAAGGATAGAAATGTTTTATTAGAAACAAAGAAGAATTACATTAAATAGTCCTTTTAACACGGAAGCATGAAGAAATTTTTAGCAATTACAAACAAACAACTTGTATTTCCTTTCCATTTTGTGGAAAATGCTTATTAGATAGATGTCCAACATCAGATTTGTCCTACAAATATATTTTGATTTATGTTGTGCCCTGGACAGGAATGAACACAAAATAATAAATTAGTTCCTTCCATGTCTTAGCAACTTTAATAGCATTAAGCTATAAGGAGAGATTTAGATTTCACTTTCTCATGTATTAAAAGTCTCTAGCTTAATGATAATTGCTGTCATATAAGCTGTATTTTGGATATCTCACCAATTTGATAAAAGATCCGTAACAAACATGGGGGACAAGAAAGGAAAGATTAAAAGAGAATTCTAGGAATAGAGGCAGTAGAAAAAATCCTAAGTAAAAGAATTAACAGCGAAAATTTCATACAAATGTAAAACTAGAATATAAAGGACCTCTTATCAAAATAATTTCATTTCATTTCTTTTTATTTTTTATTTTTGGCCTCATTATGTTTCATATCATTCCAAATGTTTCTCGTGGCACACAGTTGGACTCACTGCTCTGGAGACTAGATTATTAGATCTCCTTTAAACCTAAACCTGGTCAAATAGATTTACACATTTTTATTCTGAATATTATACTTACTCTAACCTCCATGTATCCAACAATTTTGATCAAGCTCAAATATGCGGTTTAAATTGTGTCCATGACTCCATTGTCCTTGCCTCCCTAGTCTAAAGTGCATGTCTGAAACAAAATAGATATGTAAGCATGAAGGGGACACATTCATAAAGCCAGCAATAGTATCTCTTTCACAAAAAAAAAAAAAAAAAAAAAAAAAGCAACTTCAAGCTCAAACAGAGTCAAAATAGATAGTATAATCACATATTAAACTCAATGGGGTCAATGAGAGCATTCTATACTTCTAGGGTAATAACCTTAGAGAATTAAGAAAGAGAGCAAGAGAGATAACTCCCCGTACCTTGTCTGTAACTAAATTTCTATTTCAATAAGCATCCTTAGTATTATGCACACGGATGACTAATCTGGATGAAGCCAAATACAGTGATGGAGTGGAGGCTATAAGCCTTTGAAGTCACTCGATTATCATATTCTCAACACCACTCCTACTCCAATCTATATCATCATCCTCATTTTCTTCTTGCAGCACATTTGCATTACAGTGTAAATTTTCTTCTTCTTGGTATGGCTCTTCTTCATCTGATGGCATTTCATAAAGGTTTCGTGGCTTGGTTTCAATCACAACATTCCATGTGGGATCTTTTATTCCATTAACATAGTAAACTTGAGTTGCTTGACATGCTAATACAAATGACTCTACGGTTTTCAACTTTCGTGATGTATTAACAATAGTGGTTCCATGCCAATCTCTCTTATAACCAATTCCTTCACAAGATACATCATACCAATCACATTTAAACAGCACAACTTTGTTCCCTTCAGTATATTGAAGTTCAACAATGTCTGTTAGTTATCCATAATAAGGCACATTGCAACTTTGATCCTCCCCTCTCACCATAACTCCATTATTTTGTGTTCTTTTACTTTCATCACATTGATTTTTATGAAATCTGAACCCATTAACATTGTAACCTCGATAAAAAATAGCCCTTTTCTCAGGGCCCCGAGCAGGGACAGACCCAAGATTTCAAGCTGGGGGGGGGGGGGGGGGCTAAGATAAGCAAAAAAAAAAATTCAAATATGCTTCCATATAGTATTAATAAACTATCAACCAAGACTCATTGTTTCTTAATATATTAAGATACAATCATCTACCAACAAAAACAAAAGACACGAAACACTATTGTTTCTTAATACAATCATCTATGAAAAGGGAACTCGACGCTCTTTCAAATCTTCAAAATCATCTATGAACTCACAAACGGTTGTTGTTACTAACTAAATACAAATACTAGAATCTAGGTAATATGCATGATGCATTTAATTATAAATTTAGTATTTCTCACTTCTTTTCAATTTATAAATTTATCTAATTTAGCATTATAAGTTAACAATAGACACAAGTGAATCACTGTTATTTTCTTAAATTTGTGTGACAATTTTCTATATTATATGATTTGTTTTTTTCTTTTGTCTTTCGTCTTTGCCTTTATTTATCTTTGTCTTTGTCTTGTCTCCATATTACCCAATCACACTACCGACACTATAAATTTATTCTGCACTACTAACAAAAACTCTATGTTTTAAAAATCGGACCGGACCGGCCGGTTCAACCGGTTCAACCGGGAACCGGACCTCAATCCGGTCCGGTTACTAGTAAAAACCGGAAATGAAAAAAAAAACGGATGAACAGTGTAAACCGCCGGTTCAACCGGCATAACCGGAAATTAGTGCGGTTAAACCGGTTTTAGCATTTCTTCCTAAATACTTCAGCTGTTAACCCAAAAAAAAAATTAAAAAGAGAGATCTTGTTTCAGATTTAAAGAGAGAGATTTTGATTTTGAAAATGCTCTCTCTCAAGTATGAAGTGGTGAAGCCTAAGACACCCACAGGCCACAGTGAACCAAAAACACCAGATTTACTTTACTTACCTTTGCTCAAAAGAAAGTAAAAAAAAAAAATCAGATTTATTATATTGTGTTGAGAAAGAACCAAAGAAGCCCAAAGATAAGCAGATTTGTAATGATCTGTCTGCTTCAGTTGAGGCTTATTTTTTTGCTGCTCTTGCGTCTTGCCTGTTTGCTTCAGTTGAGGCTTATTTTTTGCTGCTCTTGCCTCTTGCACTGCACTTATTCACGAGAGAGAGAGAGAGAGAGAGAGTATTGAAGAAAGAGATGAAATTATGAAAAGCAAAAAGTGTGATGGAACTATTGCTGGCTGTTGTACCTCCAAAACGTGTGGATGTGATTTCAAAATGTGTGGTGGATATTAACGTGTAGAATCAAGAATATGTGGAGGGGAAAAAATATAAGTGGGCAATGATATTATTACCAATGGTGAACTTACTTTTTGTTACTTGAAAAGTTAGAAAAAAACTAAAATATTTTATAGTGGGCTTGTAGGCTATGGGTGTTTGTATATGTTTTTTTTTGGTTGAATTGTGTTCAATGGTGTCTAAAAGTTGGTAAGCCAAAGTTTAATGTTTTACTATTGTTTAATTTTTTCGTTAAAATGATCAATTATAAAATTATTTATTTATTTTTATAATTATTAATTTTATAATTATTAATTAAATTATTTATGACGTCACTGGTTCGACCATCGGTCGGACCAAAAAACCAGTAACTAGTCCCTTTTCCGGTTCTTTCACCGTACCGGTTTTTAAAACCATGCAAAAACTTTTCTTAACTATACTCTTTTTTTTTTTCAATTGTCTTTATTGTTGCCCAACTACCAATCAACAAAGAACAAACCGACAAACACTACACTAATATATTCTCTAATCTTTACAAACTCTACTCTCTCTCTCTCTCTCTTATCTATATAATACAACTTATACAAGAGAGAGAGTCACAAACATAGAGTCACAGAGAGTCAGCAAGCCAAAAAGCCAAAAAAAAAACACCACAGGCAGTCAAGGCCGTCAGACACAGATTCAATTCACAATCACGGAATCACCAACATCAGTTCATCACTAATCAGTAAAAACACAAACACCACAAGTCCACAAGCATAGATTTTTAGATTCTGAGATTCACAAACATTTTATTAGGTTTTGAAGGAAATGATAGATTAAATACCTGTGAACTATGAAGGATGGAGCAGTGGAGCAAAGAAGCTGGGCTGGGCAGTGCAGATCGAGCAACCGGCAGCGACGGCAAGATGGGTCTCCGGTTTGGGTATGCAACAGCTGATGGCGGCGTGCGTATTGGGTAGCAAGATGGGTCTCTCTCGCGTGGGCATGGGCAGCGGCGTCACGGCGTGGGTGGCGGCGGCGGCATCACGGCGTGATGGGTCTCTCACTTTCTCTGTCTCACTCTCGCCTCTCCCTTTCTTTTCTTTTCTTTTTTCTTTTTTTCCTTCGTTTTTGGCTTTTCCGTTTGGTTTTGGAGTCTTACTGACTATTGGGTTTTCTTCTTTCTTTCTCTCTCTCTCTCTCTTTTTTTTTTTTAAAGGTTTTCATGGGCTCTAGAAAACTCCTGGGCTGGCCAGCTGGGATAGGAATGGTTGAGCTAAGGGGGGCCTAAGCTAAAAACCAAGGGGGGCCGGGCTAAAGACCAAGAAGGGCCAAGCCTTTCTTTTGCTTTTTTTTGAAAATTTTACATACTAAATTTTTTTTTTTTTTTTGGGCCTAGGGGGGGCCCGGGCCCCCTTAGGCCCCCACCTGGGTCCATCCCTAGCCCCAAGCTAATGAAAGCATATGCCCATCAACTTGCCTTGTATTATATAAGTTGGTGATCTACAATAAAACCTAAATAAGGTTAAACTCAAGTTGTAGTAGTTAAAATATAAACAAACATACATTTTCAAAATAAATTACTATCTTACTCTTTTTTCAAACCACACAATAAATTCTTGTCTATGCACCCTGTCAATGTCGAGAACACTTGCATTTGTAAGGATGTTCTTATGTTCTCTGCACACAGTTAAATATCTTAATCTTTTTTAATATCATATCATGAGAATATCAAAGAAGTAATTTTTGTGAAGATCATCTTACTCAACAAATCGGTCAGCGTCGACACAATTTTGAAGGATATAAAATGTTGCTGCATTGTGAAGATCATCATTCAACTCATACCTTATTGCTTTCCTTAAATGCCGTCCAGGTGTTGAGAATATGGACAATTGAGAGGTATTTGCACATTCAAAAGTACCTCCATCATAATTTCGCTCTACCCAATTAAATTTGGTTTCTATTCCATGTAAATAGCGAGAACAAAATGTTAGACATTCATTTGCTAAATACTTTTCTGCAGTAGACCCTTCTGCATGTGCCTTATTACGAACATAACTCTTAAGCTTGTGCAAATACCTATATTTGAAGGCATAATATGAGATTTTATCAAAAATAAAATACTAGTGTGCAATTGTAATTTAGATTATAATGAAATTTTGTAAACTTTACCTCTCAACTAAATACATCCATCTGTATTGCACTGGACCTGCATCTTTAGCTTCCCAAGATAGGTGAATGGCCAAGTGAACTATTACATCAAAGAAAGAAGGTGGAAAATTTTGTTCTAATTTATAGAGGGTTATTGCAATTTGGGTTTTAAGACGATCCAAATCATCCATTCGTAACACTTTGGAACACAATTCTTTGAAAAAGTTACTTAACTCAGTCAAAGCATCAGATACTTTTTTCGATAAAAAGTCACGCATTGCAAGTGGGAGTAATCTTTCTAAGAAAACATGACAATCATGAGTCTTCATACCAGAAATTTAAAATTTTTTACCCATAAGCATATGGCACTTTTCTCATCATTTGACAATGTGTAGCAAGCTAGGGGTAGCTCTATCTTCCCATTACCCTCTATGGGGCGGAGCGTATGTCATATGCCCATTTCTTTTAGATCAAGACGAGTGCTTAAAGAATCCTTCATTTTATCTTTAATATTCATAATTGTCCCAATCACACTGTCAAATATATTTTTTTCAACATGCATCACATCCAAATTGTGATGTAACAAAAGTGTGCTCCAATATGGCAATTCAAAAAAAATGCCATGCTTCTTCCAATTATGAAACTACCCATGCCCTTCTAGAAATTGCTTTTTCTAGCCTTTTCCAAATATAATTGGCTCTAATGGAAGCATTTGTTTTAACACATCATCACCAGATAACCGTTTGGGTGTTGTCTTCCTTTCTTTTTTACCATTAAATTGTGACTTCTTATTACGCCATTTGTGGTCTAAGGCCAAAAAACGACGATGTCCCATATAGCATATCTTATATCCATTTCGTAACCTACAATGAGTAGTCTCACTATGACAACAAGGACACGCCAAATTTCCCTTTGTACTCCAATCAAAAATAACAGCATATGCAGGAAAGTCATGGATAGTCCACAACACTGCTGTTCTCATCTGAAAGTTCTCCTTTGTTGAAGCATCATATGTACACACCCCATCTTCCCACAATTCTTTCAGCTCATCAATCAACGGCCTCAAGAATACATCAATGTCATTCCCAGGACCCTTTGGGCTTGGTATAAGTAATGACATCAATGAGTAAGGCTCCTTCATGCACATCCAAGGGGGAAGATTATATGGAAATAAGATAATAGGCCAGACACTATATTTAATATTCATATTTCCAAATGGGTTAAACCTATCTGTAGCTAGTCCAAGCCTAACATTACAGGGATCCATTGCGAATGACTCATGAATTTGGTCAAATTTTTTCCAAGCTTCACAGCCTACTGGATGTCGTAACACTCCATCATTAACACATTTTTCATGGTGCCATTTCATATCCGCAGCAATCTTTGTTGACATAAACAATAGTTGTGGCCTTGATTTAAGTGGAAAATACCGCAAAACCTTCCATGGTACCTTTTTATTTTTCCCTTTACCACCCTTATTTGGCTGTCATCTTGAAAGTTTACAAACTGGACATTGAGTCGCTTTTGAATACTCCTTATAATAAAGTGCACAATCATCTTTGCACGCATCTATCTTCTCATAATGGAGGCCTAGATCGTTGACAATCTTTTTTGCCTCATAGTTCGAGCTAGGTAGTCTCACACACATAGGAAATGCATCCTTTAACAGCTCCATCAACATACTAAAGGACTTGTTGCTCCATGATGATACGCACTTTATGTGCAATAACTTGACTATGAAGGACAAGCTTGAATACTTTTCACAATCTGAATACAAAGGCTGTTTGACCTCTTCCAACAATCTATAAAATTTCTTTGCATCTCCATTTGGCTCTTGTGGTTCATTTCCACTTGATTCCCTGCCACTCACCACTTGTGGATAAGCATCCTTGATCATATCAAACATATCACCATATAGCATACCATCATCATCATTACCTTCCACTTCACTATCACCTTCCCCATGAAGGTACCAAGTAGTATAATCTCTCCTTATACCCTAAATAAAAGATGATACTGGACCTTATACCGAGTCCTACCTGTTGCTACAATCAATACACGAACATTTAATTTTCATATCTCCATCTATTGAATGTTTAAATGCATACTCAAGAAAGTTTTCAACTCCATTAATATACTCAGTGCACGATCTAGTAGAAAGATGCATCCAAGATTTATCAACTGTCATTTTATCTACACCATTTAAAGCATTGTATTAATCATAACTAATATTGATGGTGCAGACAGTAAATCTTCATAAGTCAATTTTAAACAAACATGAGCTAAGTTTCATAGCGGATTTAAACAAACGTGTCATCTCTCTTTACTGTCCACAAAGCGCACATTGGTTAACTTGCACGCACCTACTCATGATGAAATACCAAAATTGTTAAATTTTCAATGAAGCTTTCTTGTTAGAAAGTGAATAACATGTAGATTACTTGTGGATTGTGATTCCTTCATAACATTGTGACATGTTTCTTCAATTCATGACTGTCAAAGAGAGGGCATCAACAATCCTAACAAATTTTCAATATGAGGAATTTTTCCTTATGCATTGTGCAATGCCCTAGAGAAGAAACGCTTTTGTGTATAATTGTATGTATTGTACCCATCAACTAATGCTTATAACCATGTTCAAATATTGCAGTCCAGCGAAGGAAGTGGCAGATTTTTGTAGGATCGGTGCTGCAATAAATGACTGGCTCTGGGATACAAATCTCTCATGTAGAGTGATTGGCATGCCAGCAGCTAGCAGGAGCAGCCCAGCAGTGCCAGCCAGCCCAGGCGTAAACCAAAACAACAGCTAACTTTTTCTCACACAAATTCCCAATGCCCATATCAACCGTTAACTCTAATTAATATTCAAATCAACGGTTTTGATGAGAGTAAAAACTGAGCACTCCACTCAGTGATATGATTGAACACTGAAGACTGATTTCGTGGCAGTGTGGGTTGTGTCACGTGTGGCACAAATACAATAACCCAAAATTGAATCAACGGTTATAAACTTATAATCCAAAAATATCAAGACCCAATCTAACGGTGACAATTACACTCTACAGATTAGAATATCTCTCCATATCTCTAATGGCTCTCTTCACTCTCTTGACTCTCTTCAGTTTTCACATCGGACTTAGTCTCAGAGGTCAGATTGAATGCTCTGTGTCCGTGGTCATGGGCCTCATGGCTTCACCTTCACGCTTCCTCCCCTTTTCACGCTTCCTCACCTCTCCACTTCTTCAGTCTCAGTTCTCTACTTGGCTCTCTCAAACTTTCACAGTCTCACTTCTCTATTTGGTATTTTGGTTCACTCTTCAACAATCCTCAAACCGATTCTCCAAATCCAAACCCTAGCCACCTCTAATGCCATAGCCCACTCCCCTCTTCACCTCCAATGCCTAGCTACCGACGCCGCTGTCCATTCCTCTCTCTGTAGCTACCGCCGGTGTCAGTACTACTTTGTTTCTCTGATCTTACTTTTTTGTTAGTGTCTTTGGTTTCATACTTTCATTTGTTATGGAAATCAAAAGTTAAAATCAAATAAACCCAAAGATTTATAATATGAAACCCTAACCCCTTCCTTCTTGGTTTCATTATAGTCAGGCACGGAGAAGAGAAGAGAAATAGTCTATCCACTGCCGCTCGATCACTACCACCTCTTTTCTACTGCCTCTTGAAGATTAGCCAACTTAGATTGGTTTTAGATTTGTTGTTCTAATTAAATTTGTCTTTTTCCCTGTTCTTGATCTGTTGTTGTTGTTGCTCTGATTTTAGATTTGTTGTTCTAATTAAATTTTTTCCTAATTTTAGATTGTGTTATCGTTACACTTGAGAGAGAGAAATGAGTTCGGTTGAGAAGGGAGAGAGTGAAGAAAGAGGAAAGGAGCTGATTTTTTGGGTTTGCTCTCACAAAAATGACTTTGGCTAGTCTAGTAGTAGTGGAGATGCTCTTAGTATTTTTTTTTTTTCAATATCTAATTTATGGTTTATACTTTATTTTTAATGGGTTTTGTATATGGTTATAGGATCTTTGAATAAGCTTTCAGATATTTCCTAAAATATTTCCTACTTTGATTTTTATTTATTTTTTAATTTTCTCTTTGCCGCTACTTCACATAATTTTTTCACTCTCTGCCACTACTTTCTACTAAAATTTCCCGCACAAATCTTGCTATATATTTCTTGTTTTTTGCTATGCCTCCAGTTCATCACAGAGAGGCTAGAGAATGAAACCAAAGACAAGGGTGCCAGGTACTGATTTATCCCCTCCAGTTTTATTCTTTGTGCCTCTCTCTCTCTCTCTCTCTCTCTCTCTCTTCCTAATTTCATATTTCTGTTTTCTATTAGCAAATTTACTCAATCATTTATAGCTTTTGGTGATCCATTAGTCAAAGGTACACATCTAAAATAATATTTTACTATCTATATAAATAAGACCTACTTTAACTTTGAATAAACTAATGTTACAAGGATAACTAGCTTTACATAATCAATCTTAAGGATTGATGTGATAGAATAGTACGTTTGGTTTATTTTATAGGTATATAAAAAATTTTTTTGATGAAATTTTATAGGTATATAATAGTGTTAGCACATTTGGTTTATTTTATAGGCATATAATACTGTCCTAGTTTATAGGATTCCAGTTTTATAGGTATATAATAGTGCAATTGCAGTGTGAGATTTAAAACAGGTGTCGTATGGTTCATAAAAAAAAAAAAGTTGTCGTATGAAACACAAAATATGTGAGATTTAATAGGAGCCGTGGAACACAAAATATTGTAGCTTTTTTTTTTTTTTGAATTCTGTGATATCTTTTTGTATTGTAATGAATTTCTTAACAAGGTGATTTCATATAAATAAGCTATCCTTGTGCAACAACTATGCAATGGTTTAAGTTTGTTCTCTTTTTCAACAGTTTATACAAATTGTATCTAAAATTTAATGTCAATATCTCCATTTATTTCTGTATTTGTTGATCTGGTGGTTTGGCATTTGTTCTGAGGTAGTTCCTTAGTTGCACCTTTTATAGTTGTCAATTAAAAATCTCTGTTTCAATTTATCAATGTGATAGGATGATGAGCATGTATTTAGTTCTGAAAAAATTGTTAGTTATATTTTTTTTCACAATAGTGTCATTGAAGTAAAAGCTTTGTGAGTTAGGTAGAGTTGTGTTTCATGTGTAATTTCACACTAATATTCATAACTGCTAGTGTTCTTTATTTTTTGTGATCGCATTAACATATTTATATTCTACTTTCATTGTGTTGTTTACAAATGTTAGTTTTTCTAATAGTAGGTAGGCATGGCAAGGAAAGGTAAGAGGAAAGGTAAAGGCATTAGTGAGCCTCAAGACTCTCAACTACAAGAAACTCAGTCAACTAGGCCTTCCTTTGATCATAATGAAGTTTCTGAGCAGGAGCTCTCACAAATTCTACGTCCATCATCTGAGCCTCAAACTGATGAAGGAGCACATCAGGCCTCTAATTCCATTATAATAGGTAGTATTACATCATATACCTTTTTTTATCGCATTTACTTATATTCATAATTTATGTTGTGATTTGGTTGCACCTTCATTATTGCACTTCCACCAAGGATATGCATCATGCATAACAGTTCCAAATCCATCATATTTCTATAGCATCATTGCAAGTGGCTGGTTGAGAATATTGTGATGATCTTACATGTTTCTTTGTTATAAGTTTGAATTTCATAATGGTGATCCAATTGATGATAAAAACTGTTGATTTATTCAAAGAATTAAGATGACCGAGGTAAATGATGTATCAAAGAGGATGAAATGAAAAAAGTCGTGGGAAATTGATGTACATAGAACAATAACATTAGTATGTTGGGAGTTTTAGACCCATGAAGGGGAGGGAGTAGAAGTTCAGTAATAAAATGGACAAGCTTGATATTGTCTTCAGTTGCCCCTTCTGCAATCATGGAACTAGTGTCAAATGCTATATGTTAGTATTTTTATTAAAATTCATTTCCCTCTGGTACATGATGTTCTGAAGACAGTTTCCATTTTATTGAGTTTTTGTCTCTCTTGTTATGCACCTTTTGCTGAGATTGTTCACGACACATGCAAATTTTAAGAAGTTGTATTTCCAATGTACTTGGGTTGTGCTTTGCGCCTATTGAATGATTCATTTACCTATAAAAAAATTGAGAAGTTATGAAAATGGGGCAGCTTAAATTCTGGTTAAAATCTATCAACTGGATGTCCATATTTTACATCTATTGAATTGCTGTATCATACCCAACTGAAATTGATGAAATCATTGTGTTATTTTTGGAGGGAAAAATAATTCTTCTAGCTTTTTTTTCATGGTATAATTTTCATTAATAAGAGAAAGATATATCTTATTTACTTACTACAATAAATTTGTAAAATTTTGTTCTTTTTTAAAATCCCACTAACTCACGTTTCTTATCCGCTTACTTTTTCAGTGTTAAAAAAAACAAACTATTTATTAGTTATCATATACGTGTTATTCTCACAACTTCCCACAATCATTTGCTATAAAAATTATAACAACAAAAATTGTGATAATTTTTAGCGTTAACCACCACAAACTCCCAATAAGGAGAAGAAAGTACTCTATGAGAAGAAAATGGTAGATTATGTCAAACAAAGAAAAAAGAAAAGTAATGGGATTTAACAATTTTTGTGGGCGGTTGTCTCAAATTTTATGAATATTTTAGAATGCGAGTTTAAGGACTTTTGAATTTTTTTTGTTGATATCTTTTTTTCTTTTCTTTTTTTTGGGGTTTGCTTATTCTTTCTATTTTACAATATTGATGCAATAAAATTTTAGGCTAAAATGCAAAACTTACTTTCTAAGTTTGCATTTTGTCATTTTCATCCTCTAAGTTTCAATCCTTCTCAATTCAGTCCTCCATTAATATTCCATCCATAACTACTGTTAATTTGTCCAAAAACGATGTTGTTTTGCCCTTTATTTAATATTTAATTTTTATTTAATTATTTATTTCTTAATTAAAAAAATGTTACCTAAAAAAAAAACCCAATCCATCCCCCATCTGAAGAATAAGAAATAGAAACCCCACTACCCCCCTAGCCTAACTGCCTACCTATCAATAATTGAGATCGAGAGGGAGAAAGCGAGACCGAGAAGGAGAGTGAGAGGTCAAGAGACCGAGAGGGAGAGAAGGTATTCCGGCAGCTCCGCTCTTGGTGTACTCGGCAGCTCGGCTCTGGCCAATCCTCAGTGGCTCACTCCAGGAGATGTACTTAACTCTAGCTGAAATACCTCCTCTCCCTCTCGGTCTCTCAATGCGAGCCCTTGTGTTCTCAGTCACTAGAGTCACGGACTCATGGACCATGAGGCTAGAGAACCTTGGGTGCTTGAGCATCACTAAGTTGAGTACCTGGGTTTAGTCCGGGTCTATAGGGTTCTTTAACCCGATTGTAGAGTGGATTACTTGGTTCATTTCAGGTCGAAGGAAGACCCTTTCTGCTAGGGTTAGACGCTCATCAATCTCTCACTTCCTCCCTCATGATCTCATGGTATTAAAGCCTTCCTGGGTTCCTCTAATTTGCTTTCTGTTTTTTTTTTTTTTTTAATTAAAGTTTTTCTCTAAAATTAAGAAAAAAATAAAAAGTTAATAGCAGAAACTAACAGCATATTAACAGAGGACTTAATTGAAAAGGAATGAAACTTAGAGAACTGAAATGACAAAACTCAAACTTAGAGGACTGAAATGAAAAATTGTGAAACTTAGAGGGTGTGTTTTGTATTTTGGCCAAAAATTTATCTTCAAAGTTTTTTCAAGCTTTCTCTCATGGGGAAATTTTAAATCTTTTTTTAGCTAATTTTTGCAATTTACTTATTTGTGTATTCACTTTATGTGTGTGTGTATATCAATGTTATGAATACCGTTTCGAAGCCCGTTTCGGTTTGTCAATTGGAACAGAATATTTCGATACCGGTCTAATACCGGTCTATTTCGGTATGCCATTTCGGGTTATAGCTATTTTTTATATATTGTAGGTTATTCATCAAAACCCATATAAATTTTTAAGAATTTTATAATTATAAGTTCATATTTCAACTAATATGTCAAACTTATTAAGCCCAAATCCCAAATATCACTCAATAATAATAATAATAATTAATAATTATTTTTTAGATTATAACAAGAGTAACGATAAAATTAAAATTAAAAATGGTGAGACATAAGTTAGCCACGTGGAGTGGGATGGCTTAGAAGTCAACACAAGTGGCTAAAGGCTGAAACTTTCAACTTTTCCACGTGTGAAGGGCTCGCAAAACTAAAAGAAACTAAAGTATTAACTATTAAACAATAGTAAATCAATACAAGGCAGTGAAGGGCCTGAAGGCAGACTACACGCAAAGGTGGAATAGTGGAAGAAGGTTAAGGCTGAAGCATTCTATTTTTATTGTCAGTCTTGTGGGGCTCACAAAAACATAACAAAGAAAAAAATTCAAATTTTAAAACACAAGTGACAAGAGAGAAGAGTATCACGTGGGCTGGCAAAACAAACAAAAAATTAAAAACAAAGGGCATAGCATTTAAGGAAAAGTAAGGAGGCTGACAAACAGTCAAATACATCACCCTTTACCTGTATAGCACACAAATAAAAAACAAAAGGGAGATTGGCAGGATCGAAACCCACCAGAAGAAAAGAAAGAAGAAGATGGGTTCGAAACCCACCAGAAGAAGAAGAAAATAACAAGAAGAAAAAATAAAAAAAACAAGAAGAAGAAGGGCCCCAAAAGAAGAAGAAGGAGGAGGTAAGATTTTTTTTTTTTTTAAGCCAAAATTTGGTACTGGCCGAAATACATATTTCGGTCGGAATTGGCCGAAACGCTCCGAAATAGGCCGAAATTTGATCCAAGGTGGAATGAGGGGTATTATAGTACAGGTTTTCATGTCGGTACGAAATATTCCGGCCGTTCTGGCCGGAACGGAACGGAATCAACAACAATGGTGTATATATATATATGTGTGTGTGACTACTTTATAGGCTGAAAATTATTAATCTTTAGAAGAAAAAAAATAGAAGAGCCCCCGAGCACGTGCATAAAGACTAGTAGAAGATTATGAATGCTTAGGCCTATTTTTTAACAATTTATGTCCAAAATAAACGGAAATAAATTATAATATTTTCTAGAGTATATATTGTTTAACAATGACATGATATTTATAAAAGAGATCATGTATAAATAAGTAAACAATCAAACTTTTATGTATATTCTCAAATTGAAATAAAGTGTCAATCACAATTGATAATAGATTACAAAATTATTTTTCAAGATTGTAAATTTTTTATATGTTTTTATTCTTTGTCAAATTAGTTATCCAATAAGGCATTTGTAATTTTGTATTATATTTTGGGACGTTAATATTATGTAAAAATAAAATTTATGTATTTGTTATACTATCCTTTGTGCTATTTTGTTTTGGTTAGTAATTTTAGGATGTGTATAATTTTAAATTTATTAAACAAATATTAATTTGTTTAGCTATATTCATTTTTTTATATGAGTGGTGAATTCAAAATAATATATTTTACCTCAACTAATTACTTTTCAAATGACAAATACATTTTGTTTTATTTAAAAAAGAATTTCACGTAAGAAATACAAATCAACCCACCCCTTTCCCACGTCTAGATAGAGGTTAAGCATTGGTCGCAAAAGATTATTTTAGGCGACGAATATTAATGCCGTCGCTAAAAGTCAACCACTAGTGTATATGATATATCTTTCGGACTCTCTCTCTCTCTCTCTAAAACTCTCTTCTCTCAGATCTAACCAGAGAATTCGATTTTTGATCGAAGCTTCATCCATGGAGGAGGACAACAGCAGCAACAGCAAAATCTACCATCTCTTCGTGAAACTATTAGACGGAAAAACCCTAACCCTAAGACTCACTTCCCCAACCGTACCAGCCCTCGCGATCAAGCACCGCGTCCATGAAATCACCAAAATACCCCTAGGGCAGCAACGCCTGGTCACAACCGGACTCTGCTGCGCGTCAGACGAGACCCTGATTCGGTGCCCCGAGGGCACGTCGCTGTTCCCGAGCGTGCAATTGTTGGGCCGACTCGCGGGCGGGAAGGGCGGGTTCGGGTCGCTGCTGCGTGGGGCGGCGACGAAGGCCGGGCAGAAGAAGACGAACAACTTCGACGCGTGCCGCGACATGAGCGGGCGGAGGCTGCGCCACGTCAACGCGGAGAAGCGGCTCGAGGAGTGGAAAGCCGAGGAGGAGGAGAGGAAGCTGGAGAAGGTTGCTGAGGACTTCATCAAAAAGAAGGCCAAGAAGGGGAAGAAAGGCGTCGGAGACGGCCTTGCTCACAAGTACGTCGCCAAGTATCGGGAAGAGTCCGAACGCTGTGTGGCGGAGGTGCTTGATTCTGTCAACGACGCCCTCAAGAAGCGCAAGGCGGGTCCCGCGGCGCCCCTCGAGGCAAAGCGCGCTAACATTTGGTATGCATTGATTAAATTGTTCTGTATTTATGTATGTATGTATGTATGTTGCTATTTATGTTTTATTGTTTGGTTTTGATTGGATGAATTTTTGTGGTTTGGTTAGGATGGGAAAGAGAAAATTGGGCGAAAGTGATAGTGACGACACGGATGAGGATGAGGAGGAGAGGGAGGAGAAATCTGTTGTGTTGAATGGTGAGAATCATTCTGATTCGAGTAAGGAAGTTGAGGGGAGTTCTGGTTCGGTTACTGGTGAGAAGCAGGTTACTTGTGAGAGTGAGAGTGGCTCTGAGGGAGAGAAAGATATTGTTTTGCAAGAAATAGTGGAATTGAATGGATGCGCTGAGGCGGTTGAACCTGTGATCTGTGACAAGGAGATGTCTGAGACTAAAAGTGTGTCTGTTTCAGTTTCTACAACTGAGGCTGTGGCTGTGGCTGTGGACGAAACTGCCAATGTTTTGAACTTTGGAAATAGGGAAGCTTGTGACGGGAGCTTATCGGTTGATTCTCAGACCAATGGTAATTTGGACTCTAAATCGAGTGTTCATGAGGAAACAGTTGTGACTACTAATGCTGCAGAATTGGAAAAGCCGCTTAATTTTGATGAATTTAATTCGGCAGCAGAAATGGAGGTATGTTGTTAAAACTTAAATACAAACTCTCATTTGTACCTTTTGTATTTTCTATATGCGTCCACAATTGCTTTACTTACAATTCTTGTGTGTGTTTTCTTTTCCTTTATTTGCACCCCAAAAATGGATTCTAGTTGTTTTAACATAATCATAAACTTAATTTATGTATCATTTGTGTTGTTGAATGTTTACATACTTGAACAACTAACAGTAAAATTAAAATAGATAGAACTCAGCAGTGCATCTGAAAATTTGGTGTGGATCCCATTTGTATACATCTTGTATACTTGGGTGAAGTGTTTTTGTCAATAAACTGATATCAGATTATATCTATAGTCAGGACCAGGGTCTGTATGCTTCATTTGGTGAGTGAGTATAGGATGAGTACATTCAAACCATTTGGATGAGATCTAGTATGAACTTTGGTCTTTAAGGCATGCACCATGCACAATTTGGGATTTACCAATTTGTGACATTCATACCGTTTCACATTAGAGGTTTGTAATAGAAGATACAATTGAAAATGGTGCTACACTTGGGAATTTCACATCTATACACAATTACACATGGAGGATTTTATATCCATGTTAGAATTTATGGTTAACATACTAAGAGCAAAGGACTCCAAACATGGTTAGAACAAAGGACCAAATGTCCTAGGGCAAGGCTACTTCACAGTGGATTAACAATGGTCCACAGTTTTACCACTATACTTGCACATGTAACACCAATATACCAAAACAGTCCTTTTTTAATAAGGTATCACCTGTCAAGAGCCCATGTTGCTGTCTACACAAAGAAAGCAACATTCTTTAGAGCCGTTGTGCAACATGTACTCTTCCAGAGCCATTGTGCAGGATATACTCTTCCAAGGAAATCTTCCATTGGACCCTCTTAGAGACTTCTAGAAAGTGCAAACACTAAACTTTTTCAACTTTATCCTCAACTGATTAAAAAGCCATCTTCATTCAAGAAGTTGGAGTGTAAGATGTCGAACAGAGAGTCAAGTAACTCCAATTTCTAATCTTTGAAAGCTGTTGTACTCATAAATCTGTTATTGTAGGAACAACATAGGATATTTGCCAAAAATGTGAATATCTTCAAATTCTCCCATAGGAACAATCTCGCTCTTACTCAAATGCCCTTTTAGTTTTGACTCTGCTTCTAAGCATAATAGGAGAAGCTTCATTGTGAAGGCAAATAACCATGCCCGCCTGATTAGTGCTTCACCCAACCCATTTTCAGAAAAACAACACAACACAAAACAAAACAAAAAAAGATCAGTGTGGCTAGACTTTGCCCACTCCACTGTGAAAAGATACTTGCATCTGCCTTGGTTTGTTAAAAACCTTAGGCTTGCATTTGACCTGACCTATAAAGCCCACCTGACCTTCTCAGAAAACAAAGCCTGAACCTTTACAACTCAGACACATAGAAACCAAGCCTTTCACTCAACTTAATCCTTTAGCAAGCCACACTTCTACCTAAACCTGCCATTCATTTTTAGTTGGCGAACTTCAGCCCTGAAACAGAGAGACATGTACCCAAAATTCTTGGCGCACAAGCCTTCCATTTAAAAGGGATAAAAAATAAAAAATCAATCCCTGTCCAAATAATTCCTTTACTCAACCAAACTCTTCAACCTACCTTGATCCATGTATACAAAAAAAGGCCTAACCCAAGCACTCCTTAACCCTAACCAGCACAAGGTTTGTGACCCATCTGGTGTTGCCATGAGCTATACTCAATGTGTCAAGTTTCTGATTCTTCCACCTCGGGAGAGTTAATTAGTACACAAAATTAGGCCTATTAGTGGTGATTGATTTTGTTGGACCTAAATGATCTTGATTAAATGATCTTGATTTTTGTTCATTGACATTGATTGATGCTATTAGAGATATTTGATTGTTATTTAAATTTTATTTGCATATATGATCTAATGATTCTAATCTCATTATGTGTTTATTTTCTTTTCATGTTTGATATAATTTGGGGACTCTATTTAAAGGCCCGAAGTTCACTATTGTAACTAGTTGATGATGGATTTAAAAATATTGGGTTGGATGTTTTCTTCCAATGCTTAGTGCTAATTCAAAGCAAGTCCATGTGCTGATTACTGGGTTGCTAATATGGCTGGTATTGATGCTTATGTTATATAATCTGTGTTATTCGTTTGGTGTTGATTCCATGCAATCCTAGTTGCTCATTCCTAGGTCATATCCCTTTGCTTTATAGTTTTTTGTTTCCAAAACTTAAGTTCCTGGGAAGCATAATTCGGTGGCGAGTTTGTTATCTAGTTGGCATCAGTGGCCTGGGAAGCATAATTCGGAAATTTGGAACTTGGTTCCAGGGTGCTTAATGTGGATTGTGTGGTCGATCTTTTGAAGATAAAGAGAAAACGTTGGAGGAGTTAAAGATTTTATGCCAATGCAGTCTAATGGAGTGGTCTTGTTGCTGGGGTTTCACCGAGTGTTCTTCTCTCTCTGAGTTTATGCCTTCTCTTAGCTTAGTTTCCTGACTTCTCTCTTGCTGTTGTGATGTGCTGTGTTGCTGTTTTGTTGCTGTTGTGTTGTGTTCTGTTGTTGTTCATCATCATGAACATCTTTGTACTTCTCTTTTATTTTTTTCCCCCTTTAATATAAGTTTTCTGTTTACCTATCAAAAAAAAAAACTTAAGTTCCTCTTCTAGAGTCTATTGTCCTGTATCATAAGGACTTGGCTTTAAGGTTGCCTTTTGCCTTTGACTATGCTGGGAGAATTGCAACTCACCCACCTATGGTTTCCAATCTTCTGGTTCTTTGTAGAGCTTTTCATAGAAACCAACAATTTGTTTCTTAACCTCAGTTTCCTCATTATAGACATCCCCATCCATATCTAATTTTTAAATGTACTTATAAAAAAAAATTCTAATTTTTAAATGTGATATATTCACTAGTGTGAGTTTGCTAATGATCAAAGGATCTAATATTGCTGACCCCTTTCTAAAGCCATATTGCCCTTGATTTTTAGCACCAACATCCTCCAACGTAGCCAACCTCTTTATTGCTGATTCCAACTCCTCCTTATTGTGCATTTCCTCTTGATTCCTCTCTCCCTTTGCTCCTAGAACAATTTTCTTACTGAGTGATCTTCTTTTATTTTTTTTGATAAGTAATAAGACTTTTATTCAACAAGAAGAACGCAAACAGCCATTACAGGTGTTCATGATGGTGAACACAAAAAACAGCAAACAAAAACAACTAAAAACAGAATAAGAGAAGCAACTTAAGTGGCACTACTAAGGGTAGAAAAGAACTCCAAAGCAGAAGAATAGTTTGAATAACCCCAGCACTTAGCCCATTCAAAAAGAGTATTTCGGCTGAGCGCTTGTAACTGATCAAGCGTTCTCTCCAAACTCTCAAAAGAGCGCCGGTTTCTTTCCAACCAAACAACCCACATCAAACAACCAGGAACCATATTCCATACGTCGGAAGCATATTTTCCCAACCAATTACTCCAACAAGACACCAAACTCACCACAGAACCTGGCATAACCCATTGAATCCCAAAAGCTTGTAACATTTGCACCCACAAAGCATAAGCTACCGGACAGTGAATGAGAAGATGGTCCACAGATTCCGCAGAACAGCAGCACATACAACACCTATTCACCAAAGGGAGGCCCCGGATATTATCCAAGGTAAGGATCCGGCCATGTGCTGCGGTCCACAAGAAAAAAGCCACCCTCTTAGGCACCTTGACTTTCCAAATCCCCTTCCAAGGGAAGTAAGAAGGATTTGTACCCCTGATCTTATGATAAAAGGACCGAGTATCAAACTTACCATTCCTATTAAGACACCAATGAGGTCTATCCCACCCAAAACCTCGTGGAATTCGAGACTGAATGAGTTCTAGGAAAGAGAAGGCAGCCTCAAATTCCCTCTCATGAAAATTCCTATAAAATCTCACGTTCCAACATCTACTACTCCCATCCTCCTGATGCTCCAACAAATCAGAAATACAGGCTTCCTTGTCACTAGAACACGCAAATAACTGAGGATAGAGCATTTTAAGAGTGAAATCCCCAACCCACCTATCATGCCAAAAACGAATACGGGAACCATCACCCACCACAAAAACTAAGTGTTTGGAGAACCTCGCCCAACCGACATTAATACCACGCCAAAGGCCACACCCGTGTGCCCTTCTACAATCTTTGGTATTCCACCCCCCTTGATCCTCGCCATATTTGGTGGCAATAACCCTCCGCCAAAGACTAGTTCCTTCTTGGCCAAACCTCCATAACCATTTCCCTAATAGAGCTTGGTTAAAGTGACCTAACTTCCTAACCCCCAAACCACCCATCTCTAGAGGTGAACACACCTTCTCCCAAGCCACCAAAGAATGTTTAAAACACACCTTCTTTATTAACCTCACATCTAAAAAATTCCTAGTTCCATAACTTTAAGTCCTCTGTAGTCAACATTATAAGTTATTATGCAGTCATTTTATAGGTGATTCAGCTTTTCTATGTGCTTTCCTTGCACTTTCTTTCTTTATCTTACTAGTGACATTTTCCTTGGACTTGCATCGTGTTGAAGTTTCTCCCATGGTGATCTCTAAGAGGGGGGACTTGTGTTTGGGAAACAAAAAAAGAAAAAAACAAAGGGATAGACCTAGGAATCATTACCTAGAGTTTGCTTGAAATTAGCATCAAGCCATAAAAAAGAGGAAAATAGATAGAACCAAGGCATCAACACCTAGGTCTGCTTAGAATTAGCACCAAGCATGATAGGAAGCTAGGTTTCAGCATCTGAGCTGAACCTCACGTCATTGGCTGATTGTGGTGGCAATAAGTCAAAAATCTTATGGTGGATTCTCAATCAGTCATGAAAGAGAGTTAGCATGACTTGGCTGAACAAGGTTTGATTGATTGGGCCGATTCTGGTGTGGAGGGCTGCTATTTTTGGGGTTTGTGGATGGAGCGAGTGGGTTTAAAGGTCGGGTTTATGGGTGTATTGTTGATTGTGATTGCCATGATGGCACTTGGTAATTTGATTTCGATTTTTTTTTTTTCCTCTTTTTTTGGTGATCTAGGTTGTATTATTGACAGCAGCTAGAGGTTTTGTTGGTTCTGAATTTTTGTGGATAGTAAAGGGATGGATTCATGGTGGTGGTGGAGCAACTTTACTTCTCATTGTGGCTTCAATGGTTTTGCTAGGAATTCGGATCGGGGTTTTCGCTGATTCCAAATTTGATGCACGACAATATACTCTAAGAGGGGGACTCTTGTTTGGGGGAAAAAAAAGAACAAAACAAGGGGATACGACTTAGAATCAACACATAGGGTTTGCTTAATCAACATTTATCAATAAAAAGAGAAAAATAGATAGAACCTAGATTTCAGCACCTAAAGTTGCTTGGAATCAGCACCAAGTATGATAGGAATGTAGGAATCAGCACCGCAGTATAAATAAAACTTCCAACCCCAATTTATTTTTAAATCTAGAGGCCATTTAAATAGTCCCCAATTTTTTTAGTGGTAATTTTCTAATTTTACTCACATGCTCAATGGTTCTTGAACCTACGATCTCCCCTTCACCTAACATTGCAAGGAGAGAAGGTGAAGGTGCCAGTTGAGTTAGAGCTCATTGGCCCCCCCAAATTACACCAAAGACACAAAGGAGGTAAAATCATAATGAGATTGCATGATATGTGGAAGTAAAATTCAAATAACAAAATAACAGTAGAAGCTTTGAGGGAACGGAACGGTCAATTCTTGAGATTAAATCTCTCCTCCTCTACTCTTTGTTTGCTTGGTGTTCTGTTTTCTCTTCTTTTTCTTGCTCTAATCTTTTTGTTATGCTTGATCATTGTAATTTTTGATCTTGATGTACCACTTTCCATGTACCACTCCCGGTCTACCTAGGGCTTTTGATTTATGAAATTTCGCTATTTATAAAAAAAAATTCAAAAATAACAATCAACCTCTCTAATAGCATCAATAGCGATCAATTAGGTCCAATGAAATCAATCAGTATGTATGGCTCTAATTTGGTAATCGCACCACTAAGCTTACTCTCCAAATATCAAGTAAATAAAGAAGTTTTTGCATCAAAAGGAAGGCACTTTATTTTTCTGCATTTTGTTTAGATCTTGAGACTAAGTTTTATGCGCTATGGCCTTTGTTGAATGTATTAACTTTATTTCCACCCCTTTTAATTTATGAACATGACTTTTTGAAGGCCACATGTGCAAGCAAATATTTATTTCATGTTGTTAATTTTATTACCAGTAATGTCACTATCATTTTTTATCCTAATCCCAGATTTTAGTCAGTGAGACACTGATTCTACAGCATCAGTCTAATGTTTTCTTTTTCCACTACTATAATGATAGGTTCTTGGCATGGAAAGATTAAAGTCTGAATTGCAAGCACATGGGTTGAAATGTGGAGGTACTTTGCAAGAGCGTGCCGCCAGGCTTTTCCTGCTGAAATCTACGCCTTTGGATAAGCTTCCTAAGAAGTTGCTGGCAAAGAAATGAGTCAATGTATGTGTTGGGCACTATCATGGAGGAATTTCTCTCCTTCATTGTATGAGAACTAGGTTGAATCTTGTAAATTTTTTGAATTTCGTTCAGTTGACTGATCATGTAGTCTGTATGATGATAAATGCTTAAAGTCTGAGCCAAGACAAAAGGAATGCCAATGATTGTGTATGGAATATAAGTGTATAAACACACGTAGGATGGATCTTTCTTACTTCTCTTTTATCTTTCCATTAACCATTTGTAGATTCTAAGCAAGTGACGTATCTTTTATCCTTTCATTAACCATTATTATCTTTATATCTTGGGTCCTTCAGAATGAAAATCTAGAGAATATCTGTAATGTTCGCATCAAATGCATATCTGTAACTCTTGGTTCATCTTGATTCTACTATAATTTACTTAACCTTTGTACGTTTGCACTGCTGCTAGTAAGTAGTACGACCAAATAGAGGAGATGATAAGACTTGATAAAAATGGATAATTATACCCATCTTTTGCTAATTTTAAAGAAATTGATAAGGGTAAATTTTGATAGTTTATATATATATATATATATATAGTATAATTAGAACACCTCCCCTCCAAATTTATGCAATTTGGAAGAATTAAAATTAAGGAGGTTGATACCCACTCTAGTCCAAATCCCCTTGAACCATTCCCCTCCCATTTCAAAACACATCCAAAAAAGGTTAATTAAACCTTTCCCATCTCTCCCATGCCTTCCCTCTATCCCCCTCTCCTCCCCTTCTATCCAATCCTCCCATTCCATCCAAACACACTGTAGTAACAACTCAATCATAGGAATTATTAATAACTGATTGATCCCCTTCCATCCAAAGATTTTCAAAACCTACTCAAAACTGTTTTTTAGACAAGGAAATGAAGAGTATATGCTAAGTGATTAAAAGCCAAAATTTAGGCCATTGCCCATTTGTAGGGGCAAAGCATGTTGCTTTCAAAGTGCAAAGGCTGTCATATAGTCTCTTTTTTAAGCTCAATAACTAGAAGCATACTGCATACATATTCTATCAAAAGACAAGAAGCAATGCTTGTAATATCCATTGAGTAAATGCACATTTTTTAACAGCATGGGCTAACTTTCATCTCTTAATACAATCCAACAAAGCTTGAGCCTAACAAACATCAGAAGCAATACCCATATCCCTTGCGTAAATGTACATTATTTTTTAACAGCATCCAAAAAGCTTGACCCTAACACATGAGAAGATCCTTTGGCTTTCACTTATTCTTTTCTTCCCTTTTCTTTGCCTTCTCTCTGTGTGGTTGTGCTTTTCTTCATATATACGAAGCATCAAGCTTTCGAAGTGCAAAGAGTAATCGTATAGTCTCTTTTTATTTTAACACTATAAGTCTATAACTAGAAGAGTAAATATTGTATCAAGACAAGAAGCAATGTTTATAATCTTCCTTGCTTATATTTCTTCTCTTAACAACACCACAAAAAGCTTTAGCCTACCAAACATCAGAAGCTCCTTTGATTCTTTTCTTCTAAATTTGTGTTTTCTATCTCAAATTTTGTGCTTTACTGTATTCGGTAGCAAATCTTCTGACAATGCCAATATGCAATGACAAGTTGTCCCTACATAATTGCCTTTAATCAAATGTTGAGTGTCCAGGTGGAAGTCTTTGGCCTTTTCCAGTTCATTATAAAAGCTGGAAAGAAGAAAATGAACATTACCTCAATTGATTACCTTCTCCTCTTTCAGTTTCTTCTGTTATCAATCAAACTTCCATTTCCAACTATGGTTGACGCAATAGTTACTGATCTCTTGACGCAGTTGGTTTCAATCGCTGCCCAGCAGGCTCAGCAAGAGATAAAGTTGATTGCGGGTGTTGACAAAGAAGTCCAAATGCTTAAAGATGGTCTCAGAATCGTCCAGGCAATGCTCAACAATGCTGAGGAAAGACAAGTGTCCGACGTAGCTGTGAAGCTTTGGTTTGATCAGCTCAAAGACGTATACTACATGATGGATGATGTGTTGGACACTTGGAACACTGCAAGGATCAAATCACAAATTCAGAAAGAAGAAGAAGAAGAAGAAAAAAAAACTGATAAATCTCGTGCTGTGAAGAAGGTAGGCTCTTTCTTACCTTCCCTATCATTTTGTTTCCGTCGTGTTAAAAACCTTGCTCTGCGTCATGAAATTGGTCACAAGATTAAAACACTGAATGAAACATTAGATAAGATTGTCAAAGACAGAGTAACGTATGGATTTGACTTGACCAAGCAACATGATGTAATTGAGCATATAAAAACTACTTCCTTTGTTGATGTGTCCAATATAATCGGTCGAGAAAACTATAGGGGTGACCTACTAAGCAACCTATTAGGCAAAGGTAGTCAAGAAGATAGAAAACCTCAGGTCATCTCCTTAGTGGGCATGGGCGGTATAGGGAAATCAACTCTTGCCCAACTAGCCTACAATGATCCTGAGGTGCAAGCCCATTTTCAAGTAAGAATGTGGGTTTGTGTTTCTGAACCTTTTGATCAATGTAAGATTGCTAGAGCAATTTGTCAAGAGCTTGACTCTGAATCCCCTCATAATATTACTGAATTGCAATCTCTATTGCATAAAATTTGTGATTTGATTAGGGGAAAGAAGTTCCTTCTTGTTTTAGATGATGTGTGGACTGAAGACTCCACAATGTGGGAGCCATTCAAATTTGCACTTGAATATGGTGCCAAAGGAAGTAAAATTCTAGTCACTACACGTAAATATAGAGTTGTAGAGAGAATGGGGAGTGTCCACATCATCAATTTGGGGGTACTTTCTGATGAGGACTGCTGGTTGATGATCAGCAAAATAGTGTTTTTTGATAATGATCAACATAAAGATTTAGAGGACCTTGGCAAACAACTAGCAAATAAGTGTAAAGGTTTGCCACTTGCAGCAAAGACTCTAGGTGGTCTCATGCGCAACAAGAGGAGTAGAGATCAATGGAAGAATATGTTGGATAGTAGTTTGTGGGAATTAGAAGATTTTGAAAAAGGTCTTTTGGCACCCTTATTATTGAGTTATTATGAATTGCCCTTAGCATTGAAACGTTGTTTCTCATATTGTGCTGTATTTCCAAAAGATTATCTCTTTTCTAAAGATCAGTTAGTCCTCCTGTGGATGGCACAGGGATATATTGAGTCAAAGGTAAAAACGGATATGGAAATCATAGCAGGAGAATATTTTGAAAATTTAGCTATACGCTCTTTCTTTCAAGATTTTGAGAAAGATGAGAGTGATGACAAGATAACAAGGTGCAAAATGCATGACATAGTGCATGACTTTGCCCAGTCAATGATAACAAATGAATTTGTAGCAATTGATGGTGACATGGAGTTGGAGATAGACTATAAAAGTGTTCATCATTTGCGATTAAAATTTTCAAAAGAAATGCTATTTCCTGTTTCTGTCTACCATGCAGAAAATATCCGCACTCTCTTTCTTCTTTCTGATGAAATTGATTATAACTTTAACATGCTCATATCCAATTTATTCCAAAATTTTAGATGTCTTAAGGACTTTAATTTTGGATTGTCCAATTAAGAAAATTCCAGATGTGGTGGAAAATTTGATACATTTACGATTTCTCCTTTTATCAACCAAGGTTGAAATAGAAGAATTGCCTGAAACCATTTGTAATCTTTGTAATTTACAAACTTTGCGTATTGATAATTGTTATCGTTTGAAGAAATTGCCACGAGGGATGAGTAAACTAATAAACTTAAGACATCTTATTTTTGATACATATGCAATGACACAATTTCCAAGAAGGATTGGGAGATTGATTTCTCTTAGAACATTAAGTCATTTCATTATAAGTGGTAAGGATGATAAAGAAGGATGTAAACTTGGAGAATTAAAAAATTTAAACCAGCTTCAAGGTACCCTTAGAATACAATGGTTGGGCAATGTGGTAGATGTATGTGAGGCCAAGAATGCACAACTCAAGAAAAAGACACACCTTCGTGGTTTGTATCTAGGGTTTGAAGGAGAAGATGAAAATGATAGAAGAATTAATAATAATGTATTAGTTCTAAATGACTTAGAGCCACATCCAGACTTGGAATATTTAGAGATTTATGACTATCAAGGCACCACGATATATCCTAATTGGATGATATCTTTGATGAAATTGAAAACACTTTGTTTCTTTGCATGCCCAAAGTTAAAGGGTTTGCCTCCCCTGGGGAAGCTACCATTCCTTGAATCATTAAGCATAATTGATGTGGATAGTTTGGAAAAGGTGGGTGTTGAATTTTTGGGATTGGAATCCATATACAAGAAAGACAATATATTCCCACAATTGAAATCTCTCAAATTTAGTTTTTTGAAAGAGTGGAAAGAATGGGTTGGGATTGGAGGAATGAGAAATGAAGAAATTAATGGTGTTACTATAATGCCATGTCTTCAAGACTTGACAATTTCTAGATGCCCCAAGCTAAAAGTTCTGCCATATTTTCTTCGTACAACTCCATTGAAGAAATTAGATATCTTTCAATGTCCAATTCTGGGTGAACGTTGCCAAAAGGAGATAGGAGAGGATTGGTCCAAGATTTCTCATATCCCAAACATCAAAATTGATTGGAATTATATGCAAACAGACGATGGTGAATGTGATGCTTGATTAGGGTGCTCCAAGCCTCATCCTTTCACAGGTTACTTCTTCTCCTTTGTTTTCTTCTTTTATTTGGCATATCAATTTACATAGTTCATTAAATCAAAACAAATTTAAGAATTAATTATATGTTTTAAGAAATAGAAAAGTTTTCTTTATTTTCCAAAAACAAAACTTTTTTAGTTATTTATTTATTTATTTTATATTTGTCATTTAGAAAATTAGAGATATGGAAAACATGTTTTTAGTTTTTTATTTTTAGATAAAAGTACAATTTTGGGTTCCGTGGTTAGGAGCTAAACATCATTATTGCATTTGTCATCTATGAAAAGTAAGGTATTTCTTTAGTTTTTATTATTGTTATGTTTTTCTTATATTGACTTGTATATTTTAGGTATGTAAGACATTTATTATTTAAAATTAATTAAACTTTATATGTTTAATAATTTTTAAAACTATTAGTATACTCTAACTATGCAATCTCTAAATTATTTAACAAAAGATATTGATTTAATATATTTAAAGAACATTAATAGTGGTTAGTATGATTTTAAATATAGTTCACAGTTTAATAACTAACTGGATGGAAAAAATCATTATTATTTTGTGTGTGCGTGTGTATGGTAGATTATTAATTGTGGTTAGTATGATTTTAAATCAGTATGGCTGCTGTAAATGCTGGACAGATTGACCATGCACAGCCTGGACCCTTTGACAGGTCGGTGTTGACACAGTAGGCCGACCATCGGTCTGAAGCTATTTGGAATGGGCAGGTAAAACACAACACTAAAGATTTAACCAATTTAGATTTGAAACCTATGGCCAGTGGCATGTACTTGCTTACTTCACATGCCGTTTTTTTAAATGTTTTCTATATACTACTTAAAACGGTGATTAGAAAATAGTGATTTTAATATTTAAGTATTTGTCTGCTTTGATTTGGTAATGAATTTTTCATGCATTGAAGCTAAATAAATTAATTCATAATTTATTCAGTAAAAACAAAAATTTATTAATTCATCCAAGCCAAATAAAAAACATATCTGTGATAGTTTCCTTTGATAGTTTGTAGCCTGCTGTTGCCTGTGATTTGTAATACTGTTGTATAGTGGTTTGTTGAATAAAAATTTTCTAGTTCATTAAAAAAAAAAAAAAAAAAACTTTGTAGTGGCAGCCCTATCAATAGAAGGTTAGTGTATTTGTGACTAATACTGCAAGGTGAAGCTTAGTTGGATCAGTATTTTAATTTACCTATTGGCTTTAGATTGAGTGCATGTAGTATTTACCTGGCTTATTTTAACTCATAATCCGATAACAATGGTAGCAACCACAAAAATAAAAAGAAAATCTTCTCTTTATTCTATCTTTCATGCACGTTAACTGTGAGTTTTTTGCATTAGGTACAACCTTTATATGCTCATTAAGATTAAGGCTTGGTCAAGTTGTGTATGCACTTTATGCATGGAGTAGATTTACTTTGCACTGCTTTTTGCTTCTTTATGTTTTCCTTTTCCATCTGCTTTATATTTTGGAATGTGTTGTTCTGAGTTGCATCCTTCTTATGGTACCCCATTTAATTCATAAATGTACACACATCTGCTGTCATATATTAATCTATGGTTCTGTTGTGTGCAAGATCTGGGGGCCCTTCCCTACTGCTACCGCAGTGAAGAGTTTTCCAAGCTAGAGCCAATGGTGGACGACCGAGTCGTTGACATCATTAAGGGACTTGGTTTGCAGGGACTCCTCATGACCCCAGGTAGAGAGATTGATCATGGCCTGATAACAACCTTAGTGAAGCGATGGTGGCCTGAGACTCACACCTTCCATATGCCACGCGGTGAGGTCACCATCACATTGCAAGATGTCGAGGTTCTTCTCGGGCTTCCTGTTGATGGCGAGGCCATAACAGTGAGCACGCAGAAAGTATGGTGGGATGTGTGTTGGGACTTCCTTGGCTTTGTTCCCATAAATGATAACACAAAGCAACTTACTGGCCAGAGGATTGTCATCAAACAGCTTTTGGAGCAAGTTGCCGGTCCATTTCCGTCTAATGCTGAAGAGGATCAGCTCTATAAGTACGCATGATGCTGCATCCTAGCGCTACTGGGGGACACAATCTTCATGGACAAATCTGGCAATAGGGTGCATCTAATGTGGGAGCAGCAGTTGGAGGACCTTCGCAACCCATGAAGGTACAGTTGGGGAAGTGCTTGCCTTGCATGGTTGTACAAAGAGTTATGCAGGGCAAGCGATAAGGCAGCTAGTCAGATTGGTGGGTGCTTGATGTTGGTCCAGTATTGGGCATAGGCCAGGTTCCCATATTTGTGCCCGACAGTTGAGCGTGGCCCGCCAGTGGGTGCTTATGGTCCTTTAGTGCGTGGTCCACTATCCCTGAAGTAAGTCTCTACCTCATACACGTCATGTAACTTGAATTTATTTATTTATTTTAAAGGCTTCCAGGAATTATTTAAGTTAATATTAAACAATTTTAAATAGACCAGACAGAATATACGATTAGGTTAATATACTCGAGTACTTCTTCTTAATTTTTATTTTTTTATTATTTTATAAGTATATAAAAGCTACTTAGTTAACCAAGCTTCAGTTTACTAGATTAACTATCTTATTAGAAAACATACTCTAAATGCAGCATAACAAAGTATGTTTGTAATGATTAGTTGAAAAGCGAGTAGGTGGGCTAAGGTTATAAATAGATAATTTAAAATTACTGTGTACATTAACCAAGCTCTACCTAATAACATGTTATAGTTAGCCGTAATGACCATGATTTGGAACTTAGAGAGTCTATATGCAAATTGTTTTGTACAACTTCATTACATTAACTTGACCATCCATAGGTTGATTACATTATAGTTTTAATCATATGACTTTCTCAGTGGGAAAGTTGTACAAAGTTAATGATCCCTTGTTGTTGATTGTAGGTGGGTGTGGGTTCCAAACAAGAAAAACAGGCATGCCCACATCTTCCTAAAGAGGTATCATGAGCAAATAGCTTTAATGTTGTCAGACCAGGTATGAAAATGTCTTGTTTAACATGTTTAGGAACAACATATATGTTTGGTGAATTTTGGAATATAAACATTGTTGCCTAATGTGTTGCGTACTTGTTTTTTGGCTGTTGTAAGTGGTGTGGCAGCCGTATGTAGTTGAATTAGAGGACCTTCCGCCGTGGTGCGTTGCAGGGAGGGCCGTGTGGACAGCAATGGTGCCGCTTGTATGTTTCCACCTAGTAGAGAAACATACACCGGATCGTGTCATTCATCAATTTGGGATAATCCAAGAAATTTCCCATGATGTTGACATTGATACAGTGCTTCATGACATTGATTTGAGGGGGAAGGTTAGTGTTGATTGGATTCGGAAACATGTTGTGCATATCATGGAGTGGGGTAATCACCTTCAACGGCGTTATGAAGCAGTGCTTGGTGATATGCCTCCACAGCACGTGTACTTTGACTGGTTCAAAAGGGTAACTCGGAGGTTCATCAATATCCCCGGTGCTAGATTGATTCTAATGGTAACTTCTCCATGTCTTCTATATCTTACTGTACTTCTTAGCATGAAATTACTGTTTAGAGAACATGATATATGTGGTCCAATGTCTTCTTAGCATCAAACCTCCCTTTTAAAGCTGTTGTCTGCTTAAGATTCCTTATAGAGAACTTTGTTGATTTACCTTATAGAAAACTCTGTTGATTTACCTTATAGAGAACTCCCTTATAGAGAACTCTATTGATTTAAAAATCTAATTTGAGATGCTCTAAAGACATATTTCCTATTTCAGCATTTAGAGTTATGGTATACATTCTTATTTCCATTTTTACTATTTTTAATTTTCTGTTCATTTGAATTAAAAATTAGCATTTTTGTCTACTCTATCCACTAGCTACATCTTTAATAGAAAAGATAATTTAATTTTAGTCAAAGGTAACACTTGGTCTCTCTATAATTTGCAATTATTACTAGCAGAACCAATTCAGAACCAATATTTATTTTATTATCGATTGGCATTGTTGATTTGGTATTGCATTACTAATATATGTGGTTTTTCCATGTGCAGATTGAAGGATACGTCCGTTTGTTGAAACGTCACCCAGTGGGCATGGAGGACCACAAGGACATTACCGATGTGCTGAAGGCAGTGCATGAGATTGGCCGTGTACAACCTCCTATCCCTGAGGCCCCGAATAAGGAGGCAGCTACTCCTACGGCAGCAGCTACTCAGAGGCTAAGCACTACTGAGAGCCCAAGCACGAGCACAACTCCTACCGGACGTTGCTCTCGTCCGCCTGTTGCTACCACTCGGGTTGTCCCTACTCCCGATCCCTCTCCATCCACCCCACATCCACCCCCTAGCCTTACCATCCCTTCACCCACCCCACGTCCATCCCCTAGCCCCACCATCCCTCCACCTACCCCACATCCATGTCCTGGGTCTGACATCCGTCCACCCACCCCACGGTCATTTCCTGAGCTGTCACCCATTCCATCCTTTGAACTGGGTATTGATCCAACCCCTCCTGACATGCAGTAGGAGCCACCCTCCCACAGTAAGTCTACTGGCCCTTCTTCGAGCATCGACCCACCCCATGTTCAGGCTGAGCAGGCTGTTGGGTTACCTGTAGTGGCAGAAGGTCGGCCGAAACGCATATCAAAGGCACCTCCTTGTGGGATAGGGGGGCACAAACATGGACACAAAGCTAGGCCCGAGGCATCTGACAAAGGACATGCAAGACCTCCTCCTCATTATATGAGACAGCGTAAGGTTCAAAAAAGGTAACTCAAATGATACCTTATTCCTTTGTAAGAGTGAAGTGGAGGGTGAGGTTGTGGGTTTAACATCCACTGGTTGCATGAATAACTTACCAATAATAATAATAATAAATTTCTAGTGAAACAACATACAAAGCTTGATGACTGTAAAAACATACTTTATTTCCAGTGGTATTCCTTTTTTCATATTTCAATCTGGTGTTAAATACTTCATGATATTATTTTTGTTTTCAAATTGGTTTTAACGTACATTATTGGAACTAGGTGAATGATACAAATAAGGACATTAGCTGGAGGTAGATATTCCAACAAGGATATTGTTGCTGCTGTTATCTTGGAGGTAGATATTCATGTGTTTGTTGTTATCTATGGTTCTTTTGTTATTAAGTATCTTAATTTGAACCACAAGTTGAGTGCACAAGTTCTGAAGTCAATCTGACATGTTTAGGTATAATGCTTGTTGCTGCTGTACAGTTTTGAACTTTTCTGACATGCTGGTAAGTTTAGTTCTTAGTGCATAATTCTACCCTAGTGTTCTTTTCTTCACGCTGTTCTTAGTATTTCTTTTTTTGTTTGTGATATTTTAATAGCTACGGGAGGATGTTAAGACTGTGAGCGATATTCTAAGTCTTCTAACTCAGGTTACTAATCTATGAACTAAAAGGTTCAGTTTGAGGCAACTAAATTTCTCAGTACGTGTGTGTGCATGCACACATGCATTTGTGCACATATGTATATGCAGGTGTGCACACGTATAGGAGTGTGTATGCATATTCTTGCTTTGGTATCTTGGTTTCTCAAACATGTATTTGTGGTTCTTGTGCATAGGGTTCTTCAAATAGGAGAGTTGCAGCTACAATAATGAATAGAGAGAGTAGTCGTTCTCACAGTGTATTTACATGTGTAATTGAGAGTAGATGGGAAAAAGATTCCACAACTAACCTACGGTTTGCAAGATTAAACCTAGTTGATCTTGCTGGTTCAGAGAGGTGAGTCATCATACTTGAGCTTGTTCAACTATATATACTTCAGCACATACTTGATGAGGGTCAGCCCTGCTAGCTTGATTATCCTTAATAGGCAGAAAACTTCTGGTGCTGAGGGTGAGCGTTTAAAGGAAGCTGCTAACATTAATAAGTCCTTTGTTCAGATTAGCCCTTTGTTAGAATATTATGGATTTACATTTGCATTTTGCAGTCATGTAATAATGGTTCTAGTGGATGTGGCACATGGGAAGCTGAGACATATTCCATATAGGGATTCAAGGCTAACTTTTCTTCTTCAGGTTCTTTTTTTCCCCTCTGCCTTCCTCAGTCTTATGTTTCTTGGTTATGATGTTAGACTTGACACAAACCAAAATGCAGGATTCACTTGGTGGAAACTCAAAGACAATGATCATTGCAAATGTCAGCCCTTCTATATGGTTAGTTTACTTGCTTTTAATTGATTTTCTTTCATTTCAACTCATACAATTGGTCATAAATGTGCAATGGGCCTTTTTTTTTTTTTTTTTTAATCCTTCATTCTTGCAGCTGTGCAGCTGAAACACTAAATACTCTTAAGTTTGCTCAGCGAGCAAAACTTATTCAGAACAATGTAAAAGTCTATCTGTTACCTATGCTGTATGGTGGAATATTCTCGACATCTTATTTTTGTCTTAATATTTTTTTACCTTCCTGGTGTAGGCGGTGGTTAATGAAGATTCTTCAGGAGATGTTATTACACTGCAACACCAGATTAGACTTTTGAAGGTGATATGAATCTTTTGTGTTATTGCAAGTTCTAATTTGTAGAAAGGTTTGAATTCAAAATCATTGGGTAATTTTGTAACAGGGGGAGCTCTCTTTACTTCAACGTCATAATGTCTCCAGATCTTTGTCATTTGGTGTGACAAAAGATGCAACTCAGGAACAAGAAAATGATTGTATAGAAGACATTTATGACATGGATCAACAGCATGTTGTTGATTCACTTGGGTATGAATCAAAGGCATTGTTAGAATGTCTACCAAACAGGTACTTTGCTTTGTTAGGCTTATAATATTTCAGTAAAACAATCTGACACTTGAATAAAGAAACTTTAGATTTATTCGACTGATATTCCAATAATTACAATTTTTTGATAATTTAATTCAACATCATCATCATCATCATCATCATTATTATTATTATTTTTCTTGTTATTGCCAAGTAGCTCAACTGGTTGGCCCCTCCTGGTTTTTCCATTGGAGACATTCAAGGTTCAAATTCCCCTTCCCCCAACTATCGAGTTAACCAAAAAATATTATTGATGGGTTTTACTAATAAAAATAATTATTTTTCTTGTTATTGTTGTTGTTGCTGTAGATATATAGAGATTACTATAATTAGAGATTTAAAGTAAGTTGTGGCTGTTTGATTTGAAATGCATTTAAAGTAAAGTATTGGCTCTTTAATTTGCTTATTCTCTTTTTCTTTTTAATTTTCTATTTCAAGCACGTCATTCCCCTCTCAAACATTCCATGAGGTTGGTTTTCCATATATTACCAATCGTAACATGCCAATGAATAATACTGAATCACTTGAAAACTTTGGAAACAACACTTGCTGGTGCCTTGAGAAGGGAACAGATGGCAGAAACTTCTATCAAGCAACTTGAGGTGATAATAAGTACAATTATGACTATTATTATCATTATAATTCATATTATCCTTTTTGTCATCATTATTAGTGTTATTTCTTCAACAATAAATAGAATATTCTTTTGTTTTGGAATGTCATTTGGAAGCCTGTATGAACTAAAAAGACCTTTGTTTTTGCAGTTGCTTCAATTTTTTGATGGGAACGCTAAGCAGTGTATCGATCCAAAGTCTAATATGCAACCTAAGGTTGGTCAATATGGTTACCTTACTTAATTTTTCATGTGTTCCATTCCTTAAACAGTTAATATGTAACTGACAATAGTGGAAAGAGAGGGATTTGAACCCTCGGTACAAACAACATCATTTCATTTTCAGAAATATCGGTCAAAGGAAAGAAATTGATGTAAAGCATTTTCCTTTACCTCATTCTTATTCTATAACAATCGTAGAACTAGAAATTTTTAATTTAATTTTTTGTCCTTGGATTTGTTTGTCCTTTTATTTATAGATCTTATAATATTTTTTCATTGATACAGGAAGATATATGCAGCAGCAAAGAAAATAATTCTCCCCACTTGGAGGTTGCACTGTCTGTCTCTATATGTACATCCTAACATGTTTCCTCTTTAGTACTGGCTAATATATTTCACATTTCTCATTGGTTTCAGTTGAAAAAATACTCTTGATGAGTTAGAGGAATGCAGGTGCTGATTAAACTCTTGCTTAGAAGAGAATGTAAAACTCAGTAGGTAAGTTTGATGCTCCTATAAGTTCATTTTCTCCCACTTTCAATTTTGTTGAACTTCTTCTTTGCAGATTGGTGCTGCTAATCTTGCAGTGGCTTCCCTAATTTTTTCTACAAATTGTTTCTCCTATGTTCTGCAGAGAATTAGATGATCTACGCTCTATGTTAGAGAATATCAGATTTGAACCCAATGAACGAGATGCAATTGTCAATATCACAAAGGTACTTTTGCTTTTAAGTGTATTTTCAACTTGGCTTGCTTAACTTTATGGACTAAGAAAAATGAAAATCAAGATGATGGAGATTACAAAATGGCTTTGACCAAATGAACTCCATGAGCCTACTGAGTGTTTATGTCTTCTTGAAACTTTGGATTGCTGAAACATCTAATCTAACCAATACTTAACCCTGCAGGAGGTTGCATTGAACCTAGGATTGTTAACCAGTGAAGAATTTGATACTCTTGTGGTGCCAGAGAAAATGATTGGCCCATCTGATTGATGAGATTATCAAGATCTTGAAGCTCCAGAAATTTGATTTCAGCATTAATTGCCCCATGCTTCATTTTGTGCATTATTTCTCCCAATCAGTTTGATTAGGAATTAGAAATCTGATCTTCAGCAACCCAAATAAATTAATAAAAGAAGAAGAAACTCGATAGATTTATGTTGTGAACTGGAAAATTAAAAAGATAACTTAGTCGATTCGAGGTGACTATCCTCTTGAACTTGAGAGAGATAATAGAGTTTTTGGTTTAATTTCTGCTTGTTTCATTCATAATTCCTACGTAAATAAATACTAGTGAAGAGATAATCCTCATCACCACAAATTCCTAAAACATAGGACCCAACTCCTATTTAAATTGAAATACAAATATTAATCCTAATCCTAATCCTAATCCTAATTTATTGCAGAAATTCTCATCCTAATCTATTGCAGATCTACTGCAGAAGCTTATTTGAATTCAACTTGAAAACCATCATCCTTATCTTCTTATATTGTTATCCACGTGCAATGCAATCTCCTTTTGGTGTTATCTGAACCATAGCATTCCCTTCCCCTTGAAGGCGAATCTTGTCCTCAAGATTCTGGTGACTAGGATAGTGTTTTTCCTCCATACGCTTCTGCTTCATCAAGAGTATCAAGTAGGAAGACTTGTTGGGTGGTCTTACAATGGTGTCCAGGTCCGAATTTTTCATCGCAGTTATAGCAAAGTCCCTTCTCACGTCTGCCTTGCATCTCGGACCATGATAATTTTTTGAATGTTGCTGAAGGTAATATTTGTGAGTTACTTGTTGGATCTGGACTGGATCTTGGCTGGGGTAAAGGAATGAGACCGGTTTTGGGTGGCGGTTCACCAGTGCGTTGGAGTTTCTCCTCTTGTAATCGAGCTAGGCTGGTAGCATGAACAAGTGTTGTAGGACGAAACAACTTCACCTCTGATCATATTTCATCCTTTAATCCTCCTATGTAACTCCCTATCAAAGCTTTCTCCGGCCATTTTTGCACTCGAGATGCTATTCTCTCAAATTGAGCTTGATATTCTCTAACTGTTCCTGTTTGGCAAAGTTTGGCTAGAGCCTCATCAAAGTCCTCATAATCAGAGGGTCCAAACGAACACACAAGGCATGTGTAAATTCTTCCCATGAAACATTTGTTTGTGTTTTCTCAAACCACTGGTACCATTGGAGAGCATCGTCCTGTAGGTGGAAGGAAGCGAGCGTTATCTTTTCCTCATCTGCAGTTTTCTAGTACTTGAAAAAATTTTCTTCCTTGTAAATCCACCCAGTGGAATCTTCACCATTAAATTGAGGAAAGTCTACTCGGGAAATTCGGGTTTGTACACCCCCAATCGTCCCTCCTTGAGTTCCCTCTAAGCCGCTATTACGATTGGGTGAACTTCCTTCAGGATTATGATTCCGGCTGGTTGAGCCTTCTTCATGACGGCTGTTGTAAGGAGTAGTATTATTTTGGATGTCCATTCCTTCAATTCTTCGTCCCATTTGAGCAATAGCACTGGAGAGAGCCTCCATGGTTTTCTTTATATTAGTAAACTCTTTAACAAACTCTTCCCTTTGGGCTTCAACCTGCCTCCGAATAGAGTGATTACTAACTTCCAAGGCTGATATGCGGTCATCATTGGTTGTGGAACGTGTGGGTGGTGGATTGGGGTTGTTTGTCATCTGGCTCTGATACCAAATGTTGTGAACTGGAAAATTAAAAAGATAACTTAGTCGATTCGAGGTGACTAGCCTCCTGAACTTGAGAGAGATAATAGAGTTTTTGGTTTAATTTTGCTTGCTTCATTCATAATTCCTACGTAAATAAATAGTAGTGAAGAGATAATCTTCATCACCACAAATTCCTAAAACATAGGAACCAACTCCTATTTGAATTGAAATACAAAATATTAATCCTAATCCTAATCCTAATTTATTGCAGAAATTCTCATCCTAATATACTGCAGATCTACTGCAGAAGCTTATTTGAATTCAACTTGAAAACCATCATCCTTATCTTCTTATATTGTTATCCACATGTAATGCAATCTCCTTTTGGTGTTATCTGAACCATAGCAATTTATTTTTTTCAACTTACGAAAACAATATTCTTGAGGTTTTCTCCATGGCTGGCTTGGGTCTTTGGCAGGGTGATAACAGCAGCAGCGATTGGGAAAATAAGTGGAGAGCCTCCCCCATTTTGTAATGATTGTATCAAAGAAACCAATAGAATTTATGATATCGTGTTAAGACGTAAATTGGGATTATTTTGTGTGCGCTCTGGAATCATTCTAAAGTAATGTCTTTGTTTCTCTGTTTTTTCTAATGCTGGTGGTGAGTACTATCTTAAAAGTACCATCTAGTATCTATCATAAACTCATTAAATAATTCAAGACGAATGAGAAGTAAAGATAGCAAAAAAATTATAAAAGTAAAAATAGCCTTCAGTTACGTTGATGGTCTGTTGGTCGGTCCATTGACTGGTTGGTTTTATTTTTAATAACTTGTATTTTAAATCCTATGATTTAAGGTGGTAACGAGTCAAAATAAATCTTACAATTTAGGTTATTTTTAAATTGTAAGATTTATTTTGACTCATTACCATGAAATAAATTGTAAGATTTATTTTCATAGTTTGTGGTAAAAAAAAAAAAAAAAAAATCCCGACAAATAGAGCCTTTGAGGCCAACTGCCACTGGAAAAATTTCCAGTGGAAATCGAGTCTCTGAAACTCGATTTACATTCAGTGGCTTTTTTGTAAATAAGTCCAACATAAATCGAGCCTTTGAAACTCGATTTGCATTGGCAGTTTTTTTATTTTTTATTTTTATTAAAATACTGGCAAGTTATTTACGAATATGCCACCCAAATGGAAATCGAGTTTCAAAGACTCGATTTCCACTGGGAATTTTTTGTTTCCCCTTCCCCCACCTACAGCAGTAAACTAGTTTCTTTTTTTTTTTCTTCCCCTGCAGCAGTAAACTAGATCCAGAACACATCACATGGGCAGTAAACAACTAAATACAAGCATATGATACCAGTCAAAGGGAGAGTACATCAGATGCAAAAAACAAGATTAAAACAATTACTATTCAAAGGCATTATAGTTGCCCTCTTAGCTACAGACCAGACAGATTTAACCACTACATAAGGCACACAAAAAACATTGCTAGCTATCATCGATAGGTACAAGGCTCCTGTGGTTGAACTTGCCAAAGTACTAGCTACTAATGTCAAAGTAATATCATTGCTGGCATTATAGGCAAAAGCTGCACAGTGCAACTAATGTAACGAGTACAATGGATAGTGAATAGTTCAATTACAACAACATTCAGCAATAAACAAAATAACAATTGAGTCGATACAACATAGTCTGCATAGTCGCCTAGCACTTGTCCATACTAATACAACATAGTCTACATAGTCACCTAGCACTTGTCTATACCAAAGATAACCACAACTCCCACATACAATGCCATTCCAAAATCGAGTCTTCGCTCGCCTGACAAACATTAAAATACGGTTGTTAGTTCCCAAATGCGAAGAACAAAAAGCAAATGAAATTCTGAGCATATTATATAAAAATAGCGACAGCACTTGCCTAGTTTGTAGCACTACCGCTTGTCGAAGCCCCACAGGAATTTGGACATCTTTTGCGGTTATGCCCCTCTTCATGACACATTCCGCATCGCTGCCTCGGTTGAATCTCCCTCAAGTCATCATCTTACCTCTAGCTTCCCCATTCTCACCGTATCCCATCCATTTCATTCCTTATTCTTGACTTCACAAGACAACCTTTGGCCTGTAACAACTGTGGGTCAGGCACCCACCGTGGTCTGCGAATATCCCTTCATAATGACTCTGATTTTGGCACCACAAATTGATGTGCATATGTGTGAATGGCGTTGTCCAAACTGTAACATGGGTCAATATAGCTGGTCGCATCGAGGAACAGACCTTGAAGAACTTTAATTGCATATGAACAAGGGATCTTAATGTTTTACCACTTTCCACAACCACATGTTCTAGCAAATACGTGCACTTCATGACTATGGTTTCCCCCTCCACCTCTATGGTCGTTGTACGGATAACCACTTGATATACACCAATTTCATGATTAAAATTCCTCAAAGTGTGACCTGAAATTTTCTGCGCATTTTTGGTATAGATCCCCATTGCATAATCACTCCACACCTTACCTCGAGAGAGATCAGAAGTAATTTCTTTATGTCGATCGTGGAAATATGCAACAAATTTGCACCAAGTGAACTCAACCATTGCAGCAATGGGCAAACCGTGGGCACCTTTAAGTACCCCATTAAAGCACTCAGAGATATTGATTGTCATTGCCCCGTAACGTCTTCCACCATCATGTGACTGGGTCCATTTGTCCAGATCCTCACTCATTAGATATGTGTATGGCATATAGCGTGCAATATGAGGATCATCAGGTTCTACACCCCTCAATGCATTAATCTCGACATCCTTAATGGTTTGCATTATGGACTCAAATTTAGCTTCATGAGTCGCATATCTAGCTTTCAAGGCCAATGCCTTTAGAGTCGGGTTATCAAAGTGTGTGTTGAAGTTGCTAGCAACATGTCGAAGGCAATATCAGTGAAATACCCGTAAGCTTCCTTCATCACCTCTAGGCCACTCTGCAATGGCTCATTTGATACCTTTATGTCGGTAAGAAATAATGCAAATGCCCTCATCAGGTATCACATGCCCTATCGAAATCCTGAGACACTCTAAAAACCACCCCTAACTAGGCCCTGACTCCTTGTCCACAACAGCAAAGGCGAGAGGCAAAATCTTTTGGTTAGCATCAGTTGTCATTGCAATCATCAACACCCCTCAATATTTACCATACAAATGAATCTCATCAATACTGATCACTGGCTTGCAATATCTGAATGCAACAATGCATGGAGCGAATGCCCGAAATACATAGCGCAGTAACGTAGTACCATCTATGCCCCTAGGTATGGTGTAATAGTTGTACTGGGTACCCGAATCCTGATCCAAGTATGCCAACAACAACTTTCGCAACCTTTGGTAAAACTCCTCCCAATCCCCAAATCTCTTAGTAATTGTCTTGTGTTTTGCGTCTCATACCTTATAGTAAGAAAGCTTATGATTATATTTAGTATGTATGATCTCCCAAAGCTCATCAATACGAGCAGTGTGATTTTGTCGCAATTTTCCCACAATTTCTGATGCAACAAAATTAGAATCCATCATTTTACCGTCTCTTCGTAGGCCAAAGGGTATACAACTGTGTGGACCCACATAAGACGTGACCATCCACAGACCATTAAGTTTAGCCTTCATGAATGCCCCAACATATCACTTGCAATTGGTGTCAATGCATGCAGCGCACAATTTGGATTTGGTCGACCTCCGGATTGTAAAATTTCTATTCTCCTTTGCCGCGTATATTATCAATGCACACTTCACTGCCTCTTTATTTGCAAAAGTCAACCCTTTACTAAAATGCATCCCATCTTCCCAAGTAGAAACAAATGGTATCTGAAGTCGTGAAGGATCAACCATATTTTCTCAAGTATTTTCATAGAATGACTCGGCAGGAGGTGTGTAGGCAGTGGTCGTATTTGTATCATGTTGGACGCCAATATCATCATCCGCATCACCTTCATCATGGTACTCCATATTTTCCTCTACAAAATTGGGAACAAGTTCATGGTCATCCACATTCCTGTCAAAGTCGCCTCGCTCAATCCTCTCTTCGTACTCATCCATATCATCAAGATTTTCACCATCATTCGCAGCATGATCTTCGTCTTCGTCTTTGTCTTCCTCCTTTAAATGTGTCTCTTGAGGTTGGAATGTTTCACCAGTATTAGCAGCATGATCTTGACATGGAAGTGTATAATCGCCCATTGTATAGCCTCCCATTGTAGTGCATCCATCATCTAGGGATGTAAATTGTAAAGATGTAGATGTTTGTTGCACCTCCTCGGCATCAACTTCTGCAAGCGGCTCCGAACTTACGTACAACTCAGCAGCATTTACTTGAGGCATTTTACAGATCCTATTAAACATGATCTTTACATGTTTGTCTTTTTTAATCGCCATATACCCGTAATTTATCCATTCATGAAGGACTTCTTATGAGTAACGGTAAATAATCTTTATGTCATAACAAGCAGGGTTCAAATTCAATTCTTCTATTATTTTCATCTTCAAATCATATAACGTCTTCAACTTATGATGTATCATCATGTAATAGCATTCGATACCCAGCCCTTTAAATAGGAATCCGTCAATCTCATCAGGATTGAGAAAGGGTCCACCGTAGTATACATTTATATCAATATTTTCAAAGATTATGAACCTATTAGAGTCAAGTGTAATATGTTAGTGACATATTTTATCTCTTTCATTTAACATCAATTACAAAACCATTTTATCTACTCAAAGTACAAAAATTACAACTTCTTACATCATATGCATGTACAAACACACCCCACATTTGCATATACTCACCCTACATCACTTACAAACACACTCAATCATTATCATTTCGTACTCAAGCAAATAAAAAAACTAAAGACAAAACTCACCCCCATTACAAAATATTCTAACAAAAAAAATAAAGAAAAATATTAAACCAAACAACAACAAAAATAGTCATGATAAAAAGCCTAACAATACAAATATATATCTACAATATTTTTTTCTTTTTATAAAAGTCTAGCAAATATATACACTAACTTGTTACATCATATGCATATACAAACCCCACATTTGCATATACTCACCCTATCACATACAAACACACTCAATCATTATCATTTGTTTCTAAAATAAAAATAAAAAATAAAAAATCATTAATCATACTCAAACCAAAAAAAAACTAAACACACAACTCACCCCATTACAAACCTTCAAATCATTCTATCAAAAATATAAAGAACAATATCAAACCAAACAAAAAAAATAGTCATGATATACATGCCCATAAAAAAACCTAACAATACATATATATGTAACTAACAACTAGAGAGAGTGAGAAACCTTACCTGACATGAGGATGTGAAAATATGGAGAGTGAGTTTGATTTGAAGTTTTGTAATGGGGGTGAGTTTTGTATGAGAGAGAGAGAGAGAGAGAGAGAGAGAGAGAGAGAGAGAGGAAGAGAGAGTTGCTGGGTTTTTTGGAGGAAAAAACGGAGAGATCCCAGACCCACATTATGAGGACTAAGGTCAGTAGCTGCCCTAACTATGTGGAAGCTCGTGGACCAAAGATTGGAAATCGAGTCTCTAAGACTCGATATCCAGCTGGAATCCACGTAGGATGCAGGTATGACATAAAACGAGTATATAAGGGTCGAGATGGAAATTGAGTCTTTAAGACTCGATTTCCACGTGGACAAACCGGCCAGGTCCGACTCCCTCAGAACATGAAAACCGAGCCTCAAAGACTCGGTTTATAAGCTCAAAATCGAGCCTCTTAGACTCAAGATGTTAGTAAGTAATATAGTTTGAAAACAATGCCTACTAATTATATTGTTTGGAAAACGAAATTAATTCCCAATTTTGGCCTGAGAAAAGCAAACGAGAAAGAGAGTGAAAAGCAAGTGAGAGGAGATTAAAAAAAAAACTAGAATAAAATAATAATAAAAGTTCTACAATTTCTGGCATTTAGAACATCTCATGTGAGAGGTTTTTTAGTGTTTGGTTAAGGCAATTCAAAAAAAAAAAAAAAAAAAAAAAGAAAGAAAAAGAATAAGAAGGAGATTTCAACAAAAGAATCCAAATTTTCTTTTTCTCTCTACCCTTTTCCCAGTTCACTTTCCTACAATTTCTCAGCAACCAAACACAGTACAATCTCAAATTTCCCGCCGGGCCAACATTATCAGCTAGTACGAGCTCTTCGGAGCCGAGTTTCCCACCAAAAATCTCGTTGACGGTGACTGCGGCGGCGCTAGCGGCACTGGATCCGAGTCCGGAATCTAAAGGAAGGTCTTTGTGGAGAGAGAGGGAAAGGCCGACGGATCGGGTTCCGAGCATCTTCATGATCTCGATGGCGGCAATGTCGGCGCAATTCCAGAGAGGGCTACGGCTGAGCTTGGAGCAAGGGTCACCGGAGATATGGGAGATGGAGATCTGGCCGGGGTGGACGAAAGAGTCGACGGAGAAGGAGACGGAGTCGCCGAGGCCATCGACGGCGCAGCCGAGGAAGTCGAAGCCGACAAAGATGTAAGCTACATATTTCTCCATGTTTGGTTGGTGAGAAAATGTAGGAAACCTGAAACGTCTGAGACTCTGAGGGCTGGGTTTCTTTCTCTTTTTTTTCTTTTTTTTTTTTGGGATGGGCTGGGTTGAGTTTGGGTATATTATTTTTGGGTTAAATGGGGTTCAATGAGTCTTTAGTTAAAACCTAATTATTACTGGGTCTAATTGGGTTGATGCCCATTTAACCAAACTAATAATTGGGTGGGTTTGGGTGGACAAATGGGTTTGGGCTTGTTTTGCCACCCTAGTATATTGTGTGCTAGGATACACATTTTAGAAAAAATGGGGCTCTGTTATTGGTAAATGAAATTACTCAAGTAAGCATTGATTTTTGTAAAAGGTGGTCAAATTTTCCCCCCTTGACCCTTGCACGCAGCAACTAATTTCCAAGATTTTCGCTTGGTCTATTGAGAATGTATGTGTTTTTCATTCATTATATTTCTAAGTAAAAGAAAGTACTATTGAGAGAGTTTAATCTTACAAGTTTTGTAGGCTTATAGGGATAATCATCAAAGTGGTTGTACTATTGCATCTTTGGAGGAGACACAGATATTGTAAGTCTATTACACGTGTACACCTAAAATTTCGTCAGTGGCCTGTATCATCTCAAGATAGTGACCTGATCTATGCCTTAACTTCACCACTTAAAAACATTCATGAATTGACGATAAATTGTTTAGTATATTATGATATTATGATATCTAATTTATGTGAAATGTTATTATTTAAATGATAATTTGAAAATTATTTATTTATCGATTATTGTTCTTAGAAACAACATACTGTAACTATGGATATACAGAGTAAAGTAAAGACACAAAGTTACAACCTCCATGTACAATCAAACGGAAGAATACCTCCAAAAATGCTAATTACAATTATCAAACAATGTCTGAAGTAGCCTGATGAGCAGTAGATGGATAATTTCGGCAAACTGGACAAGTTTTATTCATTCGGAGCCATTCATCAATGCATTCAACATGGAAGCAATGCTTGCACTCCGGTATACATCTCAGTGTGTCTTTGGGGCAATATTCTGATAAGCATATTGGGCAAGTGTTGTCATTGGGTCCAGGAAGTTTTTGGCTCTCTTCAAGGACTAGCTTTTCATAGGATTGAATGGTGGATTCATCAAGACCCATCATGACATCAGGACGTTGTGGTGTCACTATAGCCGCGGGGTTGGACCTCCTGCCTCTTGCACTTTCCATGCAACATGTGAAACATGCAATCCCAATAACACATGTGATGGTTGGTAAGGCAATGGAGAAGCAGACGATCCTAAAAATTCGGAGACCTGTAGATAATTGGCCTGAAATTTGAAGCAGTTAAGGTCTAAATTAAGTAGCAATCAGAGGGATCAGATGCAGTTTAGAGCTAAATTATCACCTAATTCTACATTCATTTTAGATTTCATATTTGAATGCTTTGCAAAAGGATGTCTATACTCTATCCCATATGAGGGGAGAGCAAGCACAGAATTTGTAATCAAAATAGATATGTAGAAGTTTTATTAGGCTTTGCAATCAATGCCAAGTATATGTAATGGAAAAGCTGCTGTTATACTGCAATTTGGTGCAAAGGTCTAGAATCTTTTTTGTTTTTGGTAACAGAGATTTTCGAACTTAATGGGGGGGGCTTTTTCTTGTCCTTAGGAATATAATATGCTCTAATTATCTGTAGGTTAGTTAAATCCAAATAAATAGTTTGACTTGAGGGAGCAATCTCAACAAATTAACTACGTAAATAAAAATTAACATGATTAATTTAATTTAATGGGGCTAGTGAGTTGTTGCATCTTCCAGTTCCAGCAAACGGAAACAATAGGATAACCACCAATATGCTGTTGTTCAAAGCTAAAGGAACCTAAAATTTTAGAAATCTAACAATACCCTTAAAGCCAGTTCAGAAAATAAGTGCCGATTAGGATGTCTAATGAGACGTCATTGTAGCTTGACAGACTGACAACAAAAAAGGGTTGGCAATTAAGGTCGGTTAGAACCTGAATTTTAGTGATGGACTATCTGACTCATTGTTGCGAAAGTGAATCTTGAGTTTGACTCCTCTCTCCATTTTTTTTAGAAAAAAACAGATAATCTCTGTACTAACATTATGATGCACCTAGACATTTAGGCCGATAAGTGTGTTAAATTTGTTAAATATGAATTAGAGATGGAAATTTTGTTAATTTTTTAGAACTATTCAAATTTTGATTATTCGTTTAGTAAAATTATTATTAAGAAGAACTAGAGTATATTTTGTTAACATATCAATTCTAATAAATTGGAGGAATTCTATTTCCTATATTTTAAGTATAAATTATCAATTCTCACATACCCTACCTATATTAGAATTACTAATGTAACACTTGAATTCAACATTTCACTTTTTTTTTTCTTCCTTAAAACTACCTATATAAAGTTAATTTTAGAATATATATCCAAAATTAGATATTTATTAATATGTTAGAACATTTTTTTTTTATGGTTTAAAAGATTATACTTAGTGGTCAAATTATCAATACCAACTGAATTTGTTTAAGATTATCTTAAACTTCAAATTTTATACTTTTTAGATACAGTGTTGTCTAAAGACTCTAAACTACAATATAATTGTCAATTCTATCAATCCTACGGCTCCCATTCCATTGACATTGTCTTCTCTCTCTTCTTTTTTTTCCCTAATCAATACCAAAAATATATAAAATACGAAGAATGTGATATAAAACATTATCTTTTTTGAAGTCAACGACCTTAATGAGCGGTACAACATCGTTTCTGTGGGCCCAAATAAGAATATATAGACCTAGTCCGAAAGCTGACATGCCCTCTCTCTCTCTCTTTCCAATTCATTATTCATTTTCAAGATCTTCGTAGGGTTTGATGGTTCTAAAAACGATTCTAATTAATTCTATGTTAAAGAAATTATATACGTCTGTTATCAAATAAATAATGGAAAACAAACAAATAAATAAATAAAGAGAATATATAAGGAAAATGTTAATTAATTACCTGGTCGAGGTGTAAAGAAACAACCAATTTGTTGAGTAGTATTATTGTTTGTCCTGAATCCACACACACCGCCTTGTGTTTCACAATCTCCACAACCAGGTACGTACCACGTTAAAAGAAGATCCTGATTAAGGTCATGATCTATGAATCCCTCATAATACTGGGATGGCCAGCCTACCGGAACCGGCGATATGGTAATGACTTTGCATGTAGGAATGGTGGAATTAGCAAGAATCAACGAGGATGTAGCTAAGATAGAATGCGTGGAATTGCTGAGGCAATCGATGACAGTGAGACCAAACTTTCTGAACTCAGATGGGCAGCGGAGGAAAACGTATTCCTGAGTGAAAGCAGCAACGAAAGGAGAGCCAGAAAGGTTGAAGCGCAGGAGCCTTCGTGCAAGGCAACGACCAGGGTCGTACAACTCTATCCGCTGGTTCGTATAGTCGATGTTGCGCACTAAGAATCCGCCGGAATGAGGAAGTTTTAAAACTGTTTGACTCTGGCTTTTGCAGCTGAGGTCGAAACCTGGATATCCACACTCATTACTATCATTATCACGCCCAGATTGAGACTGTAATTGGAAGGGAAAACGAATAGACGGGTTGCTCTTGTCTCTGCCACACTTGGTGGCTGGGCAAGGTCCTGTTCCTGCAGGTCCTGCAGCTCCTGCAGCTTTAATTTTAATAATGGGATTGGGAGAGAGGAACAAGAAGAAGAGACAAGAAACAGACTTGGAATATGCTCATTTTTTTTTCTCTTTGTTGAAATTGAAAGCCCCTCCCCTGAATCCAGGGCCAAAGTAGGGATGAGACTGGGCACCGCTTGCACATATATATAATATAATATATAGACTTAATTAAGTAGCCTGTTTTAACTTAAAAGACTCACCATTATTATTAAATAAATTTCTAAACAATTCTAAAGTCAATGTTTTAATTTTGATACTGATCTGGCATTTATAACTAACTGCATTATCCAATCAACACTGGTTGGTAGCGGCCTACTGACCGTTATTTTTACAGTTCCGTACGTACGTGTCTGTCTAGTACTAGAGCAATATAATGGTACGGCTGCCCAGTAAATATATACCACGTGTAAAATTAATTTTATTTAGGCGAAAAACACATTTTCGTACTTACATTTTCACGCGATTCTTATTTTGGTTCTAACTTTTTTTTTCACCGCTTTTAGTCTCTATCCTGGAAAACGCATCTCGTTTTAGTCCCTGCCGTTACAACAGAGACGGAAAATGCACACGTGACAAACGAATGGTACTATTGGCTGACGTGGCCATTAAAATAAGAGAAATGATATGTCTACAACATTTTTACAACATTTTTACAACAAATCCTAAGTGGCAGCTTGTTACTGGTTGTTATTGTTGGGGCAAAAAAGTAATCTTAGTGTTAGTTTCAAATTTAAACCAATAACAACTAACCATCTGTGATTTGTTGTAAAATTGTTGTAAAATTGTTGTAGACGTAGCATATCTCTTAAAATAATAATAAAAAAAATGTTATTTGGCATTAAAAAATTTAAAAAATTAATTTATTAATTTTAACTAAATAAAAAATTAAAAACAAAAATAAAAACAAAAATTTATATGAATTAAGATCTAAAAGTATCTTCAACAAGAACACTAAGAACACCAACTCAAACTTAAAATCTCAAAATTGAAAACTAAAAATCACAAATAACTCAAAAAATAACAAAAACATGGGGTCGTGAAGCCTACAAACTCTCTGTTCTCTCTCTCTCTCTCTCATTGTTTATATATTTATATATTTATTTATTTCAGTTTGGACTTTACATGAATGATTGAATCTCATTCTCCATATTTGCTTTCTCTCAGTTTTCACAGACTCTGTTCTGTTTTAGATTCCTTCTCTCCTCTCTCTCTCTCTCTCTCTTTTTGGTTCCGTTCACGCACACCCACTTCTTCTACACTCTCTTTCTCTCTTTGGAAATTTGTACTGTATACTAGAGTATTCCATAATCTTTGCAAATCGTTTTTTCCTTTTTGTTTGTTGGATTCTGGGTTTGTTCAGACCAGAGTCTGGACTATTATTATATTCTTGAAACTTGAAAGACTCTTTATTTTTTGTGTGTGTTTTCTTTCATTGTTCTTTGCTATTTGAGTTTGGCTATTCTTCTCTGCTTCAACAAAATGACCGTTGAGGCTGAAATAGATGACCCCAGAGACCAGTTCCCAATTGGAATGCGTGTGCTCGCTGTTGACGATGACCCCACTTGCCTTTTCCTTTTAGAGAAGCTGCTTCGTCGATGCCAATACCATGGTTTGCTTCTTTTTTCAGTTTTTGGATATGGGTTTCTGGATTTGTGCTTTGTTATTGAATATTTTGATTTTTTTTAGTTGCTATTTGATAGTATTTTAAGTTTGAGTTGGTGTTCTTAGTGTTCTTGTTGAAGATACTTTTAGATTTTAATTCATATAAATTTTTGTTTTTATTTTTGTTTTTAATTTTTTATTTAGTTAAAATTAATAAATTAATTTTTTAAATTTTTTAATGCCAAATAACATTTTTTTATTATTATTTTAATGGCCACGTCAGTCAACAGTACCATCCGTTTGCCACGTGTGTATTTTTCGTCTCTGATGTAACGGCAGGACTAAAACGAGAGGCGTTTTCCAGGATAGGGACTAAAAGCGGTGAAAAAAAAAGTTAGGGACCAAAATAGGAATCACATGAAAATATAGGGACGAAAATGTATTTTTCGCCTTTTATTTATTATATTTGCTTCCAATGCTAAAAAATTTGTCCCCCTAATTATTAGGGGGAAAAGTCATACATGAACCATTTATAAAAATATGGCTAAATATTAGGTGGAAAGCTGCAATCGAGCATAATAATATTAATAGTTTAATATCATGTAACATCTTATCTCAATACTCAAGTAATATGAAATACTCAATCATCAATCTACACGTTTCATGTCTATAAGACTATAACGCATGATTGAACCTGATTTTGTAGACTGGGAATGTGTTTAAATATCATTTATTTTGCTGAAAATTAAAAACAACAAAATAATTTTTAAATGAGTAAATAGTGCTGTGAAACCCATTTTTAATTAAAGTTTATGTGAAAAAAAAGAGTTTGTGGGTCCCATAAACAATGCACAGGACTCATTGGAAAGCTAAAACGCACATCTCTCAAAAAAAGAAAGGCCAAAACGCAAACGCTGAGGAAATAATCAATATCTAATCGTACAATTAAACTAATTTTTGAAGTAAAAGGTTTTTTTTTTTTTTTTTCTATTTTTAACCACCCACTTTTCATTTTCAGTTCTTATACATTCAATTAAAATATTGATATTCTTCTCAAAAATATATATATTAAAATATTAATTATAATTTTTTTTAATTTTGTTTAGGAAGTAGAGAGAAAGGAAATAGAATAAGTTAGAATATAAAAACAGGAGAAAAGTTTTACAAAACGCTACAGTACTCTCCAAACTTGTTGAGCACCATAGCATTTTGCAAAATTGTGAATAGCGTTGAAGCGCCAGATGTGAAACAATTTTGGTGATTCTTGATTCCTATACTCTTCAATTTGGCTGAAAACAAAATGTTCTGAGAAGCCAGATGTTAATGCTCATTGCTCAATTATAGCCTTACCATTACTACTTCGCACTATTCATCCATGCCACCCAAACATAGATTGGCCGCCCCGTATATTTTTTATGCATGCATATCCACATGTAAGTGTACATAAGTACAGGTTCATATATACATACATACCTATAGCCTATAGGTGCAAATGTTTGTCATTTCCATCCTGCCACAGTATAATACGGTACAGTACAGTCCCAGGGGAAACCAGACTCAATGTTTTATGTACTTTTAAGGAGCAACACAAAGGATATTATTATATTACCAACTGAATGGATCAACGGTTTAAGTAGTACTCTGTATGAGTTGTCGAGAAGGGGAATTTTACTTTCCTTGAAGAGAAAAACTTTGCTAAGACCAAGGGATTTGAGGAGAATTACAGGAGTTGCTGAGAGATTCTAATAGAAACTACTTCTCCATTAGTTCCAGCTCTCATGGTGTGGAATTTGACATTAATTCCTGTTTCCAAGAGAATAGACAGATCAGATACAAGTTAATCATAGAAAAGATTATTGCAAACTGCAGCCTTGAATAAACCAACTATAGGAATGCAAGCAATGATCTGATTGTCTATTTTGAGTAACTATATGACTAGTTATGGAATTAATAGTGGGGGGCAGAAATTAAAAGACTGCTTTGAATTTTCTTTACCATCATTTTCTTGTAAATTGGTGTTGACTGCAACTGCATGGAGAGTGATCATAGCCTTTGGGTGCAAGTCGTTGATTTTCCCTACCCATGAGTTGAGATTAAATACAGCTGCAAATTCATTTGGAAATTAGACAATGCCATATTACTTTTAAATGATCAGCAATATAGAACAAGACACTTGAGTCAGTTTTCCTACAGGAGAGTTAAATTACACTCTTAAACCCCTTCTAATTCCATTGAACAAGCATAACTCATGAAATCATTATGCCTGACTTGTTGAATATTACCATTCTAATGTTGTTGGTAGTTAATAAAAAATAATTCACTCTTTGATGTGAAAAAGTATGTTATCTGTTCTCAATACATCAGTTAAGATCAGACAGCATTTTCAGGTGTGTCATGTTATAGTATAATTTTTTTTCCCTCTGGTGACAGCAAAATGATACAGTGACCTCAATTAGTGTAGAGTATAAAGAATTACCACACGATGAAATGTCCTTCAGGTTTTTGACACCAAAAATGGCCCCAGAAGCTCCAGCTACACGCTCTTTGACATCATGAGATCCAATTAGCTGGTATTCCCAGCTTCCCTTTTGGTACCCATCACAGAGGAACAGCTCTATATGCCTTGCATCTAAAGTCTGCATCGTTCCTACATAAACAACGATATTAACTCATATCATGGAAACTTGTGCAGGCTTTTTGTGAGACATCAAAACACCAAAACCAGTGATGTTTAATGCAAAATTTTGTTTTATTGATAATTAAACACGCGTCCAGTGGATCATGAACCCACAAGCTCACCCTCCACCTTACTCTTACAAGGGGAGGAGGTGCCATTTGAGTTAGAGCTCGTTGGCTTGGAACTTGTCTCTTAGTTGACAAATTTGGCTACTGCATTGTAAGATTCATCGAACAATAGCATGTATCAGTCAATGATAGGATGTCTCAGTTATCCTAACTAACAACAGTATCAGCAAATAAGACATGCATGTCAGCTCATTTAGTATGAAAGTACAATAATATGGTATATAGATTCATGGATTAATTTTGCAACAAAACAGCAAAAATACACTACTGAATAGAATTCTAAAAAAGGAAACAAGCTTATGAGTGATTGATTCATTGCAAAAGTAGCTAAACCTGTGAGGATTTTTCATTTATAAACCTTGCCATAAGTTACCACCACCCAAACTCTGAGCTAGTCAAGTAGTGTATTAACTCACAGAAACAAAACCAGATTATCTAAGTAGTCACATGTCTCTTAATAGTATCCCTTAGGCACTAATCTCATGAACCAAATAAACCAACAAGGGAATTGATACAGTGTACTTTTATTGGTATTAATGTTTTTTTTTTTCCTGCTCACCATCACATGTATTGAGTTCGCAGACGGGGCATCGAACAAGCTGCAGATCTGAAAACATGAGCCCAGAAATAAAACAAAGGTTAATTGTGGTGATAAATTTTGAGCATAAGATCCTTTTAAAAAAAAAAAGACTTATTAGAAGTACCAGCTATCCAGATCCCAGATTTAACATTGTCTAACACGCAACAGCCACTAGACTGCAACATCTTCTCTACAGTATCTTCATTTGGGATTTTGGGAGGAGGGCTTAACTTCTCTGTTAGGAATACTGAAGAGTCAAGCAAAAATGCACCAATTCGCATCCAATCTGACATTCCCATCACAACAAAATATTAGTTAATAAATCAGCCGGTCTGCTAATGCAGGGAAGGGAAGGTTGTTTTATTACTAATACACATTCATATCATTCGCATCCAACTGAAAAGTTGAAAATTGCTTTCTTCCTCCTACAGTTCATATTACCACTACCTACAATAATTTTTTTTTTTCAATAACAACATTCAATGCATAGCTCTTATGCAATTCAAAAAAATAAGTTGAAGGGCCCAATATTTTTCACAACTACTAATTGCCCTGTTTTGATTAGCACTAATAAAAGTAATGTTAGTTGTAATTAATAAAAATATTATGTTACTTTAAATATTCCATTTTATACTTCACCAATCATAGTATGCACATTTTTTTTTATTCCTTATAAAATAAGCAAAGTTTAAAATGAAAAAAAAAAAAAAAAATCCAAACAAACACATGACATACAACATAAATTTATTATTAAAGTGGTAGCGTGTGAAAATGATAGTGACGTTGCTCCAATCACAATTTGCCACGTCAATTGTTGCGAAAAAAATAATAATAATAATATTCAGCCAAAATTATTTTAAGTGTTTAGGTAAATGAACTTCTTTCAAATCCAATATGCTCGATGAATCAAACTCACCAATATGCTTCTCTTTTTGGTGGAACTTGAAAGAGTGGCTCCCATCTGCAAAATCAAAAAAAGCTGTTGATTGAGACGTGGAAAGCAAGCAGAGTAGAGAGGCCGTGATAGTGTGAAATTTTTATACATACCGAAGGCAGAAGTGTAGAGGTCGAACCATTTGAAATCCACGTGTTGAGGAGCAGCAGGGAGCTGAAGATCACGAAGGCACACGAATTTCCAAATGCTATCATCCATGATCACACGCTGGAACCATTTGTTCGTCACAGCCAGCTTCATCAGAGACCTTCCGTCTAGAAACTTCGCAATCTCTGTCCACACGTCCTCTTCGTACCTTCAAGCAAACAATTAACAATCAATTTTTTTAAAAAAATCAAATCAAATCAAATTAAATTAAAAAAAAAAAAAAAGAGTCTAAAACTCAAACTCTGTTATTTGAGTTTTGTTTTTAGGTTCTCTTTTAGTTGTTTGACTCAAAAGTTAGTTAGAGAGAATTCAAAAAAAAAAAAAAAAATCTACATGAATTCGCGTTTGGCTTCTGAGAAAACGCAAGAAATTGACTAAAACTTGAAAATGTTTCTTAATTTGATTTTCTAACCGATTCAAACGGAAACAGAGTTCAAAAATTTTCACCTAAAAAAAAAAAAGAAAAACAATATTTGCCGCTAGTGAATAACAATCATGATTCGAAATCAGATCAATCAGTCAAGAGTATAACAGCATTCACTTCAAATCACAGATCGGTACTTTAAAAATCATTTCAGAAAAAAGATTTTCCAGATCATAATCCAAACAGCCGTACGAATATGAACGAAATTCATCACTGAATCGAGATTCAAAGGTTCACTAAATGATCAAAACGTGTTCTCCAAAAACAGATTTACGAATCAAAAATTAGCTACTCTAAACAAAAGAAAGAATTGATTTCCGATCATTCTAATAAGCACAATCGGATTCAGAATCTCAAACTCAAATACACACCAAAACCTTTAAAAATTCAACGTAAAATTTAAACAAAATTATAAATAAATAAAAAAACCGAATCAAAATGAATGTACCAGGAGAAAGAGGAGCGAGAAGGTTGAGGAGGAGAGGTGCAAGAGCAAATGCGTTTGGATGATCGCAATCGCTTTCTCATGTGCTCAACTACGCTCTGCAATTGCCGCTTTCCCATGCTTTCGATTTTTGAAGCTCAAAACCAAAACTCACTCTCACTCTCACTCTCTGCCTCTATTTATTTCTTTCTTTCTTCGCGCGCCAAGTACTCCCATTCAAATCAAACCCAACAAATTATTATTAATTATTTTTTCAAATTGTTTAATATTTTAATGGGCCTCAGGTTAGCCCACAATTTCTACTTTTCTATGGGGCTTGCTTTATGGACCCTAAGTTCATTTGAAGAACCTATTCGCTTTTATTAATGACTTTCATGCATAACATAAAATTATTTATAGGTTTTTTTTTTTTTTTTTTTACTACTTTGTATCGATAACTTTTTCTACAAATTTCAAGTTGTGAGTAGTATTTCCTCAACCAAAAAAAATAAAAATAAAAGTTGTGAGTAGTAGAGAATCATTTTTATATGGATTCATCATTAACGTTTCTTTTCTTTTCAATGCTACCTATCATTTTAGCAATTTTTACTTTTAAATACAATTCCCACTTTTGTATTATCTTTTTGTCACATCCATATCATTTTCACAACAAATTCTATATAGAAAGTTGTTAATGGTTCTAATTTAAACCCACTGTTAAAATTATTTTTTTTACCAACCAATAATAGCCTTCCACTTAAAAATTTTTGTGAAAATATTGTGGACAACATTTCTCTATATTCAATGTAATTTCTAAATATTACTCCAAAAACAAAAAATTGTCCCTCTATTCATTCTTTTTTTATAAGCATACAATTTACACACTATAAATTTGTTGGATTACCATTTTAGTACATTAAGTTTAAATTTTATCATCATAGTAAGTTAATTTTGACAACATTGTCATTTTAGTCCTTCTGTTCCATTCTAATGTCATTTTAAATCATTTTTTGATGTTATAAAGGTGAAACAAAGTAGTAAAGTCTCTTCTCTTATCATCGAATAAGAGACATAGTGTTCAATCATTGACTATATCAAAATCTAATTGGTGTCTTGGTCTAATAATAAAGAGTAATATCAAAAGCGGATGTCATAGGTTAAAATTCTCTCTAAAAAAAAATCAATTTAATTCCTTCCAAGAATTCTTGTCAAACTCTTTTTAAAGTAATCTTGAAAGAACTTTGGATCCTAAGATAATAATAATATTTAATAAAGGTGATGTACATAGAGATCATGTGATATTAGCTTAGTCCTCTCAATGGGAGAAACATAAACTTCCATTTAGAAGAACTAAGTATGATGGAGAGGATATGCACTTATATATCGATATAGAGATCCATTGGTTTAAAATGACAAATTTTTCCATAAGAAGGAACTTCCATTCCATTCTCTATTTTACTCTTTTTCCATAGCCACTTTAATTCCCTCAATTCCTTAATTGCTTTTCTATGCATAAGGTTTTGGACAACAATTAAGTTTCAATGAATGACTAATTTGTGGGTTCTAGTTACCTCAACTGGTAAAGTCTCTGATGGTTGTATAAAAGATCTGAGGTTTAATCCCCGCCTACACCAAAAACTGATTGGTGTCTTGGTCTGATGATAAAAAGTTATCATCAGGAGCGGACGCCATAGGTTGAAACTCTCTCCAAAAAAAAAAATGAATGACTAATTTGGGTGTCCCATTTTGCACTGACTAATAAATTCACATATGCTATCTCAATGAAGAAGTAATAAATGTGTAATTGACTCTTTACATGATGATACTTTCTTCAAAGAATTTAAGATAATCCCAAGTCAAAAGTATTAAAAAGTTATGTTGACAATGACATTTATTCACTCTAATACGTCACTTCATAAAATACAATGAACAGTTAAGTGATTTTATTTTTTCTATTAGAAAGTAGCCATCTATGAATTTAAATGGACACAAATTTGACTTATTTTAGATTTAAATGAGTAAGATATGACTGTTTGAAGTTAATGTAACTGTATTATCTACGAATCATTGGCATGCATACGCGCTTAATATGTATCGTAGATATAAACGAGTCATGAGTATACAAAACAGAGACAAATACTCAAATTTTCAAAAAATGATTTCATAACTTAACATTTTAAGGTTTGTTTGGATGCCGCTTATTTTAGTGAAAACTGAAACTTATTACTGAAAATACTATAGTAAAATATTTTTTATTGCTGAAAATACTATTCACACGTTTTTCATCACCTGGCTGGTCCATGAAGAGTGCCATGGGACCAGCCAAGTGAAATGCAAATGCACGCAAACACAGAAATGCCGCTACGCAAACGCACACTTAATTTAATTTAAAATTTATGATCTCAAAAAAAAAAAAAACTTTTTAATTTAAAGTGCTACCCACACAATGGGAGACTCAAAAAGAAAAAATTATTTTTGAGGGGAAAGACGAAGCTCAATAAAAACACTCATAAAAGTATAGTTTTTTTTGGGGTGGGATTTTTAGCTTACACTAGATAAGATAATAGGTTTGCATTGATTCACCGATGAAGCTCCCTTGCCTTTGGGGATTCGGCTTAGGACTTAGAAGGGTGACCTCTGCTAAAAGAAGCTTTATATCGCTCCCACTACCTCCCATCTAGTTACGTGCCGATGATACTCATTAAACAGAGTCAAGAAGTCATCTAGACCCAGAGGATTTGTAATTATACTTATTTAAAATGTCTGCCTCATTAGGAGCTTGACAATAAAACATCATTTTTCCAAAGTCAAGATCTTTGGAAAGATGATATTTCTAAGACCTCTAGAGCTAGAGAGTTTGATCTTGCGTTCAACAAAACAAAGCAAGAACCAATAGCCACTCACATGTTTCCTTTTAAAAAATCTATTGAATTCCTCCTGTCCCTGATGAGTGATGACTACAATCAGGTAGGAAAAACTAGTCTTGAGATCATTACTGCCTATCACTCAAAAGGTGCTGGCTGCAGCTTATACATATATAGATGTACTCAAATTCATTGATTGGCTTGGCATTAAGATTTAAGACATCTCATCATTTAACATTTCTAAAGCCTTTCGATGTATATTATGAACCTATGATTCTGCTTAATCAAAGAACCATAATATACCACTCACCTGTTAGGCGGGACAGGTACCTCCCCAAGCCTTAGAGCTTGGGTGTGAGGGGGTCACGGGTTCTAGCCCCAGGCGAGTACGTTAGGATAAATTTAAGATAAATTTCTAACCAGTTTAAAAAACTGGAGTCTTCTGCTACGTTTCCCTCTGTTTCTTGTCCATTCAAATTCTGTTGTTTGAGTTATTTTTTCTGTTCTGCGTTCTTCATTATACAAATACACAATTTTTTTTTTTTTTTTTTTTTGCTAAGCGTATAAATAGACAAATTTATTTACAATACAAATGGTAACTCATTCAAATTTGGGACCAAATTGGCATGGTGCGCAGTCATGATATATAATACAAAAATATAGTAATATGCAATTTTTTCAGAAAAATGGCACCAACAAAAAAGGTTGGTGAATTTACATTTTATTTGCATCTAAATGATTATAATACAAATTTGGGTTAAAAAAATTACAAGCTCACTCTGAAAAAGAATGAATCCTCATGGGTTAGGACTAAGGAGGTAAGCGGCCAGTGCAAGCTGCTCCTTGCAGAGATAAAATGGCAAAAAAGAATGTGCAACTTAATTCATGAATTTCCTACAATTGGGAGTTCTACATCGGCAAGGAACTTTCAATTCATCAAGCTCATCTGGATCGAACAAGTAATCATACCTGTGGCAGAAAGATTAAACAATTGTTTATTCCCAAACTGAATTTTAATGCATAAAAGAAGTTAAATTTGAAGGCAGCAAACTCATTCATGCACAAATGCATACATGTGAGTGTGCGCACACACACACATGGGAATAATTCATACGTTAATTCTTCACCAGCAGAAACATTTGTCTTAGCAATAAGAACTATCCTGCTCTCCTCATCACCCAAACTCATGATCCTTGCATAGCAGTTGGGCATGCACTGCAGTAAAATGTGATTGAATGGTTAGCATTGTAAGATATAAGATGCATGTATAGAACCATCAAAAAGAAAAGATGCACGTATAGAAATTTTATTTGCTTTTTATTTCTCTTTGTAAAAAACAAAGGTTGGATTTGGGCCGCATAATATCTAGAAAGGAACCCTAACCCAAGCCAAATCTACTTTAAGATCATTACTATGGTCTTACATGTAAATCTGCTGCTCTACTATTATAGTCTGTCAAAATATAAGCTAATATCTTCTTGGTCAATGCCTCAACAGGCAATGTGACCACAATGCAAATTTGACCAACATGACAAAAGCCAATCAAATTCCCAGTTGGGATCAATTCAAGTTAGAGGTCAAACCAAGCTATGAACAATCCATCGAGCATAAAGATATGAGCCTATGCTTTTTGAAGCAAATGAAGAATAGGAGATATTTTCTCGAAGTCAATCAAAAACTTCAACACAAGAACTTACCGAATGATTGATTAAACGTGCTATATTCCCTTTATTTGTGGCATCAATTACTACTTCCTCACTGATCTTGAAGAGCTGCATAAAAATTTTCATTGGACTTTAAAAACCACAGTTAAGAGAGATAAATCTGATGAGATAATACAAGAATTTAACCTGCCAAAAAGAGGTGTTTGGGTAAAATAAATTAAAACGGGGCATACTTAAAATCATCAGGTTGTCAGTAAAACAAAACGTAAGACTTCCTGTATTCTATACATGGTTTATCATGACCAGTCCCTTATTTTTAAAAATAAAAATAAAATAAACAGACCGGTCATAAGACATAAGAAAGTAACTTCGCCCTAACTTAAAATTAATTCAAACATTTAAATAGTCACTCCTATACCACAACACTTTCACCTAATTATCAAATATGGAGTGTAAAAGACATGCAATGGGTACCTGTGCCTAAACTAAACATAGAATGGGAGTTCCCCAAAATTTCCCTTACTGCAATTGAGACATCAAAATACTTTTCACGACTTCCAATATAGGCATATGGAGGTCTAACAATATTAGCAATCGCCAAGAGAATGCACATGCAGACAAAGGGAGTATTAAACAAAAGACTCACATAGCAATCTTTGCCTTCTAATTGGTACTTTGCCTCCCTCAAATCTGCAACACTACGCCGCACCTGCTCACCACGATACTCAACAACCTGGAAACATTCATACCTAGCATCAGTTGTCTGACCTTCCAAAGAAAAAAAGAACGACGCAGAACAAAATCAAAACAGATGCAAGAACAGAAAAATAAAAAGATAAAATCTAGGTGTCAACACCAAGGCTTGCTTGGAATCAGCATCAAGCAAGGAAGAGCAAACCTAGGGGTCAACACTTAGGGTCCGCTTGGTCGGAGAAGTGAAAAAGTGGGAGGATAGAAAATGGTGAGAGGATGGAAAAGTGGAGGGATAAAAAAGATTTTATTTTCTCTCCTTTTTGTTTGGTTGAGAGTAAAAAAATGGAGGGATGGAAAAAATGAGTTTAAATAAATTTACTCATATACCCTTATTAAAAAATAATGCTCAATTATAAATAAATAAAAAAGTATAATCACCCAAATTTATTAAAAAAAGAAAAATCATAACCCAAAAAAGAAAATCACGTCTAGTTATAAAAATTAAAAAAAGGAAAGAAGGGCAACAAGGCAACGTCAGGGAGAAGAAAATAAAAATAAAGGCAACCCATGTGCACATGCACATGGGTATTTTTGTCAATCAAGAAAAAATTCATCCCCACTCAGTTTTCTCTCCATTTTGGGGAGAATGCATTTTGGATGGGTCCGAAGAGAAAACACCTGAGCCCTACTATTTATTTTTCTTCCTTCCTACTCAACCAAACACACTCCGAAAAAGTTTTCTTCCCATTTTCTCTCCAAAATTTTTCATCTACCCTATTTCACCTCCAAACAAACACACCCTTAGGGTATGTTTGGTATGTTGTACTAGGTCCTGTAATGGAATGGTTATTTTTGTGAAATAGTTGTTTCTTTCTAAAAGGGCTATAATATTCTTAGTAGGTGTAATTACTTATAAAATTAATATATTTCCAAAAATAAAAATTTTCCATATGAACATAACAATTATAAAAACTCTCTCAAATTTTTTTTTAAAATAAATTTTAAAAAAAAAAATCTGTTTTTAGGAAATATAATTGTATAAGATATTACATAAAACAGATCCTGAGTTATTCTAATGTTACAACCAAACATATGTATGAATAGATTTAATTATTCCATTACAACATATGTTATTCCAAGTAACAAAAATTATCATTCTTATTGTAATCTCCCTAAGTGAGCCCTAAGGTTGGTTGGAATAGACTCTAGACCATTGAACAATTTTCAAGAGAACTATTCTTAATCAATCATATTATAAATTGTCTCCATAGGGGTATGATAGCATGCTTATATAAACTATTAAACCCTAATTCTAGTTAAAATTGACTTAAAAAACCAAGTTTCAAATGATTGGGAAAATCCCACTTATTGAATTACAAAAATACCCTTGACTCAAGAAATTAAATAAGATCCTAACTAACCTAATTAACTAATAAGACTTAAAATAAAATCCAAGAGACTAACAAAAATGCAATTGACTTCCAAAATTACATAAAGACTAAATCAAAATCAAAATTGTATTCCTCCTTCCGCATCAACGAACCAACCCAGTAAAATACTTAATGTTTAAAAGGGCAGAGAAAAAGTAGACAGAATGCTATTATGTCAACTAAACAAGAGAAGAAGAAAGCTACCACAACATTGTCTATTGATTTACCAAAAAATCTTTGGGAAGTGGATATCCAAAGAAAAATTCTCAATATCAGAAATTATGGAAACAGTATAAGCAACACATATACACGTGTGTGCGAGAGTGTGTCAAAAGCATCAACTGAACATACCATTTCTCCTTCTTGAATATTCCTACGCGCAAAGAGACCCCATCCATGTATACCAGATTTACCAAAGCAAACCCGATAACATTCAGTTCTCTGAAGCCACAAACAAGTGTTAATAAAAAAATACTAGACCAAAAGATAATGAAATTAGAAATTATATCAAGTAGGCAGTACGCAAGTACCCATTACATATTAAAAAACCATAGCTACCTGTAAGTGGCAAAGTCGTTCCTTGAAAGACGTGAAATCCTTAGAAACTTCTACTTCCTGTTAAAAGAGAACAAAGTATGTAAATGGATATTAACATGTCGCATTACACAACCAAAAAAGCAAAATAAGGCTATTTCCTTCCAAAATGCAAAAGTTTAATATCTGAGAGGTAAAAAAAATTTAAAGGACAAGAATTTACATTTTTTGTGCTCAAGCTACTTATTGCATCTAAAGAATGATGGCTTGGCCCCATCAGTCGGTGGAATATTGGCTGTCCATCGGCCATCTGGCAAACAAAAAAAATATATTGAAATGAGACCAACAAGAGAGACAATTGATGATTTTGTTGGCAACATGCTAACAACAAAACAACAATACGATCAATTGGGCTCATCCCTAACAAAAAAAGGAAATAAAAGCTTTGCAGTGAGGAAAAATTTTGTTAAGAAACAAGTGTTCTACTGAACTGAAAATTACAGAGACAGATATAAGGTTGCTAAATAAGGAACCTTATTCTTTGATCTTTTGAAGGCACGACATCTTGCAGAAGAAAGGGGCTCAAACTCATTAATCTCTGATGTTGGAGACTCAGGAAGTTCAGTGTTCTTCAATGAAGCCAGCCTTGAACCCCTGAAGCACCCCTGCTGGTTTGGCAGCAAGCTCCTAGCAGAAAAAACCCCTGCAGGAGTATGAACAACAACGACAGCATCGGGGTTTGGCTCTCTGCGTGAAAACCAAGGTTTAAACCAATAAATGTGGTGCATAATGGAGTTGAACCAAAAGTAAAAAATAAAAATTATTTCCACTGGTAAAGAAAATATTGAAACAAATTGTGGGGCACAACCCAAACCTGTGATCTGCACAATATATCAACTTTTTAGTCATTTGTGTCCCATTCCTTTCCGAGCAGTGCAACTGAAAGTTCAACAGATAATGTTAATGCAGTCCCTTTTTCCATCCTCAATTTTTTCTCAAAACTTACATGAAAATATTTTGAAAAATAAAGGCATGCATCATACAGACAAGCAATGCAAGCACCAAAACAGGACAACACAATTCAATTCAAGAATATTCTATAATATTAGTAGTTTCAGGCAGACCATTGCTCTGTTCATAATAACTGTGAAGACTTACTTCCATGCTATATCCTGCTCTCGATGCGCACATTACATGAAAATAAGTAGTACACTTGCAGCACTGGGTGCAGGAACCATGACTCTGCTGGCAGATTACACAACGCTGCAGTCCAGAAAAATAGGGTTTACTTAGATTTCAAGCAATTAAAAAAAAAAGGCATTACCACACAGCAAATTAATCTCATAAAGCTTGGTTTGCTAAAGAACAACCCACGGGAATTTCCAAAGCCTTCTACTAACCATCAAGGAATTGAACTCAATACTATGAAATTTTACAAGAGACTTAGGCTGCGTTTGTTTTTATGTAAATTTTATGCATTTCCGGGTGTTTGGGAGGACTGAAAAGCACAGGTCAACCTGAAAATGTTTTCCCTTTGACCATAAATCAATTTACACTTGATTTTCAGTCACAAGATTTTACACCCTCACACTCTTCACTCCTTCAAGCACAAAGAACACAGAGCACCCAACCAACCTCGTGCCAACCACCATGATCCACCCACCAGACTGCCATGACCCATCAAGCCACCACGAGGCCCGATCTTCCCAAACCAGCCTCCATAACCACTGCATAACCCAATCTCAGCCACCTCCCTAAACCACTGCAAAACCCACTCTCTTCATGGCTGTTGTTGCTGATTGGTCATTGTCGTCCTCCGCCAGCCAATTAGCGAAAATTTGTCATCCTCCACCAGCCATCAACACCGCTGTCCTAAGGCAGATCTCAACATCATCAGTCGTCACCGATCTCTCTCTCCTTCTCAATATAGCTATCTATCTCTCTCTCGCACAATCTCTCTCGCAAAATCTGGTTTTGTTCTCCATTTTTTGTTTCTTTGGATTTTTATATTGGAATTTTCTATTATCTCCTTCTCAATCTAGCTCTCTATCTCTCTCTCTCTTGCACAATCTCTCTCGCAAAATCTGGTTTTGTTCTCCATTTTTTGTTTCTTTGGATTTTTAAATTGGAATTTTCTATTATAGTATCAGTTAGGAACCTGGGAAAATGTGAGGTAGTAGTAGTAGAAAATGTGTTTTCAGAAGCATTTTCACAAACACAACCAAACACCCAAAAATATTTTCTAAAACATTTTTACGAACGCAGCCAAACACTTGAAAATATTTTCTTTTCTGGAAAATGTTCACCTGAAAATATGTCATGGTCATAAATTGATTTCAGTCAAAACAAACGCAGCCTAACATAAATTCATTCATAAAAGATTTTGCAATTGAAGCACCAGAAAATTAGAAACTGTCTAGACAATTATTAGGAACACAATTTTACCTTCAAAAATGAATTGGATGGAATTCTAAGGATTCCAACAGCAGGTTCCATTTTCTCATGATTTAAGAAACCAACTTCAGGCCGGAACCAAGCACACGTGACATGAACCCACAGCATCTCAACATCAGTTGGCTTCAGAGCACCCCCTATAAAAGCAGTTTTTAGAGATATTAACATGTTAGCATTTGAATACAATCAACTTTAATAATCAATTAGCACAAGCATTTCCAAGTAAGAATACTCAGCAAACATCCTTAACAAATTTATATACAGTCATTATATTTGCATGCAACTTAGTGGAAAAAGAAAATACTAGTAAATTTGTTGGGAAAGAAGGGGGGGGGGGGGGGGGGGGTGTGGCGCTCTTCATGAGTATCATCCATGTTATACTGAAATCAACAAAAAAGGGATAAGGAATGCAAATATTCCAAAAAAAAGGGTCAAAAAACTAATTTTCTGGACAGACAAAGTAGTGTTTTAATAATAACTTCACAATATAATCGTATAAAACTTTCAACACAGATTGAATAGGAATTTTTTAACACACTAATCTAGATGGCATACCTTGTACAGGACAAAGGCAACATTCTCTCTTGAGACCAGGTGATTCACATGCTCTACAAACCCATGAAGTAAAATCCTGAACAGATTTTTCCCCATAGCATTCTTGGTGGACAGCTATTTGGCATCTATACACCCAAGAAAAAAAAAGTCAGAGAACTTCTTTCAGCAGTGAAGCTTGTAAATAAAATCCATTCTTCTACCAGCAAGGAAATTTTTATTTAAGCATCCAAAATACACAAAGTGGGTATTAAGATCCAGTGAATTATGGAAACACCTGTTGCAGATAATAATTTTGTTGTCATCCCAATCTTCAACCCATCTACAAATAGCACATCTTTCTGTGGTCCATTTGGCATGAACAGGTTCATACTTCTCTGTAGCAATTAAAATAAGTATCCTTGCTGTTGAGAATTACAATCAAAAGACACCATGGCTGCAGATACAGCACACACACAAACACCAAAGATAGGACTAGCCTTCAACATGTAAAGATTCCAGTGAAGTGCATATTTTACCTCGCAAAAACCCAACTAACTGCTGCTTGTCTAACTTCAAAGGATCCACACCATGTGCATTATACTCTTGAATCTGAAGCATCTTCAATGTTAGTAGAGAATTTTATAGGGGCCATACATTATATTCATTAGCTTTAACCAAAGATGAAATGAGGGGAAAAAAGAAAAGAAAAGAAGGAATGCTTATAAAGTCATACAAAAATTTCCTTAAAAAATAGCAGTTGTCTAGTATCACACACATTGAAGCCAGACTTTCTTCTTCTTTTTTTGTTTTTTTTTTTTTTTGTTTGGGGGGGGGGGGGGGGGTTGTTTGGATTGAGGACTATATGTGTATGTGTGTATATATAAACATTAGACAATTTTTAACGTAACAAAATATAAATTTCTTTTCATAGATTAGTCCTAACTTAGCTGAGTCATTCTCTAAGTTCTTTCATTGTATTAAATCATGGATACTTCACCCTATACTAAATTTCAGTCATCTCCCTTTCTGTATGCACAATCAAGCAATCACCCAAAAACTCATTGAGAAGATGCTACTAAAACTTTGGGACATCAAAAAAATTTTTAATAAAATTAAAAAAAAAAAAAACCCACTTTCTCACGTTGTTTTACGAAGAAAAGTTACTTTTATCAGTTTTATAAAACTAGAATACCATAAACAAGTCAAAATACAGAACACGGAGAAACTGGTTGTGCTTTCAAAATGAAGATAATTGGTACAGACCCATTTTTCTAGTGGCAGCATTGTGCCCTTCACTTTCACACTATACTTCCACTTTTTAGCTCTGCAACCTGTGTGCCGTTCCCATTCACTAGGTGTATACTTCTTTGACCCACATGAACCGCACTTGCACATAACTCTAAGATGGGGGAAAAATAAAATGATAAATAAGCATCTTAATGAATCCTTTGACAAAACAAACAGAAAGTTGCTATAAGGAGTGCATAAGAAGAAAATGAATGTGGTGGTGAGAAAGGAGGGCATAAAGGTCCTACAAGAATATTAAAGAAAAATATGTCAACATACATGTAATATTTAGAAACTAGTTCAAGGCTTACATATGAAGGTTCGGAATATATGTTCCTTCCATGCCATTGCACACCACAGCTACCTTCTCAGGTAGAACATTTTGTCCACTATTTTCTAAAGACCTGCTTCAAAAATTGTCAAAAAATTAGGCTTTAAACCTGATGATAAACTCCTTAGTCTATAGAGTCAAATATACAATTGCCCCGAAAATCAACTGGAGGGAGAAGAATTGCACACGCACACACACAAAAATAGCGCAGACATACTTCACATTTGGTTGGCATTTTTCTGAAGCTGATAACTCATAATTAGACTTTGCTTTACAATCTGGGCAATAGTAATCTACATTCTCCAGATCCTTTAAACCATACACAAGTCAGCGAGTAAACACATATATGGCGGGAAAAGAAATTAACATCACAATTCATAAATCAAGTATATTAAGCACACCTTGAAAAGCTTGTTGGAAATATTCTCACACTCAGCATGCACCCAAACATTACAACCATCACAACACACCTGATCAACATCTCTGAATTCATTGAATTGTTTTTTAAAAGGAAAAAGAATAGGAAAAATTATAAACCTAATTCAGATTTGCAGGTAATCTCACCCAATCCCCACCATCTGAATGGTGCCAAATCTTCTTGCAAATGCCACAATATTGTTTTGATTTACATAACTGTAAAAATAAAGAGGTGAACATCATTTAGAAAACAAGAAGCTATATTAACGCTCTTCCAGAAAAGGTTCTCCACAGTTTTTTTCTATTATAAGTAAAACACTTATAACTGACCTTAGCACAATGTTTACACAAAAGCTGGGTTTGACGGGTAGAGCCCTTCATTTTCTTCATATTTTTCCAAGGCAGAAACAAACCACAGCCGTCACAGGGTCTTGTATCCTTGCAGAAATCCTGCAAACATAACTAAGTCATGGATGAATTCTTTAACTCAACAGATCAGATTCCGCAAGCATTTAACTGATAAAATAGTAACCCCAAAACTCGTAACCAAAAAATTGCTTTTGAAAGTACATGCACACAAACACAAACAAAAGAAAATTTTCACACGTCTAGATGATCTGTTGCTAATAATAAAGCAGCATTTTGACATGAAACCGTCACTAAAATGACTGCAACCAGTCCATGATCAACCAATTTTAGTGCCTATCAAGCAGCATCTAAGATGAATAACCATAGAAATTACAGAATGAAAAAATATCTATGCTTCTCAGTACAAGGCCCCAAATAAGCATGTACATGCAGTTGCCATGGACAAGAGAGTAGTTTATGGAAGGGTATTGGGGCAAGTTGGGACAGCTTTTATTTATATATAACTTAAGAAGCAACATATCCATAGAATGAGTGTAGCTGAAAAGAGAATGTTAAGATGGATAAGTTGAAATACATGGAAAGATAGGGTTCAAGATGAGGAAAGGTTAAAGAAGAGGTAGCATAATGCAGGAAATTTCAAGATTAAGAAGGAAATATTGAAGACTGAGTTGTTTGTTTAGAAACAGCGCACAAAGTTCAACTCTTCAAGAGGCTTACTCTTGAAAAGAAACAATCTGTCTTTATTATCAAAACTGAGTATTTGATACAGTCAATGTCTTATTTATACAAAGCACTCCAAATTCTAATCACTAAGCCAGTAAGCTGCAACTAATTCAAGATCCAGCTGGGATTGGCTGACATCAGCATACCTGAATTCTATTACAGCCTGATGTAGGACAAATTAGGAATTTGTCTAACGTTTAGTTGTGGCAGGTTTAGGATTAGGAAAGAAGAAAAATTAGAGAGAAATAAAGGCTGTTTAGGGGCTGTGTGAACAGTATCCGTGAACAGTAACCTTAAAAAGAAAGAAAAAAGAGAAGACAAAAGAAACAACACAATATATATAAAGACTCTTACTTGTACTAATAGTATTAGGATTCCTACTAGTATCAGGGTTCCTACTAGTATTAGGACTACTATTTTTAAACCTACAAGATATATATATATATATATATATACATATATAAAGACTCTTACCTGTACTAGTATTATTAGGATTCCTACTAATATCAGGGTTCCTACTAGTATTAGGACTAATATTTAAACCTAATAAATTAAATCAAAAATCATACATAAAGACTCATAATTAAATAAGACTAATTAATAAAACCCATGGCTTATAACTGTGGCCCATACCCAAAAATTGTAAAATTACTAAAATACCCTTGACTCAAGAATAACTAAATAAAATATAAAAACTTAGTTAACTACCATGGGCACTTATTCTTGGGCTTTCCCTTAGCCTTAGGCTTCCAAAGAGAATATCCTTTCTTTAACCATGTTATGATTCTGCCATCACAGCCACCCCAGCTGTTGCTTGTAACTAACTGATCAACTAACTCACTTATCTAATTACATATCAAGTTTGACTATTTATTACAGATCAAGACACTCAGATTACAATTGTTCATCACTTGTGAGACTGCTAGATAACTTGTCAAGCTGCTGCCTTAATGAATTGCCAAGTTACTTAGTGACAGATAAGCTGCTGCGTCATAGCCCCCATTGATGAAAAGATGAGGGAGAGTCACTTGAGATGGTTTGATTAAGGTAGTCAAAAGCGAAAGGCGACCTTAAGGTGCCAAGGCCTTTTATCGCCTGAGGCGTAAGGCGACAAAAAGGTGCTAGCCTAAGTAAAGCGAGGCGCCAAATTCTTAATATATTTATTATACATATAGAACTTAAATCATATGTACCTAGTGTATTATAATATTACAATGAAGTTTTTTTCAATGTGAAGCATGAAGAAATTAGGTCTATAAAATTATTTCAAAATAGGATTAGCATGGTTTAGGCTCTATTAGTTAATTCTAACAATACGTTTTACAACAAGCTTCTATATAAGAATAAGTTTTACATAACAAATTTGTAAATTAATTTAACTAACAATAGGTTTTATAACATGCCTTTTGAAATTAATAATCTTAAATAGGTTTCACAACAAACTTCTATAAAAAAAAAAAATAATAATAATAATTAAAAATATAAAAAATATAAATAGAAAAACCTCTGGCTTAAGGCGGTTGCCTTGCTCCTTAGCGCCTTTTTCATGGCTTAAGGCGGTTGCCTTACTCGCCTAGGTTCTAAAGGTGAGCGCCTCACTAAAGGCGCCTCGCCTTAGAGCCTTTAAGGCGCCTTAGCGGTGCCTCACCTCACCTCGCCCGGCTCGCCTTTGACTACACTGGGTTTGATCATGTTCAAAGAATAGCGATTAATGCACCAGTAAGGAAGAGTGAGTTGATCCAAGTTAAATGATCAAAAAAGGTCGAGGAATACCAAAAATAACATTAGTAGTAGTAGATTTGTAGATGTGGGCGATAAGCTGAAATGGAGACTAAATAGGAGTAGATTTCATGTTTGTTCATATTACGAGGCCATCCAACTATCCAAGGAACCATGGCAACTTCTTTCCATTGGAAGAGTATTTGGTGTATTAAGAATCCAAAGAGAGTTTCTTTTTTTTTATTTGGACAGCAGCATGAGGATTCTTACTTGTGATTATCTTATCAAGAAAAGTTTCTATTTTTTTGGTTGGTGCTCTATGTTTCAACAATATAGTGGGGAGACACTAAATCATCTTTTGATACATTGTGATGTTGTTTTTGCTTTGTGGAACTTCGTACTTAGAGCTTTTGAGATTCAATGGGTTGATCTCTTGTTTGGATGAGAAATTAGTTTGGGAAACACTTCTCAAATATTTGGAACCTATAGCCAAAAATAAAAAAGAGTAGTGTGCAATGGTTTCATGGCCAAGCTATTTGTTTCAAGTTAACTCATAGAACCTAAACCAACACAAGTTAATAAAAGTCCAACCATCCATTTCTCTCCAAATTATACACATTCAACATGGAGAAATTGACTTCCAAATCTTCCAAATCCCAAACATAGAAAGCTTGCAAACAAAGCAATTCCAAAATAGTGTTCCCCACCCTAGGGTTGTAAACAAGTCGAGCAAAGCCGAGTATTAAAAATTCATGCTTGTTCATTTAATTTTATTTTGAACACAAGCCAAGATCAAGTTCATCATCAAACTAGATTACATGTTCAAGCTTGGTTCATATTCTTATCGAACAAGCTTGAACTTGTTCACGAGTTACTTAATTAACTTATTCTTTTCTCATATACGGTAAAACCTTGGATAAAATTTCTTACCACTTCACAAATCCATTTTATTATGAATGAACTGTTTTTATTATTGTAAAATTACCAATTGTCCCAAAAGCTTAAGCTATTGGCATAAGGTAAATTTAATCACTTAACCACAAAATTCTAATACTCCCCCTCACGTTTGGGCCCAAATCCTATTAATACATGAGGCTCAACACGTGGGATTTTGAATGGAAGGTAGAGTGGAGGAACAGAAATTGAATTTGGGATCTTTCAATTTGGCCCAACACGTTATTATCTTTGAGTTTGGCTTGTTTAATAGTCAAACCTAAACTTGTGCTTGAGCTTGACTTGTTTGCTAGACAAACGAACATAAACAAGCTTTTTCCCAACTCGAGCTCAAGCTATTCATAAAGGAGCTAGGTTCATTTACAGCCCTACCCACCCCTCCAAACTACACCAAAAAATAAAAATATGATAGACGCCTCCTAAACTACTACTAAGGCAAATAAATTGGCAAAATTGGCCTCATAAAGGAGAGTTCCCACAACACAATTCAAGCCAAACAGAACTTGAAAACCAGGCCCCTATGACAAACTTTATTAAACATGGAAGTAAATCACAGCCACATCCAACGCCTTTCCATAGGCTAGATATATGCAAACCCCTTTCTACTGTAGATGCTCAACAATCCAAGCCTCTCCATAACGATAATCCACCCTAGTGACACATCTTTGCAACTGGTCCTATTCTGAACATGCCTCAAAAGTCGCTTTCCCGATAAAGTTTTGGTTAAAGATGCTTAATTTTCTATCATCCACCAACGAAGCCAACATTTTAAGCACTAAATATCTGTAGTTTGATGGTTTTTTATTTCCTCAAACGATGTGCTGAGGGTGACCTAATTCTAAATCTTTACAGCCCTATATTAATAAAAAATTTCTATAACTCATAAATCATCACTCTGCTTATAAGTGTACAAACCACTTTAGCAGAACTAAGACTATTTCTATCCATGCACGTAAAATAATAGCCATTCAATTAAAACCTCTCCACTTCAAAAGCTCGGTCAACATAAGCAGATATCCATCCTACGGTAGAAACTTGGAGCTACCCAAAAAATAACCAACTCAGACAGTTACATGGTCGAGCCAAAATTTAAAAAAAACAGACAAACAAACAAAAAGAACACACGGAGAGACACCCAAGATCAGACGAATGGAAAGAAAATTAAGTTCTGAGGAAACCTGCCTGATTCTGATAGTAATATTGGTCCAGACTTGAAGCAGTGGCTTCTTGGAATCCATTGGGAGTTGCATCTGAATTACCCATTTGCCCAGCCCCAAGGTTTCGCGTCCAGAATACCATTTTCTGCCAACAATGCCTCCTCCAATGCCATTTGAAAGTCACTCGGTTTGCTCTTGTACAACTGGGTCTGCCCCTGATATCTGAACAAAGCAAAATTCTAGTTAAGTGCTCAACGAAAAACTACTCAGAAACATCAATCAAAGACCAGTTAGCAACATACCTGTCCATGAATTCCATAAATGGAAATATCATTCCCTGCTTCACCCACGCATAGTCCTGCCCATCAGAGTTCACTAACAAGTTAAAACCCAGAAAATTTTAACAAAAAAAAAATTATCAAAGCCAAAGAAACAGAGCGAAGAATTTACCCTTTGTGTTCCATTCTTGGAATAGCCAAAAAACATGACACATATGGCACCGGGAACACAACAGCTAAGAACAGTTTCTGGAGCCTGCAAAATGGGATCGATCACTACGGCCGGCCAAGCCGGATATCTCCTCCCACATTTTGCCCAGACTATATCTCCCAATGCAAAATCCTCAGGCTTATACAATTCCTTCCTCTTCTGAACATTCTCTTTTGACATCAATCCGCTATAAACAAACCCGGTTTTATTCACACCAAACGCATTCGCCATTGAACCACTCGAATTCAAATACTTTCTATAACCAAAATTCTTACAATTTACACCACCAGGTCCAACCTCTCCTTGCCCCTCCTCCTCAAATGTACAGAACTTGGAGCTCTTAAACCAGGCCTTTTCCTCGTCGCTCTTTTTAACAAACCCCACGTCTTCTACACGGTCCATAATGATTTCTTCATCGTCTTCCAAGCTCGAATTCTTAGTGCCCAACTTCAACTTCGATTCCCCAGTCTTCCATATATCGACAACCGAGTCATATAGCCTCGAAGGCAGCGTCTGAACCCGCCCTCGCGACGATTTCAACAGCGGCGGTTGCCGCAACCGCTCTCCTCTTTTACCACTCAATCGCTTCGAATTCGACTCCAACTCTCCGACTCGGCCCCAATACGAGCCTCCGCTCGACCATGAATCGCCTGAGACATTGCTCATATCAGCATTACCCACTGAGTGATACCCATTGCTTTTCCTTTTCTTCGGATTCACCGAATACGCGCAATCTTCTTCGCAATTGGGATCTTCTAGCTTGCAACGCTTCAATTTCGGCATTTCGAGCTTCGTAGTTCGTTTGATTATCATATTCCTAACCATTCAACTCGAGCAATTCACACTCCCAACCCTAATTTCATTCCGATAAATCCGAAACACTTGGAACCTAATTTCCCCCCCCAAGGTTCCAAGTATTCGCACTTCGATTTTGAACACCAGCACTGACTCTCACAGGCTTGAATTCAATTTAGAATTAAATCAACCCTAAATTCGGATTCGAAACCCTAAAACGAGGTAACCTGTAAAATTCAAACGCTTTCCCGTAAACTTTTTTCAAACGCAAAGAGAGAATTTGAAAGAAGAAAGAAAAAAAAAATTTAGAATTACGATCTCCGAGAAGATTTCTCGCAGAGAGAGCCAAACAGACTGTACTGGAAAAATTTCCCGCGAAAGGCGGTGGATATTACAGAGAGAGAAATCTCGGAACGTGTAAGACTCAGGATCGGTTCGGCTAAAACAACAAACGCCATACAATAGCAATTTGCTTTTATATGAGCCTGGCCCTCGACCATGCTTGTTAATTTATTATTATTATTATTATTATTTATATAATCCTCGTTATATAATCCTTATTCTTAAAAATATATATATAAAATATAGTTCAAATTGTAACGGAATAAAATTCAAAAAAAAAAAATACTGGATAAATTTTAAAAAAAAAAATTATCACACTTTCTATTTATATATTTTTTAATTTTTTTTTTAAAAAAAAAACTAGCATACACTAAATTCAATAATTTAATTTCAAATTTTAAATTTTAGTTTCTTAAAAATTCATTCATTCATATGTATTCACTAACAATAGATAAATTAAAATTAAAAAATTACACTAAACTTGAAATAAATTTTTTTTTTTAAAAAGTCTCATCGCACATGCGGAGCACGTGTAATAAGACTAGAAATATAATTAATTTTTGTTGTTTTATCTTTAACAAAAAACCAAAAGAAAAAAAATTTGTTGTTCGATCAAGAAAATAACTTTGGTAGCCTTTCTTGGACAATGGATTCAATGAATTAAAAAGATGTGTTGTTATAAACTAAAAGTTAAAATATAAATTGCATCCTTTAACTTTGATTGATTCTCTAATTTTATTTCTGTTCAATTAAGTTATTTAAATTTTAAATTAACTAATGAAAAAAAAATTATCTTGAAAAAAGTTCTCACATAAAAAATCTATAAATATATTTTTCTTAATTTTATAGTTTTTTTCATGTGAGGAAAAAAAATTAATAGCAATTTTTTAACAAAATTGAACAGAATACTTAAATTGAATAAATTTGAAACTTAAAATATTTAATTGTATAAAAATAAAGTTAAAGAATTAAAAATAAATTTCTATAAAATTTTCATCAAACTTAGATGATGCAATTTAAATTTTAGCTTAAACTAAAATTAGGATGTCCTAAGTTCGATTTAATATATTATCGATTTATTAGATTTCAAGATGTTTCATTATCTTCCTATTAAAAATATCAAAAAGTAATAATTATAATATATAAAAAAATTTACTCCCCCATTTTAAATGTAAATGCATACTGATAAGACCCACTCTTATTATAAAAAATAAAATTAACATTGTTAATTAAAAAGGAACCAGGTAAAAAAAATTATTAATTAAAAGCTTGAATATAATATATTAAAATGGAGAAAATCACTTTTATCGGAAAAAAAAACACGGAACGTGAGGTAGTTTTGGCTCCAAAAGTTGGGAGACCAATTTTGAGGAGGGAAACGCTGAATTTTTGTCTGCGTGGGGAGCGCCAATTAAAATTTTGGGAGGTAGGATGGATTTTCTGGGCCACCTTCCGTTATTTTTTACAGTTGACAGTTGTAGACTTTTTCTTTTTTTTTTTTTTTTTTCCACCTTGTGGACTTGGTAGTTGGCAGTTGCATGTTCTTCTTGCTCAGTTTTTAGGTAGATGGGCTACCTGCTGGGTTGACTTGTCCATGTACTGAGAATCAGAGAATGTCCTTTCTGACTTTCTATTGGAACTTGGAACTCCATACGTCTCCACAGATAATAGAAACGAATCTAGAATGGAATGAAAAACCAAATAAGGAATTACGAAAAATTATTCAAGATTTTTTTTTTTTTTCATTTTTTTTTAATTGATAGAAATGTTATTCATAAACTTAAAAAGATTGTTTATGTACATAGACACAAAATTCTTGTATGAGACTGTAGATACTTTTTCATATACACACTTGTCTAGCACACTTTCTTTTTCTGTCTAATAGTCAATGCTTATAATTTAGAGTTGCTATATTTTGTGATCACAAAAATACTTAGAAGGTGTAATGAGATTTATATAGTGCTCAGATGATGGTATTATTAATTTACAGTGTGTACATGTTGAGATTCAAACACATATCCAAATTTGAAAGTGTCCAATGCATTACTACATTTAACACAAGTCATGTTTATTAATTTATCATTAGATTTATTAATGTGTGCCCTTGAAGCATATGTTAGTAAACCATTTTATGAAACTTTTTATGAAAAAATGAAAAAGTAATTCATTGTTTTGATAAGTTTTTTCAATTTTTCATAAAAACTTTCCCAAAATAGATTGTTAATGTGTGCCCACATTAACCGGACCCATTTATCATATGTTTATAAAATTAACTGGGAATTTAATAAATAAATAATAAAAAGAAGGAACTTGTACTGCCATTTTATTTGTTTCTCACTTCTATTGCAATTGAGGATTTTGTTTCCATTATATCTCTACAGTATCTAAGAAAAACAATGCTCCTATAGGGTTAAAACAAAAGATTTCGTTATCCCAAATCTCTCTAAACTATCTAATGCGCATAGCTTCTTCTTTTTTTCCCTAAATGAGCTTATAGCATTTATTTATTTATTTAAGTTACAACAATTCAATGTAATGAACAACTTGATTTAAAGTACTAAACATTTTAAAAAGAAAAGAATAAAAATTCTATAACAACAGTGTGTATAAATTAACAAACCCAAATTTATATATAAAAAAATCCTAACAACGTTAAAACATATGCAAATGTATATGAAGCACAATCTTAGAAATGACAAAAAGTCATTTCTAATGGTGAGTTGTGGGGTGATGGACAGTTGTGGGGTGGGATGTGGGGCGTTGATAGGTGCTAGTAGTGGGGGTGGGCTGTAGGTTGTGATAGGGGTGGTGGGTTTTTTTTTTTTTTGTATTTTTATATATTGTTGGTTTTTTTAATGTTATTTTAATATTATTTTAATGTATAGAATTGAAGAATAGAAGATGTGATGAATGGTGAATTGTAAAATGGTGTGTTAAAATAATAAAGTAGTCTTTTTGATGTGTCGAAATAGCATTTTTATAGAATACCTTATGGGAATGCTCTAAGGTGAAGCAAAGTAGCCATAGTGTGGACCATGGAGACAATATTCAAGATCGAGGTCCTTATTTGACTCCAACCAAATCCACGGTGCACATTGTTGCTGGTTCTTGGTTCATGTTAAGAGGGTGTTTGGTTTGCTGTGATGTGTCCTTGATGTGATGCATATTACAATGATGTGACATTAAGATTTTTGATTTATTTTATTTTTTCTAATATTACCATAATCTAAAATTACAAAATATATTACATCATCTTAATCTCATCACCTTCCTAAATAATGTAATGTTTTATTCTTGTATTGAAATTACATTAATGTAAAAATACAATTATGTAATATTACGGTGTAATATAACATCATGGCAAATCAAATGCTCCATAAATGCTTGTAGATCTGCAAATCACCTACACCAAGAAAGTGATATATATATATATATGAAAATGAAAGAGGTTGTAGTAAGTGATACATTTATCAAATCAGACTTAAAAGAATTCCAACGGCAAGCCTCCCTACACTTTTACATTTTTCAAATTTAAAATTTGAAATCAATCAAAAATAAACATGATTTGGGTGCTTTATGTATAATAGGACATTAAGACGAGAGAAATTTGTAATATAAAAAATTTAAAGATGCAACGCCCACTTTTATGAAGGCTTTGGGGGTGTAACAATTAGAGAAAGAGAAAAAAAAAAGAAAGACAAAGCAATATAATGAAATTTATTAAAAACAAATGATATGCTCATAACTTCTTAATTGAGTTTTGAGTGATTGTCTTCCTTTGAAGACTCTTTCTAGATCTCTTCTCTCTTAAATATGCCTATATGCTTGATCTAATATTCTAATTTAGCAATTTAAAAAATATATATTTATATAAGTCTAATGTAGTAATTGTTTTGTTATTGGGGATATTTGAAATTGGTGGATAAGTGAGAATAGATGTGCTGAATTGAATTTGTTTTTTAGAATTTGAAGAAGAAAGAGAAAATATGATGAGGATGGAGAGACCCATAAAATGAAGTAACTAGTTGTTATTGGGATAATAAATTTAGTCGAAATATGAGAGTAGATATGTTTGAGAAAACACAAGGAAAGAAATAAAAATTGTACGTACGCTTTGTTTGTTTCGCTAGAAAACCTTCTATAAAGATAGTTTTCCACATTTTCTAGTGTTTGGTAGAACAAAAAACAATTAGTCAATGGAAAACTATTTTTACTCAATGGAAAATCCTAATAAAAATAAAGCTTATTTTCTATAGGTTGTTTTCCAAAAAAAAAAAAAGTTGGAAAACAATCTCTCTTTCATTCGTCACATCTCCTATAAATATTATCTTATTTTATAGCTTCTATAGCCGCGGGAAACATATTTTTTTTTAGCGCCTTCTCTCTCTCTCTCTCTCTCTCTCTCTCGGTAAGCTCTCTCACTTTTTCTCTTCTCATATTCTCACTGTCACTCCCTCTAGTCTCTTCTCTTCCCATTGATCTCTCTCTATTTGTCTCTCTTTTCTCTTGTCTCCATGTTTCTTCCCACGATGGAGAATGCTTGAATTGATCATTGATACAAAAATTGATAAAGCAGTAAATCAAAAGGAAAGTTTAGAAGACAAATAAACATAACCACGATTTGGAAGCTCCACTGTTTTGGAACTTCAACAAAATGGTAATATAAGAAATGATACAAAACTTTAGCATAAGGTCTCTACAGGACTACCAAACAAACACAAAACCATATAAAAGAATTTGAAGGTTTACCACTCACAATCAACTGTAGCACTAAACAATCAAGTGAAGCTAAGGCGTTGTTTGGTCATATAGTTTAAACACTAGTGTTCAGTGTTTAAACGCTGAATACTAGTGTCCAAAATCAAAACACAGTGTTTGGTGGACCATCTTTGCTCTCAGTGTTTGGAAATACGTTGTTCAAAAACCCATGTTTTGAAATGCCTATTTTGAAATCACCTCAAACCTCTTTTTAAACAATAAAAACTAGTTTTGAGTGGCAATTGAGTAATTATTTGAACAATGAAATGGGCCCACCTGGTCAGCTTTTTTTCCCATCTTGTCTCCTCTCTTCTGAAGATTCACGCCGAATCCACACAGTCAAGTACCAAATCTTCATCTCTCCTGATTAAAAAAAATTTATTTTTGATCAGCTTTTTTCACAAAATTAAACACACATACCAAACACATATTTATATTTTTTAACAATGAAATATGTTATTTAAACCATGATACCAAACATTTTTTTTTTTTTTACAAACACCAAAAACACGTTTTTCAACAATACTTTTTAAACCACAGTTTTCACATCTTTTTAAACAACAATTTTTGAACTCTATGACCAAACGGGCCCTAAGGGTCCACTTGGTTAGGCATTTTGGAAACCTAAAAAAATGTTTTTAAATCTCAAAACTCTATTTCACCACAGAAACTCTTGGTAACTTTTGGAAATCTAAAAAAGCGTTTTTAATCTCAAAACTTTGTTTCACAACAGAAACTCCTAGTAATTTTTTACAAACGAAATTCATACTTTTTTTTTTTTTTGTTGATTAAATTAGTTGGGTGTACATAAATTTCATATTATACATGTTTTAAATTATACAAGAAATGTTACAAAAAGTTGTGTATACCAAACACTAGAAAACAATCTCAAGCCCATTTTCAAGGTTGTTACGTAACATCGGAAAATTAAATAGTTTTCCAAAAAATGTTCTTTGAAAAATGACCTAATTTCCAAAATATGTTAATACTGAAACAAACAGAGCGGTAAATGTAACTGAATTGTTTTTTCCTTTAATAACTGGCTTTTTTAAAAAGAAAAAAAATGTTTGTTGATGTGGGGGGTAAAGCCCAACCTAATATATTGGGCCTAAGGCCCTGTGTGAGTACTGTTTGTCTGAGGAGATGAGCGTATTTGAGAAGCCCATGTAAAAGGAACATACCCGAAGATGAACGCGGGGCATTGTCCGAAGAGATATTCAGTTGTCCGAAGAGGCCATTGTCCTCGGACTCGAAGAATCTTGGTTAAACAAGTGTCTGGAAAGTTCAAATAATCCTCCTGACAAGTCTAATGATAGAGATGAATCTCAGGCGCGCATGGAGATGTTAGGAACGGAGAAATATCTGGAAGACAAACTTCAACCACCACATTAAATGCACTGCATCTACTTTTCTGGCCGCATTAATGTGGAGAAGACCCCTGAACAGTACAATCTCAGCTACCGCCACTCACACAAGGCTAAAGAAGATACATGATGGGACATGCACTCAAGTGGGTGTTTGGACGATGAACAAGTGGACGATGAAGATGAAGGGAGATAGTGCTATATAAGAAAAGGAGACCTCTGATAGAGGGGAGGATGGAAAAAAGAATGAGAGAGAAAAAAAAACATCTTTACTGTAACTCCAAGAATTGTAACTAAAGTTCATTCAATAAAACTCCTCTTCGAACGTTCACTTTTGCCTTCAACCAACCATGATTGCATGCTAGTTTATCCGTTAATACCATAATCAACTCGTCTAATTCACGTTCAGCCCAGCTCTTTCACCCACTCTCTACAAATTCATTGTTTAGGGTTCATTGGGCTCACAATCCGAACCTATTGGGCTTGGGCCACAAAAATTGACCCTACAATTGATATATATATTTTTTTTAAAGAAGTTCTTTTATTTTTAAATTTGAATTTGTCAAAGAAACATGGAAGAGGGAAAACATGAATGGAAAAACTATTTTTTTAAAAATTTATCTAAAACTTAGGAGTTTTAAAATTAGGAATTGTATATGTCTTGATGAACACAAGGAAATCAGTAGGCTGAATGTCTCGGGCATTGATCTCAAAGTTAACTGGAATGTCCTGAAAGATAAACACAAGATCAGAGAAGACCGGGGAAGACCGGCCAAGGATCCTCGGATGATAAAGTCAGTATTCTTGGAATTCCAATTTGTATGAAAGTGTCAGAATGAATTACCTCTTCGTAAGGGAATGCTTATATAGTGCACATGGAACGGTTATTTGTTTAATAATCATTCCTATTGTCGAGGAATTTAGAAGATTCAGAGGTAACTTTCATAACTGCCATGGAAGTTATTTTATTTGTACCGGTGTTCCATAACGGTTAGTTAGAGGACTTGGCTTGTTATGGTGCAATTCGTCTCTTACGCCGAGTGGAAGTCATGCTCGTCAAAAGATCAATATGCTCATGGTCCAATGGACTCGTCCGTCCTTTATTAAGGACAAGTGAGGTTATTAGGGACGAGCATGCTTCTCATGTCCCATCTCTCCATTCTTATTCGACGGATGACCCATATGGATGAAATAGGACTTGTGCACTTTCATTACACCATCAGTTGCCCCCTTGTCCACAAGGGTCGTCCAAAGGGGGTAACCAGGCGTCATTTCCTTTGGACGCATATGCTTGGCGTTAGAGTTGATGTGCCACGTGTCATCATTTTATTGGTGACTAGTCCCGTCGATTCGTTCTTTCGAGGTGAACGCCACATGTCATCTCCTGATTGGTTATGTCGTTTCATGTGCTCAAGTCAGCTGCCTATAAATAGTGGAATACCTCCACTACCTTTCACATTTCTGAAATTTTCCGTCTTTGACATTCGTTGTCTAGAGCCTCGTCTAGGAGTTTCTTCGCGTCCATATCCTCCGTCTATCTTAAAGCCAGGTATTCCCTCATTTCTCGTCTTTTAGGTTTCTCTTCATTTTTTTTTTCAAAAATGTCAGAAACAGCTATTTCCTCATCTAATAATAGCACAGAGAAAGCCATAGACGAGTATAACGACGAGGGTAGTTATAGTACTAGTGGCACTAGTAATAGTAGTGGGGGGAATACCACGGACGAGGAGTATGTTTCTGGCGTCCCTGGGTTTCCTTTAGAAGTCATGCAAGAACAGCTTAGGCAAGCCTCAGGGTCTCAGGCAAGCACCTCGTCCAACATCCCTCCGTCTAGTTCTTTGGACGAGGCTGAGATTACTGTTTATAGTTGTGCGGTAGATATTTCCTCCAAAACGGACGAGCAAATACTTAACAATCTTAAGACGTGGTACCAGATCCCGGACGAATTTAACCCTAGGTTGCCCGTCCGTGGAGAATGGTGTTGTAATCCTCATTTTGGGATAGGTGTCTATGAAGCTTATCTTTTGGGGGGTCTAAGATTTCCTTTAAACGCTTTTACTAGAGAGTTATTAGTTAGGCTAGGTTTAGGAGTATGTCAATTCAATCCTAATGCATGGAGATTGATCATCTCTATGCAAATTTTGTGGAGGGAGGTATTCGGAGGGGACCGTCCTCTTACTGTGGACGAGTTCCTTTATTGTTACAAACCCTCAGAAATACACCAGTCCCTTGGCTTTTACCAATTCATAGCCAGGGGTACAGACTGTAGATTGATTAGGTCCCTGGCCTCGTCTGACAGAAAATGGAAGACGGAGTTTTTCTTTATCTCCGGCTTTTGGGCTGGGAATCCTGTGCACGTTGGCCGGGACATGTTTGGTCGTTACACTGGGGACTTAGGAAACCTTCGTCCTGAAGGTAAGTCCCTCCCCTTTTTGTTTCCTTTCTGTGTGTGTGTGTGTGTGTGTTTTTTTTTTTTTTTAACCTTTACTTGTTTCTTTTCAGCCACTGAACGACCTTCTTTGAGCAAGTTCCACTGTGACCGCGTCCACAGGGCTCGTCTACACACGGATAGAGACTTCCATTCCTTGGTCACGCTCAGACGACCTGCCAAGTGGGGATTAGGCCCTAATCCGTCCGAAGAAGCACTTGCACACGAAATTACAGTAAGGAGAAGTAAGTTTTAAACTCAAACACTCTTGACCTTGTTTACCTTTTGCTTTAGTTCTAAAAATTCTTTCCTCCATTTTTTTTTTTTTTTTTTTAGGAATGGCCACAATGAAAGGAAACAAGGGAAAAGAGGCTGTTGGTGAGGGGGATCGTCCTGAGGCCCAATCTCAGGCTCGTCCGTCGACTGGGGATAAAAGGAAATCCCTGCCAAAGAACATTGATCTGGGAAGCCTTCCCAATCAACGAGATAAAAGAGTTAAGCGTGGGTCGTCACAAATAGCCAAGCCCAAGCTTCCTCAATCCCAGCCTCCTGTCTCCATAGTCGATGTTGACTCGTCTATACCAGTAGAGACTACCCCGTCCAAGACTTTTCCACTAGGGACGACTGCGCCTGTCTCGTCCCAGCCTCTTTCGAAGGTTCCCACAAATATTATTGAAAATGAAGACTTAGCCTGGGAACGCTTCGGGGAAGCTATAAGGGACGAGGACATAAACGTCTGTTATAACATGTCCCTAAAGGATTTTGAACACTCAGGTGTTCATGATCTTTTTAAGGTAACTTTATTTTCGTCGTCTTTATTACTTTGTAACTTTCCTCGTCGAACCAACATTTTGGTGTTTCTTTTGTAGGCCATGTCAAAATTCATTGCAGCGTCCAGACAAGCCACTGACTTAGACAAGACGAGGATCTTGCTGGAGACGACGATCCAAAACGTGAGGAACGAGAGTAAAAAATGGGCTAAGGTAGCTGCCAAGGCTAAGGAGGAAGCGACGGAGCATCAAAACTTGATCGAGGAGTTGAAAGCTAATGTAGTGGAGAAGGATACTCGTCTTGATCATTTGCAGAAGAAGAACGACGAGTTGAGTACCCTTCTCTCCAAGGCAAAAGAGGATGCAATTGCTGAGTTCAAGGCGTCCAAAGACTTCATGGACTTATTGGATTGCAACTATGCAACAGGCTTTGAGGATTTTAGGATGGACGCTGTTGAAAACTTCCCTAAAGTGGACTTCAGCTCCATTAAGCTTAACCTAAATGCTGCTACCAGCTCTCTTCTCCAAACCAGCTCCGAGGACGTTAACGTTGAGGACGACGCTTCAACTCTGCCCCTTCAGGACGATCCTAACGTAGATGCCCCCCCTGCTTAGAAAATATTTTAATCTTTGTATTTCAGTCCCTCTTTTTTATCTGGTCCACTGTTTGGGACCTTTATTATGTAATTCAAGTACATTAAGCTCGTCCGTGGTTTTAGGACGAGTTGTTAAAACAATTTTAGGTTTTATAAGGGTGTTTTGGACGTTGGTCGTCCGCCCTTAAACAACTAAATGTTATTATTTTCTACTATGATATGGACAACAGTTTCTATTTTTATGAGATATCGATTTTTGGCTCGTCCACAGGTGGAACTTTGGCTCGTCCATAGAAGGAATTTCTCCCTTTTAAACATCAACATACTTTCATTTCTTGAATTTCATCAAGTATGATTCGTCTATGTGAAATGGTAATTATCAGCCTTACTCGTCCTTAGACTTAGCTGATTTTCACGTTTTATGAGGGCCCAACCTTTCACTCGTCCATAGGTCGGATTGTTTGGTTGGTGTCCTATCAATAGATTAAGCATTTGCTCATGCATTTCCTCGTCCATGGGTTGAACTAATGCACCAATGGTTTTAACTCGTCCATTGTTTGGACGGTTTATGGTTTCACCCGTCCAAGTCTTCAGTTTGTCCATGGTTTGGACGAGTATGCCTTAGTTTGGTTTACCCTTACGAGAATCTACAGTACATCCCTGCGTCCAGAGAATTTACTCGTCTTTGGCCTTAGCCTTTTTCTTGAAGTGAAATTATGGAGAATTTATATATCACATGCATTTGAGAATTCAAACCACATTCATAATATAAACATCGTTCACAAGTATGGCACATGCTTAGAAGCTAGTGCCTTATTCATACAAAGTTCATGACTTCGTCCATAGTTAACTTAAAACTAATACATTTTTAAGAAGTTAAAACATAACATATAATATTAACAACAGAAAGCAAGATAACTCTGGCTCGTCCAGAATGGCAAGTCTCGTCCAAGACTGTTAGCATTTTACTGATAGTACCTCCTCAGGTGTTCAACATTCCAAGGATGCTCCAATTTCCTTCCGTCTAGGGCCTCCAAGTAGTAGGATCCTTGCCTTTTACAGTTGATAACTCTATAGGGTCCTTCCCAATTAGGTCCCAATTTCCCATGAGCTGGGTTCTTAGTTGCCAAAGAAACCCTCTTTAAGACGAGGCCCCCTACTTTGAAACGCCTGAGTTTTACTATTGCATCATGTTGTCTAGCCATGAGATTTTTGTACCTTACTGTCCTGTGCTCTACATCCATTCTCACTTCATCTACCAAATCAAGGCTCAGGCGTAGTTGTTCTTCATTATCCTTCTCTTGGTACGTCATGACCCTGTGGTTGGCCCTATGCACTTCTGCAAGTATGACTGCTTCACTTTCGTAGGCTAATTTGAAAGGAGTTTCCCATGTAGGGGTTCTCATTGTAGTCCTGTACGCCCACAGAACACCTGGTAGCTCATCTGGCCATACTCCCTTTGCCCCCTTAAGCTAAGTCTTGATGATCTTCAACAAGGATCGGTTAGCAACTTCGGCTTGACCATTTGCTTGTGGATGGGCGGGTGAAGAGTAATGATTCTGAATCTCGAAGTGTTCACAGAAGTCTCTGAAGAGTGCATTGTCAAATTGTCGTCCATTGTCTGATACTAACACTCTGGGCACTCCAAACCTGCATACGATGTTTTTCCAGACGAAGTTCTTAACATTTTGTTGTGTGATATTCGCTAAGGGTTCCGCTTCTATCCACTTTGTGAAATAATCAATGCCAACTACCAAAAACTTCATTTGTCGTGTACCGAGAGGAAAAGGACCTAAGATGTCTAGTCCCCATTGGGCAAAGGGCCATAGGGCCATCATTGGGGTGAGGTACTCTGATGGTTGTCTGGGGATGTTACTAAACCGTTGGCATTGATCGCAGACCTTGACATATGCCTTGGCATCAGCTTGCATATTCGGCCAGTAATATCCTGCACGAACGACCTTGTGGACGAGCGACCTGGCTCCTGAGTGATTGCAACATGCTCCTTCATGAATCTCCCTTAATACATAGTTCGCGTCATCTGGAGCTAAACACCTAAGATAAGGCTGAGAAAAGCCTCTTTTATATAACACCTCGTCCATAAGGACGTACCTGGCTGATCTTACTCTGAGCTTTCTAGCCTCGTCTCTCTTCTGGAAGTCGTCCGTCCTTCAGGTATGAAATAATGGGGGTCATCCAATTTCTTCGCTCTCCAACTGTTGCACTTCTGGGATATCTATACTTGGTATGTACTGAATCTCATCAAACTCATCCACGGCTTCATTGGCTGAGGCTTCCTTTGTTAAGGTATCTGCTTCCACGTTCTTTTCCCTTGGGATTTGAACGAAGTCAGCTTCTTCAAATTTCTTCATGAGGCGCATCACCCTATTAAGGTACTTCTTCATCCGTTCTTCCTTAGCCTCATATGTCCCATTTATTTGGCCCATGATCAACTGGGAATCTCCCAAAACGAGGATTGACTTTGCTTCCATAGACTTAGCCAGCTCCAGCCCTTTAAGGAGGGCTTCATACTCAACTTCGTTATTAGTTGTTTGGTACTGTAGACGAACCTTGTGTTTCAATTTATCTCCTTTTGGGGATTGTAGAACCACACCTATTCCTCCTACATGCTGGGTAGACGAGCCATCCACATAGACGATCCACTTCTCACTGTGCTCCATCTCATCCAAATTATCATAGTTTGGGGTAAACTCCGCAATGAAGTCTACCAGGGCTTGAGCTTTTATGGCATGCCTTGGCTAATATCTGATGTCAAACTCACTGAGCTCAACAGCCCATTGGATCAGTCGTCCTGCAGCTTCCATCTTGTTCATTGCCTTCTTGAGCGGATGATTGGTTATGACATTGATGACATGAGCTTGGAAGTAATGCCTCAACTTCCTGGAAGCTGTTATTAATGCAAAAGCCAACTTCTCCATTTATGGATATCGTCCTTCCGCTCCCCTCAATGCTTTACTTGTACAGTACACGGGCTTTTGTACCTTGCCTTCCTCCCTCACCAATGCTGAACTTACGGCATGAGGGCTGATTGCCAAGTACAAATATAACTCCTCTCCCAACATGGACGGGCTTAGTAAAGGAGCCATGGTGAGGTACGTTTTCAGATCTTCGAAAACTTTCTGACACTCGTCGGTCTATTCAAACGCTTTTTTAAGAACCTTAAAAAATGGCAAACATTTGTCAGTAGCTTTAAAGACAAACCTGTTAAGGGCAGCAACTCGTCCGGTAAGAGACTAGACTTCTTTGATATTCTGCGGAGGCTCCATGTTTAGTATCGCTTGGATCTTGTCTAGATTTGCTTCAATCCCCCTATGTGAAACCATAAACCCCAGGAATTTCCCTGATGATACTCCGAAAGCACATTTGCTGGGGTTCAACTTCATATTGTACTGCCTGAGCGTGTCAAACGTTTCCTGCAGGTCGTCTAGATGCTTTCCATCGTCCTAACTCTTTACCAGCATGTCATCCACGTAGACTTCTATATTCCGTCTAATCTGTGGACGAAACATGTGGTTGACCAACCTCTGATATGTTGCCCCTGCGTTCTTCAAACTGAAGGGCATCACCTTATAACAGAACAAGCCTTGGCTGGTAACAATGGATGTCCTCTCTTGGTCTGCCTCGTCCATCCTTATCTGATTGTATCCAGAGAAAGCATCTATAAAGCTAAGTAACTTGTGACCCGCAGTGGAATCTACCAACTGGTCAATGCGTGGCAACGGGTAGCTGTCCTTGGAGCAAGCCTTTTTTAGATCGGTGAAATCTACACACATTCTCCACTTACCGTTTGCCTTCTTGACCATTACCACATTGGCCAACTAGTTTGGATAATAAACTTCTCGAATAAACTTTGCTGCAATCAACTTCCGTACTTCTTCTTTAATGGCGTTGTCCCTCTCATGAGCAAACACCCTTTTTTTCTGTCGTACATGCTTAGAGGTAGGATACACATTCAAACGGTGGGTAATGACACTGGGGTCTATACCTGGCATATCTTCATGACTCCATGCAAACACATCAATATTCTTCTTCAGGAAACGGACGAGGTCCTTCTTTGTCTTTTCTTCTATATCTGTGCCTACCTTGGTACACCTCTCGGGGTTGTCTTCGTCCAAGGAAATGTTTTCCAACCTTTCAGTGGGCTCTGCCACAACCCTCCTTTCCTCAATGCTCATCATCTGAACTTGTTCGTCCATGGCCAACACGGCTAGATAGCATTCTCTGGCTGCAAGTTGATCTCCTTGTACTTGTCCTATTCCATGCTCTATAGGGAACTTGACTGATAAATGGTAAGTGAACGTGATTGCTTTCCAACTATTTAAAGTTGGTCTTCCAATTATGGCATTGTAGGAAGACGAACAATCAACCACGAGAAAATTCACGTCTTTGGTTACCTGTTGTGGATATGCTCCCACCACCACAGGTAATGTGACAGTGCCCACAGGTTGTACTTTCATTCCACCGAAACCTACCAAGGGTGAGTTCACTGGACGAAGTTGATCTCGTCCAAGTTTCATTTACTGAAAGGCAGGGTAATACAAAATGTCTGCCGAACTCCCATTGTCTACCAACACTCTTCTCGTCGTATAGTCAGCAATAAGCAATGTAATGACAATGGCATCATCGTGAGGGTGATGAACTCTGTCCGCATCCTCGTCTGTGAATGTGATAGCTTGTTCTTCAATGGTCTTCGTCCTTGGTGATCGTCTAGAAAGTTGGACGTTCTGCACTACCTTAAAGTACGTCTTTCTTGACTTGGACGACTGAACCGTTGAACCACCTCCTATAATAACTCTTATTTCTCCTAGCGGAGGCCGTGATGTCTCTTCCACCTTCCCTTTCAATTTTTCATCTTTGTGATCTCGTCCAAAGAAACTTCTTAGTTTTCCTTGTCTGATAAGATTTTCAATCTGCCGTTTTAAATCAAAACACTCGTCCGTGTCGTGCCCGTGGTCTATGTGGAAGCGACAATACTTATTCCTATTGCACTTATGAGGGTCTCCCTTCATTTTCTCCAACCATTTCAGGGAAGGATCATCCTTGATTTGCATAAGAACCTGCTCGAATGGCACGTTCAAGGGAGTGTATTGTTGCTTACACGCTGAAGAGCCTGGCTTCTTATTATTTTAGTCCCTCTTTTCTTCCTTTCATCCCTTCTTTGGACGAGGACCTTGCTTAGAGTGGCGAGTGGGGTTTGCTTCTATTCTCTCAGCTCTCTTCCTCTTCTTAGCTATGATAGCATCTTCTGCGTTCATAAAGTTTTGAGCCGAATGGACGAGTTCAGCCATGAACTGAGGCTCTTTCTCGTAAAGCTTGTGTATGAATAAGTCAGAATTAACCCCATTATGGAAGGCCGCCAATAGTAGCTTATCATCCACCTCGTCCACGGTCAGGGCTTCCCTGTTGAAACGAGTGATAAAGGACCGCAGACTTTTCATTATCTCCTTGCTCTATGGTTAGCAGGCTGGACGAGGAGCGCTGGTGTCTCTGTCCCCCAATGAAGTTATTAACAAACAACTTACTCAACTCTTCAAAAGAACTTTCCGAATTCGGGGGTATTTTGCTAAACCAGGCTCGCGGCGGACCTTTAAGGGTGGTAGGGAAGGCTCTATACATAATTTCATCCGGGACCCCTTGAAGGTGCTTCGTTGTCTTGAAAGTAGCAATGTGATCAAACGGGTCACGCGTTCCATCATACGAATCCAAGGAAGGCATCTTGAATTTTGGAGGCAAGGGGTGACCATTGATGGAAGCCGTGAAAGGGGAATCCGTTCGGTGAACTAGATCTTCTACAGGATTTGTTCTCCTCATGTTCTCCCTCATATCATCCATAACTTTCCTCATTTGGTCCATTTCCCTCTCCAAGTGTGGCATCCTTCTTGATGTGGTACCTCTCGATTGGCTTTCAGGCTCTACGTCTCTTCCATCTCCCTAGTTCTGGCCTTGTTCTTCTCCATAGGCCTCATGTCGCTGCCTTCTAAGATTGATCTCTCTAGTCAATTCTTGGTTCTGACGGGTTAACTCCGCCATAGCGGTTGCCATGGATTGTACATGTTGAACAGAGGATGGTTGCATGGTGGGCGCAGATTGATGATCGCTGTGAGGATTACTAGAGGCATTTCTACTCTCTTAATGGCCTGGACTAGTAGCCCTCGATCTCCTCCGAACCATTGCAGCCTTTTGTCAGAGAAAGGAATTGTAGAACTTCAAAGATGAAATCTAACAAACTTCTTTTCCCACAGATGGCGCCAATTGATGAACACAAGGAAATCAGTAGGCTGAATGTCTCGGGCATTGATCTCAAAGTTAACTGGAATGTCCTGAAAGATAAACACAAGATCAGAGAAGACCGGGGAAGACCGGCCAAGGATCCTCCGATGATAAAGTCAGTATTCTTGGAATTCCAATTTGTATGAAAGTGTCAAAATGAATTACCTCTTCGTAAGGGAATGCTTATATAGTGCACATGGAACGGTTATTTGTTTAATAACCGTTCCTATTGTCGAGGAATTCAGAAGATTCGGAGGTAACTTCCATAACTGCCATGGAAGTTATTTTATTTGTACTGGTGTTCCTTAACGGTTAGTTGGAGGACTTGGCTTGTTATGGTGCAATTCGTCTCTTACGCCTGGTGGAAGTCATGCTCGTCAAAAGATCAATATGCTCATGGTCCAATGGACTCGTCCGTCCTTTATTAAGGACGGACGAGGTTATTAGGGACGAGCATGCTTCTCATGTCCCATCTCTCCATTCTTCTCTGACAGACGACCCATATGGACGAAATAGGACTTGTGCACTTTCATTACACCATCATGTCTAACTCTATTATTTAAACTTTATAAACATGTGGATTTTAAGGTATTTTGAGCATTTAAAAGTAGGAATCCATACTAGAGAAACCCTTAAATAGTAGTATAGATAACACCGAAGTGCCTGTCTTTTTGTAAACTTCACGAGAACTTGCTATATAAGTTTTGAAGCTTTTACAATTTTCCACATCATTTTTTTTCTTACTAAAATCGAAGCATTTGACTTTTTGTAAACTTCATGAGAGCTTGCCACATAAGCTTTCAAGCTCTTACAATTTTCCACATCATTTTTTATTTTATTTTAATAATTTTTTTAAATCTTATTTTTTAGCTCTTTTAAGAATTGACAAAAATATAAAAATGATCCTTTTAAACATTTAAGTTATGGGGAGAATGTTTTCTCTCAAGCTTCTAAATTCTCAAGTTTCTAAATGGATGGTTGGTTCGAATAATTCCTTAAATTTGTGGTATGATAAGTGGATTGCCGTGGGAAGCATTAGAAGTCTTATTGTTGGGCCTCTCCCGAGGAAACTTTGTTACTTTGAGATGTTAGAAATGGGGGAATTGGGACCTCTCGGCTTGCTTTTCTGTGTTCCCTCATAGTTTTTTCATTATTGATTAAAGTTCCATGTTCCTTTATGCTCTAGTTGTGATGACATAATTATTTGGGCCTCTTCTTCCAAAGGTTCGTTTGAGTCAAAGAATGCTTATCTCCTCGCTAATGGTACTTCTAACAATAACCCTTCATTATCCAGGAAGTCGATTTGGAAGCTTGACACCTTGCCAAATATTCAATCTTTCCTATGGAAATGCTTTTTACATAGGATTCCCACTAAGGATATTATAGAGATTAAAGGTTTTACGGGAGATGTTAAGTGCCAAATTTTTTATGGTGGCCGAGAATCTATGATTCATGTGCTTAGAGATTGCCCCTATGCTAAGTGCTTTTGGGATAACACCCAAGCTTGCACCCTTAGAGCATTCTTATCAAGACTACTAAAAATTTTAGCATTTAGCATCTCAAAACCTAAATTTATAATTGTAGGGACCGCATTTTTGGTGCCCCGGGCCCAACGGATCTGGGTCAAGGGTCCAACGAAGCCCGAACAATGAATTTGTAGAGAGTGGATCGAAGGTCTAGGCGTCGGTCAGCGTTCACGGGGCGTGGGCTCCGTTCTCTTTTTATTTAATGAAAGGCTTAGAGCAATTTACAGTTGGGGGATGCTCCTCGGCCACGGGCCGAGGAGGCTTTTCTCCCCTTTGGCCTCCATCTTTTCCTTCTCTCCTTTCCCCCCCCCCCCAGAGGACCCCATTTTCTGAGGGATTCCCTTACATTATATATCCCTTACCCAACTAATCCTAGCCCTACACTTGTTGAGCGATCAGGACATTTGCTCAGGTACTTGTCCCATCAGCCGCCTTCTCAGTCTCCTTGAGAGTCGCGGCAACCAAGGCGACGCTGGTGTGAAGTCCTCTCTTCATCAATGCGGCCAGGGCGGTTGTCAGGTACACTTAATGTGGAGGTGACTGCTCGTTACGAGCTTGTCCCTCAAGTTCTCGGACGCCCGATGATGGGGTCGTCCTTGGCCCATTCTGTTTGTGCCTGGGCTTCTTCTTTTCCTCCTCGGATTTCAGGTGCCTCCTTGGCTTGGGCCTTCGGCCCAGGAGCGAAGTGGGCTGGGTCGTAGGATTTCTTGGCCCCACAATAGCCCCTCAAAATCATGCTATCCGCATCCTCGGGCGGAAACGGGGATTTTGATGTCCTCGGGCCTGCCACGCGTCCCATTAAGTCTGATCCCCTGTCAGTTCCGGAGCCCTTTCATCTGCCCCAGATGCGTTACTGACGCTTCGAAGGGCGTGACGTTCCCTTCATTAAATCCAGGCGGCTCTGTGCCCCCCACGTTCAACGGGAGGATGACGATCCAATGGTGGGGATTCGCCTGGCAGTTGGGGATGGAAAAAACCGGCACGACCCCTTGATTGGTGGGTATAAATGCCCATTTGAAAAGCTGGTTCCTCTGTTCATTCGCACACAAGAGTCTACATCTCCAGCATATAAAGTTGGTCCGAGGAGCTCCTACGCATTTCTGTAAGTCACCCTCCCTCTCTTTGAACTTCCTCTTTTTCATTTGCTCTCTTTTAGCTTGCTTAGGCATCGTTTGGGATGGGTATATTTAAGAAGTATGTCTTCACTGAGGAGGCGATGGAGAAATTCATCGCCGATTATAAGATACCTGCCAACGTGGGCTTGAGGTATTGCGCGGAGGGCGAGTGGCGCCTTCGGAGGCAGGAGGGCGAGGTGGTGATTCCCATCGTTGCCTTCGTTGAAGGTGGCATGAGAATACCCATGGGGCCGGTGATGAGGGGCTATCTGACGCACTTCCGGCTAGCCCCCACCCAGTGTGCCATCAACGTCTTTAGGATTCTGGGCTGTGTGGATGCCCTAAACGAGAAGATGGGATTGAGGTTGACCCACCATGACGTCAACTGGTGTTATAACCTCCAGTGCTTGAAGGGTGAAACTTACTATCTGAAGACCAGGGATGACAGGGTCCGGCTCATTCAGTGCCTCCCTGAGTCCAGCAAGGGGTTGAACAAGGACTTCCTCATCGTATCCGGAGAGTGGCACGATGGCCTTCACTGCCCGACGACGGAGGGGACCCCAGGTGGGGCAATGGGAAGATGGGGAGAGGGTTCTCGGACCCTAATCAGTTCCATCTTTTACTTCGTCCATTTCTTTTTGTACCGTTTGGTTTCTAATGTGAATGTGATTCCTCTTGCAGATCCGCACGCCTTCACGCGCCACTTCAGCCTGATCAATCGGGAAGACTTGCAAAAGGCGCTGAGGGCAGAGGTTTTCGTGAACGAGGCTGACAATCAGGTTAGGGCCGCTCACCAGATCTTGAAATACGACCTGGCTCACAAGTCATTTGCGGCGCCGAAGTACGTGATCAGAGCAAAGGATCCTCGGCTTCGAAAGATAACCGTGACCGAGGACGGGTTTCGGTTCCCCGAGGTGCCCTCTACATCAGAAGGCGTAACACCTGCGGGTCCCTCCTCCTTCTCCCTTAGACTCTCGGAGCCCGCCGAAGTAGGCTTAGAGAGGGAAGAGGAGGTTGCTGACTTTGGCCCTGCCGAGGACGAGTTTGACGTGTTCGAACAAGTCCAACAGTCCGAGGACCCTCCCGGAGATTTGGGTGACCCTTGTCTGACTGAAGCGGACTTCTCAGTGTCCAAGTCCTCTTCTCGGCACGAAATGGGTTACAAGAAGAGGCCCCAACCTAGCCTGTCGGAACTGATTGAAGGCCAGCCGGGGAAATCAAAGCCAGAGCTTCCTCCTCCTAAAACCCGTTCTGCTCAGGGCAGGTCGGCCTCTACCCAGTCGAGGCTTCCTCCCTCTCCGTCCAAGACGAGTCTGCCTTCTAGGCATGAGCCCTCTGATTCCAAGCAAAAGAAGGATAAGGGTAAAAGGTCAGCTGAGGAGAGGTCCGGGTCTCCACGGGAGGGGGATGATACTCGGCGGCAACCCAAACAACTGAAGATAGGCTCCCGAGGCCAGGAAAAGCAGGCTGACGCCCAGCCCGAGCCGCAGGCCTGGCTTCCTTCCCTAACGCTCCATGGGGAGCCGCTGAGGGAAGACTCCTCCCTCAGGGATTTCAGAGAGGGTGAAGGCACGTACGTGGCCGACGCGCTGGAAAGGTGTCTGTTACTCCCAGCTGACATGGCGGAGCTGGGGACTATGAGGAGCCGAGAGGTCTTCCTATGCCTCAAGAGGTACTTGGGAATGGTAAATGCCTCAACACTTATGACTTTCCCAGTTTTAGTTCTTTCACTCCCTTTTCTGAGCTTGGCTAACCGTGTGCTCGTCTTGTCGGGCAGGCCATTCAGGCCACTTACAGGTTGGAGGACGTGGCCCATGACCAGGGGAAGGCCATGGACGTGGAGCGTGAGAAACTCCTAGAGGCCACAGGGGTCCTTAAAAACTCTAAGGCTGATCTTGCCAAGGCCCGGGAGGAGCTGAGTGCGATGACCAGTGCTCGGGATACCGCCCTGTCAGGCCTCGCCGGCTTCCAGAAGCAGGCCGAAGATCATTTAAAGCGCCTGGGCGAGGCGGAGGAGCAGCTGAAAATGGCAAAGGAGCTGCTTGATGATCTGCCAAAGAAGGTGGCTGCTGCAGAAGAAGCCAAGAGGGTGGCAGAGGAGGCCAGAGACGAGGCCGTTAGGGCCAAGCTTGAGGCTATCCAAGGCAAAGAAGTCGCCCTGGCCGCTAAGCAGGAAGCCGAGGAGGAGGCTTATGCTGCTGGGATGGCAGAGACAGAAGCAGCCTTTAAAGATCAAGTCCCCGGGTTGTGCAGGCGCTACTCTGCTGAGGTTTGGAGGGAGGCTCTCAGACAGGCCGGGGTTGAGGCCTCGTCTAATTTGTGGAAAGAGGAAAGCGTGTACTACCCTCCTGCCATCCGTGAGGCAACTCCAGGTAGCGCTGAGGCCGGAGAGGCCGCGGAGGAAGCCAGCGCCGTTGCGGGTGAGGACACCTCAATCGCTGAACCCTCGGGCGAGCCTGCCCAAGGAAGTGACCTTCCCAAGGTAGCAGAATCAGGTAAGGGCCCCGTTGAGGAGGCGCCCCAGGGGGTTGCTAAGTCCACCTCTGAGGCTGAGGCTCCCGCCGCCGAGGAGGCAGCCGTTCCTGCCGCGCCTTCACAGGCTGTCCCTCCTGGCCAAGGAGCAGAAGGCCTTGGAGCTGCCATGGTCCAGCCCCTTGCTGAGGGAGGAAAATAAGTGGGCAGGACAGGCCCCTTGAACCTGTCGCCTCTCTTGTCTTTTGCATCTTTTTCTTTTAGATTGTAATGTGGTGTTCACCATGTAACCTTTATGGACTTAATGAAATACGTGTTTTATTTCTTTTTCTATTTGTTGTGCCTGTTGGCCTACTTGCACGCCATTCGCCTTTTCTTTACTTGTGTGATTTTGACTTCGGTTGTATCTCGGCCAATCGCGGCGTCAACTATTATAATGAGAGGGCGTGTATGCTCTGATGCACCTTTCGTTTCCTAAGGGCCAGATAGAATTTCTTCAAGTAGACACTTAGGATTTCTTCAATGTAGTTAATTTCCACATTGGCCTGAGTCCGAGGACCATGCAGAGCCTTGGTCTTGTTGCTACCTTCAGTGTAGGCGGTTAGCTCCCCGTAGGCTTGAGTCCGAGGACCATGCATGGCCTAGGTACAGTTGCTACCTTCAGTATAGGTGGTTAGCTCCCCATAGGCTTGAGTCCGAAGACCACGCAAGACCTAGGTACAGTTGCTACCTTCAGTATGAGTGGTTAGCTCCCCATAGGCTTGAGTCCGAGGACTATGCAAGACCTAGGTACAATTGCTGCCTTCAGTATAGGTGGTTAGCTCCCCGTAGGCTTGAGTCCGAGGACCATGCAAGACCTAGGTACAGTTGCTAAGTTGTTAGCTCCCCGTAGGCTTGAGTCCGAAGACCATGCAAGACCTAGGTACAGTTGCTACCTTCAGTATGAGTGGTTAGCTCCCCATAGGCTTGAGTCCGAGGACCATGCAAGACCTAGGTACAGTTGCTAAGTTGTTAGCTCCCCGTAGGCTTGAGTCCGAAGACCATGCAAGACCTAGGTACAGTTGCTAAGTGGTTAGCTCCCCGTAGGCTTGAGTCCGTAGACCATGCAAGACCTAGGTACAGTTGCTAAGTGGTTAGCTCCCCGTAGGCTTGAGTCCGAAGACCATGCAAGACCTAGGTACAGTTGCTAAGTGGTTAGCTCCCCGTAGGCTTGAGTCCGAAGACCATGCAAGACCTAGGTACAGTTGCTAAGTGGTTAGCTCCCCGTAGGCTTGAGTCCGAAGACCATGCAAGACCTAGGTACAGTTGCTACCTTCAGTATAGGCGGTTAGCTCCCCATAGGCTTGAGTCCGAGGACCATGCAAGACCTAGGTACATTTGCTACCTTCAGTATAGGCGGTTAGCTCCCCATAGGCTTGAGTCCGAGGACCATGCAAGACCTAGGTACATTTGCTACCTTCAGTATAGGCGGTTAGCTCCCCATAGGCTTGAGTCCGAGGACCATGCAAGACCTAGGTACAGTTGCTAAGTTGTTAGCTCCCCGTAGGCTTGAGTCCGAAGACCATGCAAGACCTAGGTACAGTTGCTACCTTCAGTATAGGCGGTTAGCTCCCCATAGGCTTGAGTCCGAGGACCATGCAAGACCTAGGTACAGTTGCTAAGTTGTTAGCTCCCCGTAGGCTTGAGTCCGAAGACCATGCAAGACCTAGGTACAGTTGCTAAGTTGTTAGCTCCCCGTAGGCTTGAGTCCGAAGACCATGCAAGACCTAGGTACAGTTGCTAAGTTGTTAGCTCCCCGTAGGCTTGAGTCCGAAGACCATGCAGTGCTTTTGGTTCTGTCTAACACTTAGAATCCTCTGAAGGAGTTAGTTTCCCCATAGGTCTGAGTCCTGGGACCATGCAGTGCTTTTGGTTCTGTCTAACACTTAGAATCCTCTGAAGGAGTTAGTTTCCCCATAGGTCTGAGTCCTGGGACCATGCAGTGCTTTTGGTTCTGTCTAACACCTAGAATCCTCTGAAGGAGTTAGTTTCCCCATAGGCCTGAGTCCTGGGACCATGCAGTGCCTTGGTTCTGTCTAACACTTAGGATCATCTGAGGTGGTTAGTTTCCCCGTGAGCCTGAGTCCAATGACCATACAGAGCCTTGGTTCTGTCTAACGCTTAGGATCATCTGAGGTGGTTAGTTTCCCCATAGGCCTGAGTCCGAGGACTATGCAGAGCCTTGGTTCTGTCTAATACTTGTCCTTCTGAAGTGGTTAGTTTCCCCATAGGCCTGAGTCCGAGGACCATGCAGAGCCTTGGTTCTGTCTAACACTTGTCTTTCTGAAGTGGTTAGTTTCCCCATAGGCCTGAGTCCGAGGACCATGCAGAGCCTTGGTTCTGTCTAACACTTGTCCTTCTGAAGTGGTTAGTTTCCCCATAGGCCTGAGTCCGAGGACCATGCAGAGCCTTGGTTCTGTCTAACACTTGTCTTTCTGAGGTGGTTAGTTTCCCCATAGGCCTGAGTCCGAGGACCATGCAGAGCCTTGGTTCTGCCTAACACTTGTCTTTCTGAAGTGGTTAGTTTCCCCATAGGCCTGAGTCCGAGGACCATGCAGAGCCTTGGTTCTGTCTAACACTTGTCTTTCTGAAGTGGTTAGTTTCCTCATAGGCCTGAGTCCGAGGACCATGCAGAGCCTTGGTTCTGTCTAACACTTGTCCTTCTGAAGTGGTTAGTTTCCCCATAGGCCTGAGTCCGAGGACTATGCAGAGCCTTGGTTCTGTCTAATACTTTCATTTCTCCGTGAGTAGGGGTTTGCCCTCGGACTGTTTTACTGGGGACGATTCCTCCTTCAGTTGGGTGATGATCTTACACGTGGCGTTGATCTCGCCTCCAGCTCGAGCCCCATCTTTTATCTTACACGAAGCGTCTCTTGGCTGTTCGTGTTCCGCGCCTGACGCTTCGGTGCACGAGACGCGCCTTCATTAATGGCCTCGTGAATTGACAGAAGCCCAACGGCCTGCGGCCCCCTTGGGATTTGATGGCTTCATTATTACCCAACGCTTCGGTAACTCCCTTTTCGAATTCTGCGTGAATTAATTCTCACCAACCCTCCTCCTCTATATAAGGCCTTCTGGGGGATGGTTTCCTCATACTCCATGAGCCTCTCAACACAAACAGAAAGAGCACCACCTTTCAGCTCCCCATGCCCCTTTAATAACCCCGCCAGAATTGTGACCGGAGTTAGGAGATATGGGGCGGCTTTGGACGAGTGTGAGGACATCCGTGCCAAAAGCCATTGTGGCCGCAGCCCCGACTGGGCTTCCGGTGCGGCAGAGTCTAGGCGTGACACCGATGGCGCCATGCACGGTGGCCCGGAGGGATGTCGTTGAAGTACCTAACGTCCCTCCTTGGAGCGCACCCCCGACGGAGGAGACATGCGAACTCACATCATGGGCGGTGCCCGAGTGTTGCCGTCTCCAACGGCCGTCGCTCGTGGGGGTTGGAGAAAATCAAGGGAACATCATGGGGGAGGGCGTCCCGGAGCCCCTGCATCTGCTCCTCGCTTTGTTCAAGCTCAGCCGCTCCGAGAAAGGAGCTGTGGGTGACCTTGGAACAAGCCAGCCTCACCCCCCTTCCGTCCGCTTACTGTCAAGCTCTCCCATTCTCTTGATGCCAGTAAGGGCACGGGTTGACACTTCCCTCTAGCTAGTTTTAGGACGGGTCCACCTGGGCCTCTGATTGTAGGACTAGCTGGTAGGAACAGTTGTAAAACAAGCCTGTCTGAGCCTCTGATTGTAATTTGTAGATTTTCCTTTTATGAAATAATATCAAGTTTTTCTTTTTGTTATTGAATCTTCTGTCTCGAGCCTTTATCTTTCTGCAATGTTTCTTTGGCAGTTTCTTTTTTTTTTTTTTGCATCACCACCGATCTCTTGTAGAATATCTGTTTAGAACAGTCGCCCGTTGCGCCGGCTGGCGCACTAATCCTTCCCACAGACGGCGCCAATTGTAGGGACCGCATTTTTGGTGCCCCGGGCCCAACGGATCTGGGTCAAGGGTCCAACGAACCCCGAACAATGAATTTGTAGAGAGTGGATCGAAGGTCTAGGCGCCGGCCGGCGTTCACGGGGCGTGGGCTCCGTTCTCTTTTTATTTAATGAGAGACTTAGAGCAATTTACAGTTGGGGGATGCTCCTCGGACCATGGCCGAAGAGGCTTTTCTCCCCTTTGGTCTCCATCTTTTCCTTCTCTCCTTTCCCCCCCCCCCCCAGAGGACCCCATTTTCTGAAGGATTCCCTTACATTATATATCCCTTACCCAACTAATCCTAGCCCTACACTTGTTGAGTGATCAGGACATTTGCTCAGGTACTTGTCCCATCAGCCGCCTTCTCAGTCTCCTTGAGAGTCGCGGCAACCAAGGCGACGCTGGTGTGAAGTCCTCTCCTCATCAATGTGGCCAGGGCGGTTGTCAGGTACACTTAATGTGGAGGTGACTGCTCGTTACGAGCTTGTCCCTCAAGTTCTTGGACGCCCGATGATGGGGTCGTCCTTGGCCCGTTCTGTTTGTGCCTGGGCTTCTTCTTTTCCTCCTCGGATTTCAGGTGCCTCCTTGGCTTGGGCCTTCGGCCCAGGAGCGAAGTGGACTGGGTCGTAGGATTTCTTGGCCCCACAATAACATTTAACACATCATTTTACAATACATTTAACATCAAAACTTCTATTTTTTTAACACTTCATTTAAATATTATTTCTTTATTATTTTTTATTCATTTCTTTAATTATTTCTCTCTCTCCCATTGTCACTCCATCTTTCTCAACCCGTTCTAGAAGCTTCTCTCTCTGATATTTGCTCTCAAAACCTCCATGGCTTGAGCTTTTCAAGCTCATCACCTCTAACCACAGCCACAGCTATAGCCACCACCACCAACCTCAACCTCAACCCCCAACTACCAAAATTAAAAAAAAAAAAAACCATGGCACAAACCGCAGCCAAAACCCACCGCAATATTGCCACAAAACCCACCACCCCAGCAACCTGAACCCGGACCTCAACCCTGATCTAAACCCACCACAACACGTCGCAGCCAAACCCACCCCAACCTCTCTGATGACCACCACCCAGCAACCCAACCACCACAACCAACTTCAACCCAGATGGACCAAACATTACAAGAACCACCAAGAACCGCCAAAAAACCACCACCACAAGAACCACAAAAAACCGCCACAAGAAAACACACAACACGCCGATCTCCACATCGGTCTCCACGCCGATCTCATGCCATCACGCCGTTCTCCTCGCCACCAAGCCGATCTCAAGCATACGATCTTGTTGTGAGGCAGTGAGGAAATGAGAAAGACAGAGAGGGAGTGAGAAAGAGAGAGGGAGTGAGGAAATGAGAGAGATGTGGGAGACAGAGAGAGAACCAAAGAAATCAGAAAGGAGAGATGTGGGAGACAGAGAGACAGAGAGCTGGAGAGAGAGAATAAAGAAATTAATAAAATATTATACAATCTTGCTACAGTGCGCTCTAAAAAATGAGAGTGCACTGTAGCAAGATTGTAAATTTATGAGCAAATACACGGTTTGATGGAGCAGGTTTTTGGGTTACAAATGCTAAAAAACAGCATCTTTTAGAATATACAACCCTTAATGGGAATGCTCTTATACATGATATTTATTCCATTGTTATTGATTTCGTTCCGTTCCGGTTGGAACGGCCAGAATTTTTCGTACTGGTATGCAAACCGGTACGAGAATACCTCACGTTCTACCTCGGGTCAAATTTCGAGCCGTTTCGGGTCACTCCGGACAATTCCGGCCGAGATGTGAATTTTGGCCGGTATAGGATTTGGCTTGTTTAAAAAAAAAAATTATTTTATTTTATTTTTTTTTTTTTTTTTTGGTGGTTAAGAACTTAGGAGTTAGGAGTTAAGATTAAGTGTTAAGAACTTAAGATATGTGATTGTGGTATACATTGTCATAAATAATGTCTTTTGTTTGTTCATTCCTTCTCCCTCTGTCATAATTTTTTTTTTCTTATGATTTGTTTTGTGGTTAAGAACTTAGGAGTTATTATTTGATATTTAGTTATTGACTTGTAAATCTTCTTATTGTGTGATGTTAAATTGATGTTATATTGATGTTTAAGACTTAAGAGTTAAGACTAAATGATTTGTATTATTTGATATTTAGTTATTGACTTGTAAATCTTCTTATTGTGTGATGTTAAATTGATGTTATATTGATGTTTAAGACTTAAGAGTTAAAGACTAAATGATTTGTATTATTTGATATTTAGTTATTTATTTATTAGAATTGACAATTTTATGTTCTACAAGAATATATATAAATTATTTTTTAGGAACCCCGAAACACCCTGAAACGGTACGCCGAAATCGGCCGGTACCGAAATATTCCATTCCACTGGACAAACCAAAACGGGGTCCGAAACGGTATTAATAACAATGATTTATTCTATGGATATTTGTGCTTGGCTAGATAAAAATTATGGCATTAATACTCCTTGCAATGATCTAATTCCTCGGAATATGTGCTTCTCCTTTGCTATTTGGAGCCTTTAGCTTCATAAAAACAAAGTGGTGTTCAAGAATTCCCCTCCCGGCCATAACCTGAACAGAGAAGCTCTAGTTGCTGCCAATAGGGGTGGCAAATGGGTGGGTTGGGTCATAAATGGGTTAGGTGAGTAATTACCCATTTATTAATTTATGATCGGTTTTTATATAAATTAATTACTCATTACCCGCCCAACTCATTTAATTAGTAACCCACCCATTTAACCCAATATAACCCAAATACCTCTAAAACTAGTTGAATACCCTATTGACTTCCAAAATGACCAAAATACCCTTAAATAACCAAAATGACCCAAATACCCCTACACTTCCAAAATTACCAATATACCATTGGACATCCAAAATTACCAAAATACCCCTAGAATGTCCAAAATTACACAAAAGACACTAAAAAGCCAAAAATTCCCAAGACAATAACATTTGATTAGCGACAAATATCCTTTTTTTTTTTTTCCTTTTCCTAATGGGCAAATCAATAAGGCAATTTTTTCATCTCTATTTTTTTTTATAAGACAATATCATGCCCAAAACATTAATTTCTTGATAAGACAATGTAATATTTCTTGATAAGACAATATCATGCCCAAAACATTAATTTCTTCACTCCAAGGAAAATGATGTAATAACATTAACTCAAACTGTGCAGGATAAAAATGATGTAATAACATTAACTCAAACAGTGCAGGATAAAACTCTATTTGTTGCATCCAAGGGAGCATTATAAAAATCATCTAGTGTTTAAAATATAAGAAAAACTAGCAGACCATTGAAACAAGATGAATGAGCAACACTAAATCAAAATGAAGGGGGAAGAAATATAACAAGTAATTATAAACATGAACCATCAGAATGAGACCAATTAGAAACTTTTGCTCCTGTATATACAGAGCATAGCACCAAAGGAATAACACACATATAAATATACCCAAGAGAGAGAAATTGAAAATAAGTAAAGGTCTAAAAGACTACAAGAATATACCTCTGGCTGATTATAAGCAGCTGAATGCTCAAAAATAAGATATAAATAATTACTAAAAAGAGCACTGATGGGACTGACGAAGTCAAGCATAGACGAGGTAATCTGGACCGACGAGACAAGCCTGCATTGACGAGTATCCACTCCACTGACGAAGTTAAACATCTCATTCAATGCCATCAATAAACGTCGTGGACGGTTACAAAACCAGTTGTACAGACCGTTGGGATAAAATTAAAGCAACATGATGAGGCCAGAAAACGTTACCCAGAGGGACATTAAGAACCACCATAATTACCCAACGGCTAGAGGCTACAACAACATATATAAAGCCCTCAAATGCCCAAGAAAAAGGTATGAACACATTGAGATAGATACTGTGAGATTTCTTTGATTTCGATACCTTATATTGCTTACTCTTGAATAATTTTCGATACTGACTTTGGCATCGGAGACGTTGTGGCAGGCACCACACCGGTGATCGTATTCGAGAATACATACGTGAGGGAGGCCGAAGATCATTTCTGTCTGCATACATTAACTGACGAATTCACACTTCATCAGTTTGGCGCCGTCTGTGGGGATGACATTTTCGTGCTCAATCCAGAAAAAATAGTTTCACATGAAGTCTAATCCAGATTCTGCAGCCTTAGCTCAACAAGTTCAAGCTCTCGCAGCCACCGTTGAAGAACTGACCAAGCAAAATTAGGAGATGAAGCTACGGCTTCAACAGGAGGAGAATCGGTCTAAAGGGAATTGAGATGACGAGGGAGATAGCCACAGAAGAAATGACCATCAAAGGCCCGCTACTCCAACCGAGCACAACTCGGATCTTCTCCAAGAGATGAGGAGGGAGATGGACAAACTTAGAAAACACCATCAAGGAGAAAACAGATCGGAGTGTAGATCGAATGGTTCGGGCAACAGATTCACCGTTCACCCCAGCGGTCCTTGAGTGTCTAGTGCCATCAAAATTTCGGTTGCCCTAGCTTGAACCATTCGATGGGCTAAAGGACCCTCAGGATCATCTGAACACCTTTAAGACAACCCTAGGGCTCCAGCAGCCCCCAGACGAAATACTATGTCGTTCCTTCCCAACCACCCTCAAATGAGCTGCAAGGGAATGGTTCACAAAGCTGCCAACATCGTCCATTGACAATTTCGAGCAGTTGAGCAACGCCTTCTTGCGTCACTTCATTGGAGGACAGCGTCCTAAGAGAACTGCGGATCACTTACTTACCATCAGGCAGGGAGAAAAGGAAACACTAAGGTCATACGTGAAACGCTTTACTCGGGAAACACTGGAGGTGGACGAAGTAGACGATAAGGTGCAACTGACGACCTTCAAGGCAGGGTTGAGATCCAGAGAGCTCGTTTCGTCACTCGCAAAGAATCCCCCAAAAACGATGGCCGGAATGCTCCTTAAAGCATAGAAGTACATGAACGCTGAAGACGCATTAGTCGCCATCAGGGATGCAGGGAGACCGGGGACAAAGAAAGGAAAGATGACGATCGTAGAGGGCAAAAGCGGGAGCGCCCTAATCGTCGGACCAATGACGGGGTCAGGAGGAAGGATGACAAGGGACCGCAAGCGGTAAAATTTACCCCTCTTATTATGCCAGTCGATAAAATCTTAACACAGATTAAGGACGAGCATTACCTTAAGTGGCCGCGACCATTGCACTCATCCCCTAACGTCCGCGATAAGAATAAATACTGCCGATTTCATAAGGACCACGACCATTACACTGAAAATTGTCGAGACCTCAAAGAGCAGAGTGAGGAGTTGATACAGAAAGGAAAGCTACATAAGTTTGTCAAGAAAGGGGAATACAGTAGATTCCGAGATGGAAACAAGGGTCAGCACGAGTCCACCTCCGGGGGTAATAACCGTCAGTACCAGCCTCCTCAAAATGTGATAGGGGAAATACAGACGATCGCAGGAGGACCCATGGCAGGTGGGTTATTCAAGTCCCTTAAGAAAGCATACCAACGACAGGTGAACAACGTCCACATGACACCCCCGTTGAAACAGACACGAACCGATCAGGACATGATTTTCAATGAAGGAGATACTAGGGGAGTGAAACAACCTCACAATGACCCCCTGGTCATAGCACTTACAATAGAAGGGTTCAACACAAAGAGGATCCTTGTGGACAATGGAAGCTCTGCTGACATCATTTACTTCCCTGCGTTCCAACAGTTGAAACTGGATCCAAAAAGATTACGTCCATTTGACTCCCCCCTTGTCAGCTTCAGTGGAGACAGGGTAAACCCCAAGGGCATAGTGACGTTAACGGTGATAGTGGGAACCTACCCGAAGCAGTTAACCTGTGATCTGGACTTCTTGGTGGTAGATTGTCCCTCGACCTACAATGTAATCATTGGAAGACCAGCGCTCAACAAGTGGAAATCATCCACGTCAACCTACTGCCTGAAGATAAAGTTCCCAATGGAGAATGGGGTAGGAGAAGTCAAAGGAGATCAAGTTTTAGGAGATCAAGTCAAAGGAGTGTTACCAGGCCGTCATGGGCGCAAAGGAGAACCATACATGGACAATCGAAGAAAAGGAGAAAGAAAAGATGGAGGCCTTGGAGATAGTAGAATTATCCAATGAAGAACCAAATAAGACGACCAGGATAAGGACGACTCTAAGTCCTGAGATGAGAACAAAGCTAGTTTAATTTCTTAAAGAAAACTTAGACGTCTTTGCTTGGAGCCACGATGACATGCCAGGCATATCTCCAGAAGTCATCCAACACAGGCTGAATGTAGACCCGGAAAGGAAGCCCGTCAAACAAAGACGAAGAGTTTTCGCACCCGAAAGAGATCAAGCGGTTACTGACGAAGTTAACAAGCTCTTGGCTGCCGGCTTCATCTGCGAAGTATATTACCCAAATTGGCTCGCAAATGTCGTCTTGGTGAAAAAAGCAAATGAAAAATGGAGAATATGCGTAGACTTCACAGACCTGAACAAAACATGCCCAAAGGACAGCTTCCTTCTCCCGAGAATAGAACAGTTGGTAGACTCCACAGCTGGGCACAAGCTTCTGACGTTCATGGACGCTTTCTCTGGATACAACCAGATAAAAATGGCAGAACAGGATCAGGAGAAAACAGCCTTCATCACCAGCCAAGGGCTCTATTGCTATATGGTAATGCCCTTCGGACTGAAGAATGCATGCGCCACTTATCAAAGATTGGTAAATAGAATGTTCAGCAAGTAGATAGGCAGGAACATGGAAGTATACGTAGACGATATGCTCGTCAAGAGTAAAGAAAAACTCACCCATCTGGACGACCTCAAAGAGACATTTGCTACTCTTAAGCAATATCATATGAAGCTGAACCCCAGTAAATGTGTCTTTGGTGTAGCCTTGGAGAAATTCTTGGGATTTATGGTGTCCCAAAGGGGAATTGAGGCGAATCCAGAGAAGGTACAAGCCATAATCAATATGGCCTCGCCCAAGACTGTCAAGGACGTCCAGAAGCTGACAGGAAGGATTACAGCCCTCAATAGGTTTGTCTCTAGAGCGACGGACAAATGCCTACCCTTCTTCAAGACATTGAGACAAGCTTTCGCCTGGACTGACGAGTGCGAGGCTGCATTCCAGGAACTCAAACGTTACTTAAGCAATCCACCCCTTCTAAGCCCGTCAAAAGAAGGTGAGAACTTGTACTTGTACCTGGCAGTCTCAGATACGGCCGTCAGTGGAGCCTTGATCCAAGAAGAAGACGGGAAACAACTCCCCGTCTACTACATCAGCCAAGCCTTCCAAGGAGCTGAGTCCAGGTATCCTCAGATCGAGAAGATCACATTCGCACTGATAATAGCTTCATGCAAACTCAGGCAGTACTTCCAAGCGCATCCTATCCTAGTAATGACGGACCAACCAATCAAGAAGTCCATGAGCAAACCCGAGGCGGCAGGGAGAATGGTCCAGTGGGCAATTGAGCTCAGTCAGTTTGATATTGAATACCACCCCAGGACGGCCATAAAGGCACAAGCTTTAGTAGACTTCATCATGGAATTCACCCACCCGGACGAGGACAACTTCACCGTTAAACACAAGCAATGGACGATACAGACCGACGGCTCGTCAACCCATAAGAGAGGAGGAGTAGGGGTAGTCGTAATCACCCCCGGCGGAGAAAAGCTAAAATATGGGGTTCAGTTGAAATTCCCAGCGACGAATAACGAGGCCGAATATGAAGGGATTCTGACGGGTTTAAGGCTTGGAAGAGAGCTTGGAGTTAAGAATCTGTTGATCCAGAGCGATTCGAAGCTAGTAATTGGGAAGGCCAGGGGAGAGTACGAAGCAAAAGAAGAAAGAATGCAGAGGTACCTCAGACTGACGAAGAATCTTGCTCAAGAATTCGAAAAGGTGGAGTTCGTGCAGATTCCCAGGAGCCAGAATGTGATAGCAGACGAAGTCTCAAAGATAGCCTCGTCAGATGAAGGAGCGGTGGAAGAAGGCCTGATGATGGAAGCCCAGAAAATCCCCACCATTGAAGAGGTTCTAACATTTGCAATCCAGAGCACAAACAGCTAGATGACACCCATTGTATCCTTCCTTCAGAACGGGCACCTCCCACAGAACACAGAAGAAGCCAGGAAGATCAAACAGAGAGCAGCCAGATTCATGATCCACAATGACGCCCTATACAAAAGAGGCTTCTCCATGCCTTACCTAAAGTGTGTGGACGAGAAAGAAGCAACGTACATCCTTAAAGAAATCCACGAAGGTGTTTGCGGGGATCATGCTGGTCCCAGATCCCTGGCAGGTAAAATAATTCGAACAGGCTATTTCTGGCCCACTATGCAAGTGGACGCGGTAGAGTTCGTCAAGAGATGTGACAAGTGCCAACGGTTCGGAAATGTTCAGTGACTTCCAGCAGAGAAATTGACGACGATTTCATCCCCATGGCCGTTTGCACAGTGGGAAACGACATCGTCGGCCTACTACCCCAGGGCAAAGGTCAGGTAAAATTCTTACTAGTTGCTATTAATTATTTTACAAAATGGGTTGAAGTAGAGGCCCTGGCGACCATAACCGAAGCCAGAATCCAGAGCTTTGTATGGAAGAACATCATTTGCAGGTTCGGGATTCCAAGGACGATCATATCAGACAATGGACGACAATTCGACAGCCAAGGCTTTAGGGAATTTTGCTCAGGCCTAGGCATCAAGAATCAATTCTCGTCCCTAGGTCATCCACAAGCGAATGGACAAACGGAGGTGATGAATCGAACGTTGCTCAAGATTATCAAAACGAAGCTGGACGATGCGAAGGGTGCCTAGCCAGAAGAATTGCCCAATGTATTGTGGGCCTACAGGACAACAGTGAGAACACCAACAGGAGAGACGCCCTTCAGACTCACCTACGGCACTGAAGCAGTGATCCCAGTTGAGGTGGGAATAACCAGCATCAGGCGGGAGGCATTCATTGAAGAAGTCAATGACGATCATTTGCGACTCAACCTGGACTTCCTAGACGAAGTAAGAGATAAAGCCCGAAGCAGAATGAAGGAATATCAACGGAAGATGACTGACTACTACAACAAGAGAGTAAAGCTCAGGCAACTTGAGATTGGTGACCTCGTCCTCCGTAAAGTAACCCCAGCTACCAGGAATCCTTCTCAAGGGAAACTCGGCCCCACGTGGGAAGGGCCCTACCGAGTCATCCACTACTCCAGGAAAGGCAGCTATCATCTGGAGACATTAGACGGGCAAAGACTCCCCAGGCCATGGAACATAGAACACTTGAAGAAATACCATCAATGAACTCAATTGTGAAATGTATTCATTATCCCTTGTTGGAACTAATAAATGAGTTATTCAGCTAACGTTCCTTTACACGTTTCTTTACAAGCAGGTATGAAAAAGCCAAAAAATGGCTAAGTAGTAAGATTCTGTACTGACGGATGTAAAATACTGACGATGACAAAATCCTGAAAAAAGGTGTAAGTCATAAAAAGCCAAAAAATGGCTATGTAGTAAGATTCCGTACTGACGGATGTAAACTACTGACGATGACAAAATCCTGAAAAAAGGTGTAAGTCATAAAATGCCAAAAAATGGCTAAGTAGTAAGATTCCGCATTGACGGATGTAAACTACTGACGATGACAAAATCCTGAAAAAAGGTGTAAGTCATAAAAAGCCAAAAAATAGGCTAAGTAGCAAGATTCCGCTCTGACGGATGTAAACTACTGACGATGACAAATCCTGAAAAAATGTGCAAGTCATAAAAAGCCAAAAAATAGGCTAAGTCGTAAGATTCCGCTCCGACGGATGTAAGCTACTGACGATGACCAAATCTTGGAAAAAGAGTATAAGTCATAAAAAGCCAAAAAAATGGCTAAGTAGTAAGATTTCGTTCTGATGGATGTAAACTACTGACGACCACAAAATTATGCCGTGACGAATATAAACTACTGACGCTCATCGTTCCAAAGAGGGTGTGTCTCACAGAAACGAAAAATGCTAGTGAAGAGAAGGAAATAGAAGGGCTTCACCAAACACATCACATGTGCAACTAAAAGCATATAACTTGTAAACATAGGGAAGATGCAAGAAGTAAATGAAAACTACCATTGTTTCCTTACAAACCCATAAACACTGGGCTTAAATATTGTTCCCCAAAAAAAAAAGAAAAATGTTTCTGAATAAGATTTACAAAAAAAGGCCACAACGGGCAATGATCAACAGACAAAAGAAATATTTCTGTTAAAACCTAAGTAACAGGTTCAGGCTTCAGAAGCTGGAGGGGCATCAACGGCAGCAGCATCGTCAACAGGGGCATTTCCTGGAGCGTCATCAGCAGGGACCACGGACAGAGCAGCTTCGTCAGCGGCCATCTCTTTGTCCACTTCTTCCAAGTCCAGGTTTCCAATGTCAACGCCAGTTGGATGCTTGACCATATATCTTCGAAGAAGTTCAAAGCCTTTAAAATACCAACTGAAGAGCACAGTATTGTACTCGTCAGTGGTTTGAAAGGCCTCAACGGACCTAGCCGCGATGGTCTTCAACGATTCCTTAGAGCTTTGAAGCTGCTCATCCTTCTCCAGGTTCAGCTGGCGCTCAACTCTGAGGTCGTCACCCAAAACCTTGACCTTCTCCTTCAAAGTAGTAGCTTCGTCCATGGAATCAATGAGGTTCTTCTTCAGCTTAAAGTTTTCACTTTCCAAGGCTTGCACCTTTGACGAAAGAGATGCCAGCTTAGCCTCTTGAGTAAGATACTCAGAAGCGATATGTAAGCTTTCTCCCAAAACCTGAAAAGAAATACCAAGTCTTCAGCAAAAAAAAAAAGAGAGGGTTGCTCACGAAAAAAGTAAAAGCACTTCACCTGAACAAGCTTATGGACGTGGCCACCAGCGACTGTATTAAAGGGGACCCCAGAGAAAGCCTTCAGATCATCAGCCATCACGATGCTATGGGCCCTTTCAACTGCCAGCCTCTCATCCCCCCAGATTGTAGAACGACAAGCATCCCCTTTCTCCTTCTCCTTCTCCGTCAGGCGTGGCCTTTTGGAGACGGGCGTAGGAAGCTCCTCCACTGAAGTAGACGGAGAAGCGGTCCTCGTCGTCTCAGTGCCGGAGACAAGGGGAGTGACGGAGGCTGGCGGGGTGGCAGAAGTACCCCTCCCTACTACATGCACGGTCTTTTTTCCTATATTCGATAAGGGCTCGTCCTTCTTTGCCCTCATCTTCGCATACATATCTTTATTGAATTTTGACATAATTTCTGTCAAAAGAAGAACATTAATCCTGAATAAAAGCACAAGAAAGAAAGGAAATCAATACTGACGAAGCTGGAACTTACTCTTTTTTCCTTCTATACCAAGATTTCTCAAGACAAAAGCAGAGGGCTCAGGCCCGAGGCAGTAGAACGCAAGAGTTCTAGGATCAATGAGATCGTCCTAGCTCTCGATTGTCTGCGCGTACTCGATAGCCTTCTGCACACGTTCTCTATACCTGCTCTTAAGCTTTGGTTGTCTCTTGACTAAAAAAAAAAAAAAAAGTTTAGCAGCCATAATTGTAAGCACAACAGAATTCAAGAAACGAAGAGGAAATATTGACGCACCTAAAGTCTAACCTCGGGAGATCACCCCATAACTCGCCCGAGGGTGTCTCAAAATCGTCCCAAGACACAAAGAAGAACCTGGACTTCCAGTACCTGAAAGAGGACGGCAAACCCTTGACGATCCTAGTCCTTCTTTCCCAGGGCACCAGTTCATAATACCCATGCTCTTTAGATACCTTCAGACGGTAAAGGTAAACAAGCTCGTCAACCCTAAGCATGTCCCCGTCATTGGCCGCCAGCCAAATCCCCATACAGCTCACCAGAATCCTCCACGAGTTGGGCATTAGCTGCCCGGGAGCAATACCAAAACGGTCCAAAAGCTCCATGAGGAAGGGATGGACCAGGAACCTCAATCCACAGACGAAGGCAGATTCATAGAAGCATACCTCCCCGGGAAAGAAGTGACAGGCCCGATCCCCCTCACCAGGTAGACGAACCCTAACCCTATCTGGAAATTGAAATTTATCCCTAAATCTACCCAGTGTTTCCGCGTCCAACCCACACTCCTCCTCTAGAGCATAAAAAGCCCTAACCTCTCGGGGATTGGAAAGGGCTGTATCCTCCTCTACTGGGTTATCGCTAGACGATAACCCAGTCTCGAGCTCACTAGACCTGATCTCTGACATCGTCCTACCCTCCTTCACTAAATTTTCAAACCAATCAACTGATTGACGCAGCAGAGGCAGTAAATCAACCAACGCAACGGCCAAACTACTGCCCTCGTAAACAAAATTTTCAAGGTGTGGAAAAGTTCCTAAAGCCCCCCCTAATCGAGCAAAAAGAAATGAAATCGAAGGGCAATCTAATCTAACCTCAGAGCTATTGAACATGGGAAGCTAGAAAACGCAGAAAACAAAGAAGAATCTAAGATACCCCAAAGCCAAAAAGAAGCCAAACAGAAGAAAAACAGCAAGGAAAGAAGAAATGGAAGATCAGAAATTTACAACAATGCGAATAGGCAAGATAAAAAGAAGCGAAAAGAAGAACATACCTTGAAGAAGAAAACTGTTGCACTGCGCAGGGAAAAATCGCTGAGAAGAGAGGTAAAGAAGAAGAGGGCCAGAGCAATAATTGAGGTGTTTTTTCGAAAAAGTGAGAAGGGAAAGATGAGAAGAGGGAAAGTTTAAAACCAAGGATTGGGAAGCTAAAAAACCAGCGGGAAAATCAATGAAACCCATCATATGAAACATTAACTCCCCCAATCAAAATGCGCCACGTAGGCCACAACCCAAAAGGAGCCGCCGCAACGCATTTAATACGGCTCAAAAACCCAACCGCTTACAACTCAGAAACCTTTCATCTTCCTTGGTCAACACGACATGTCATGACGACCACGGAATCCGGGGGCAACTGATGGGACTGACGAAGTCAAGCATAGACGAGGTAATCTGGACCGACGAGACAAGCCTGCATTGACGAGTATCCACTCCACTGACGAAGTTAAACATCTCATTCAATGCCATCAATAAACGTCGTGGACGGTTACAAAACCAGTTGTACAGACCGTTGGGATAAAATTAAAGCAACATGATGAGGCCAGAAAATGTTACCCAGAGGGACATTAAGAACCACCATAATTACCCAACGGCTAGAGGCTACAACAACATATATAAAGCCCTCAAATGCCCAAGAAAAAGGTATGAACACATTGAGATAGATACTGTGAGATTTCTTTGATTTCGATACCTTATATTGCTTACTCTTGAATAATTTTCGATACTGACTTTGGCATCGGAGACGTTGTGGCAGGCACCACACCGGTGACCGTATTCGAGAATACATACGTGAGGGAGGCCGAAGATCATTTCTGTCTACATACATTAACTGACGAATTCACACTTCATCACAAAGGATTAAATATCCTCCACATTTGGTAATGAAGAGAGCACAATTCAGTTCATAGCTCCAGTAGTCACCAATTTCTTGCATTAAGAGAGTCCACTGCACTAATCTAAAAAGGGAGAAGAAAGGAGGCGAGCTAACAGCTGAACAAGAGACTAAAGTTGTTTTTTCACATTCCTGCAAAAATGCACTAACAACTAAACAACATATCTATATGAATTTTAAAACCTTTACTTTGCAAAAACAGAGTTGTTCACTAGACTTTTCTATTTCCAACTTAGCTCAACAACGAAACAAACTAATTGAACATAAAAAAATCATAATAACAACTTATGAGAAGGGCACCACTAAAATCTTTGATAAATGGCTTTTAACATCCTCAATCAACCAAAAAACGACCCTAATGAATCTACAACTCATTGTAGCAAGTAAATTCACCAAAACATTGCTCTGCTAGCTATTTGAACGTGAGTTAAAGGACTAAAGTTTAATTTTTTAGCATCTCATTTATTAACAATGTAAGCGCTTAAACTTTGCAACTCAACAGTGAACAAATTCTCTTTAGTCACTAAAGCTTGAAACTGAAATTTAGTAACAAAAGAAATTCATTTTGGAACTTATGCAGCATAAAGTTTCTACTTACGTCCAATTGTTCCAATATCTTCATCAGTTGGCTATATGGCTAAAAAAAACCATCAACTCCCTGCACCACAAAGGCACAATTTTAGATCCTGCACCACTAATCCCTACTGATATGATTCTTTCCTTATAAGCTTCCACTACATGAAGATATAATGAGAATTTTAAATATATTCATCATGTGGTCCAACATTCTCTTTAAAAGTTAGTGCACATATAAATCATTGCTAAGAATTGAACAAACGCAGCTCAAAAACAAACTGTTAGTCACTGTAAGTATTTCCCCCAACTAATGACATTATTTTTAACTTACCACCCAATTTAACAGTTATGGGGTTCACCTTGAGTTAAGGACACTTTCATACTGAAGAGCAACAAAGCTTCACTATCATCTCCTAATCTATCCTTGTTAAATTTCTTAGGCTATGAACAATCTACTTCTAAAGTCATTCAAAGAACAATCATACTTTTTATTTTTACCCACCTGATTGCCACAGATTATAAAAACAGGATTATGGATCAAATACCATTAATATCACTAGTAAATTGTTGGAAAAACTGGTTTTGCATCTCATACAAAACTCACAGTGGAAGCAACACAAGGATCTACTTTATTCATGAGAGATAACATGTAACCTTTAATTCTAGAACAAAGAAGAGAAAGCGTACCTTGGTGCAGTAAAATTCAAAAACAGACTTGAGAATACCTTCAATCTTCATCCCAATTTCACATGGTGCTCAAGATGAGTGGTCTCTCAATCAGTTCTTGCATACATTAATTTTCCTTTGGAAAAGTGTATTCCAAAAAACCTGTAGAGAAAAACTGTTTTCTCTTCTTTTAATCATACGTACGTTTTAGTTGTCTTAACAGTTACTTTATTTAATAACTCTTATTAAATAAAAACTAATTATCTAATTGGGCTTAAGTGTGTGGCTTGGGATGGGACCAAAGGGACTAATAAGACTCTAGCTCCAATGTGTTTCAGACTTATCTGTCAACTTTTGACAAGCCCAAAGTTACCATTAACTATATAACAAGTACCACTATAGAAATATAATTGCTCTCTAGGCCTTATTAATAAATTATTTCCCAAGACTCTAATATGATATCATTTGACCCCTCCATGAAATATCCATAGTGAATAAAGTCATAATAAACTGTCACTTTATAAACAACTATTTTATTCCTTGAGTACCTAGTTTAATCTTTTTATTCATATTTATTAAATCTAATTTCAATAAATATAAACTTTAGTAACTATTTACTAAAGTGGCCAGCCCTGTATAACCAGTTTCCATTAAACTTATCTCAAGGGGATATTTCGTGTCTCTATAGAAAGAGATTATGGATTCCATATTGAGAATATGTGTTCCCTTAACACTACGTGTGGTTACCCAACATACTGAGATTTTGACCGTTAAACTAGATCTTACTCCTGATATATCAAAGTAACCTACATTAATTTCATGATTAGGTTCACTAACCTCTCAGGATTGAGGGTCTATAAAATTATAAGTCGTGAGATTAATTATTCAGGTGACAGTTGTTAATTGAATTATTAATCTCACAACGGTCCAGTTCGATATGTCTTACACACTTAAGACATATCAACACATCAACTAGAAGTCTCCACTTCCATGATCAAGACAAACCATCTTAGTTGATGCGTTATAGTCTTCGCAGATGAAACGTCTAATTTCATCACTGACTACGAACTATATTTTGAGTTTACAAGGAATGTGTGATTTATATCTTCTGATTTATATCTTTTGGGTGTGAGAATGAGTGTTTCCCTAGCATTACTCCACTTAATGTGGACAATTTTATTTATTTAATTCAGGCAAAATATTATATTTTAAATTTTTTAAAATAAAAAAGGAGTGGAAATATAAATAATTTAATAATATATATGAGGGATGTGGCTGAATTTAAATGTTAAATAAAATGATATAAGAAAAAAAATAAAAATAAAATACATAACAATAAACGCTAACTTATCCAAATAATTCTATGTAATATAATAATAGTACATTCTTATATACTATTTTTAATTATTTATAATGCAATATGATAATATTTAACAATCAAAGTCATAAAGAAAAAAAAAAAAAAAAAAAAAAACCTTAAAACACAAAACTAAATCCCATCAACCAAAATAGAGTCCTAAAGAATACAAAACTTTATCAAGCTAAAATAGAGATGCAAGAAAAATCAAAATCAAAATCAAAATCCACCAAAAAATTGAGGGAGAAAGAGTGGGAAATAACCACTTTTTTGTGAGAGAAAATTATGTAAAGAATGGAAGAGCGAATGACAAATTTATACTAAGAGGATGATAATAAAAAACAAAATAAAGTAAGATAAAAGAAAAGAGGAAGAGTGATATCAAGGTAGAATGTTTGGGGAGATGAAAAGGTAAAGAGAATGAGAAAGGTTGGAGAAAGTGTAAATGTTAAAAAAAAAATGAGTACAATTTGATAAGCACAATTTTCTTTTATTTGAATTTAAGTAAAATATTACATTTTTTATTTTTTAAAACAAAAAGAGAGAGAGAAAATATAAATAATTTAATGATAAGGAGGATGTGGTTGAATTTCAATATTGAATAAAATAGAAGAGAAGAAAAAAATAAGATAAATTAAAGGATATAACAATAAAGACTAAATTATCCAAATTATGCTATGTAATGGAATACTATTTTATTTTTATCTACTATCTTTAATTTTTTATAATGTAATTGAATAAAATTTAACAATCAAAGAGCAAAATAATAATAATAATAACTTAAAACACAAAACTAAATCGTATCAACCTAAATTAGAGTTCTTAAAAACTATGCAAAGAATGGAAAAGAGTGACAAATTTATAGTAAGAGGGAAGGGATAAGAAGAGACAAATAAAGGAAGATGAAGGGAAAGATGAATAACAATATTAAAGTAGAGGGTAGTGGGGAGATGAAAATGTAAGGGAAGAAGAAATGTTGAAGAAAGTGTAAATATTTAAAAAATAAGTGAATGTAAAAAAAATTATAGGGAAATTGGAAATAAAAAAGAAATATATATATATATATATATATATAGATGTTAAAACTGACAAAGATGAATATGTAAAGTCAATAATATATATTGTAAAAAAATAAGAATAAATAATAAATAATAATTATGTGACGATAAGGTAGCGCAAAAGGAGCTCAACAGCAATAAATGCTTAGTCGGGCTAAATACAAATTCCTCAACTGAAGCCCACAACAAAGTCCATTCATATTACCATTGTCACTTGCAGGCAAGTTGGTACCTAATTTGTAAGTAACCTATTACTCGGGGGTTCGAGCCCCCACATTTACTTAGCAAAAAAAGAAAAAAAGTCCATTCATATTATCAAAAAAAAAAAAAAAAGTCCATTCATAAACGGAGTACAGATTTTCAAAATCTGACTCCAAATTCAAGGATCATTTTATGGTATACGTACAGTAGTACAAATTGAAATAATAAATAAATAAAAGCATTGTACAAATTTATAAAATAAACCAAAACAAGTGTAGATTTTTTTTGAAAAATTTCAGGATTGTAGTCAACATTTAATTGCTTGTACAATGATTTATTTTCTCAATTTACTCTTATTTAAGTAGTCAAATTCATACCTAACACTTAATTTTCTCATTTTTGGCAACATAATTTCCATACTGACTTGCTTTAAGGAATCGCCAACTCTTGTCTGTTGTTAGATTCCAAGCTTTCCATTATTCTGCACACAAATTCAAATTATTGAAAAATCACTGTACTTTTAATTGAAGGGAAAAAAGAGGAAGTTGGATACTTAATTAAAACAGAAAATTGAATTTTAATGGAGCTGAATGGACCTATAGTAACTTCATACCAAAACCTCCTTCCGAAATCCATTCTAATATAATGTTTTATGTCAGTTTGTTTAAAAGAAAAAGAATAAATTTGATTTAAGAGTTCAATTGAATTTCTTACTCATCTTTCGAATGACAAACTATGTATAACTTTATATTCAAATAATGTGCAAACAGTAAAATCCATGCCAGCACTTCTGCATGTCTAAATCTGATGTAGAACAGACAGCACATGCCTTCCTAGAGCAGTAGGGGCGCAGGAAGTCACAACGCAAGATCAAAGGGGGTGCCAGTAGGGGCCATTAGGGGTAATAGTGTTGGAATTGCATGAAATTTGGCAAGTTGAAGGGAAAAGGCGTTCTGATCCAGATTCATGACTATGAATGTCGCCAAAATTTAGGCAAATTCCTTCATTAAGGCCCCAAAAACAATGTTTTTGCTATTTATAGTAATATTTGTTTTTCCTTAATAATTTTTAGTTTAAAAGTCAGAATAAGGTCCAGTCTGTTTTGGGACGACCCTTAAGGTCAGTAGTTTATGATTCTGCATTTAACTCAATTTTGCCATTTTTGGTAAAATTCGATAATTTTGTCAAATTTTCTTCTGGTGGATTCCAGTTTTATCTCCTTGTGGATTCAAGGAACCCCTCGTGGATTCGAGGTTTACTACCCAGGAACTAACAGTTTAGTTTCTGTTCATCAAAGAGAGCATCGTGTGTACTTCTCTTCAGGCTTCCGCGACATCAAAATCCAAAATCTGAAGCCATACTTTTAATCCAAACCAAGTATAATTATACAGTGAACAAAAATCAGCCATTATTTAAGAACCAAAAAACTACACCTGGATATTTTTGTTTGTTGATATATATAGGTAGTAATAATAAAGAGCAGAAGCAAACAAATACCATAATATAAAACTGCTTCCTAGAGAGTAGTTGTCAATAGTGATCATTCACCATGATGTTATTGAATATCAACAAGTGCCAGATTTCACTCTGTTTATTCACCAAAAAAAAATCATCTTATAATTTATATGCAGGTACCAAATCATTAAAATGAACAAAAAAAATATGAGGATTTATCTATCTTTCCTCTTGGGTCTCCTCTTAATGTGAGAATCATATCTGGAATGATATTTTTTTGTGAGGGAAAAAAGAAAGAAAACAAAACAACATAATCACCTAAGCTATTGTCTTGTGCTTCCAATTCATCATTCTACATCCAATATCAAATAAAGTGAGACAAGTTAACAACATTACCAATTGAGTTACTAAAAAGGACCAGGATTGATAATTATCGCGTGCTTGTGTCTATATATATGTATCTCCAAAAATGTTGACTTTGTAATAATTATTAGACTTCATTTATTTGGAAGAAAATCAATTAACATAAACACTGCAGTGTTGATTAGCACAAATTGGAGTGTAACTTAGTCACATCTGCTCCCCAAAACCTATATTGCCCAAGAAAATTATTCTAAACCTTCACATAATCTATTTTCAATTCTTTCCCTTAAAATTTAAGAGGTTCTATTCCCTTTCTTGAAAATTTATAATGACCATCTATTTATTTTCGTTATTTTTTTTTGTCCTTTCATTAATAATATATAAAAAAAAGTAATGATCCAGTTAAGGAGGACCGAGTTTTAGAGTGTACGATCGATGTCACTAGTTTTCTTTTGTCAATATACTACACGTCCCAGAGCACATGCAGCATAATGGTAAATTTATTATGTCTGAAGCTTAATTGGAAAATTTATTATACCAGTCATATCATCATGAATTTTAATGGTAGACCATGTCCAAAAGTTCCCCACCACCCCCCGCGGGTGCCGCGAGAAGTGCACTAAACTTATGGTATATCAATTTTAGCTAACCAATTTTCGTCTTAAAAAATATATATATATATATATATATCTAAGAAAAAAATTTATTTTCTTTAATGGCTTTAAATTTTGGATAGGTTGTCCAAGATTCTATGCCGTGGTCAACATGTAATGCCAAAGTCTGCCGTATTGATCAATAATTTTATATTTAACTTTTTTTTTTTAATTTCAATATATAAATTTTTGCACATTAAATTTTTTAATTTTAGGGTCTATTTAGTAATATTGTTCTAATAACGTAGTTTAAATGTACAGAGACTGCTAAGAAAGCAAAGATGGAGCGGTCATCTCTAACTCTGACCAATATTATGTATGTGGCTTTTTCTATGCCTTCTTTATTTAAGTTGATATATCACAGAGAAAAAACATTTGCCTTTCCTGTTTACTTTTCATTATTGCCATTGCGGAAATCCCAAAACACATTGACACCACACTGGCTAGTGTCAAATTTGAAGAACTGTGTTCCGATTTGTTAGACACGGCGGAAATCCCAAAACACATTGACACCACACTGGCTAGTGTCAAATTTGAAGAATTGTGTTCAAATTTGTTAGACAGGGAAGCCTTTTAACAATTATAATTATTACTCTATGGTTTCGCACTATGCATGTTCAGAAAAACTCTCATATGTAATATCATTGTATTTTTTTTTTATCTCCATCACTTCAGTTTTCTTTCTTTTGATTTTGATCTCTCTTTTTCTCTCATCTGGTAGTCTAATTGCCTACTTAAGCTCACTGGATAACAACTCATACACTTTGAGCACCAGTTGAAACTTCCTTGAGAGATGCAAAGCTTTCCTTCATGTTAACATGTATAATATATTGTGGGCTTTAGGCCCAGTTAGGTTACTTGTATAGCACACATATTTACTTGTACTGCACACATATGCCTCTTATATAAAGGCACCTATGTACATTCTTTCATTATGAAATACAATACTATTACATTCAGTATTTCTAACATGGTATCAGAGCCATCGCTCTGACTTTTTCATTGCAGTCTTGTCTCTATTAGTGTTATTCCAGACTCGCAATTGCTTCCGCTGTTACAACTGCTGTTGCAGCCATTCGCCGTTAAACCTCTGACGCATCTCAGTCATCGTCTTTGGTTCGGACCTGCAGCCGCCGTCGTTCAGAGTCTCGAGACCACTGCATACCGTCGCCGCCGTGATCCTTGTTCCGATTGTGTTTTTGCAGGCATCACTAAGATCGTCCACCGCCGATCTACCATTCAGTGAAAGCCTAACCACTATCGGAGGTCCCACGCGCCCAAGACCACGCGCTCCACGCGCCTCCACGCGCCGCCTGTCTTCTTCACGCGCTTCCACGCGCCAGATCTACACCTGCTGACGTCAGCCCTTGGTGACGTCATCACTGCCACGTCAGCCCTAGCTGACGTCATCACTCTACGTCATTGCTTACGTCATCACAGTCAATCGCGTCAGCACAGTCAGCCGCTTACGTCAGCAAACGTCAGCTGCTTACGTCATCTTGCTGACGTCAGCCCTAGTTGACCGTTGACTTTTTCAGAGTTGACTTTTTTGCAGTCCAGGTGCTCCTTACCCAGTTTTTCGCGTAGATTTCATTTTTGCAGTCCGTTTTTGCATATTTTGCTTCTAAATGAAGAATAAGGACAGGTCTTCTTCTTGTTGCAATAATCGTAGCCGACAATCCAGCAAACGTTTTTGCAACTTTTGCAAACGTTTTGGCCACAATATTGAGACTTGCTTTCGTCGCAACAAATCAGCTGTTTCAATTTCTGCTGCTACTGTTGCTAACACTGAGAGTGTCCAACCAATGGCTCCCGTCTCTGCACAGTCTAAGTCTTCTGGATCCACTTTCTCCATTTCCAGAGATGACCTTATAAATATCATCGCCAATGTCATTCGTACGATTGGTAATGCATCTTATTCCTCTTCTCTCTCAGCTTTATCTGGTATGTCTCCTACCTCTTGGCTTATGGATTCTGCTTGTTGCAATCACATGACACCTCACTCGTCCTTATTTTCTGACCTTAAACCTGCACCGCACCCTCTTAATATTCGCACAGCAAATGGTTCCACAATGTCTGGTCATAATATAGGTTCAGTTTCAACCTCCAACCTCTCGGTTCCTAGAGTCTTTAATGTTCCTGACCTTTCTTATAATTTATTTTCTGTGGGACAATTAGCTGAGTTAGGTTATCGCATTACCTTTGATTATTCCGGGTGCATTATGCAGGATCCTAGGACGGGACAGGAGCTTAGGACCGGTCCCAGAGTTGGGCGTATGTTTCCCGTGAACAACATTCGTCTTCCACTTGTTGCTCCTGTTTCTGTTACTACAACTGCTTCAGTTTCTTCCACTCCTTCCCTTGCACTTTGGCATGCTCGACTTGGTCATGCATCTTCCTCTCGAGTACAACAATTGGCTTCTAGAGGTTTGTTAGGTTCAGTGTCTACAGAAAACTTTGATTGTGTTTCATGTCAGTTAGGAAAACAACCAGCTTTGCCTTTCAATACTAGTGAATCAATATCCACTGACATCTTTGACCTTATTCATTCTGATGTTTGGGGGCCGTCCTCTGTCTCTAGTATTGGTGGGTCGAGATATTTTATTGTCTTTGTTGATGATTACTCTCGCTATAGCTGGATTTTTAATATGAAACATCATTCTGAATTATTGGAAGTATATTCTAATTTTGCAAAAATGGTTGAAACTCAGTTTTCTAGACGCATCAAAATTTTTCGATCTGATAATACTCTTGAATATACTCAATATGCTTTCCAAGCTATTTTGCATTCCTATGGCACTGTTCATCAACTAACTTGTCCAGGTACCTCTCAGCAAAATGGTAGAGCCGAACGAAAACTTCGTCATATTCTTGATATTGTTCGTGCTCTCCTTCTCTCTGCCAAAGTTCCTGCTCCTTTTTGGGGTGAAGCTGCTCTTCATGTTGTTCATACTATTAATCGCATTCCGAGTCCTGTTATCCAAAATCAGACTCCATATGAGCGCCTTTTTGGGTCACCTCCAGACTATCACCACCTTCGCTCCTTCGGTTTTTCTTGTTTCGTTCTTCTTCAGCCACATGAACATAACAAACTTGAGCCTCGGTCAAAGCTTTGTTGTTTTCTTGGCTATGGCGAAACTCAAAAGGGGTATAGGTTTTATGAACCTGTCTCTCATCGTCTTTGTATCTCTCGCAATGTTGTCTTTTGGGAACATCGCCTTTTTGTCGAGCTCTCTCATTTCAGTGCTTCCCTGTCTTCCTCCTCTGTCTTAGATCTTTTTCCAGATGAGGCACATATTCCTTCTGTAGCTACTCCTGATCCTCTTGTAGTTGCTCCTGATTCTGTTGCTGTAGACTTCTCTGTCCAACCACCAGATATCATTGATCCCTTTCCTAGTTCACCCTTTAATGAACAAGTGGAAGATGAACAGGTTGAAGACGAGCTACCCAACCCTAATTCTGAGCTTGGGTGTCTTGCTCCTGCTCCGCCTGAAGATCTTGCACAAGACATTCCACCTCGTCACTCAACTCGGGTAAGATCTATTCCTACACATTTACTTGACTATCATTGTTACACTGCCCTTGCTACACTACACGAGCCTCACACCTATCGTAAGGCTTCCACTGACCCTTTATGGTAGATTGCAATGAAAGAGGAACTTGACGCATTATCTAAAAACCATAATTGGGATTTGGTGACACTTCCCCCTGGAAAATCTGTGGTTGGTTGTAAGTGGATCTACAAGATTAAGACTTGCTTTGATGGGTCCATTGAGCGCTACAAAGCTCGTCTTGTTGCAAAAGGTTTTACACAAGAGTATAGGATTGATTGTGAAGAGACTTTTGCTCCGGTTGCTCGTATCTCATCTGTTCGTGCCCTCTTAGCTGTTGCTGTTGCCAGTAAATGGGACCTTTTTCAAATGGGTGTCAAAAATGCATTCCTTAATGGGGATTTAAGTGAAGAAGTGTATATGCAACCTCCTCCTGGTCTCTCTATTGATTCAAACAAGGTTTGTCACCTTCGACGTGCACTTTATGGTCTTAAACAAGCTCCACGAGCTTGGTTTGCCAAATTTAGCTCTACCATCTCTCACTTGGGTTACATGGCCAGTCATTATGATTCTGCCTTATTTCTTTGTCGCACTGACAAATGCACTATATTACTTCTCCTATATGTGGATGATATGATCATAACTGGTGATGATCTCAGTAGCATTCAAGAACTCAAGGCTTTTCTCAGTCAGCAGTTTGAGATGAAAGATCTTGGACATCTCAGCTACTTCTTGGGTCTTGAAATCACTCATTCTACAGATGGACTTTATATGACTCAAGCCAAGTATGTCTCTGAACTCTTGTCTCGAGCTGGACTCACTAATAGCAAGACTGTTGACACTCCAGTTGAGCTTAATGCGCATCTGACTCCCTTAGGGGGGAAACCATTGTCTAATCCCTCTCTTTACAGACGCTTGGTTGGCAGCTTAGTTTATCTCACTGTCACTCGTCCAGACATTTCCTATGCTGTTCACCAATATCTTTCTGCACCACGATCGACTCACTATGCTGCTGTTCTGCGCATTCTTCGATACCTAAAGGGCACTCTCTTCCATGATCTTTTCTACTCTGTTCAGACTCCTCTTATTCTCCGTGCATTTTCTAATGCTGATTGGGCAGGAGATCCCACTGATCGCAGGTCTACCACTAGTTATTGCTTTCTTCTTGGTTCTTCTCTGATTTCTTGGTGAAGTAAGAAACAAACTCATGTGGCCCGCTCTAGTACTGAAGCAGAATATCGTGCCCTTGCTGATACCACATCTGAGCTCCTTTGGCTACGATGGCTTCTTAAAGACTTAGATGTGTCTACATCCTCTGCTACTCCTCTTTATTGTGACAACCAGAGTGCTATTCATATTGCTCACAATGATGTCTTCCATGAACGGACTAAACACATCGAGATCGATTGTCATTTTATCCGTTTTCATCTTGTCCATGGTGCTCTCAAGCTGATCTCAGTTTCCTCTAAAGATCAACTTGCAGATATCTTCACCAAGTCACATCCTAAGGGACGCCTTCGTACTTTGTTTGACAACCTCAAGCTGGTCTTACATCCACCTTGAGTTTGAGGGGGGCTGTTAACGTGTATAATATATTGTGGGCTTTAGGCCCAGTTAGGTTACTTGTATAGCACACATATTTACTTGTACTGCACACATATGCCTCCTATATAAAGGCACCTATGTACATTCTTTCATGATGAAATACAATACTATTACATTCAGTATTTCTAACACTTCAGATATATGGATGTAATTCAACTCATATCCCAGCTGTTTAGGAGTTGGAAAATATGGATGAAGTTTTTGTTCTTGGGGCTATAGTTCAGGTTTGTCCTTTTCTTGTTATTATGTAATTCAACTTGTTATTATTTTTTTGTTACTTTTATTTCCAGATTGGTGTTTTTTTGCTGGAGAAGTTAATGACATTGTGCTCTTGGATGTCTCACCATAGAAGGACTTGAAACTTTGGGTGGTGTCAACTTCACCAACTTCCAAATCAGAGGTGTTCTCCACCGCAGCAGATGGACAGACCAGTGAAGAGATTAATGTCTATCAGGGTGAGAGAGAGTTCATGAGGGACAACCAGTGCTAGCACCATGCCAAGTGATAGGGTATGTATTTGCAAAAACTGTTTTGAAGAGAATTTGGATTTTGCTCAAACTAGATATAGCAAGTTTTATTTCTTAACAGAAGGCATGAATTAGAATCTGGTGGTTAAGGACGTTGTTGCTAGAGATATAATTAGAATGATTTTGAATAAACCTAAAACCCAAATTATCTTAGCTAACTATAATTAATTTATCTATTTGAGAAATAACTAATTATATATCAAGAAAGATTTAGACCACTAGTGGAATATGCTGCTTTATTATACTATAGTTCTAGAACCATAGGCATTGGCAGTGGTTGCGAACACCCCCCCCCCCCCCCTGTTTATGTTGTAATTAGTGTGTAGACTGAAAAATGCTTTTATGCCTTCATTTTTTTAACTTCAATTTTTTTTTTCTTATAATTTATATGCAGCACAAGGAGCTTCTTGTTTTTGTATTTATAACCCCTTTCAATGATGTTACCATGTTCTACAATGAACCTACTTACATCTTTCTTTTCTTTCTGAAATCTCAGCACTCCAACTTTCAAGCATCTATGTTTTTGATTTAAAAATAAATAAATAAATGGAAACGTTCACTTTTTTTGTTAGTACTTGTAAACCTAACCTAATTATATTACTAAACCCCATGTTTGTATGTACAAAATAAAAATGTTGCAGGTATATAGGATGGTTAAAGAAGCCAAAAATTTTGCAAAAGGAAGACAAGGCAAAGTGGGATGCCATAGACACAAAGAACCAAGCTGACTCAGTTTTGTACCAAACTAGAAGCAAATAAAAGAGCTAGGAGACAATGTTCCTAGCTACACAAGGAGAATGCAGAGGCTAAAGTGAATGAGGTCATGGATGCCATATCTGGTGGATCTACCCAAGCCATTAAAGATGCAATGGCTGTCCTGAATCAAGAAATTATGTAACTGTGGTAGTCAATGTTGATGTGAATTTGAATTGGATTGTCTATTAGCTTTTTTCAAATTGACTTCTTTGCATGGACAGCCACTATTGTGTAGCCTTGAATGATGTTATAGTTGAGAGAGAACTCTTTGATATAGAGTTATTTGGGTGTATTGGGGTTTGGGTTTGTGAGATTGGGTCTACACCACCTTTGTACTCTCCATATCTGTTAGTGAAACTTTTTCCTTGTCATCGCCCGTGGATGTAGGCCAATGGCCGAATCACGTAAATCCTTGGTGTTCTCTCTTGTGTGTGGTTGTCTATTTTTCTTTCATTTTTTTTCCCTCATAATATTTATTTGTGAGATCTCTTCTAGTACGACATTTGGGTCATTTAGATCAACTGGGAAAGCAACTGAGGGCAATGATCTGATCAATGCAAATTTTACTAATAGCGAGTAAACTCATAGAACTTCAATTCTGATCATGCACACTTGTATAACTGCACTAAAAATAGCCAAGAGTGCCGCTTAGGCTTCAGCCTAAAGAGGATCACCTTTTACATCAATCCCAGTCCATGCATGAATAATGTTGCCTAAATGGTTTTAGCAGATTGCAGCAAGGTATATATTGTTTGGTCTCACAGCAACATCGCATTTTAAGGTTATGAAGATTCCGTGTTTCAAATATTTCACAAGGTTTGTATTTGCAAAATTTGGCCTGTAGTATATAGCTTTCAAAACAATGTTAATTAAAGTGTAATATTTACACCTCATTTTTCCTATAGTGTACTTTTCTATGGCTGAAGTAATGTTAATTTGCAGGGGAACATTTCAAATTGGGTAAAGCAAATTAAATTATGAAAGAAACTACAAATTGAGAGCATTGTGATGGCACAAACAAAGCACATTCAAGTCTTTTGCCACTATTGCCTATGCGCTTGTCACCTTCTCAGTTTTTATGAGCTTAAGATTTCTATGTAAGGAGAAGCCTATAAAACCAATTGTATCGGGGGGCTGTCATTTGCTGGTCGCTATTGTAGTTTATGCTATATCTCAAGCATTAGAATAGAAAGAATGTTGGAGATAATTTGTTATGGGTTAAAATATAATCAAGTTTTATCTTCATTCTCATTCTTCCATAGACAATTCCAATGTTCTACCATTGGTGTTTTCCTCCAATTTCATTAAGTTTTTTTTTTTTTTTTTTTTAATGAATGGACAAAAAACATAATGAAAATAGATAGATGGTCATTATAAATTTTCAAGAAAACGAATAGAACATCTTAAATTTTAAGGGAAAGAATTGAAAATAGATTATATTTCAAGGCTGAAAATAATATTTTTTTGCCAAAGATTATATATTATTCAAGAGTTTAAATTATCTACGTTCATATTATTTTCATGTTTGGAATTTTATACAAGTAAGAAAAACTAATTTTTTTAATTATATTTTGCATCTAATTGTTCAATTGAAACTCTTTCCATTTTTAAGCAATTAAGCGAGGTGAGAGCCATAGAGAAAGCAGCTGCCTAAAGCATAGCTAGCCCCTGGTCTTTCATGTATAACAACACCACAAAAACAAGTGAGACAGAGAATGAGAGTGAGATCATGGGAGATGAGAGAATTTTTAGGTTTTTTTTAATATATAAATATATAAATATAAAATATTAAAATTTATATATAGTTAGTTACTGTTTGGTCTGCTCCCGTCTATTATGGGACCAGGACGAAAAACCTATATGTATATGGCACAAAAGGGCAACAACTAAAGAACATACGACACTGTAATACAAGTGTGACATTTAGTAATGCACGTGGGGCCTATAAACAACGCCATGTTCTTTCACTTGGTACGTATTCTATGCTTCAAAGAAATTGACAGTATTTCTTGTTAAATTTTACTCATCTTTTCAGCAACCAAACTATTGAATATTGCTTTAGAATTCTACTTTGAAGGGTTAATATTATAAACTGTTATTAATTTATTATTATTTTTTAAATACATGGTCAATTGTGTTCTGTTAACAAAGACAATTATGTGAAGGAGGAAACTGAGTTTTAATGTCATCGATGTCATTAGCTTTCTTGGGGAGCAGATGTGACTGAATTACACTCCAATTTAGATCAGTTCTCACTCAGGGGCCCAAATTTTGGACATGGTCTACCATTATTGGAAAGGATGATATGACTGGGACAATAATTTTCAACTAAGCCTGTGGCCCACTCATTTTCTTTCGGTGCAGAAGGGGCCCAAGGCCCAAGAAACTCAGTCTCCTCCTTCACTGCAGCATTACTCTTTCTACCTCTACTCTCACTCTTTCAGCGTTCCTTTTGGCCACTTAAGAAAAAATGGCTGAAGCAATCCTATTTGGTCTTGCACAGAAAATGATTGAAACTAACTAATTATTACCAGTTCAATATTTTCTGCGATCTTGCTTCGAGATTTATGGTAAGGAAAAGACAATGTGGCCATGTGGGCTTTGACAGAAGGAAATGGTCCTATCTACTCTTTGAAGGACTGGATGAGTCTCCTTCAGCACTTTGGTTCGTGGAGTTTATACTCCCTAAGCATTGGATGCCTCCAAGCTAAGAATTATCCAAAAAAAAAAAAAAAATTATTATAATTTAACTATAAATGACTTTAAAGGAGTTTTCTCCTCCCTATTATAATGTTATTCATAAAATTATTCACATGTATTGAGTCACATAACTCATGAATTTATTTAACACAAGTTTTTTTTTTAGTTATTGGGTGTATTGTAAAGTGAGGTTATAAATAGATAAAGTAATTTTTTGAGGTATTAAAAACTAATGAATGCTCTAACTTCAAAAAAAAAAAAAAAAGATCTAACCAGCCTAGTATTAAAAAAAATTGTTTTTGTTTTTGTATTTATTGGTAAATGATTGCATTTTAATATATTTAGAAATAACGATTTTATGTATTTATAATTTTTAAGTACTATATAGATGCCTATTTGGATTTTTTTTTTTTTTTTTTTTTTTTAATATATTCTAACCTCTGCTAGCTTAAAATCCTAGGTCCCTCCTTGCTTCTATGGCTAGTTAATGTCAAGAGGATACATTTTTTTTTTTAAATATCTCAAGGTTTGTATTTGTAAAATTTGGTTTTCCAAGCCCTCACCAAATCCAGTGTTATTATTATTATTATTAGTTCTGATTTGGTGTATGTTGAATTGTGATAAGAGACAATTATCTTGTTGATCATATAATAGAGATAAATTGATAATTAATTAATAACTTTGTTACATATATAATAAAAAGATCTGAAACATATTTTTCAATAAGAGATGTTACGTCTACAACATTTTTACAATATTTTCACAAAAAAAAAAATCATAAGTGGTTAGTTGTTATTGGTTCAAATTTGAATCTAATACTAAGATTACTTTTTTACCTCAACAATAACAACCAGTAACAACCTGCCACTTATGATTTGTTGTCAAAATGTTGTGAAAATGTTGTGGACATATCATTTCTCTTTTTCAATTAACACGAGAACAGTTTGAATACATAGGGTTCAAAACTAGATTTTTAGCATTAGCATTTTTCTTTTTGAATATACCAAGGTTAAAAGAGATAAACCACTTGTCCTGCACTTTAAGTAATGTAATAAATAAACACACACGAAAAAAATATAAAATCTTGATGTTTACATGTGGGAAAATTTATATTTAGAGAATCTAATAAAAAATTAAATATTTAATTATTTAATAGGATGGTAGACTTTGGCATTGCATTTACATGTTAGATTTGGCTTCGAAGCATGATCTTTCACAACTTATCCAATGGCCAGTACTATTTGATAAGAAAGTTTCATTAAAGCAAAATCTAAAGCCACGAGAGAAAACAAAAGTATTTTTCTAAGATCTAATCTATTTCTTTTATTAAAAAAAATGCGGGCTAAAACTAAAATAACATATATACTCTTTTGTAGGAAAAATTTGTAAAATAATGATAAGGTGACTGTTACATTGGTCACTCCTAGATTAAAGTGAAATCCAGAGTCCAATCCTCTTCCAAATGAACCCAAACTTTTTAAATATAAAAAGTAATTTATTCAGTAAAGAAAAAAAAATTTTAATTTATTTTTTTCATTTTAATTAAGTATCAGTTAACAGATATTAACAAAAAAGAAAAATACATATTCATTAACATAATTGAGAAAATAAATCATTGTACAAGCATTTAAATGTTGACAATAATCCTGAAAATTTTCAAAAAAGAAATCTACATTTTTTTTTTTGTTTATTTTAAGAATTTGTACAATGCTTTTTTTTTTTTTTTTTTTTATAAAATTTAATTTCAACTTGTACTATTGTATACCTTAAAATGATCCTTGAATGTTGAGTCATTGTCTCTGGGATTTTCAAAATCAGTGCTCCTTTTATGAATGAGGAATTTGTATTTGGCCCAACTAAGCATACTGTTGATGGTCATTTTGGAAGTCAAAAAGAAAGAGGGAGCCCAGCAACACAAACTGAAAGTTGGCAAATAGATAGGAAAAAAAGAATCATTAAGCCGAAGCGGCAGGAATGATGGATCATAGGTCCATAAAATAAATAAATGGATCTTGAGGAAGCAAATGGGCTCAAAGAGGCTCGGAAAGAGAGAAATAGCAAATAGCAAACCCATGGGCAGTGTATGATGTAGAAAAGTGAGAATGGGCCGCGGCTGGCCCAAAGCAATGCAAACAAAGAGACTAAAAGGTTGGTGGCAGGCCTATGAACCCCAAGGATGAGTATGAGATAATTAGGCCGGGGAAACCCAATGAAGTTAGTAAAAGTCCATGGGAACACAGAGTTAGGAAAAGAGCCGAGAAACCCCAAGAAAAGCAAATGGGCCGAGGATGCTCAAGAGAAAACAAAAGGGACACAGGAGCCCATAAGTAAGAAAACCCATGGTCATGCTAAGCCACTGGGGAAAGAATAAATAGCAGGCCTGAAGAGACCTAGCAGGATCAAGTAATTACAGCAGGAATGACAGAGTAATATGGTAGGACATGATGGCAATCAAGGAATAGGCTGAAAGAAATATAAAGCCCAATATCAAATAAGGCCCAGCCCCTAAGGGGAGCAGGAAATCGTAGGACAACCCACATAAAAGGCCAAAGAAGGACAGTAGACTATGCAGACAAGCCTCCAGATCGCGGCAAACACATGAGCGGTAGACAGATTTTGGACATACATAAAAGAGGGGCACGTGTAAGGCTCAAGCACCACCAGCCTGTACCCAGCCAATATGGGACATGGTGGGGTCATGGGTCAGAGGTAAGAGGGCATGGTTTGGCGGTGGGGAGAGGAGAAAAGACCTATTCTATGGTTCCTGCCCAAGCTCTTTTACGGGGTACGTTCTGGTGGGATGATAGACCACCCAAAAGAAGTAAGGTTGAGTAGGAACCGCTAGGTGCATGCCATGAGGGATAGAGAGAGAGAGCACTCACACCGTTGCAGGAAATAGTGCCACGACAAACTAATAAATAAAACGGCTCTCCTTTGTTTGGAAGTAGGGAGTGGCACACAGACGGATCAGTGGTGGTTGGCAAGTACACCTAGACCAGACAAAGGTGGTTAAGGGCTAAAATAGTAAAATTTGGTCACGGCAGGTACTATATAAGGAGACCCTTGTCGTGCCTAGAAAGGGAGCAAGATCACTTCGAAGAAATCATAAAATAGAAAACAAGGGTAAAAGAAAAGAAAGAAAAAGATAAGAGGAAAAGCTAAAAACAAAAGAAAGAAAAAGGAAAAAACAGAGAGAGTTAGACTGGCAGGCATGCACCAGTAGATTGATTTTCCCTCTCTCCGTCTCAAAATTCTGCTCTCTGTCCGAAAGTAAAAGGATTCCTTTGGGCACTAACCATTCAGGTCCGTTTCCCTCAAAGCCATTAATCTCTACAACAGGATTTTCCCTGGGAGATTAACTGTGTTGAGAGGAAGCGTTCTTCCCTCTTTGGTTTTGCTCCTGCGGAACAGACTTGATTTGATTTCTGTCTCTTTTGATTAACCCATATTGCCGCTTGTTCCCTTTACTTTCTTTGTAAAAGTCATTGTTATTACTGTGATTATGTCTCGTGCATAGTGATTATTTGGACATTTTCTATTAAATAGCTAGAGTACTCTATTTTTATTATTATTTCTGCCTGCCATGACTCCTTTGAAATAGCATTGCCTGCCATAAGCACACTCCTGGCTGACAAGGCATAGTTTGTGCACAAGTCGGCCCAAATTGAGTTGCAGTTGGACCGGTCTCGACTTCCCTTACTCAGAATACTTGGGCCTATTACCACAGAAGATAGCCCAGCCCAACATAACAACAGAAAAGGCCCCTACACGTACTAAAATATCTAGTGAGTTTGGACAATTTAAGCTAGGGAAATAAAAATAATGTGAGGAAAGAATAGAGGTACACATTGTTTTCTTTGTTTTATAGAAGCCTAAGGCTTATGTTCACATCACATGTTCAATGTTTTAGACTATTTTTTATATAAGATGGAGAAACAAAAATAATGCAGGAAAATAATAGAGTACACGCAATTTTCTTCTGGTGTAGAAAGGGACTAAGTCCTTATCTTCACATGAAAATATAAGTAAAAATGACTGAAATTCAAGAATTTGGGTAAAGATCACTCTCAAATTTCAATTCAAGACGGGGAAATGGAAATAATGCAAGGTATAAGGGTCCACACGGTTTTCTCTTGACATTAAGGGGACCAATATTGCTGACTATTTTTCCTTCTTAAATAGCTTTCTTTTTATCATTAACAAAAGTCATTTTGGCATCTGAGAGCTGTTGATGGAAATGGGAGGAATAAGACATAAAAACTCCCTTCTTTTGCGCTCCATGGGTTTATATTTTCCTTGTTTGTTTGATATTTTGGTGTTAGTTCAATTCTCAAGCTTCTCACTTTAATTTGATGACTATATTTCTTCTATTTTGATGCTTTTGTCATCATTATTGGAAGGTGACTTTTAAACAAGTAATACGAGAGACACAGTTCTTTTTACAACATATCTTATTAAGAAGGTAAATTATGAGCGGAGCAACATCACTTTTGCATGAATTTACTATTGACATGAATTCTATTATGCATCCATCATCGCATGTTTTATTATTATTATTTTTTATAATAAAACATGCTATGTTAAAGAAGTTGTAAAAAATTGGGAAAAAGTTTAGCTCGAAACTAGATAGTTTGGACTTTGGAGCTATCTTCCTTCATGTTTAATTCCATTTTCATATTAGCCTTACGGTTTATTTATGTTAGTAATCTAACCATTTACTATCAAAAGTGGTGTCTATTAAGTCAGCTCGGTGATATTATGTAAGTTGTCACCATATTACTAGTAGAAATGGACGACAGAGCCTATATAAAAACCAAAATTAAATATAAAGAGTCAAAATGAGATGTAAGGGGCTATATTAAATACTATCCCAAACTTTAAGGAGCCAAAAATGTTCTATAATTAAAATAAATTTTTTTAGAGTAATAAATTAATTCAGCATATATAAAGTTAGATTAGAAAAACAATTTTTTAAAAAGAAAATTGAAAGTGATGTAAACTCATTATGATTTGCAAAATCGATCGGAGACTAAAAACCCTTTTATTTGCCTACATTTCTACAGAGAGATAATCCATGCAAGAATTATTTCATCACACTAAAAGCCAGGCCTACCGCCTACTTAATTGGATTTTGAGCATATGGTCTTTATTCTCTCTTAGTCTCTTTATCACTTTATCCATTTATTTCTCTCCTCACCTAAATAGTGAAAAAGGAATGCATTCATTCATTTAATAATATCTCAAGGCTTATATAAGATTAACCACAACAAAGAAGAGATAACCACTTGGCCTGTGTTGCCTTTTCTAAAATTTAAATTAAAAAAAAAAAGAAAAATCTACTTGAGCTGAAATTTGATCTTTTTTCTCTTGTAATTAATCCTGTACAAAATATTTCTTTCCACCATGTATATTTGGTAGAGATATAGAAAATTAAAATGATAGAGAGTAAATTTGATATTTTTTTCTCTTGTAATTAACCCTGTACTTATTATTAGATGAAAAAATGAAAAAGTAAAGGGATATTTTTATAATATTCATTGCAAGTGGAGGGATAATTTTGTAACTTTCTTCTAAGATATAATTTTTCTAAAAAGACGAAAATAGGTTAGCTAAAATTTTGTAACTTTCTTCTAAGATATAATTATTGTACCATTTATATCAGTTCTCAGGGGCCCAACTTTTGGACATGGTCTGCCATTAGAAAGGATGTTATGAATGGTACGATAATTTTCCAGCTAGTGGACAATATTTCCAACTAAGTCTGTGGCCCACTCATTTTCTTTCGGTGCAGAAGGGGCCCAAGGCCCAACATTCATCATTGTGCTTCATGGTGCTTGGTAATGTAGTATGAGAAAGTCTAGTACAACAAATATTACCACAATTTTACTACGTGGCAATTTGTAAATGGTAAAATTATGGACCCATAATTTGATTTTTACCACTCACAAATCGCCACGTAGCAAACTTGTGGTAAAGTTGTGGAAAAATTTGTGTTTTAGTCTTTCATGTTTAATTATGTTTTCATATGGAGCTTGTTATTTATTTTTGTTAGTAATCTAACTTCTAGATAAGTTGTGTCCATTATGCCGTGTCACTAATATAATGCCAAGTATCATTAGATTACTAGCAGAAATGAACAACAATGGTAATATAAAAACAAATTCAAACTAGAAGTTTTGAAATGAGACATAAAGGGATAAAATGAAAAATAATCTTAAACTTTAAGGGCCAAAAATGTTTTTTAGTCAAAAGAAAATTTATTAGAATAACAAAATTAATTCATCCTAAAGGTAGATTAAAAACAAAAGTAATTCACCCAAAAGGTTGATTAGAAACAAAATTAAGAAAAAAAATTGAAAGTGATATAAACTAATTATTGCAAATAGGAGACTCAAAATCCATTTTTTTTTCCTTCATTGCTACAGATGCAAAAACCATTTCAGCACACTCAAAGCTAGGCTATATAATTGTATGGAACATACGGTCTTTGTTCTCTCTCATGAGTCATGATTGATTTATGACTTTATCCATTCGTTCTCTCCCCACCTAATTAGTGGAAGAGAAATAAATTTATTCATTTCATGATATCTTAAGGCTTTTATAAGCTTATGTATAACCTTTATTTTACCACAAGAAAGAAAAAGATAAGCACTTGGCATGTGCCATTTAATTTTTTTATATATAAAAAAAAGCCACCTGGCTTAAATTTTTTATTTTTATTTTTATTAGTGCGTCTAGTGGAGATGAAAAAATGGAAGAATAGAAAATATTGAGATGATAGAAAATATCTATGTCCTCTTTGTATATGTAGTAAAGACGATGGAAAAAAAATGATAAAGAGTAAATTACTATTATATCCTTATTATTATGTGAAACAATGGAAAAGTGGACGAATAATTTTGTAAGTTTCTTCTCAAACCCATTTGCCTTCCATTTCCTTCTCAAATTAGGAGGGAAAAAAAAAATGATGGGTTACGTAAAATTCATTTACCCTATTTTGATTCCCCTCTCTTTTGACCCCTAACCACACAATGAAAAATCATATTTTCCTCTCCCTTTTTTTCCTTCCCCTTTTTTCATTCTTTCCCTTCTATTATGCTCTACTAGCATGTAACCTATTCATAGACATTGATGCATTTAAAATAAAAACATTTTTCAATCATAAAAATATACATAATTGATTGAATCATTAGAAAATAAATGTATTTGGATGCATATTAAAATTCTTGCCTAAGTTTAATACTATTTATGATAATTTTTATTCTTATTTTTAATAAGATAGAAAGTGTGATGATTTTTGCTGAGTAAATATATGATTATTTGTTTGTTTTTTATTATTATTATTTTTTTAATATTGAACTCTTAGTATATATTTTGCATTCATTAACTCACTTGACACAAAGATTAAAAATATTTAGTTGACACATGGCATAAAATTAGCTCAAAAGTGAAAACTAATTTAGTATCTAATTAAATTTTTCTCAACTTTGGCTTTAAATATATATATATATATATAGATTTTGGATACACACATGAGTTTACTCTTCTTTTTGTTTATTGAGTTTTTTATGGTTTATTTATTTTAGACTCTATGTTTTTTGCACAATATTAACTCACTTAGAATAAAAACTAAAAAAAAAAAACTTAAATAGGACACGTGACGCAAAATTAGACAATAATTAAAATTTAATTAAGAATTTAATTGAAATTTCTTTTTCTTTTTGTTGGTTTTAATTATATATATAGATATGTTTTTGGATTATGTTTCCTCTATTGTTTGTATAATATATAAACACACACAAAATTATTAAAAATTAATAGTTGCATTAGCGAAAATGTACAAGTGCATAAAAAAATTAAGTATATAATTAATTGATGTACTTTGGCTGAGAGGCATGATCTTGCACAACCAATCCAACTTCCAACACTACTTTTTTCTAAGAAATATATATATATATATATTTTTAATTTTTTTTTAAGACAAAAAATTGGTTATCTAAAAATTACAGTATCATGCGTTTATACTGGACACGGTCTACCATTAGAATGATGGTATGACTGGCACAATAATTTTCCAGCTACTGAGCAAAATTTCTAACTAAGCCTCTGTCCCACTTGTTTTCTTTTGGTTGCTTTTTCTCTGCATGATTGTACCAAGAAAACGAATGATATCGATGACATTCGTCCACATTAAGAAACTCGGTCTTCCTTCACTGCCGCATTACTTTTACTCACACTACATCACTTCTAGCCAGCATTCATCTCTCTCTTTAAGCGTTCCTTTTCAGCTACTACCAAGAAATGGCCGAAGCAATCATCTTTGGTCTTGCACAGAAAATGATTGAAAATTTGGGCTCTCAGAGTTTCCAAGAGTTTGGATCACTCTGGGGTGTCAAGGATGATCTTAAAACAATCGAGAGCACTGTTTCCAGAATCAAAGCTGTACTTCAGGATGCAGCGGAGCAGCGAAGTCATAAACATCAAGTCAAGGACTGGCTCGAAAAGCTCAACGATGTAGTTTATGATGCAGATGACTTGTTCAGCGAGTTTTACACTGAAGCTACAAGGCGAAGCATGGTGAGTGGGAATAAAGTCATAAAAGAGGTACGCGCTTTCTTTTCAAAATCAAACCAGCTAGCTTTTCGTCGTAAAATGAGTCGTAAAATAAAGGCGATGAGGCAAAAACTAAATGCGATAGCAGAAGAGGAAAAATTTAACCTGAAAGAATACCATGGAGAGACAATTGTTGTGAGAAGGAAGAGGGATACAACTCACTCATTTGTACGTGAAGAAGAAGTTATTGGGAGGGAAGAGGAAAAAAAGGCTATCGTAGAACTATTATTGGACTCTAATGTAGAAGAGAATGTTTCGGTTATTCCCATTGTGGGAATAGGTGGATTAGGGAAGACTACACTTGCTCAATGTGTGTACAATGATGAGAAAGTCAAAAATAATTTTGAGTTAAAAATGTGGGTATGTGTGTCTGATGTCTTTGAGTTGAAAAGTGTTATTGAAAAGATAATAATATCTGCTATAGGTAATGCACCTAGATCTCTTGAAATGGATCAACTGCAAATTCAACTTCGTGAAAAAATTGACAGAAAGAAATACTTACTTGTATTGGATGATGTATGGAATGAAGATCGTGAAAAATGGCTTAGCTTGAAAAATATATTAATGGGTGGTTTGAAAGGAAGTAAGATTGTAATAACTACTCGTAGTAAATTGGTTGCTAAGATTACACGCACAAATTCACCATATATTAATCTTAAAGGTCTCTCCAAAGAGCAATCTTGGTCTTTATTTGAGAAAGTGACATTTAGCAAAGGGCAAGTGAATAATCCTACACTAAGGGAAATTGGATCGGAGATTGTAAAAATATGTCAAGGTATACCCCTTGCCATAAAGTCCATAGGACATGTGTTATATTGTAAGGAAACCGAATCTGAGTGGTTATTCATGAAGAATAATTTACTAGAAAATGTAACTCAAGTGAATGATATTTTACCTATTTTAAAGTTGAGTTATGATCATCTCCCATCACATTTAAAGAGTTGTTTCAACTATTGCTCTTTGTTTCCCAAAGATTATGAGATGGATAAGGAAATGATTATACAACTATGGATAGCACAAGGGTTTATCCAATCATCAAACAAAAACCAACAATTAGAGGATGTTGGTGATGAGTATTTTAAAGATTTACTTTGGAGGTCGTTCTTTGAGGAAGTAGAGACTTACAATGGCTTAAGATATAAGATGCATGATTTGATTCATGATCTTGCAAAATCTGTTGGAGGAGATGAGTGCAAACTCGTTGGTTTTGATGGCATAAATATTAATGAAAAGAATCACCATATATCATGTCCATTGTCTATTGGGTCATCTACTGAAACTTTAAGGTTGTTGGTTAAAGCAGTCAAGCTACGTACATTTCTTCTAACAGATGATAAGCATGAATCTGGTGGCTTGGAGGAGTCATTGTTTAATACAATTATTTTGAGTTTCAGAAGCTTGCGTGCATTAGATTTACAAGGATTGGTGATTACAAAAGTGCCAAATTCTATAGGGAAATTAATACATATAAAGTACCTCGATCTTTCTTCTAATTGGTTTATTGAAACTCTCCCTGATTCAATTACTACATTGTTGAATTTGCAAACATTAAAACTCAGTGATTGTAAAAGTCTTAAAGAATTACCCAAAAAGTTTAGAAAAATGATTAGCCTCAAACATCTTTATAATGACGGTTGTTATGATTTGAGTCATATGCCTCGTGGATTAGGGCAAATGAATTCACTTCAAACATTATCATTATTCACTGTGAGCACCTCCTCCCACACTGGTGGATTAGGCGAATTGAAGGGGCTAAACAATCTGCGAGGAACATTAGAGATCATACATTTAGAAAGGTTGGAAAAAGCTAACTCAAATTCCATTGTTGTGAATTTATGGGAGAAGCAACATCTTGAAAAATTGATACTAAATTGGTATCATGAAGACCAGGTAGAAATTAATGAAGATGAGAAGTTATTAGAAGACCTCCGGCCACACCAAATACTCAAATATTTGGAAGTGCATCAATACAATGGTGTGAAATTTTCAAGTTGGGTCTCTTCTCTCGTAAATCTTGTTGATTTAAGGATAGAGAATTGTAAAAGATGCCGATATTTGCCACCGTTGTCTCATCTCCCCTCTGTAAAATCTCTAAGGCTTAATTCGATGAATGAGTTGGAGTACATATTGGATAATGATACGAGTAAAGAGGTGCCTGATCCATCCACAACTTTATCAACACCGTTCTTCCAATCCTTAAAGTCACTCACAATAAACTCATGTCCTAATTTGAAGGGATGGTGGGGGAGAACATCTGCGTCAACACCAGATCATCAACAACAACACCAGTCTCACAACTCAATACCTTTATTTCCTGTTCTTTCTTATTTGCAGATTAGTAATTGCCCTAAAATGACTTCCATGCCCCTGTTTCCCAATCTCGAAAAATCTCTATATTTAAAGAATGTCAGTTTGAAGCCTTTGCAAGAGACAATGTCAATGAGATTTTTAGTTCCCTCTTCCTCCTCTTCCTTGTCCTCTTCTTCTCCTCTCTCCAAATTAAATGAAATGACCTTGGAATCTATAGAAGATATAGAGTCTCTTCCGGCTGAGTGGGCACTATATTCTCTCAAGGAACTACGAATTTGGGATTGCCCTAGACTAACATCTATGTCTGGAGCGGTACGTTATCTCACCTCCCTCTGTTCGCTATCAATTGACAATTGTGAGGAGTTTGATCCAGACATGCATGATGATGGCATGGAATGGCAATGCCTCATTTGCCTCCGTGATTTATATTTCAGAGACCTTCCGAAACTGAAGTCTCTCCCTGTGGGTCTTCAATGTATTTCCACCCTAAAACAGCTCAAAATTTCAAACTGTCCCAATTTAATGACTTTGCCGGAGCTCACCTCACTTGAATATCTTGGGATTTATATATGCGAGCCTAATCTGACATCACTTCTTGAGACTAGTTGTCTCACTTCTTTACGGTCGCTGGGAATTAAAAGCTTTCCCAATTTGATTACTTTCCCCGAATCGATTAGGAATCTAATCTCACTTGAAACGCTTATCATTTGGAGATGTCCCAATCTCACAACACTACCTGATGATGGCTTTCTCAAGTCTTTACGAAGACTGGAAATTCTTGAGTGTCCTCGGTTAGCGGAAAAGTACAAAAATAAAATCGATAAGGATTTTCCTAATTTGGAAATCGAATGGGTTTGAAACCACAGCAGCAAACGGCTCTGCTTCGTCTTTCACTTGGTACGCATTCCATGCTTTCAAATGAAACTGACCTTTTTTTACAATTATATTCTCTATGCTACGTTGATTTCCATATATTTAATTAGAATTAGACACTTTTTCGAACCCTATTCTTTATAGAAACAATACTATATACATATATTCAGCCCCGGTATAATTGAATTGGTATTTTGTTTAGGTTTTCTGGTAATAAAAAAATCAGAGGTTTTCTTGTCAAATTTTATTGATCTTTTAGCAACTAAACTGTGTATTGCTTCGGATTTCTACTTTAAAGCGTTATTATCATAACTATTAATATTATTGTTTTAAAAAGTACATGCTTTGTGTTCTGTTAACAGCTTCATGGAGATAATTATCTGAAGAATTTGAATAAGTTTCTGGGGCAATATGGTCATGGGATAAATCACTTGGATAGTTTCAAGATTTGGGAAGTTGATGCGGCTAAGGTATTCAGTTAGACTCATTTATAATCTAATGATTATTGAATTTTTTGGAATAGCATTGGGATTTCCAATTTGTGTTTATCAAAACAATGGTGCTTGAGCTAATCAATTTGCTTTCAAATCAATAAAAAAATATGTCTTAACAATTGGAAAAAATGAACAGGGGAGGGTTGGCCTTACACTGCTCAAAATTAATAATCTTATTCTGTTTTAGTAACTCAAATTGTAATGTTTTTTGCTCTTTTCACTTTTGAAGATGTAGAATGAATTGGAAACACAGAATGAAAGGAGGTGTATGTATCTGGGCATATTCAGAGCCATACGAAAAAGTGCAACAAGTTAACAGCTAAGAGCATTCGTAGTAGATGTTCTATAAAAAATGCCATTTTGCCACACCAAAAGCCTACTTTATTATTTTACCACATCATTTTACAACATCTCATTTATCACATGTTTTATCATTCAATCCTATATATTAAAATAATATATACAACATATTAAAATAATATTTACAACTCATCAAACACAATCAACAACCACCACACTGCTGCCAACAACCAACAGCCACCACCACACAACCACCACATCCTCTACAACCCAAAACACAATTCAAAACAAACCCATCCCATAGCCCACCAACACCAAATCGGAAGCCCCACCACCTCAACCACAAACCCCGACAAACCCACCACCTCCACACCCTCACCCTCACCCACACCCACTTCCAAACCCAAAACCTTCATAATCCAAGTCAACCCAAACTCCAAACCCACCATCTTCCCCCCACACTCTCTGCTACCTCCACGTTACTCGCTCCCCTCAATTCCTCGGCCTCAAAACCACTGGCAACTCTGGCCTCCTCAAAGAGTCCGACTTTGGCTCCGACCTTGTCATCGCCGTCATCGATACCGACATTACTCCCAACCACAAAAGCTTCAACGACCAAGACCTCGGACCCATACCCACCCACCGCCGACCCATCCATCGGAACCCATAGCTTAGCCCATCCAAATCCACCCACCTCCGTCGGAACTGAACCCAGCCAACACAATCTGAATCTACACATCACCGTCTAAACCCACCCATTGCCCAACCCACCCATCAAACCATAGCCAAAAAAAAGAAAAACCATTGCTAAAGAGAGATTGGCATGGAAGTGATCATTAGCGTCGGCGTTGGTGTCGGTGTCGGCGTCGGCGTGGAAGAGCAGTGAGGGTGAGAGAACAAAAGATGAGAGGTTGAGAGAGAGGAGAGGATTGGGGTTTGAGAAAAAAAGAGAGGAAGAGACTGACAAAGGGATGAGAGAGAAAGATGAATAAATAAATAAAAAACCATATGCCATTGTTTGTCTGTACCGTGCCAAAATTGTGAGAGTACTGTAGCATGTTGCAAAAATTTGACACATTTAGCACTTCTGATAAAGGGGGTTTTTTTGGTGTTTGGTGTGCCAAATGTGCCAAATATTTGGCATTTAGCACATTTGGCACATCTGTTGTGGATGCTCTAAGGTGATTATCTTGTTTTGGGTTCATTCTTTTTTCCCTCACGTAAAATGTTCATTCTAGATATGATTCTCATATTAAGAGGGGACCCAAGAGGGAAGATGCATAAATCCACATTTGTTTGTTCATTCTATTGATTTCTATCTTTATATAAATTATAAAATGACACTTTTCTGTTGCGCTTTTTAGGCAAAGTACACTCAGGAAGGCAGTAGTCAGTTTCAAGCCCTTAATGTCTTCAAAAGAGCTACCTTCTATTGTTGTTTGATGGTCAGGAGAAACATTGGGAACCCCAAGTTCTTTCTTGAGAGCCGTTCCTTTTCCTAGCATTGCGCTTCGCTTCCAGTTCTTCGGAAAAATCAACTGACTTCCACCTTGTCATATATTCCATACGTCACACTAAATAGAGTGAAGTCTAGCACCTGTTGATATTTCGACAACATTATGGTGAATGATCATTATTGATGACCAGCCTCTAGGAAGTGGTTTTATATTCAGGTATTTATCATTTTGTTTGCTTCAACTCTTTATTATTACTGCCTATTTATATCAACAACAAAAAATCCAGATATGGTTTTTTGGGTTCTTACATAATTGCTGATTTTGTTCACTGTATAATGATAGCTTAGTTTGGATTAAAAGTATGGCTTCATATTTTGAGTTTAGATATGTAGAAATGCTGGGATGATTTTAATTTATGCACAAGATTTTGTTCACTATATAATGATGCTTGCATCCAGGATGAAAATTGGTGGGAAATGGTCCTAGACTGCTTGCATCCTAAATTGAATGTATTTCAGAAGGATGTTCTAGTCCAATGTTACTACAGGTCCAAATTCCTCTTGTTTTCTTTGTTAATAAATTATCCAAATTCCTCTTGTTGCCTTCAATTAGAACCATAATTTGTGTGCAGAATATGGAAAAGCTTGAAATATAAATATAGACCAAAGTTTGGCATTATATAATTTCCTTCAAAGCGAGTCGATACTGCAATTAAGTAAACCTCTAATAAAAAAATCAGTGGGAAATCCTTTTTTTCCTTTCATTTATATGCTTATTTTTGTATGTTCTCAAACTTATTTCAGGTAGTTTGGCATGGATGACGATCACAACAAGGTGTTAACAGAACAGATGTTCCTTTTCAAGAATGGCTTCATAATTATGCGAGCAGCTAATTCCTTGGATATTTAATGACTTTTTAGTAAGCTATTGAAAATTTCAATCCTAAACAGGTAATTATTTCAACTCACTATATTTATTCCATGATTCTCAGTTTGTGGCTTTAGTTTCTGTAACTCACTTCACTCTGTAACCATATGAATCATAAAATGGATACTACAAATCATGTTGTTCTTTACAATGTAACTATAAATTTTTATTTAGTTTTATCGTCATTAGATTGTTATCTGGGAACTAGGAAGGGAAAAAAAATTGTTTTTCACTTAGGAAGATGCTTCATAACACCAATATTATTGAGAAAAAAAAAATCTTGAGATCTGTTCAGTTGATTCAAAGGGATTTAACACAACTACTTTCTTATATTTGTGCATCTCCTTTCTAAGTTCTCTTTGAATTTACCAAATACTGGCTCACTTCATTCTTCCTTTCTGTTTCAGGTTTAGTGAATTTATCAGTTATTGAATTCTGTATGTAGGAACTTTGAATTTGGAAACAGACAGTTTTTAGTGAATCTACTGCAACTACAAGAAGATAAAGTGGTGCAAATCTCACTCCTATCTTTATATATCTTATTTCAAAGATTAGGTTATATGGTTCATTTGTTTTGAATTTTTGGAAATTTGATTGCAAGATGGTTGAAATAGTATTATTTTCCTCTCTTTTCCTTCTTTTGAAGTTAATTCTCAAACTTATTTTTGATAGGTTGAATCGGATGAAGACTGTAGCTTGGTGTCAACAACAAGATTACTTCCTATCTTCAGTTAAAGTTCAATTTCATGGTGATGGGTTCTTGGACTTTTCAGCAGCCCTTTGTCAAACCTAAGCTTATTGCAAACGTTTCTCTTTGTGTAATTTTTTCAATAACATAACAAGCTTGTGAGGAATGTCTTTTTTTTTAATGCTTTTCAAATTTTAACTCTTTTACCTATATACCCTATCAAAAAAAAAAAAATCTTTTACCTATATACCTAACAGTACTTTAAAGCATCCATGTGAACTTAATTACAAGAACTATCATAAGACATATTTTATAGGGATTAAGAATCTAGCACATGCTAGTTATCTAGAAGAATTAGATAATCTGAAGAAATTTCTGTGGAAATCTGATTGAAGGGATGTATCGCTTGGATAGTTTCATGATTTGAAAAGCTGATGTAGCTAAAGTACTCAGTTAGATTCATCTGTTATCAAATTTGAAGAATCTTGAGCTTTGACAAGTAAATATATACAAAATAGGTAATGAACCTTGTATACACTTCTGTTACGTTTTACTGTGCAGTTCTTGAGGTTGAAAAGGGAGTATTTGAGGTACATTCTACCTTGGCCGACACTCATCTAGGAGGCAATGATTTCAATATGGTTGAGACGAGAGAAATAGGTAGATCTTTAGCTTATATTCTTTGTTTTCTGATTTATAGTTACTTGTCACTAAATTACACCCTTACGTTCTAATATTTTTAATAGAGAATAGTTGATTGGCTTACTGAAAAATTTAAGAAAGATGAAGGCATAGATCCTCTGAACGATAAGCAAGCTCTTCGTCTCACAGAGATTGCTGAGAAAGCGAAGATGGAGCTGTCATCTCTAATCAGATCAATATTAGGTTTGTGGCTATTTCTATGCCTTCTTTCTTTAAGTTGATCTCTCTCTCTTTACCATAATCACAGAGAAAAAAACATTTGCTTTTCCAGTTTTCCTTTCATCATTGCCATTGCAGACGGCTTAAAACACATTGACACCACCCTGAGAAGTGTCAAATTTGAAGAAATGTGTTCAGATTTGTTAGACCAGTATGCCTTTTGACAATTGAAATTATTACTTTTATGATTTCACACTATGCATGTTCAGAAATAGAATAACTCTCATATGTAATATCATTGTATTTTTTTAATTTTCATCACTTCAGTTTTCTTTCTATTGATTTTGAACTCTCTTTTTCTATCATCTGGTAGTCTACTTGCCTCACTGGATTACAACTGCAATTGACTTTCTCATAGGCTTTGAGCACCATTTGAAACTTCCTTGAGAGATGCAAAGCTTTCCTTCAAAGATATAGATGAAGTTGTTGTTCTTGGGGCTGCCGTTCAGGTTTGCCCTTTTCTTGTTATTCTCTCTTCTTCTTCTTTTTTTTTTTTTTTTTTTTTTCTTTTCCTCTTCACTTATTTTTGTCACTTTTATTTCCAGACTCTTGTTTTTTAGCTGGAGAAGTTAATGACAATGTGCTCTTGTATGTCTCACCATAGAAGGACTTGAAACTTTGGGGGGTGCAATGACAGAGATTATCCCAAGGAACCAACTTCACCAACTTCCAAATTAAAGGTGTTCTCCACCACAGCAGATGGACAGACCAGTGAAGGGATTAAAGTCTATCCGGGTGAGAGAGTTCTTTATCTATCTAAAAAACGGATGAGAGAGAGTTCGTGAAGGCCAACAAATCCCTTGAAAGCTTTTGCTTAGACGCCAAAACCAGTGCTAGCACCATGCCAAGTGATGAGGTATGTATTTGCAAAAACTATCGTTTCAAAGAGAATTTGGTTTTTTTTCAAACTAGATATAACAAGTCTTAGTTCTTAACAGACGGCATGAATTAGAATCTGGTGGTTGAAGATGTTGTGGCCATAGATACAATTAATGAGTTTGAATAAGCCTGAATCCCAAACTATCTTTGCTAAATCTAATTATTTATTTATTTGAGAAATAACTAATATATATGCAACTACAGAAATATAAGAGATATTTTATCACCAAACACCAAGTAAATGAAGAAAATTTTACACTAACTAGTGGAATATGCTGCTTACATATATTATAGTTCTAGAACCATAGCCATTGGCAGAGGCAGCAAAATTTTCCCCCCTTGTTTATATGCTAATTTGTATATAGACAGAAAATTGCTTTTATGTCTTAATTTTTGTAAATTCAATTTTTTTTCTTATATTTTATATTTATTACCCCTTTCAATTATGCTACCATGTTTTACAAAGAACCTTCATATCTCTCTTTCTGAAATCTCAGCATTTCAAGCATCTACATTTTTCAATTTAAAAATAAAAAATCTATGTTTATCACATGTCAACCAAGATAAAAGGAAACATTCACAGTTTATATTAGTACTTGTAAACCTAACCTAATTATGTTACTAAACCCCATGTTTGTATGTACAAAATAAGAACGTTACCTAATTATGTTCTAATTTGTATATAGACTGAAAAATGCTTTTATATCTTCATTTTTGTAACTTCAATGATGCTACCATGTTCTACAAAGAACCTACATCTTTCTTTTCTTTCTAAAATCTCAACATTTCAAGTATCTATGTTTTTGGATTAAAAAAAAATGGGAACATTCACATTTTTTATTAGTACTAGTAAACCTAACCTAATTATGTTACTAAACCCCATGTTTGTATGTACAAAATAAAAATGTTGCAAGTGGATAGTATTGTTAAAGAAGCTTAAAATTTTGCAAAAGGAAGACAAGGAAAAGAGGGATGCCATAGACAAAAAGAACCAAGCTGACTCAGTTTTGTACCAAACTAGAAGCAACTCAAAGAGCTGGGAGACAATGTTCCTAGCTAGACAAGGAGAATGTAGAGGCTAAAGTGAATGATGTCAAGGATGCCATTTCTGGTGGATCTACCCAAGCCATTATGTAACTGGGGTAGTCACTGTTGATGTGAGTCATGTGACTTTGAATTGGGTTGTCTGAACTTTTTTCAGATTGGCCTCTTTGCATGGACGGCAACTATTGTTTAGCCTTGAATTATGTTAGAGTTGAGAGAGAACTCTTTGATATAGAGTTATTTGGGTATATTGGGATTTGGGTTTGTGAGAGTGCTTATACACCACCTCTGTACTCTCCATATTTGTTAGTGAAACTTTCTCCTTGTCTTTGCCCGTGGATGTAGGCCAAAGGCCGAACCACGTAAATCTGTTCTTTTTTTTTTTTGTGTGATTGTCTATTTTTCTATCAAGTTTCTATTTTTTTTCCCCTTTCAAAAAAGTTGTTTGTGAGATCTTTCTAAAGCCATAATAATTTTATAAATAAATCTTATGCGGGAGTACTATCCAGATACCCTTTCCCACAATAGTCAATCTATATCCAATCTAGCCAACTTAGTGTTGGGTTGCTTCTGGTACTACACTTGGGTCATTTAGATTAACCGGGAAAACAACCAGATGGCAATGATCTAATCAATGCAAGTTTTATTGATAGTGAGTTACAGTGAGTAACTCATAGAACTTCTATTCTGGCCATGCACACTTGTGTAATTTTTATGTTAGTTTGTACAGGCTATGTTGCTAGTGATTTTGCAAAGTATGGTTATGGTGTATATATTTTCAATTTAATTTAGAGAATGGTTAGTTGTTAATGGCATACAAGTTGGCAGAAGGTTTAGTCTCTTCTATGGTTAGTTTATATATATATATATATATATATATAGAGAGAGAGAGAGAGAGAGAGAGAGAGAGAGAGAGAGAGAGAGAGAGAGAGAGAGGGTGAGGTTCAAATTACACATAGTATAACTTTAAATAATATTACACCACTCAATGTTTTTTAATTGGATACAAATTTTGACAAATCTACAATTATATTACATTATCGTCATATATTCTCCATGTTTGCAAAATTTTAAGGTAATCAAAGATTAATAGTCATGGTATCAATTAATTGTTTAAATTCAAATTTTTGTAGTTTAAAATAATGCATAAAAGATGAGTTTATAGATTAAATGGTAAATAATATCCAATCGACATGAAAATTAGCGTGAATGTCAAGAACATAGGAACATGTAATTCAAAGTTGGGGTTTTCAAAATATGAATTATGTAACAAATTATTGGGTGGTATAACATTGCTTAGAGTTACACCAGGTGTAACTTGAACTCAACATATATATATATATATATATGTTGCTGAATAATATGAATTATATGAATTCTGAATGGATCCAATAACATTTAGGGTTTGGACTACATCATAGGGTTTTGCCTTCAACAAAAATGATGTAGTCCAAACCAACATATGACGCACTAGAAACAACCAAGAGTGTCGCTTAGGCGTTAGCCCAAAAAGGATCACCTTGTACATCGATCCCAAATTCCCAGTCCATGCATGAGTGATGTTGCCTAAATGGTTTTGGCAAATTGCAGCAAGTTATACATTGTTTCACAGTGGCATCGGATTTTAAGGTCAAGAGGATTCTATCTTTCAAATATTTCACAAGGTTTGTATTTGTAAAATTTGGCCTATAGTATAGCTTTCAAAACAATGTTAATTAAAGTGTAATATCTTAAAGCAGCCCTCCAATTAAAGTTTTTTATGCATAAAAGATTGGCCTAATAAGATCGAATTATGAAACTACAAACTAGGAGCATTTTGATGGCACAAACATGCACATTTCAAGTCTTTCGCCACTATTGCATATGCACTTGTCACCTTCTCGATTCTAATCAGCTCAAGATTTCCATGTAAGGAAGCAGCCTATGAAACCAATGGCACCTGCAGGTTTTATTCAATTATCTCTCACTTTCTACTTTGATTCTCATTCTTAAGATTTAAAAGGTTTTATTTCTGTCCACAGACAATTAAAATGGTCTACAATTGGTGCTCTCATCGACTCTTCTCAAAATATGCATTCTGTTATACACACTGATAGAAAACATAACAAAAATAGATAGATGAGGGAAATTATAAATTTTAAGGGCAAAAATATAATTATAGAATCATAGATTATATTTCAAGACCAAAAATAACATTTTTACCCAAATTATACATTAATCAAGAGTTTAAATCTCCATTCAATTAAAAATGGCTAATTTATTATATTTTGCACCGAAACATTCATTTGAAACTCTCACCATTTTTGAGCTAGTAAACAAGGAGAGAGCAAGAGAGGAAGCCAGTCTTTCATGTATAACAACTGATATGAGTATCTGTAAAAGCTATTGATTTTAGGGAGCTCTTAACCCCATTTACATCCCGCAAGATGCAATGTCCTCAAACAGCAGGAAAATTCAGATTAGAATACAAAAGACCTCAGACAATGTTGCCCAAAACATGTCATCACAGCTCCATATTGACAAGAATGGAAGCCAAAAAAAAAAAATTATATAAATGGTTCCAAATATATCACTGTTGTAAGGGAACCATACAGCTAGGTAACAGCATGGCTATTTGTACGTCCATTACTAAAAATCATTATCCCATAAATAGATAGCTGATGAGAACTCTCAAACATGCCCATCCAATGCATGACGATTTTATTACTTTGATAGAAGATGCACCTTGATAAATAGTATAGCATGCCCAACACTCCATGTTCTGGTCCCCTCCAGCAAGCAAATCTGCGTTAATGATAGCATTGAGAGGTTCAGAGAACAGTGACTAGAAAATATTACCTTTTAAAAAAAACAATTTCTTCATCTTAACTTTTTCCTGTCATTTTTTTAATCATAAATTAATTAAAAATAAGTGATATGGAGAAAGAATTCCTAGGATTCACAGATTTGTAGAAGAATCTTGAAACCCGATTTCTACGGTAAATGTAAATCCTAACAAAAGCTTGTGACCTATAAACTATAACTACATATTTCATTTGGCATGAGTCGTAAAAACCGCCCAATAATTTCATGTCAATCCAAGTTATCAATATAAACGTAGAAATAAGAACCAATCATCAAGTCAAATACCAAGGTCAAACCCACAACTTGTTACTTTTTTGTGGAAGGCACTTGACATCGTGCCAAGACCCAACCTCTAAATCACTTTGTTGGACCAAAAAAATACCAAAACCTATAATTCCCAACACCCATAATAGGTAGAATCAAACATCTCATCATGGAAAGGTGAATAAATACAACTAGGCAACAGAGGCAATGGAACCAAAATATATAGGCGTAAATGCACTTTTAGTCCCTATATTTTGACATTTTTCCATTTTGGTCCCTACATTTTAATTTTACCACTTTTAGTTCCTAAACCAATTAATGCATGTTATTTTCGTCCTTTCCGTCAGTCAACCGACGGAAATAGCTGAGGTGGTAGCCGGAGGAATTAAAATATTATAAAAAATGCCAAATCACCCATGATACATCAGCATATAAATTTAAAAATTAATTTATTAATTTTAACTAAATAAAAAATAAAAACAAAATTAAAAACCAAAATCACTTCACAGTTCACACTAAACCATGAACGCAAAAAATTCCAGAAACCCAATTCATTTGAATGACACAAGCCTCCTTCTATATCACCCACCAAACTCAAAAACCGATCCACTTCAACTATGAACATTCAAATCCAAATGGTACATGTGCCAAATTTAGACACAAAGCCATCCCGATTCACCAAACCCACACCTAAATCAACTATCTGTTTTGTTGGTGGCCAGATCTGAATCATCACACCGAGATAGCTCGATCTAGGTTCACCCATTTTGCACCGATCCACTTCAACTATGAACATTCAAATCCAAATGGTACATGTGCCAAATTTAGACACAAAGCCATCCCGATTCACCAAACCCACACCTAAATCAACTATCTGTTTTGTTGGTGGCCAGATCTGAATCATCACACCGAGATAGCTCGATCTAGGTTCACCCATTTTGCCTTTTTAGAACAAGCAGCGGTTGCAGTAAGCTGTAAAGGCGGACCAGCGGGTGGGCGTGGAAGAGACATCTTTAATGAATTTGAACTCACTGATTGCAACCTAGAGCTTGCCCCGCTGTGTGATTGGACAGTGGTGGGTTTATGGTTTCTGGGCTTGTTGATGACAAACAGAATTGAGGAGCTGCTTATGGGTTATATATAGGTTGTTCATCTAAGTGGGTTTGTTGTTTCATCTATGTGTTGTTGTTTCTTTCTGGGTTGTAAATTTGTGGGTTTGATGTTCATCTCTGTGGGTTTGATTTTAATTTCTGGGTCTTGTTCTTCATTTCCAGGGTTTGGGAGACGGAGGGTGGAAAGTGTTACAAAGATAATAATTTTAAAAAAAAATTTAAACACTTGCCGGTCTCGGCCTTCGTCTCGGTCTTGGCCACAATGGAGCTCGTCGATCTTGGCCACTGTCTTGGCGTGGGTTTGTTGACTGATCGGTGGGTTTGGTGACTTTTTTGGTGGCAGTGGTGGTCATGTTCTGGAATTTTTGTGGGTTTTTGAGCTGAAGTTCATGTTATGAAGAAATGTTTTTGATCGGCGGGGTGGTGGTGGCTTGATTGTGTCGGTCATTGGTGGTGAGATCTGGGTTTGATTGTGTTGGTTTGGGTTTGATTGTGGTGATCTGGGTTTGTTGTGATTGGTTTCTTGATCTGAGTTTAGTCTGGGTTGGTTTGTTAACTAGGTTTATGGGTTTGATTTGCTGAGAATTCGGTGTTGATTGTGTTAGAATTTGGGGAAGAACATGAAGAATTCGATGATCTTGATTTGTGGTAGATCTGATGGTGCTCGGTTTGATGATCTCTGAGGTGTTGAATTTGGGTTTTTTCTTCTTGTTTTCATTTATGTTCTAGTGATCTGGGTTTGAGTTCTTGGGTTGCTGGGTTTGTGTTCTTGTGATGGGTTTGAGTTCTTGGTTGCTGGGTTTGATTTAGGAAGAATATGAAGAACAATCTTAATTCATGTGAATATTAGTTTTTAATTCTGTTTTTATTTGTATTATTTAGTTAAAATTAATAAATTAATTTTTTAAATTTATATGCTGATGTGTCATGGGCGATGTAACGCCCCAGCCCAAGTCAAGTAGTAAGAAAAAAAAAAAAGGGTGGTCAGATTTTTGAAGCCCACGTGACCACCCACCTACCCCTTACTTCCCCACCACACATTCACAAATATCTCCCTACCTCTTTGACTGGCCATCACTCCTTTTCACCTTATTCTCTTTTCTTTTCTTTTTCACACAATACAAACACCTCTCTCTCACACTCCCTCACTCTCCCACCGGCACCTTCACTTCTCATCACCTCCACCATCTTTTTCCGGCAAAGTATACCGGAAAACTCCATAAGAATAAGGTAAGGCTCACTCATCTCTATTTATTTGTGGTAAAAAAAAAAACTCCTAATCTTTTGGTGGGTTTATATGCTTTTGCTTGAGGTTATGTCTATCTAAGATTTAATAATAATACCCATGTGATTTATGAGCATTAGAAGTGATATTTATGTGTTTTTATGTATGGGTTTTGGTCTTGGTGGATGTATTTGATAAGTGGGTTTATGATTTTTGCAATGGTGGTTATCTAAATGGTGAGGATTTGGGGGTTTTGGCTTTTTAATGTGAAATAGATTGTGAATATAATTTTATTGAGTTTATTTGGAGCTAGTAAAAGATTTAAATGGTTGTGTTGGAGGATATTGTGATTTTGGTTTCATGGGTCTTTGATGATGTTGTGTAAATCTTATGGAAGCGACTCATAAATTGTTAAGATTTTAGTATTAGGGAGATGATATTGAATGGGTAAATTTTATAAATGGGAGCCTATGTCTTGTGAGTTAATTTGTTGAGAAACTTTTGAAGTGAAATATATTATTTGTGAGGTTAATTACTAGGCTTGCCTAATTAATTGCTTGGTTAGTAATCTCTAATTCATAGCTAAATGCAATGTCAAGCTTTATGCTTATTTTGATAGGTTTGCTTGGTATTGTTTAGGTTCTAGCTAATCTCCTTTGGAGCTTGGAGAGTTAAGCTTTTTGCGGGTTGCAAGGTAAGTAGCTTTTAATGAGATATTTTTTGGAAAATAACCATGTTGCATAAACTTTGTTTGGGTCAAACACATTTTGGAAAATTATTTGTGAAACTATGTTTTTTTAAAAAGTATTGTGTTGTGACTCTATTATATAAGATTATATATATGAAAAGCGCATCATGTTTAATATTGCACATGGGGAAATACATGATTTGTTAGTATGGAAGAGATAAGCATTTTTGATATAATTCTTGGGAATGACTTTTATGGATTTGTTGCATTATTTGCAAATTCTAAAGATGTTTTATCTTGACTTGTGATATTTGGGAAATTGATAGCAAATGTTATTGACAAGAAATGATTTTGGAAAACTTGAGAACCTTATGAATATATGAGGTATTTCAAAGGTTTTTGTGAAACTACTTGAAATTGAATAGTGTTTTGATTTCATGTAAACTGTGAACTCTTTATGCTTTTACCCTTGGGCTGTGACATGTGACTACTTGGTGATTACCCAGCCAGATGTTGTAATCTTTATGACATTGGTATCTTGGCACCCTGTCTTAGTGGCGGATTGATATCTTTGTGACATAATTGATGTATTCGTGGCATAACTGATGTCTTTGTGGCATAATTGATGACTTCGTGGCAAAACTTGATGTCTTTGTGCCATACCTAACATCTTTATGGCGGCTTATCACGTGGCCTTGGGTTGGATTTTAGGTTTTAAAAGGGTGTTTTGATAACTCACAGTAAATAGTACGTAGTTTCATGTTGGAATACTTTGAAAAAGTTTGGTGCTACATTCTTTTAATCATTCTTGTCATTTTGTTAAGAAAAATGGATTTGCTGGATTTTCATGGAAATTCCCAAATTATAACATGTTTTGTAAAATGTCCATTATCATGACTTGCATTTCCCCCACTCCCATTAATTGTGCTACTTATTGGGCTCTGTCTCATTCCATTATTTTACAAACTTTTTCAGAGTAAGCGACTATCTTTTTGAGACAGCTTTTTTTTGGTGGCTAGCAGTAGTTAGACTAACTGCTGATGGAGGCTGACTTTTGTGATGGAGATAATTGATGATGTATAACTTAGAGTAGGCTTGACCCAATTCTTTTGTATCTAATAGTGGTTATGCCTTTATTTCCACCAATGGGACAAGTTGATGTTATGTAATTATTTATTCAAACCTCCATTTTTGTGACCAATGGTCATTGTATTTATTACATAGAGCTCTGACTTACTTTGGGAGTATATTTAATGGAATTATTATGATAATTCTTGATGTTGGTACTTGATATGATTTTTATTTGGATGGATTTGTCAAAGGGAACAAAATCTACATGTACCTTTGAGATGTTTTTCTTATGCTTTGGACCCTTTCGGGTTTGGGGCGTGACAGGCGATGTGGCATTTTTTATAATATTTTAATTCCTCCGGCTGCCACCTCAGCTATTTCCATCGATTGACTGACGGAAAGGACGAAAATAACACGCGTTAATTGGTTTAGGGACTAAAAGTGGTAAAATTAAAATGTAGGGACAAAAATGAAAAAAAGTCAAAATGTAGGGACTAAAAATGCATTTACGCCAAATATATATTTGTAAAGCAAAGAGACATTGAAGGTCACTTCTAGGGTCCAACTGAGCAACCATCAACTTACACAAATCTTATAAAAGCATATAAATATCTCTGTTGCATCATACCTCAAAAACAACTAGAGTGCCACATTGACATTTGAAAAGAACTCAACAATTGAAGTGGCACATGATTTCTTCATATCATTAGATATCCCGCAATATGAATACAGGTTCATGCAATTAAGAGACTTTTTGCAATTGATGAAATTGGTGCAACTGATAATCAGTTTTTTGGCAAAACCACAGTGCTAAGGTGGTATTATAAGTTTATAACCATCAAGACAATCCTTTAGATTCAGTGAGCACGTGAGCACGCCATCATTGAAAACTTTCCTGATGGCCAACATAGCCATTATTTGTCAAAGACTGATATTTTTTGCTCAATATAAATGACTGCTAATGCATTCCAAGTAGAGGTCATGTAAAACCCTTGCACCATGGGTACACAGTATACAAATTTACTTTTATTTATTAGTTTGAGCTCTTGTTGGAATAAAAAATTTCCTAAAATTAAGGAACATCAAAAAGTAATCCACAGGTTAAGTCCTAATGTACAAATACTTGTACAGAAATCAGAATCCAAGTCATAACTTCATACTTACTTTAGACTATAAAACCGCATCTGTTCACCTTAAACGCATGTTACCAAGGAACTCTGACAGCCTGGCAATAACCAAAACTTAGTGAGCATGGGAATATGAAATTATTTAAGGGAAAAAAAATGGACCGAGTAGAATAACAACAAAAGGTACAAACAAAACCTAATATGACGTAGAACTACCTCCTCTAGACGGCCATCTCGATATGCATGCTGCAATAAGAGAACATCCTCGCAGAAAAACCTAATGAGGCTCTGAACTTATTACATTGCATGCAACCCCCATAACCAAAATAGGGGAAATAAAAAGTAGATGCCTATACTTTCAAGCTAAGAAGGCTCATAAACCTATATAGAGAAAAATGATGCAGCACAGAAAATGAGTACATTTGTAACATGACATACAAGTCACAAAGATGAGCCTTCTGTAACAACTCGTATTTGCAAACAAACCACTTCATAAAGCAAGTCCACAGAACCCTTTATTGAAGGTTTTCCAAAAGAAGCTCAACAAGCTTAGTAACCCCCTCTTCCACTCATGGGAAAGAAATATAACAAATATAACATTATACACCAAGGGAACCACTTCACCGGCCATGTTTGTCAAATGTCTTAAAATATCAAACTGTAAGGAGCATAAATCACTAAAAAGAGAAAATGTGTAAAAGGAAGACCTTCAAATAGGAAATTGAAGTGTACATGTCAAACTACGAGAAAGTTCTTTGCTTACAAAGTATCCAAGGAAACTGAGCATCATTAATGACAAGCATAAAATTATTATGTGCTCCAGCAATCAAATATCTACCAAAGAACCTACACTTCCAGGCTTATTGACATCAACATTGGATAATGCCAGTAATCATCCCAAGCAGAAACAATCTAACCCCAGCAGGGAAACCAAGATATCAATTATAAATAATAGTATCTTGTCGTAATATAGAGTTCAATAACTACAAGCAAGTCTTTCTGCTGATGCAAAGAGTAGTAGGTTGAAAAAATGCCAACACGGCAATGTTTAGAAAATCCCCAGACAATCAACATGATTACAACTGGCTATATCTAGTAGCTCATGGGCTATAAAAATATTCTTTATCACTTGATGAGTCAGATGTATCCAGAATCAGATCCCTTAATAAAAGAGCCATCTCCAAGGATGTTAATTCTTCTATGGGGTCGAGAGCTGTCTCGGAGGCTGTTAATTCTTCTATGGAGTTGAACATATCAAATAGGTCATCCACAAAACCAGATCTTCGTGGAGGGGGCCTGTGATGTCTCCAAGTGTATGAGCCTGGCTTGACCTTATGCTGGAACATAACAAACATTCTACCCATTAAAGGAGTCATAAAGCTAACCCTCTCCTAGATGGAAGTAAATTACAAACAAAAGGTGTATAATTCTTGGAACAGCATTGACTAGAAGCCATTCTGACAGCAACTCTAGGAACATCAATAATACAACTGCCACAAAAAAAGAAATAGACCGTTTGTGCCCCACCTATACTTATCGATAAACCACAGAAACTTAGAAAAACAAGCACAAAAGAGAGAGTGTAAGAGAAGAAAATTGTCACATTGTTTTAGAAAATGTTAATTTGCTATGCTTACCTTCGGTGAGGTAAGCAATTTGTAATTTTGTAGATGATTATATCAGATCTTGGCATAGAATACAGATACGGGATACTTGAAATGCACAATGTAGCAACCAACCACCTCTTATGTGGATTGGTACCTCCCAAGCACATATGTGCTTGGGGTGCAAGGAAGGGAGGGGTTCAGGTAGTAGCACTAGGATTTCTAACCAATAAAAAATAATAATATAATAATAATAAACTGAAGCAAGAAAGGAGCATGTTCAATAGGGAAACTTGGGAGGCCTTAGTGAAAAGCAAACAGGAAAGTACCACTAGTACCATAACATCCTTAGTGACATAGGGGTACACTGGTGCTTTGAGGATAATCTGGTGAGAAGGGGATATGAAATGCAGATGTCTGAATTATAGGCAAAAAAGTCCTGAGGTGCTGGCAGTTGCAGGTTATTGGTTCCTCAGAGTGCTAAGAAGAACAAGGGTAAGATGTAAGTTGTGAAGACGAGGGCTGGTATTCCAATCTGCGTGGTCACGGTGTTGGTAGAGATGGTATCAACATAGTCAAGCGAAAGGGTATATTCTCTTTTCTAGGTATTATTTTTATTCATGTTGTTAAAAGTATGTGGTTAAATGATAAAATTTACCATATCCCAATAGCTTAAGCTTTTAGGGCAATCAGTAATTTAACAGGTTCTTTTTTTCTTTCCACACTATTAATAATTTTACAAAACAAGGACATGAACTTATAACTTATAAGCTTATTTGTATACACTAATTAGTAATTTATGATTAGAATGCTACATTTAGATACATAATAATACTCTACTCCTTGTTTAGGTTGCATATATGTAGACACAGGTTTAAACAAAATAGATACACCATGTAGCAAACTATTAAAATCCCATTTGCTAAACAAAACAACAATCAATGTAAAATATAATTTCAAAATTATAAATAATACATAACTAAATCTCCTATGGTTCATCTAAGGCAGGTTTCTTCTATAACTTCAAAAAGAAAAAAAGTTAATAAATTATCCCCTGGTCTTCCAGTTACCACTAAGCAAGCCCAGTTAATAACACTCTTAAAGTCTTACCACAACTAACTAGACTACAGGCTTCGTTTTGCTGTTGAGATGCAACCCAAAACAATAATAACACTAAAGACAACAGCATCAACAACAATAATACATCAAATCATCATTAAAGATTATGATGTAGTACTATTTTCCAAAGTCAGGTTGATCCAATAAAAAATACTTATATCAATAATCTAGGATGCATACTAATCTACCAAAAAGGAGGACCATTCTGATATGTGAAACAAAAAGGTGAACGCCATAGGCCATGTTCACTAGAATGTGGAATGATGGGAGAAGGATTTTATATGTATAGATGATTTCCTTAGAAGTAAGAAAGTTGTATGATTTTGATATCAATCATTATGTTTCTTTAGAAAAGGGGAAGAGAAGGGAAGAAATGATAAGAAATTTTCAGATTTCCAAACTCGTACATCTGAACTAAAGCATAATTTATCTTATATTCTTGTGTAAAACACCATAGTGTTCAATTAAGCAACGGAGCATGCATTCAACTACTCAAAAGATAATTAAAAGAGAACCATAAAGACAAAACAAGTCATCAACCAACAAAATGCAAAATACAACAATTATAGAAAACCACCACATATTCACTGCAAAATCCCAGAAGATCAAGAATCAATGAGACATAAATCTTTACTAACACAGAATAATAAATTTCCAGGTAGTAGAGGATGCTTACAATAACCATTACACTAAAGAGAATCAAATTTGATTATATGTATAGCATACAAGTAAAACCGTTGCACTTAAGATTAGTTAAACCCGAAACCTTTGAAAAATGAAAATCGCAATAACTATTTATCTTCTTAACATTCACGTTACCTTATAAAAGCAACTACTCCCAAATGGGCAGTTTCCATTCCCAAAATCGAAGTGCTTGCAATCAATGGACCTGCAAGAAAGACAATAACAAATTACAAAACTGAGAACAACAATATGTGTTCACAATACTTCAATTGTTAGTTATCTAAATTGTTTATCAGTTTCTTAAATTTAGTACCAACACTTTCAGGAAAATTGACTAAACAGTATCTGAAAGTCGCAAGTTCTCAAAAACTTTCTGATAGAATTTTCTCAACTAAACAAGAGAGTAGTAGTAGACGACTCTGTGTTACTAGAATGTTAGTGAATTACAACTCTAGTAGAAGTATTTAAAGGGGGACACAAATCAAATTTGAAAATCAAAAACCAGAAATAGGATCACAAGTAACATGAAGATCTAGACAAGAGTTAAGAAATTACTTGAGCTTTGCCTTGTAGCTATCAACAATGTCCTGCTTCTCTTCCTTGGAAGAATACCAAATGACACTTGGAATAACAAAGTATGATAACTTACGACAAATTGGGCATGCCCTCAATGCACTATTGACATCCATCCTAGAGGTTGGAGAACTACTACGCCAATTCCTAATACAGGATATACAGAATGGATGGTCACAATATCAGAAACGAGAGATTGGTGTGCATTTGTTGATGAAGATGAAGCAGAAGAATGGCCTCAAGAAGCTTTAACATGTTTGTATTTGCAACGACTACCATATGCACAAAGTCCTTTCTGATAATAGGTGCAAATCTGTGACCAAAAAAGCCAGCAACAGTCAATGATAAAGAAAGAAGGAAACCTTACAAAATGAAAATTAATGGGCAGATATAATGAAATCAAGCTGAGATTGAAAGATTTACGTTATGTGGAGGATCCTTCCAATCATGTGAAAACTCATAATGCTCCCCTTTCAGACACGCCTCATGAGCAAAGAACTTGCAGAGAACCCTGCAGGAGCAAGAAAAATCAAAGATCATAAAAATTCCAATCATCTTTTGTCACACCCCAAACCTCAAAGGGTCAAAAGCATGAGAAAGACGTCTCAAAGTACCTGTAGATTTTTCCTTTTTGACAATCCAATCCACAAAAATCATATCAAGTGCCTACATCAAGAATTATCATAATAATTCCATTGAATATACTCTCAAAGTAAGTCAGAGCTCTAAACAATAATTACAAAGACCATTGGTCACAAAAGAATAGAGGTCTGAATAAATAATTACATATCATCAGCTTATCCCATCAGTGGGAATAACGTCACAACCACTATAATATACAAAAGAATGAGTCAAACCTATTCTAAGATGTACACCATCTAATATACCCATTACAATAGTTCAGCCTCCATCAGTAGTTAGTCTAACTACTGTTAGCTCCCAAAAAGTTGTCTCAAAAGACTGTTGTCTACTCTGAAAAGTTTATAAAATAATGAGATAAGATAGAGCCCAGTAAGTAGCATAATTAATGGGGGTGGGGGAAATGCAAGTTTCATCTTCAATAATAATAATATGACAACAATGGTTTACTAACGAAACACAAAGTTTCTTAAAGTAAATACCTCGAAACTATATAGTATAATCTGTGAGCACCATCAATATAATTTCCAAAGCCATAATATCTAACGTAAGGTAAATTATCACAAATATACCACACTACCACATAGACCGGTCAGGGGATCCACCCATTCACAACTGGCATGATATTGTCCTCTCTGGTATGCAGACTCTTGGCCCCATGGACAGTAGCCTTACCCATACCCTTAAGGTTTTTTTCTCCCCCCTCCCCTCATGGGCAGCAGAGAGAGCGCGTCAAATAGGACCTCTCTTGCATGTGGTCTCTTGACCCCATGGGCAGCAGCCTCACCCACACACAATCAAGGAATCCTCTTCCCCCCATGGACAGCAGGGAAGAGCACGTCATCCAAAGTGAAAGGGCACTGACCTAGACTTGATTCCGTTGTCACAAAGACTACAAAAACCAAATTGGGTGATCACCGAGAAATCACACATGGCATGGTGTTAAAACCACATAAGCTCACAGGTTACATTATTTTGAAACACATAGTTCATATCCAGGTAGTTTCAGAAAAACCTTAAATAATCTAACTTTTACAAAGTTTGTAAGGTTTTCAACTTCATTCTTGTCAAGAGATTTTCTATCAAATTCCCACATAACAAAACAAGATAAGCATCTTTAAATTTTCTAATATACTATAAAATCCATGATTTCCTTATCAAAGATTAAATAAAAGATGCTCATTTTTTTCCATATCAACAATCATGCATTTCCCCAAATGCAATACCAAATATGATGCATTTTCATATATAATCATATATATATATATATATATATATATATATATATAAAGGTTACGACACAATAGTTTTTAGGAAAATATAGTTTCCATAGATAATTTCCAAAAACATGTCTAACCCAAAAACAACATTTATGTTATTTTTCAAAAATCCCATTAAAAAGCTACTTACCTCGCAACCGCAAAAGCCTAATTCTCCAAGCTCCAAGGAGATTAGCTAGAACCTAAATAATATCAAGTAAACCTATCACAAAAAGCATAGAGTTTGAAATTATATCTAGCTACAATTTAGGAATTGCCAAATAAGCACTTAATTAGGCAAGCCTAGTATTTAACCTCATCAATAATAATATATCCCACTTCCAAAGTTTCTCAACAAATTGATTCACAAGGCATAAACTCCAATTTATAAAGTTGATCCCATTTAATATCATCTCCAACATTATAACTAGCTTCCATAAAATTTACACTACATCATTAAGAGAGCCATGAAAGCAAAATCAAAATATCATCCAAGACAAGAAATTTAGAACTCCAACTAACTCCAAATAAATGCAATAGAAATGGGAAAATTAGATTTACCAACCATCACATAAAAAAAAAATTTCGCCAATGTCACAAACCCATTGAAACTTTTTTTTTTTTCCTCCCATTTTCGGCAAGCCACAATTGCCACAAAATTTTCGGCAAATCCATTACACTTTTTTTTTTTTAAGAAATAATAAGTGCACACAATTTTTACAACATTTTTACAACAAATTCTAAGTATCAGGTTGTTACTTGTTATTATTGTTAGATTAAAATAGTAATCTCAATGTTAAATTTAAATTTGAATTAATAATAACTAGTTACCTATGATTTATTATAAAAATATTGTGTACGTAGCATATTATATTTTTCTTTAATTCTTCCCCAGATTTTGGCATTCACTTTTTTTTCCCCCTACCATTTTCGGCAATACCATTGCCACAATTACTTTTTTTTTGGGCACTCAACCGGTCAGGGCACTTCTCACACTCACACATCCGGGCAGCTGAGGAAAATTGGGCAGAATGAATTACGGCAATGACATTGCCATAATTCAAGCTTTTCTCTCTCCTCCCTTTTTCTCATTCTCTCTCCTACTTTTTCTTGAATTTCGGCAACACTGTTGCCGAAATTCAATCTCTCTCCTAATTTTCCTAATTAACTTGTAACAGTACCTATAACGCAAATATGTTTCAAATTTAGCAATATTTACCCAAAAGACTCCTCCTTTACTCTCATATCCTCTCTACCCAGCGCTTCCACACCACCACCACAATTTCCACCTTCATTTTCCGGTAAGATCACCGGAAAATTCTTGTGAACCCATAAGCACCTTCACATCCTTTTTTTGAGGTAAAAATTTCTAATCTTTTTGGTGGGTTTTACACTTTTGCTTGAGGTTATTTTTATCTAAGCTTTAATAATGATACTCATGTGATTTATGAGCATTAGAAGTGATATTTATGTGTTTGTATGTATGGGTTTTGTATTGGTGGAATTATTTGATGAGTGGGTATATGGTTTGTGCTAATGATGACTACCTAAGATTCATTTATGGTGGAAAAATTTAGAGGTTTTGAGTTATAACATGTGATGGTTGGTAAATCTAATTTTTCCATTGCTATTGGGTTTATTTGGAGTTAGTTGAAGTTCTAAATTTCTTGTCTTGGAGGATATTTTGATTTTGCTTTCATGAGTCTCTTAATGATGTAGTGTAAATTTTATGGAAGCTAGTCATAATGTTGGAGATGATATTAAATGGGATCAACGTTATAAGTTGGAGTTTATGCCTTGTGAATCAATTTATTGAAAAACTTTGGAAGTGAGATATATTATTATTGATGAGGTTAAATACTATGCTTGCCTAATTAAGTGCTCATTTGGCAATTCCTAAATTGTAGCTAGATATAATTTCAAGCTCTATGCTTTTTGTGATAGGTTTACTTGATATTGTTTAGGTTCTAGCTAATCTCCTTGGAGCTTGGAGAATTAGGCTTTTGCGGTTGCGAGGTAAGTAGATTTTTAATGGGATTTTTGGAAAATAACATAAATGTTGTTTTTGAGTTAGACACGTTTTTGGAAATTATCTATGGAAACTATATTTTCCTAAAAATGCATCATATTTGGTATTGCATTTGGGGAAATGCATGATTGTTGATATGAAAAAAAATGAGCATCTTTTATTTAATCTTTGATAAGGAAATCATGGATTTTATGGTATATTAGAAAATTTAAAGATGCTTATCTTGTTTTGTTATGTGGGAATTTGATAGAAAATCTCTTGACAAGAATGAAGTTGAAAACCTTACAAACTTTGTAAAAGTTAGATTATTTAAGGTTTTTCTGAAACTACCTGGATATGAACTATGTGTTTCAAAGTAATGTAACCTGTGAGCTTATGTGGTTTTAACACCATGCCATGTGTGATTTCCCAGTGATCACCCGATTTGGTTTTCGTAGTCTTTGTGACAATGGAATCAAGTCTAGGTCAGTGCCCTTTCACTTTGGATGACGCGTTCTTCCCTGCTGTCCGGGGGGGGGGGGGGGGGGAAGAGGATTCCTTGATTGTGTGTGGGTGAGGCTGCTGCCCATGGGGCCAAGAGACCACATGCAAGAGAGGTCCTATTTGATGCGCTCTCTCTGTTGCCCATGGGGGGAGAGAAAAATCTTGAGGGTATTGGTGAGGCTACTGTCCATAGGGCCAAGAGTCTGCATACCAAAGAGAACAATATCATGCCAGTTGTGAATTGGTGGATCCCTTGACCGGTCTATATGGTAGTGTGGTATATTTGTGATAATTTACCTTACGTTAGATATTATGGCTTTGGAAATTATATTGATGGTGCTCACAGATTATACTATATAGTTTTGAGGTATTTACTTTGAGAAACTTTGTGTTTCGTTATTAAACCATTCTTGTCATATTATTATTATTGAAGATGAAACTTGCATTTCCCACACCCTCATTAATTATGCTACTTACTGGGCTCTGTCTCATCTCATTATTTTATAAACTTTTCAGAGTAGGCAACAGTCTTTTGAGACAGCTTTTTGGGAGCTAACAGTAGTTAGACTAACTACTGATGGGGGCTGAACTTTTGTAATGGGTATATTAGATGGTGTACATCTTAGAATAGGCTTGACTCATTCTTTTGTATATTATAGTGGTCGTGACATTATTCCCACTGATAGGACAAGCTGATGATATGTAATTATTTATTCAGACCTCTATTCTTTTGTGGCCAGTGGTCTTTGTAATTATTGCTTAGAGCTCTAACTTATTTTGAGAGTATATTCAATGGAATTATTATGATAATTCTTGATGTTGGCACTTGATATGATTTTTGTGGATTGGATTGTCAAAAAGGAAAAATATACAGGTACTTTGAGACGTCTTTCTCATGCTTTGGACCCTTTGGGGTTTGGGGTGTGACAGTTATGGTATCAGAACTTAGGTTGTGATTCTGTAGACTTTGAAAATAGGAATTGATTTTGATCTAAGTCAGAGCATTAGGGTTTGATGAATTCTTTATTTTGTTCCTTTCTTTCAGCTTCCACCAGCTATTCCTTTTTCCTTATCTATCTTTTCTATGTTAACCTTCTATGTTGTCTTGTGATTTACTTGCTTGTTTCTTGGGTATAGGTATAAGTACTTTGGTACATTATGCCTCCTAAAAAGAAAGCATGTAAAGTAAGGCATGTGGATGAGGTTACAGCTCTAGAGCATGGCCATAGGCAAAGCTAAGAGCGTGAGAGATTTGTCACTCCTGATGGTGGTGAGATTGATGAGGTGGTAGTGGTAGACAGGATTTATGCTAGGATTGCTAGAGCAGTCCAGGGTGGTGAACTTAGGAGGGAGGGTTGCCTTTTTTGGGAGTTCCATAAGCAAAACCCTCCAACTTTTGATGGGGGGCCTGATCCTATGGCAGCAGAGAATTGGCTGCTAAAGATGGAAAAATTACTGAGAGCCCTTGAATACACTGATGCTCAAAAGGTGTTGTATGCCACTTTTGCTCTTCAGGGTTCTGCTGATAGATGGTGGTCAAGCACTAAGCAATTGTTGAAGACGGAATTGGGAAGGGACATTCCCATTACTTGGGAGAAGTTTAAGGAAGTTTTCAATAAGACATACTTCCCCGATGTAGTGAGGGACCGTAAGGCAAGAGAATTTTCTGATTTGGTTTAGGGGGCTATGACAATGGAGGAGTATGTTGCGAAGTTTGTTAAGCTCTCTTGCTTTACTCCTTACTTGATTCCGGATGAGTCCAAGAAAATGAAAAAGTTTTGGGAAGGCGTTAATGGTAGGATTTGCCCTCTCATTATAGCCTCTGGAGTGGATACTTTTACTGAGGTTGTGAAGCGGGCAATGAGTCTTGAAGAAGACTTTAAGTACAACCCCAATTCCAAGGAGAGTGAAAAGAAGCAAGGGCCCTTTAATTCTCAATAGGGTAAGGGTCAAAGCCATAAGAAAGGATTCTTTAAAAACTCGGGTAATAAAGGACAATCTTCTAGGCATAGCAAGAATGTCTATCCTGACTCTGGTGATAAGAAGTCTTGCTCTCGTTGTGGTAAACTTCATGATGGACAAAATTGTGATAGAGTCAAGATTTGTTTTGTTTGTAAGCAACCCGGACACTTATTATTTGTTGTAATCTAACAATAACAACAAGTAACAACTTGATACTTAGAATTTGTTGTAAAAATTGTGTGCACTTATTATTTCTTAAAAAAAAAAAGTGTAATGGATTTGCTGAAAATTTTGTAGCAATTGTGGCTTGCCGAAAATGGGAGGGAAAAAAAAAAGTTTCAATGGGTTTGTGGCATTGGCGAAATTTTTTTTTTTTTTTGGCAATTGTGGCAATGCCATTGCCGAAAATGAAAAAAAAAAAAAACAAAAAAAAAACTTTTTTTCCCAATTGTTCCCCACAATTTCGGCAATACCATTGCCACAATTGGGAAAAAAAGTTTTTTTTGTTTTTTTTTTTTTCATTTTCGGCAATGGCATTGCCACAATTGCCAAAAAAAAAAAAAATTTCGCCAATGCCACAAACCCATTGAAACTTTTTTTTTTTCCTCCCATTTTCGGCAAGCCACAATTGCTACAAAATTTTCGGCAAATCCATTACACTTTTTTTTTTTTAAGAAATAATAAGTGCACACAATTTTTACAACATTTTTACAACAAATTCTAAGTATCAAGTTGTTACTTGTTGTTATTGTTAGATTAAAATAGTAATCTCAATGTTAAATTTAAATTTGAACTAATAATAACTAGTTACCTGTAATTTATTCTAAAAATATTGTAAAAATATTGTGTACGTAGCACATTATATTTTTCTTTAATTCTTCCCCAGATTTTGGCATTCACTTTTTTTTTTCCCTACCATTTTCGGCAATACCGTTGCCACAATTACTTTTTTTTTGGGCACTCAACCGGTCAGGGCACTTCTCACACTCACACATCCGGGCAGCTGAGGAAAATTGGGCAGAATGAATTACGGCAATGACATTGCCGTAATTCAAGCTTTTCTCTCTCCTCCCTTTTTCTCATTCTCTCTCCTACTTTTTCTTGAATTTCGGCAACACTGTTGCCGAAATTCAATCTCTCTCCTCATTTTCCTAATTAACTTGTAACACTACCTATAATGCAAATATGTTTCAAATTTAGCAATATTTACCCAAAAGACTCGTAAAGGAGTGTATGAGAGAAAAGAAAGAAAGAAAAGAAAAGAAAAATAAGAAGAAAGGATGGCCGGCCAAGTGATGCAGTGGTAGTGTGAGATGAGTGGTGGGTAGTGGGGTTAGGTGGGGCACGTGGGAACCCAAAAAAATCTGACCTTACATATATATATATATAACTGATAAGACGTTACTTCTTTGACCCCAAAAATTAAATAAATCAATTAATTTTTATATAACCCCTACCCCACCAAATTTAGGTGTCCCATAGCAAAAAAAAAAAAAAAAATCCTGATTACAAAATTTTCGTTTCAGCTCCCAAATTTTCTTTGCCACCAAACAAAAGTCAAAAACTTCAACAAAAAAAAAAAATCTTTTTTTCGTAAGAAAATTTTTAAAATACATCAAAGTTACATGAATCGATCTTCCTCTTTAAGCCCATTAATAATTCCTCACAAAAGGTAACCCAAAAATAAATAAATCAATTAATTTCTATAGAACCCCTACCCAACCCAATTTAGTACTGTTTTCCAAAGTAAGGTTGATCCAATAAAAAAAAAAAAATACTTATCTCAATAATCTAGGATGCATACTAATCTACCAAAAAGGCGGACCATTTCTGATATGTGAAACAAAAAGGTGAACGTCGTAGGCCATGTTCACTGGAATGTGGAATGATAGGAGAAGGGGAAGAAAAGAGAAGAAATTATAAGAAATTTTTAGATTTCCAAACTTGTATATCTTAACTAGCCCCTTGTCTTTCATGTATAACAACACCATAGGAGAGTGTGTGTCTTTTTGGGTTTTTATTTTTATTTTTTTATTAATATAAAATATTAAAAATTATATATAGTAACATTCCGTTTCGGTCCGGACTAGTCCAGTCTGGGACCTGGACCGAAAACCTATATGGTTGCGTTGGATTTTTTAAAAGCCTAAAAGGGCAACAAGCCAACAACTAAACAAAAGAACAAACGACGCCGTAATGCAAAGCGTGTTCAGCATGTGGGACCTGTAAACGATGCCGTGTGCGTAAATGAAGCACGCCATTAGCACATGAGCTTTCAGTGCTGATCCTCTTACTGATAATTAAACGATTTTATTAAACATTATCTATCAAGATAGATAATGTTTAATAAAATCATTTAATTATTAGTATGTTGGAGATAATTTGAATTTGGATCATTTGATGTTTTAGATCATGAGAAACTATTACTTATTTAAAAAAAAGCTTATATTGTAAATCTTTATCTGATTCTTTAAAAAAAAAAAAAAAAAAACTTTTTCTCTATATATTAAGAGGATTCAAAAAGTTAGTTATGCATTTAGAAAATGTCAAAAATACCCTTAAACTAATTAGATAATCTTTATTCTTAAAAAATAAAAAATAGGGTTAAAATTGTAATTCAATAAAATCTAAAAAAAAAAAACTATCAAAGAAACTTTTTTTCCTAAAAATTAGCACACTCTCATTTTAAATATATCTCACCCACGCTAGATATATTTAAAAAAAAAAAAAAAAAAAACTAGCACACACACATTGGATAAAAAGGCTTAATTTCTTTCAATTTGTAGGCCAGGTTGGATTAGATTTGTAGTATATATTTTCAACTCAATCCAACCTTTGAGTTGAGAAATCTCCAAGCTAATCCAATCCATGTTACCTTTAAAAGCAACCCAACCTGGGTGAATTGGGTTATTCTCACCTGTGAGACCTAATAAAAATAATTAGGTTTTTATTCAACAATTCATGTCTTTTAATTAATTAATAATTACAACAATTGAGCCTAATATATTCTAGTTTCTTCAAAACTAAGTCTCAAAATACCAAAATATATGTTATAGTTTAAATTATTTTGGTATTTTTTTTTAGAATAAAAAAAAATACCAAAATAATTTAAACTATAACATATATAAATTTTAAACTAAATCCCAAAATCCAAAATCCAAAACCAAAATAATTTAGAATAAAAAAAAATACCAAAATAATTTAAACTATAACATATATAAATTTTAAACTAAATCCCAAAATCCAAAATCCAAAACCAAAATAATTTAAACTATAACATATATAAATTTTAAACTAAATCCCAAAATCCAAAATAAATCAAACTAATAAATTAAAAAAATATAGTTTTTTAAACTATTAATAGTACTATTGATTGAGTTCGATTGCATGGGTTAGAAATATTATCAATCCAAATACGAGATATTGGGTTGGGCCAAATTAGCATTCTCTAGTTCTCTTTTACTACCTTCTAATCACCAAGAGATTTTCTATTTTCAATCTTAAAAAAAAAATATAATAATAAAAAATCTGTATATATATATTTTTAATCTTTACTCTTCCCAATCCTTGAACCATGTCACACGTGCGAAACGAGAATACTAGAAATAGTTCAAAGTCCCAAGCTTTCGACTTTTTAGGCGCTTCCTTATTGTTCGTTCCAAAAACTCCAAACCTTCTACACGGTCTCAGCAAGTGACAGAACTAAGCAAACCCAGAGCATTCCAGCAGTGCCCACATGGATATCTCTCTCTTATTACAAAACCCAAAACACTCTTTGCATTATCGCACAAACACAAAAAGTTCAAGTCTTTGCAAATAGCAAACCCAAAAGAAAAAAAAAAAATGGCGACTTTAACACCAATCCATATCCACTTCTATCCTTCGTGTTCCCATAAGCCAAGCAAAAAAACTTGGTGTACCATAACCAGCTCAAGAAAATCGTTCTTGGGTCAGCAACCAAAAACGAAATGGAGTAGTTGTAGTGGTAGGAGGAGGAGGAGAAATGGGAACAACAATGTGGTGGTGTGTGAGAAAGTGGTTGGTATTGACTTGGGGACAACTAACAGTGCAGTGGCAGCCATGGAAGGTATACTAAGAATGGTGATAAGCTTGTGGGGCAAATTGCTAAGAGACAAGCTGTGGTGAATCCTGAGAACACTTTCTTTTCTGTCAAAAGGTTTATTGGAAGGAAAATGTCTGAAGTTGATGAGGAGGCCAAACAGGTTGGTAAATTTATCACTTTTCTTATAAGCTTATACTGTAAAGTTAGTATTTTAACTTGACCATTTGTAAATTGGAGGCAGAATTTGTAGATTAGAGACAGAATTTGTATTTGGATTAGTGTTCACCAGAGCTTATAATGTGAATTTTAATGATCTTTTAACTATTAGTATGCAATTTGGAGATAGGAACTTAGGATTGCTTGTTGGATACCATGACTTGTTCTGGTATTGTTTGATCAAAACCCAATTTTTAGATTAATCTTGAATGGGTTTTTTTTTTTTTTTGAATCAAACATATATTATTATTATTATAAATGACTGTAAAATTAATCATTTAAATACTAGTAGATTATAGATAGGATTTGAATTTGGATTAGATGTTACTTGTTATGCAATCATAATAAACTATCACTTAATTGGTAAATTTTGATAATTTTATATTCTTATAACCACAATTATGCTATCACGTGTTCAGATATCATGATAGACAATGTTTAATAAAATCATTTAATTATTAGTATGTTGGAGATAATTTGAATTTGGATCATCTGATGTTTTTTATCATGAGAAACTATTACTTAATGAAAAAGCTTAAATTGTTAATCTTTATAATATTTTTACTATTAGTTGACTAATTAGAGATAGGAATTTTGGTTCAATTGTTTGATACTATGATAAACTATGCTTAAAAGTGTGAATTTAATCATTTAACAATTATTCCAATATTCCAATATAGGTGTCATACAAGGTCGTGCGGGACGAAAATGGCAATGTGAAGCTCGAGTGTCCGGCCATAGGCAAGCAATTTGCAGCTGAGGAGATTTCTGCACAGGTATTGAGGAAGCTTGTGGAGGATGCATCCAAGTTTCTGAATGATGGGGTGAGTAAAGCAGTGATCACAGTGCTGGCATACTTCAATGATTCGCAGAGGACAGCTACGAAAGATGCAGGTCGCATTGCAGGGTTAGACGTCCTGCGAATAATCAATGAACCTACTGCTGCTTCGCTTGCTTATGGGTTTGAGAAGAAAAACAATGAGACCATCCTGGTTTTTGACCTTGGAGGTGGTACTTTTGACGTTTCAGGTATGCCAATTGCTTTGTTACTCCTCTTATTGGATTTTTTTTGTTATTGGTAAGTTACATGCACACCCAGTTGAAAAATCTCACCCATAGCCCTTTTTATGAGAGGAGTAAGGCAGAGTTCATTGACTTTTTTCCTTTTCTCCGGCTAATCCACCTCATATGTTTGTTTTTACTTATTTTATAGAGAATTATCCTTGTGGATTGTAGTCAGGCTGTTCCATTTGCATATGCAAAGTAGAATCTTTTGGGTTATCCACTATGTATTAGTTCTGGTCATTGCCTCAAATGTCTGTTAAATTGGAGGTTTACAAGTTCCAAGTCACTCATTCTATGTGTTATAATTCAGTGAGTTTGACAAATATTAATGTTTGAAATTCTTCCCAGCTTGACTATCTGGGAGGTGGGGGTATGCAATAACACAAATGAGATGACTACATGTGTGAGTGATTCCTCCACATTTTGGTGTGCCTTTTATTCTTGTATTTATTCCTAGGTGTCTTAGGTATTAGATAATATGGATGCATTGTTGATAACTTACATGCTTGACCATAGGTTAATAATAACAGATTTCCTCTCGTTCACTCTCTTTATTCATTTTTTCGTTGGGGGATGATAAGATCTTTATCCAAACCAGAGGAATTCTGCAGGGCAGATTACAGAGAAGTAGCAACTTTGCTGCAAACTATTCCGTAAAACTTTGGTACAGCTCCTTAGGTGTTGTACATTGGGTTCCTCGATCTAGTTCAACTTGATGGCTGCATTGACCACTTGGGACTTACAAAAATAGAATGAGCCTCTCGGGACTTAATTGTTGATAAAGAGCAACTAGCAGCTTGGCTGTTAGCAAAAGAACAAATTAAAGCTTCCGTCATCCTCTACAAATTACACACACACACACGTATATATTTCTGACACAACCATATTGCAAAAAACAAACCAGGACCAATCAGAAATAATCAGCATGCCTCAACTTTTCTCATGAATTGAGTCAGGACTTCTCTCTATAGCATTTTGGGATTTTTGGGCAATGATTTGAACATTTTAATTGATTTTGCAATGCCCTTTAATGTAATTTGAAATCAAGCTATTAGTTTTGAGGAGAATTCCTGAAATGGATTTCTTGTTCAGGAACTTCTAGGTGTCATTGTCTTTAGATAAATGTTGGCCGATCTTTACAAGGCATAGCTCATTTTTTCTAGTTTGTGGGATTATACCATTGCATGAAATATAGCTCAGGTTCAGATGTTGTTCTTCCAGCTGCAGTTTGGAAGCTCTATTTACAGTGTTGTAAAAGGTTTTACCAATCTTGCTACATTGGCATCTGCTCCCCAACTGTAATTTTAAGTATTATATTAATGTCTTATGTTGGGGGAGATTGCCAAAAAAGAATTGAGGAAAGTCTTAGCCTCTTAGGAATACATATGAAACAAATTAACAAGCACAAGGTGGTAATGTGACGATCCTTACATGTGTCAATAAGCATTCAGTGAACATATGATGTTTTGTGATTCCCGAAATTCAATCCTCCAAAAGCAGTTTTATAGATTAAAAGAGTGACCTGGACCTTGTGATTTTGAAACATCTGATCTCTTAAAAGGTTTTTGATTTAACACAACTGTAGTTAGGTAGTATACATTCATTTGAACACTATACTTTTTCACTATTGTTACCTTTTTCTTAGCATTGCTATTGGACCCTAGTCCTTCAATTCAATTAAACAGCATGTAGAAGAGATTGTTTTACCAGAATTATGAAAATATGACCATAGTTTTCTAAAAATAGCACACTAATACTCATCATATGTGATTTTTCACTTGTTTTCTTTTGGTGCAAAAGGAAATTGTTAGTCAGTGATTGTTGTGGTCTGTTATGTATTAAATCTGCAGTTCTTGAGGTTGGAGATGGAGTTTTTGAGGTACTTTCCACATCAGGGGACACTCATCTAGGAGGAGATGATTTTGACAAGGTTCGAACAAGACAACTGAGTAGAGCTTTTGCTATTATTTGTTTTCTGGTCTGTTAGTTGTTACTAAAATTACACATCTATATTCTATAATCTTAAACAGAGAATAGTTGATTGGCTTGCCCAAAACTTTAAAAGAGATGAAGGAATAGACCTTCTGAAAGACAAGCAAGCTCTACAACGTCTCACAGAGACTGCGGAGAAAGCAAAGATGGAGTTGTCATCTGTGTTTCAGAACAGTATTAGGTATGTGACAATTTCTTTGCCTTCTTTCTATGAATGGATCTCTCTTTGGCATGATCACTGAGGAAAAGCTTTCTGTTGTTACAGTTTACCTTTCATTACTGCCACTGCAGATGGCCCAAAACACATTGACACCACCTTGACAAGGGTCAAATTTGAGGAATTATGTTCAGATTTGCTAGACAGGTATGTTAGCTGAAAACTGCTACTCTGTGGTTGCCCTCTATGCATATTCCAAAATGGAATAATTCTCATATGAAATATCAGTGTGTGTTTGATTTCCATTACGGGAGTTTGCTGCCTTTTGATTTAAAACGGTATGTTTTTGCCAATATGAATACCTATTTGCCTGCATAAGTTCAGTGGATTACAACTGAAATCTATTTTTTTCTTAGGCTACGAGGACCAGTTGAAACTGCCTTGAAAGATGCCAATCTTTCCTTCAAAGATTTAGATGAAGTAATCCTTGTTGGTGGTTCTACTTGCATCCCAGCTGTTCAGGAGCTTGTGACGAAGATGACTGGAAAAGAGCCCAATGTGACTGTAAATCCTGATGAAGTTGTTGCCCTTGGGGCTGCAGTTCAGGTTTGTCCTTATCTTGTTGAGATAAACTACCACTTAAGTGGGTTGCAACATGTAGGATTTTTTTAATTTTTTTATAGGAGGTAGAGCAGTTGAACTCTCTGATATGAAGATAAATTACTACTTGTTCTAATAGCTTAAGCTACTAGAAATGGTGAATTTAATTATTTAACCATTATTCTAACATGCTCTAAATTTTTTTCTTAGTCTATTTGAAAAATAAATGACTATGTCTCTCTATTTCTGATATTGCATAAATTGTTGAGGCATCAATATTTATTTTGGTCAAATTTTTTTTTTCAGGCTGGTGTTTTAGCTGGAGAAGTTAGTGACATTGTGCTCTTGGATGTCACTCCATTGTCTCTAGGACTCGAAACTTTGGGTGGTGTAATGACAAAGATTATCCCAAAGAACACAACTTTGCCAACTTCCAAATCAGAGGTGTTCTCCACTGCGGCAGATGGGCAGACCAGTGTAGAGATTAATGTCTGTCAGGGTGAGAGAGAGTTCGCGAGGGATAACAAATCCCTTGGAAGCTTTCGCTTAGATGGAATCCCACCTGCCCCACGTGGGATTCCTTTCTGTCACTGCTATTGACAAGGGAACTGGAAAGAAGCAGGATATCACCATAACTGGTGCTAGCACCTTGCCAAGTGATGAGGTATGTTTCTAAAAACTATTGTAATGAAGAGGGTTTGTTACCTTTTCAAACTTGAGATAGCAAGTTGTTGTTCAAATTAGATTTGTTATTTAAAAGATTTTGAAATCAATATGTGTGGTTAATTTGTGGATTTTAATAGCCTAAGCATAACCTATCTTAGCTGACTATAACTGATTAACTACATAAGAAATAACTGAATATACATAACAAATGCAACTGCAGATCTATGAGAGATTTTGTCACCAAACACCAAGTAAATCAAGAATAATTTGTGTGTAATTGCTATATGCTGCTTACATATATTATACTCCTAGAACCATAAAACACAATCTTGTTGGACTCCATCATCAGTAACCAATTTGACTAGTGCACTGTGCACACATTGACAGCATGTTTGGTGAATAGGAATAGACCCAAAAATGGAATACCTATTCAATAGCTAATTAGTTGTTTGATTGCATTTTCATTACAAGGATTCCCTTAAGATGAGGAATAAATATTTTTTACCAAAAGGACCCTTATTCCTCAACCTTCATGATAGCTCAAAAGAATAAACATCACTAGATTCACTACACGCCAAGTAAATCAAGAAAAAATTGTGTTAGAGCCGTAGCCATTGTTGGCAAAAAAATGATATATATTTTTCTTCTTGTTTTTATGCTAATTTGTTGATAAATGATGCTAATTTTTTTTATTTCTTGATCTTTAACTTTGGGGTCTTTTTTTCTTATATTTAAATTTATTAGTTATCCCCTTCAATGATGCTACCATGTTCTCCAAAGAACCTGTATCTTTCTTTTCTTTCTGAATCTCAGCATTTCAAGTAGCTATTCTTTTTCACATATCAACCAATATAAAAGGAAACATTTGCATTTTATGTTCTACTAGTTATTGTTGAAGCTATTATTACCACATATAAACCTATTCTATTTATGTTACTAAATCCCAACTTCAGATGTACAAAATAAAAAAAACTGCAGGTGGATAAGATGGTTAAAGAAGCTGAGAAGTTCGCAAAGGAAGACAAGGAAAAGAGGGATGCCATAGACACAAAGAACCAAGCAGACTCAGTATTGTACCAAACTGAGAAGCAACTTAAAGAGCTGGGAGACAAAGTTCCTGGCCCAGTGAAGGAGAAAGTAGAGGCTAAAGTGAAAGAGCTTAAGGATGCAATCTCTGGTGGATCAACCCAAGCCATTAAAGATGCAATGGCTGCACTAAATCAAGAAGTTATGCAACTAGGACAGTCAATCTATAGCCAGCCTGGCCAACTGGATGCTGATCCTGCTTCTGGTACTGCACCAGGGTCATCAAGATCAACTGGGAAAACAGCTGATGGTGATGATGTGATCGAAGCAGATTTTACTGACAGCAAGTAAATCACATAACTTGGTGGTGGGCAAAATACCAACCATGCGTACTTGTTATATTTTCTACGTTAGTTTGTACAGGCTTTGTTGGCTGTGATTTTGTTAGCTATGATGTACATCATGACTCCAGCCTGCCCAGTACTTCATAGAGATCAATGTGATTTGGACAATGAGTAGTTAGTCAAGGCATAAAACTTGGCAGATGGTTTAGTCTCTTCCATGGCTAGTTAATATCAAGAGGATTCCTTTTTTCGAATATCTCAGTGTTTGTGTTTGTAAAAATTGTCTACAATGTTAGTATGTTACTAGAAAAAATTAAATTTTAGCACTTTTTTCCCCCCTAAAAAAATCTCTTTGGGAACTTGTAGTATCACCAAGTCGAATAAGACTTCCTACAACCCAAGCTGTGTATAAACATTTTTTTTCTAAAATAATACATATGAATGGTTTTATGAATTGTCAATTAGAACCCTTTTAGCACTCTTTTTTATTATAGAAAATGCTTTTTTGAGCACTTGATTATTTTGCCAAGTGTATTTAGACAAGGCTAAAACCACATACAAAGAAAGATTTTCGCAAAACTGGTTTGGTGGAATTTACGAAATGGTGATACATAAAATAATTCATTGTATTATTTAAAGTACGCTCGGTGGCTTACAAAGCTGCTTACTAGCGCTTTCAAGTGGCTTAGGCTTGCTAAAGGATGGCCATAAGCTGGCTTTTTTGGAGCTTAGCCTAGGATAGTACCAGAAAGGGTCCGCCTCCTCTCCAAACCTCTCCCCGATCGGTCCTTCGTTACGCTCTCATTTCCTAACTTTGACTCCAGTGTGTGGTTAAATCACCTCGCTAGGAAAGACAGTCTAGCCATATCGAGAAGCCCCATCGGAAAGTTTATATCAAACTTGGGTTGCAAGAATTTTTATTCAACCCATCACATGGCTATTTACAAGACTAACTATGTGTATTATTTAATCGAGTCATATAATTCATTAAAAATGTTGTTGGCTAGAAGTATACACGGATAGTTTTTTCAACTATCACATATTTGATTGCATAAAAATTCTTGCAACCCAATCTTGTAGCTCAATTTTCGTATAAGCTTTTTCTTTATTTAAAAAAGTCACAGAACTCATTAAAAATGTTATGTGACTTAAATTATATATGAATGGGTTTTTTTAATTGTTACATAATAAGTTGAAATAAAATAACTTGAAACATATTTGTAGTTAAACTTTTTACAAACATGATTTTATCAATTATCTCGCAATTAATTGTTGAAGTTTAAATGGGAATTTGAATTAGCAAGGCTTGTTTGGTGCAATTTCCAGGGCGCCCAACTCTTGGACTTAATGCAAAATTGATGATACAACTGGCCCATTAAATTTCCAGCTAGGGAAGAAAAGTCCAAGTAATCCTCTATCCCACTCATTTTCTTTAGGTGCAATAGGGGCCAAGGCCTTATATTCACATTGTGATTCATGAGCTCTTGAGATAAAGCAGGGGTACTTAAACATTGACTACTATCTTCTCTTTATGTCTTTTTCTACTCTTGCTTTCTCTTTAAGTTTTCTAATCTATTACAGATGGTTTCATTTTAGGAGAATACTTTATATATTTTATAATAGATTGAGATTGCACCTGTTGCAATTGCTTTCAATAGCTGAGATTGAGAGTTGGAAAAAAGAAAAAAACTTCCAATCTCAATCTTTGAATAAAAAAAGTTTTTTTTTTTTAGAAAGTAAGAAAGTGAAAGGTAAAAATTTATTATAAGAGACTTAGGAGGAATTTCACCGGTGCAATACCTCTCAATCCCTTAATAATTACATTGCTCCAAAGTAAAGTAGATTCTTGACAAATTACTTGCTTCTGTTTGCATGATTGAATGATTGTACCAATAAAATAAAAAAGAAATTACTTGTAAATGTGGTAAAGATGGAAAAATAAAATGATAAAGAGTAAATTACTATTATATCCTTATTATTATGTAAAATGATGGAAAAGTGGACGGATAGGTTTGTAACTTTTTTCCCAAATCCATTTCCCCCATTTTCTTTCCAAATTGGAAGAAAGAAAATGATGGGTCAGGTAGAACACTCCTATCCTATTTTCTTTCCCTTCTCTTTTGACCCCAACCATACAATGAAAAATCACTTCTTCTTTTTCTCCCTATTTTCCTTCCCCCTCAGTGGCGACGCCACGTTATGGTCATGGTGTTCCTAGGAACACTCTGACCTGAATTTTTTTTTTTTTTTTATATATAATAATTAATTATTTTTTATTTGTTTACCCTTAAAAAAAAATTAGGAACACCCTCAAATTAAAAAAAAAAAAAATTTATTTGTTCTACTTTCAAGGGGAAAAAAAAGGCCCAAAAAAAAATTGAACTAAAATTTGAAAAAAAAAAAAAAAATTGTAACAAAGCAAATGGCAAGCCTACGGATTCTAAAAAAAAAAATGGACGGTAAGCCCAACCAACATCAAGCCCAACAGTAGCAAACCTCTCAAAAAAAAAAAAAAAAAAAAAAAAAAAGCAAACAAACAAACAAACAAACCCCAATAAAGCAATGGCGACTCCAGAAAATTTTCTCAGGGTGTTCCTGAGTGGGCTCGCCCTGTTACAATTTTTTTTTTCTTCAAATTCTTTGTTACAATTTTTTCTTTTTTAAATTTTAGTTCAAAATCTTTTTTTAGCTTTTTTCTTTTTGCTTGAAAGCAATGTTATGAATACCGTTTTGGACTCTGTTTCGATTTGTTTTGTGGAACGAAATATTTCGGTATCGATTTATTTTGACGTACCGTTTCAGGGTGTTTCGGGGTTTCTAAAAAAAATTAAAAATAATATATATTTATATTTTCTTATACAACATAAAATTATTGATCCAAATAAGTAAACCTCAAATAAAACAAATCATTTAGTTTTTCTTTTTTGACACTCAAATCATTTAGTTATTACATAACAATTACTATTTTAGAATATTAAAACATAAATATGTAATTAAATAATGAAAAAAAAACAACTAAAAATAGTACAATAAAAGTGTATATATGTATATCAAGTATCAACCCACTGCAAAACTGCTTAACATAGTTTTTTTTGTTTTTTTTTGTTTTTTTGTTTTTTTTTCATCTTTTATAATGTGTATTCACTTAATTTTAAGGGACCACAGACCACTACCCCAATTCAATGCCACGACCCCATCCACCCCCACACTAAGAGGCAAGAGCCAATCAGCAATTTCAACAAAATTACATATTTTTATATTTACATACACTTACACAAACAATAAAAAGCTAATCAATTTATATTGTCAAAAGAAGACAAACAGTAAAAAGCTAAGCAATTTATATTGTCAAAAGAAGACAAAAGCAAAAAAGCTAACCAATTTATATACTTATTTTGTCAAAAGATAAGTCTAAACACACAAGTCAGACACTCAGACTATGAGAATCGAGTATGAGAGAGAGAGTCAGAGTAGAGATGAGATAGGGAAAACCGGAAAAGGAAAGAGAACTGAAATACTGTCACCGATCTCGCTTTTGCCGTCACCGATCTCCACGTAATGGTCAAGCTAACGGTCTAGAACCGTCAGGCCAAGGTGTCCGTGGTTCCCTCCGCCGCCGCGCTAGTCATTAAGGCGCTGAAGGAGCCGGAGTGCGACCGGAAGAAGACGAAGAACATCAAGTACAACGGTAACATCTCGCTCGACACACAAGTCAGACACTTAGACTATGAGAATCGAGTATGAGAGAGAGAGTCAGAGTAGAGATGAGATAGGGAAAACCAGAAAAGGAAAGAGAACTGAAATACCGTCACCGATCTCGCTTTTGCCGTCACCGATCTCCGCGTAATGGTCAAGCTAACGGTCTAGAACCGTCAGGCCAAGGTGTCCGTGGTGCCCTCCGCCGCCGCGCTAGTCATTAAGGCGCTGAAGGAGCCGGAGTGCGACCGGATGAAGACGAAGAACATCAAGCACAACGGTAACATCTCGCTCGACACACAAGTCAGACACTCAGACTATGAGAATCGAGTATGAGAGAGAGAGTCAGAGTAGAGATGAGATAGGGAAAACCAGAAAAGGAAAGAGAACTGAAATACTGTCACCGATCTCGCTTTTGCCGTCACCGATCTCCGCGTAATGGTCAAGCTAACGGTCTAGAACCGTCAGGCCAAGGTGTCCGTGGTGCCCTCCGCCGCCGCGCTAGTCATTAAGGCGCTGAAGGAGCCGGAGTGCGACCGGAAGAAGACGAAGAACATCAAGCACAACGGTAACATCTCGCTCGACGATGTCATCGAGATCGCTAAGGTGATGAAGCCTAGGTCTATGGCGAAGGATTTTTTTTTTGTAAGTATGGCGAAGGATCTTAGTGGGACTGTGAAGGAGATTCTGGGAGCTTAGGGTTTGCCTAAATGGTTTCAGCGGATTGCAGGTATACATTGTTTGGTCTCACAGCAACATCGGATTTTAAGGTCATGATGATTCCGTCTTTCAAATATTTCACAAGGTTTGAATTTGCAAAATTTGGCCTATAGGCTATAGTATAGAACTATAGCTTTCAAAACAATGTTAATTAATATGTAATATCTTATAGGATCCCATTACACCTCGTGTTTCCTATAGTGTACTATTCTATGGCTAAAGTAATGTTTGTAGTGGAACATTACAAATTGGGTAAAGCAGCCCTCTGATTAAAGTTGTTTCTTTATAAAACCTTTGCCTAATAAGATCAAATTATGAAAGAAACTAAAAACCGAGAGCATTGTGAATTGTGATGGCACAAACAAAGCAAATTTCAAGTCTTTTGCCACTATTGCCTATGCGCCTGTCACCTTCTCAGTTTTTGTGAGCTCAAGATTCCTATCTCAAGCACTAGAATAGAAGGAACGTTGGAGAGAATTCATTATAGGTTAAAATATAATCAATTTTTATCTTCATTCTCATTCTTCCATAAACAATTGGTGTTTTCCTTCAATTTTATTAAGTTTTTTTTTTTTTTTTTTTTTTTTTTTTTTTTTTTTTTATTTAATTAATGAAATGACAAAAAAAAAAAAAAAAAAAATCAAAACCATTTTTCAAAGATAAACTTTTTTTCATTCCTAAAATAGTCTTGATTCTATTTTGATTTTTGATCTCTAAAATATGCATTCCATAATACGCAGACAAAAAAAACATAACAAAACTAGATAGATGGACACAATAAGTTTTCAAGAACAGGAATAGAACCTCTTAACTTTTAAGGGAAAGAATAGAAATATAGATTATATTTCAAGACCGAAAAGAATATTTTTGTCAAAATTATATGTTAGTCAAGAGTTTAAATCATCTACTTTCATATTATTTTCATGTCTAGAATTTTATAAAAGTAAGAAAGACCAATCTTTTATTATATTTTGCATCTAATTGTTCGATTGAAACTCTTACCATTTTTAAGCAATTAAGCGAGGTGAGAACCATAGAGGAAGCAGCCCCTAGTCTATCATGTATAACAACACCACAAAAACAAGTGAGACAAAGAATGAGAGTGAAAATCATGGGTGATGAGATTTTTGGTTTTTTTTTTAATTATTATTATTATTATTATTTTATAAATACAAAATATTAAAATTTAAATATAGTTAGTTACTGTTTTGTCTGGTCCGGTCCAGTCCATTATGGGACCAGGACCGAAAACATACAACGCCGAAATAAAAGTGTGACATTTAGTAATGCACGTGGCACCTATAAACAACGTTGTGTTCATGGTCAAGAGATGTATTCATGTTCTATTTTCTAGGTATTAATGTATTCATGTTCTTTTTTTTTTTCTTTTTTCTTTTTTCCACACACTATTAAAACATTTATAAAACATAGACATGAACTTATTTATATTATATATAAGAGGATTCCCCTTTTTGAATTGAACTTTTATGTGGTTCAAAAATACCCTCATTGATGAAGGGTAACTTCTCTTAAAAACTGGGTCATAAATGTCAAACAAATAACCAATCTATCTATACTTTCTACAACACCTATAGCTACTATCCTTTTAAATTTAAAAAGAAAACTCCTAAAATTTAGGTTTTTTTTTCCCCTTAATGTTAATCTTTTTATTCCCTAAAATTTGGCATTTTTCTTAAATTCCTTTTTCATCCAAATAAAACACCACTATATTTTCTTTTAACTAAGAAAACTCCTAAACTTTTATACACACGTTCAAAAAAAAAATTATAATTACTGCTTAAAATTTTTAGAAAAAAAAAATAGAAAAGTCTCTAAGCACATGCAATGCGCATGCATAGAGGCTAGTAAATTATAAGCATATTTTTGTACACTAGTTAGTATTTAATGATTAGAATGCTACATTTTGATACAGAATAATATCTAGTCCTTGTTAGGTTGCATATATGTGGACACATTTTTAAACAAAATAGATACACCATGTAGCAAACTATTAAAATCCTAGGTGCTAAACAAAATAGCAATCAATGTAAAAAATAATTTCAAAATTATAATGAAGATATAACTAAATCTCCTATGGTTCATCCAAGGCAGGTTTCTTCTATCACTTCCAAAAAAAAAAAAAAAAAAATCATAAATTATCCCTCTTGTCTTCCATGCATTCAACAACTCAAAAAGACCTATCAGGATGGTAGACTTTGGCATTATTTGTTAGATTCGGCTTAGAAGCATGATCTTTCACAACCTATCCAATGCTCACTGTATGTTTTTAGACCCCTTAAAACACAATCAGATTAACCTAGTTAAATAGCCAAGTGATTACTTAGTCAAATTAAATAGTTCTAGGTTAACACAAAACAATCATATCATGTAAAGTGCGGAAAATAAAGAACACACGATATGATAACCCAGGAAAACCAAACTGGTAAAAAACCTGGGGACGATTTAACCTAGCTATCCTCAAGGTAAAACTGAATCCACTATGAAAGAATCGAAGTTTATACAATAGCAACTTAGACCACTAACATCCTATTGCTACCCACCAGTAGAAAACTTACTGACACGACCACGTGTAAGCTCCGAGACCACGAACTCCTTCTTTCTTGGATTCTCCAGCAAGTACAAGCACTCCTGCTTGTATATCTTTAAGCTCTTTAGTGCAGCAACTGAATGATCATCAAGCTCTCAATGAAATCTCATTCTTGATAATCCTAAGCATGTGTGAAAGCAACCACCTCTCAGATCTCACAAGAGATTCACACACACAGCAAGTAGAGCAACATCAAAAACGTGACTAGGGTTTGCCTTTTATACCTAGGGCAAAACATAAAACCCTACATGTCATATGGGCTTTAGTGCTGAGTTGAAAATTCTGCAGAAAAAACATTATGCCCGACTTTCGATCGATTGAGTCTAATTTTCGATCGATCGAGCTAGTCAGAATTGCACACTCAATTCTGCAGTTAACTTGATTCCAACTTTACATAAACAACATACTTTGAGCAAGTTTAAAACAAGACTAAACACCTGTTTTGATAATGGTTTGCCAACAATACAAATTAGAGTTCTAATACATTAGTTCCTAAGTACTTAGAACCTAACACTCACTACTACTATTTGAGAAGAAAGTTTCATTAAAGTGAAATCAAAAATCATGAGAGGAAAAAAAAAACTATTTTTCTAAGATCTAATCTATTTTTTTATTAAAAAATAAAAAAAACAAGAAATAAAAACCGTTGGTTAAAACTACAATAACATATATGCCCTTTTGTAGAAAATTTTTGTAAACTAACGATATGGTGTTGGTCACTCCTAGAGTAAGGCAAAATCTAGAGTCCAATCCCAATCCAAATGAACCCAAACTTATTAAATATAAAGCGTAATTTATTTTTTCATTTCTACTGTCAAGTTTATTTTATGAATTTGTACAATGCTTTTTTTATCCTTTTTTTTATTTATTTAATTTCAATTTGTACTACTATATACCTTAAAATGATCCTTGAATTTTGAGTCTGTCTTTGTCTCTGGGATTTTGAAAATCAGTGCTCTGTTTATGAATGAGCTTAGACACTAAAACCGGTGCTAGCATCATCACACCATGCCAAGTGATGAGGTATGTATTTGCAAAAATTGTTGTTTTGAAGAGAATTTGGTTTTTGTTCAATCCAGATATAGCAAGTTTTAGTTCTTAACAGAAGACATAAATTAGAATCTGGTGGTTGAAGACGTTATGGCTAGAGATATTATTAGAATGAGTTTGAATAAGCCTGAAACCCAAACTATCTTAGCTAACTTTTATTGAATCTATTTGAGAAATAACTAATATATATCAAGAAAAATTTAAACCATTAGTGGAATTAGCTGCTTTCCCTCTTTGTTTTTGTTCTAATTTGTATATAAATTGAAAAATGCGTTTATATCTTCATTTTTGTAACTTCAATGATGCTACCATGTTCTACAAAGAACCTACATCTTTCTTTTCTTTCTGAAATCTCAGCATTTCAAGTATCTATGTTTTTGGATTTTTATTTTTTAAAATGGAAACATTCACATTTTTTATTAGTGCTATAAACCTAACCTAATTATGTTACTAAACCCCATGTTTGTATGTACAAAATAAAAATGTTGCAGGTGGATAGTATTGTTAAAAGAAGCTTAAAATTTTGCAAAAGGAAGACAATGAAAAGAGGGATGCCATAGACAAAAAGAACTGAGCTGACTCAGTTTTGTACCAAACTAGAAGCAACTAAAAGAGCTGGGAGACAATGTTCCTAGCTAGACAAGGAGAATGTAGAGGCTAAAGTGAATGATGTCGAGGATGCATTTCTGGTGGATCTACCCAAGACATTAATGATGCAATGGCTGTCCCGAATCAAGTAATTATGTAACTATGGTAGTCAATGTTGATGTGAGTCATGTGACTTTGAATTGGGTTGTCTGTTAGCTTTTTTTGGATTGACCTCTTTGCATGGATGGCGTTGTTTAGCCTTGAATTATGTTAAAAGTTGTGAGAGAACTCTTTGATATAGATTTATTTGGGCGTATTGGGTTTTGGGTTTGTGAGAGTGGTTCTACACCACCTTTGTACTCTCCATATTTGTTAGCGAAACTTTTTCTTGTCGTTACCATGGGTGTAGGCCAAAGACCGAACCACGTAAATCTTTACTGTTCTCTCGTATGTGGTTGGCTATTTTTCTTTTTGGATTTTTTTTCCTTCATAATATTTGTTTGTGAGATCTTTCTAAAGCCATAATATTTTTATAAATAAATCTTATGTAGGAGTGCTATCCGGATACCCTTTCCCGCAATAGTCAATCTGTAGCCAGTCCAGCCAACTCGATGTTGGGTTACTTCTGGTGCTACACTTGGGTCATTTAGATCAAACGAAAAAACAACCAGATGGCGATGATCTAATCAATGTAGATTTTACTGATAGCGAGTAGCTCATAGAACTTCTATTCTAACCATGCACACTTGTGTAATTTCTATATGGTTATGGTGTGTATATTTTCAATTTGATTTAGAGAATGGTCAGTCTCTTCTATAGCTAGTTATATATATATATATATATATATATATATTGCAAAATAATATAAATTTTGAATGGATCCAGTAACATTTAGGGTGTTGCCTTCAACAAAAATGATGTAGTTCAAACTCCAAACCAGCATATAATGCACTAGAAACAACCAAGAGTGTCGCTTTGGTTTCAGCCCAAAAAGGATCACCTTTTACATCGATCTTAGATTCTCAATCCATACATAAGTGATGTTGCCTAAATGGTTTCAGCAAATTGCAGCAAGTTGTACATTGTTTCACAGCAGCATCGGATATTATGGTCAAGAGGATTCTATCTTTCAAATATTTCACAGGGTTTGTATTTGTAAAATTTGGCCTATAGTATAAGCTTTCAAAACAGTGTTAATTAAAGTGTAATATCTTAAAGTAGCTCTCCAATTAAAGTTTTTTATGTATAAAAGATTGGCCTAATAAGATCGAATTGTGAAACTACAAATTGAGATCATATTGATGGCACAAACAAGCAATGGCATCTGGAGGTTTTAATTAATTATCTCACTTTCTACTTTGATTCTCATTCTTAAGATTTAAAAGGTTTTATTTCTATCCACAAACAATTAAAATGTTCTACAACTGGTGTTCTCGTCGACTCTTGTTAATTTTTTTTTTACAGGTTTAAAATCTAAACCATTTTACAAAGATAAAGTTTTTTTTTTCTAAAACATAGTCTTGATTTTATTTTGATTCTCAAAATATGCACTCTGTTATACACACCATTGGAAAACATAACAAAAATAGATAGATGAGGGAAATTATAAATTTTAAAGGCAAAAATATAATTATAGAATCATAGATTATATTTCAAGACCGAAAATAATATTTTTGCCCAGATTATACATTAATCAAGAGTTTAATCTCCATTCATATATTTTTAATGACTAGATGTATACAATTAAAAACGGCTAATTTATCACATTTTGCACCGAAACATTCACTTGAAACTCTTACCATTTTTGAGCTAGTAAACAAGGAGAGAGTGAGAGAGGAAGCTAGTCCTTTATGTATAACAACTGATATGAGTATCTGTAAAAGCTATTGATTTTAGGGAGCTCTTAACCCCATTTACATCCCGCAAGATGCAATGTCCTCAAACAACAGGAAAATTCAGATTAGAATACAAAAGACCTCAAACAATGATGCCCAGAACATGTCATCACAGCTCCATATTGACAAGAATGAAAGCCAGAAAAAACAATTATATAAACAGTTCCAAATATATCACTGTTGGTGAGGGGGAACCATACACCTAGGTAATAGCACGGCTATTTGCACGTCCATTACTAAAAATCATTATCCCATAAATAGACAGCTGATGAGAACTCTCAACATACCCATCCAATGCATGACGATTTTATTACTTTGATAGAAGATGCACCTTGATTAATAGTATAGCATGCCCAACACTCCATGTTCTGGTCCCCTCCAGCAAGCAAATCTGCGTTAATGATAGCATTGAGAGGTTCGGAGAACAGTGACTAAAAAATATTACTTAAAAAACAAAAACAAAACAAAAAAACAATTTCTTCATCTTGACATTTTCCTATTGTTTTTTTTAATCATAAATTAATTAAAAAGAAGGGACATGGAGAAAGAATTCCTAGGATTCACAGATTTGTAGATGAATCTTGAAACCTAATTTGTACAGTAAATGTAAATCCTAACAAAAGCTTATGACCTATAAACTATTACTGCATATTTCGTTTGGCATGAGTTGTAAGAACTGTCCAATAATTTCATGTCAATCCAAGTTATCAATATAAACTTAGAAATAAGAATCAATCAAGTCAAATACCAAGGTCAAACCCACAACTTGTTACTTTTGTGGAAGGCACTTGACATCGCACCAAGACCCAACCTCTAAATCACTTTGTTGGACAAAAAAAATACCGAAACCTAAGGGCCCGTTTGTTACCGCTGTTTAAACAACAATTTTCAGTGTTTAAACAACATTACATATATTTTCACACTTTTTTACCCACACGTATGTTCACACTTTTTCACCCACATGTATTTCCAAAAAATACAAACAACGTTACTAGAACAACATTACCAAATGGGCCCTAAAATTCCTAACACCCATAACAGGAATAAAACATCTCACCATTGAAAGGTGAATAAATACAACTAGGCAGCAGAGGCAATGGAACCAAAGTATATATTTGTAAAGCTAAGAGACATTGAAGGTCACTTCTGGGGTCCAACTGAGCAACCATCAACTTACACAAATCTTAGAAAAGCATATAAATATCTCTATTGCATCATACCTCAAAAACAACTGGAGTGCCACATTGGCATTTGAAAAGAACTCAGCAATTGAAGTGGCGCATGATTTCTCCATATCATTAGATATCCTGCAATATGAATACAGGTTCAAGCAATTAAGAGACTTTTTGCAGATGATGAAACTGGTGCAACTGATAACCAGTTTTTTGGCAAAACCACAGTGCTAAGGTGGTATTATAAGTTTATAACCATCAAGACAATCCTTTAGATTCAGTGAGTATGAGAGCATGCCATCATTGAAAACTTTCCTGATGGCCAACAAAGCCATTATTTGTCAAAGACTAATTTTTTCCCAATATACCTAGCATGGCAATGACTGCTAATGCATTCCAAGTAGAGGTCATGTAAAACCCTTGCACCGCGGGTACACAGTATACAAATTTTCTTTTATTAATTAGTTTGAGCTCTTGTTGGAATAAAAAATTTCCTAAAATTAAGGAACATCAAAAAATTAATCCACAGGTCAGATCCTAATGTACAAATACTTCTATGGAAAGCAGAATCCAAGTCATAGCTTCATACTTACTCTAGACTATAAAACAACATCTGTTCACCTTATACGCGTGTTACCAAGGAACTCTGACAAATAGTCTCATATAATTAAACAATTTAATTATTTATAACATGCCAATAAATTGGATTTTAGGGCACAAACCCTAACATGAACAAATTCACAAGCTCCTATAACATATCTTTCAGCCAAATCCAAATGCAGTACAAGAATAAGAAAACCAAGAAATAAATTAAAAACAACAAATAGTCCAGAAAAAAATACTTGGCATTTAATTAGAACTAATTGAGCTGGAATTATTAAAATTACCTAAACCTTATCATTATATGAAATGCATAGGTGTTCAAAATCCTCCACAAGGTGCCCCTCATCATGATTAGGTATAACTAGCAAAGTAACAAACTAATAAGTAAATGTAAAAAGAGAGAATGCATAATTTAATAAAAATTACAAGTAGATGAAAAAGAGATTTACCCTGCCCACAAAACAACCACCTGCGGGAACATAACAAAGCCTCTGCATTTTGTGGCAATAGACAATTGTGGTACTTATCAAGAATTCGACCACCAATGCTAAACGCAGACTCTGAGGCAACAATAGTAATAGGAATACTCATAATGTCACAAGCCATTAGTGAAAGTTCCGGAAAGCGACTACAATTTGATTCCTAATATTGAAGAATATCCAAGTCCATATGAGTGTTATGGTTGAACCGGGTCTCTTCCAAGTACACATCTAATTGTGACTTAGTATCGATTGAACCAAAAATTTGACTCTCAAATGTATCAAAACTAGCAATATCAACATCTCTCACCTTTTCATTAGCACCACTACTAGATGCATTTTCAGTCATATTGTGTGCTTCATAATTAGTGGCGCGTAAATATCCATTGAAAAGGGAATATAATTTGTCACGAAGATCCATCACCATTTTTGTCCCATTAGTGCCATAAAGTCGTCTAGAACTAAACTCTACAAACTGCAACTTATACTGGGGATCTAAAATTACAGCAAATGATAGCACAATGCTGTAACAATCCCAGTATTTATCAAAATTCTCTTTCATGATTTTTGCCATGTCACTAATTACTATATCATCATCTTCCATCTCTTCTAAAATACGAAAATGAATTTTCCATACACCATGAAAGTATAAGTTGGCAGTAGGGTATTGAGTGCCTGAAAAGAGAATGGTGATGTCATAAAATGGCTTCAAAAACTTTGCTATCTTCCAGGCCTTATCCCATTCATCATCTAAGGGACAAGTGCGAAAGCTTCCATCAACAATACTCAAATTGTGAAATGCATCTCGAAATGTAAGAGCAGTCTCAATCATTAAATATGTTGAGTTCCATCTTGTTGGCACATCTTGTCGCACTTTCTTACTAGTTAGATTAGGGAGTTTTTGAACACATTTGGCAAATCTTAACTTCCTCATATCATAGCCTCTCATATATTTAACACTTTCACGTATGCTATGCATAGCTTGCTCTATAATTTTCAAACCTTCTTGTACAATAAGGTTTAAAATATGAGCACTACAACGAACACGAAAGAACTCACCACTACAAGGCAAAGATGGGACATTCTGGCATTTTACCCCCTTTTTTTTTTAATTGGCAATATGCCCCTGTTTCGAAACTATATAGGTTCGTGCCCCTGTTTCGATACTCGATGGCCCTAAAATCGAGTTACTTAAAGTACTTGATTGGTTTAAAATCGAGTTATGCCCGATCAAACTTAAATAAAAATTAAAAAAAAAAAATTGCATGAAACTCGAGTAAATGGAAATCGAGTTCCAAAACGCCACTATAGGGCTTAAAAACGTTACTATAGGGCTTAAAAACGTCGCTATAGGGCCACTGAACCTGGTATTCACTCACACTTATAAAAAAAAAATTTCCAGAAAAACGCTACTATAGGGATTAAAAAACGCCGCTATAGGGCCACTGAACCTGGTATTGACACTTATAAATTTTTTTTTGCAGAAAAACGCCGCTATAGGGCTTAAAAACGTCACGATAGGGCTTAAAAACGCCGCTATAGGACCCCTGAACTTGGTATCTTATAAAAAATTTACATGAAACTCGACTTGCTGGAAGTCGAGTTCTATGCAATTTTTTTTTTTTTTTGAGTTTGATCGGGCATAACTCGATTTTAAACCAATCAAGTTTTGCGTTGAAACTCGATTTTAGGGTAATCGAGTATCGAAACAGGGGCATATTGCTAAATTTTTTAAAAATTAAGGGCAAAAGGCCAGAATGTCCGGCAAAGATGATCTAAAAGAAGGGTTTTTCTTCAAACTATTCACCAAGGTATCATTGTAAGAAGCATTGTCTAAAGTGATTATAAATACTTTTTTCTCAATGCCCTATTCTTTTAGAATGTTAAACAATCTCTTTGACATAATCTTACCGCTACGAGGAGGTGGCGTATGAGAAAAACATAAAACCCTTATTTGCAACTCCTAATTTGCATAAATTTAGTATGCAGTGAGCAGTGTAGTCAAAGGCGTTCCGGGTGCTTGCCTAGGCGCCCAGGTGAGGCGAGGCGCCAGAAAAGCGCCTCAAAGGCACTGAGGCGAGGCACCTTTAGTGAGGCGCTCGCTTAGATATATTTTGTTAGGTGAGAGGTGAGCGCCTAAGTAAAGTTTGCAATTTAAAGGCTCTAATGGCATGTTTTGTAAATTTAAAGAGGTGCATGGTTGGTTTTAAAACTGTTACCTCAGTGGGGATGAGCTGTCACCCACTATATCAAATAAAACAAAAGCATAAAACAAAAGATAAAATAAAAGACCCAATAAGAAATTTCGGGAACACTCCTCTTCATCAACTTTTAGAGCACAGCAGTGGGTATTTCGTCTTCTTCTAGGGTTTGGAAGAGAGTGGGCCAGTGTCTGCCGACAATCAACCAACATCAGGTAATATTTTCCTATTCTTTTAGTTTTTTTTTTTTTTTTTTTTACACTTTTTCTTTTCCTGAGTTCTCTCTCACTGCGACACTGCATTGGTAAGTTTGTCCACACTTTCAAAGCATATAAAACTCTTTCCTCTCTATTTCTTCTCTAATTTTTTCTCCCTTTTCTCTTCTCTGTTGGACTCTCTGTCTCCAGTAACTTTCTCCTCTATGTTTTTTCTCTGTTTTTTTTCCCTTACCCTTCTCTCTTGTACTCTATCTCCAGCAACTCTTCCTTCTCTGTTTTTTCTCTGTTTTTTTTTTCCTTTACCTTCTCTAGTCTGACTGTCTTACAGCAACTCTCCCCTATCTTTTTCTTTATTTTCTTTTCCTGTATTTTTTCATTTTCTCAAACTCATTACTTCACTCAATTTTTAGAGCTTAAACCATAGTAAATGATACATAGCTAGCTTAATATAGAATCCTATTAAATGTATTGTATTGGGTTTTATTTTTTTTATATGTAGAATGGCTTCAGATAATGGGAGGAGAAAAGATCCGGGATGGAAATATAATTATTTAGCTAATGTTGAAGACAAAAATGCAGTGGCTTGCCTTTTTTGTAATAAAGTCACAAAGGGAGGGATACATAGAGCAAAGCAGCATCAAGTAGGGAATTTTAAAAACAGTACAAAGTGTTTAAAATGTCCTGATCATGTTAGAGAATAGCTTGCGTAGTATATGGCAAAGAAGAAGAGTGACAAGGAGAACTATGACAAGATGCCTGATTTTGATGATATAGATAATATGATTGAAATTGAGGATGTAGATGATGATGAGGTAGAGGAAGTAGAAGTTATCCAAAATGGGAAAAAATCACGCTCTAGTAAGAGAGGGGTTGGCAGTAGCACCCAAGTGAAAGCTATGAAATTAATGCCAAAATCTAAGAAGTTCAAAGGTCCCACGGATTCTTTTGTAACATTAAAGCCAGAAAAAGTGGTTGCACTTAGGAAACAGGGGTTGCACTAACATCAATGATAAACTTGACAAAGAGAAAAGAGCACAAGCTTGTCAGTATATTGGCCGGCTATTTTATCTAGCTGGTATACCATTCAATGTTGCTCGCTTAGATGAATTTAAATGGGCAGTTGAAGCTATTGGGCAGTATGATCCAAATATGAAGCCTCCTATTGATGAAAATTGGTAACCAATGTTTAACAATAATTGTCAACTTATGTTTAACAAATGTTGTCAAATTATGTTTAACAAACGTCGTCAAATTATGCTTAACAAGAATTGTTAAATTAGTCAACTTTGTCAAACATAATTTCACCCATAGGCCTTTTGGCGTATGAGTTTTATTGATGTGAGTAGTGCCCATTCAAGATAATGTATCTTTTAATTACAATCCCTTGTTTCAAGGGAAGAACCTTTGATTCCAACCATGTTGTCTTTGTATATAGGTTTATTTATTTTTATGTTTAAGGGAATATATGTTTTTATTATTTGTGGCTGCACCTAATAATTTATTTAGGTTGCCTACGTACCCTTGGCGGGGATCAAGCCACTTCGTAGTTCTTGATTTGAGGTTTTAGATTCAAAATCCTCAAATTGATTTTGCCCAATTTAAATGATGGACATTTAAGTCAAATACTTTGTATTTAATTAAGCATCGACTTAATTTTACTTTTAGGTGAGACAATTGGTTTTAATCTCAAGGATATGTCAAAGACCATGTTTTCATGGAAATTGAATCAAGGATTCTCTTTTTGAGAAATTAAATTTCCAAGTAATTTTCCCTTTCTTTCATTTACTTCTTTGTAGGAATTTTAATAATATTTTGATTAAGGGAAAGAAAACTCATTTGAAGCAATTTTTATTTATTGTGAACATATTTGAAATTGGAAAATTTCCCCAACCCAATTTTATGGTCATTTTATTTTAAGAATTATTAACTCTAATTAATAATCCCAAAGAATTAGTCACAATTAATTTGGTAGAGTTAATGCCTCCATTAATTTAATGGTGGAATCAAGGACTCCATTGATGGGGTAGAGTCAATGACTCCAATAATTGAGTAGAGTCAAGGACTCCAATTATGGGGTAGAGTCAATGACTTCAATTAAAAGGAAACCACAACTTGATAGAATTTTTATTTGGTAATGTACAAATAGGAGTTACAAGTCAAGGACTCGTATTTAAAGCTTCATGCATGGAGTTAGGAACTCCTCATGAAACCCGATCCTATTTGCATTACCAAGCAAAAATTCAGATTTGAGAATGAAGGAGAGAGAGAATTTGAGAAGAAAAGGACTGATGAAATCCCATATACAAACCTATGCTCTCTGCTTGATGTTACTCTCTCTGTCCGTGCCTCTTTTTTTTTTTTTTTCTCTCTTCTCTCTATGTCTTTGCTGTGTGTGTAATTGCTCTCTTTTTGTGTTTCCGGCCTTCTCCTTTTCTAACTTGTGCGTGCCTCTCTCTATTTATAGAGATATTCCAAAGAAGCTGTTCCTTATTCTTCTCTCAACCGATCAGATCATAGAGCAGTTTTCGTCAGTTTTTCCTCCACAACTCCTAATTTCATATTAAGCCGTGAACCACTTTTCAGCTTTTTTCTCTTTTCTCTATTCCGTCCCACTTTAAATTCCCTCTTTTCCGTTGGTGGCATCTCCACTTTTCAACTTTTCAGGCTCACTTTCCTTCTTTTCTTGTTGTGCCATTTCCCATTTCACTTTTTTGGTTTTTTTTTTTTTTTGGAACTAGGCAACAGACCACTCACGTGGCTTTTATATTTAATTTTTTTTTTAGTATAGGCTAGTCAACTTTTTGTAGATGACCATGCATGACCTTTGAACCTATCCTATTGTTTAGTCCACAGCTGCCGTGTAAATACAGGTACAAGGGCGTAGCCAGGAATAAATACATGGGGGGCCGAGTTGTAATATAAATATACTAAATATAATTCTTAAGTCTATTGGATACAAAATTATCAACTTTCAAATATCATCATATACTTGAACATGTTGAGAATTCAACCGAAATTCCAAACCTGTGAAAAACAAAAAAATAGAGAAAACAAAACGCCAAAAGAAAAACAATCACACGCATAAGACAGTATTTACGTGGTTCGGCAATTTGCCTACGTCCACGGAGTTGCAGGGATTTCACTATTATCAAAAAAAATTACAATGTGCGGCTATAGGGTTTTTCTTTCTCAAAAACAACAACAAGACAAAACCCTAATCACAAAAAAAGGCTTTTATATCCTGCGCACAGGATTCACAATGGGCTACAAAACGGACCAAAAAAATTTTGTCTGCCCAAGCCTCTGCTCCATGGACTAAGCCTCAGTAAATCTCCCATTAAAAACCACGCAACATTATTCAAGTCAGGTCGGGTCATCAACCGGATCAAATCATGCCTGACGACGATTTTTCATGGAATAAAATTCATCCATTATCATCTCCATAGTGAAATTCCCTGCAATTTCCTTCTCTATATAAACTATCATATTATCTGCCAAAAACTCATCCTCCATTCTATTGCGAAGTCTTGTTTCTAACAACTTCATAGCTGAGAAAGCTCGTTCTGTAGTTGCTGTAGAAACTGGAAGGGTCAACACAAGACGAATAAGTCTATCAATCAAAAAATAGATATTAGACTTTCCTGAAATTTTTAATCCCCTACATAGCTTGGAAATTGTACTCATATTCTGAAAATCTGGATGTTTTATCACATCAAGCTCATAATGTTGCAATTGAGACTCCAAAAGTTCTTGTTCATGTTCAGTAAAATCTTGAGGATAATATTTCTTAACTAAATTGCATATATGAACAATTTTGAATAATCTAAAAGCATCCTTGGGATTTAAAGCTGAACTAAGAATGACAAGTTCCGTTGTTAGCTCACAAAATCTACTTTTCAGTTCTTGCAATTGGAAGTCTATTGCAACTGTAAATATGGAAATTCTAAAATGATGTTCCATTGTTAAATCTTCATCTTGACGACGATATCTACCTCGACCTTTAGTGTAATGAGCATTCATATCAGGAATATCAATTTCATGTTGCTCACAAAATGCTATAACACTAGCAAGTAAAGGCTCCCATCCATCATCTCTCAACTTTTGAATAAGTGATTTTGTAGTTGAAACTAAATGCATGGCATTTAAAAGGTCTTGAGAACGTTGTTGCAAAGCTTGACAAAGAACATTAGTAATTCCCATTATCTCTTTCATCAAATGCAAGATTAAAATAAATTCAAATGATGTTAATACTTGATAAGCTCCCTCGGCATCACCGCGTTGTTTATAGTTAGCCCCTTCCTCAGAGATAGTGTTGATAACTTTGCAAGTAGCATCAAACATGTTAATCAAACTACAAATAGATTGAAAATGAGATCCCCACCTAGTGTCTCCAGCTCGTTGCAAAGTACCAATCTGGTTTGCACCTCTTCCAGTCTCAATTTCATTAGAAGCAATCATATTCTCAACTTGTTCTGCTTGAGCATGTTGCAATTCATCATTACGCTTACTAGAACCAACAACAATATTGATAATATTAACCAAATGATCAAAGAACTGATGAACATCTTTTACTTCTCTAGATGCTGTAACTAGAGCTAATTGCAACCTATGAGCCATACAGTGTATATAATAAGCATATGGGCACTCTTTAAGAAAAAGAGCTTGTAATCCATTCCATTCACCACGCATGTTACTAGCCCCATCATATCCTTGACCTCGAATATTTTCAATGTGGAGGTTGTAATGAGAAAGGACAGCACATATCTCATTCTTTAAAGTCAATGCAGTAGTGTCTCTAACATGCACAACATGAAAGAAACGCTCTTTAATGAAACCTTCTTTATCAACAAACCTCAAAATGATGGCCATTTGCTCTCTCTTCGACTCATCCCGAGCTTCATCAACAAGAATGCAAAATTTTGCATCCCCAATTTCTTCACGAATAGCATTTCGCACATTACTAGCAAGAATATGCAAAATCTCATTTTGAATTGTGGGTGATGTATATTTGGCATTTCCTGGTGCATTTTCCAAGACAACACTAGCTACTTTGTCATTGAAAGTTGATGTGAATTTTATCAATTCAATAAAATTACCTCTATTTTTTGAATCAAGGCTTTCATCATGACCTCTAAAAGCACAAGCTTGGAATGCTAGCCATCGAGCACACTCTACTGAGGTTTTGAGCCGCAATCGATTATTCTCTAATTCTTTTGATGTTTGTTTCTCAATCAGCTTGTCAATATGCCGTGAATGATTCTTTAAATCCTCGCAACATTTCATAGCAATTTTATGTGGGGAGTTTGGTTCTTTCCCTTCATGACGAATTAAAGGACAATTCATTCCATCTTTCACCTTTTTCCAATTATTAAAACCTTGTGAAATGAATACATCTGATCCGGGACGACCTATTGGTTTCTTACTAAAAAGGTAGCAAGGTAGACAATATATCGCATCCATTGAAGGTGAGTATTCCAACCAATCTTTATGTGAACCAAACCATGAAGGTTGAAATCGACGACGATGAGTATCATCACTGTATGGATAGTCTATATTTTCAGGTTGATATGGACCTTTTTTGAGATAAGCTCGTCGGATTTCATCTTGTTGGTTGATAGGAAATTCACATATTTGTTTACGTGATCCTGGATCACGATCTATCTCTTCAAATTGAAGTTTTGGACATTTGGAGAGGTGTTCATCAGGTATTGAAGTATTAAGATTTGTTTCTACAGCCACAGGTGTCCTAATTTCTGAATTGCTAGCATCTTTTTTTTTAAAGAATACATCAATTGTTTTTCGTTTGCTCATAATTCTTTTAGCTTTAAGAATATGACTCAAAAATTAACCTGAAAAGAATTTAAAAAAAAAAAAATTTAATTAGAAATTTTTACTTAGTTATATGAATGTTATTCATACTCAAGAAAAAAACAAAATTTTCACTATAATTTAAACAGTCGGCCCATTTTTAATACAACTTTAATTAATAATAACCCCTCAAACAAAAACAAAAATAATTTAATTAATTTGTCTTTTATAATATATTGGTTAATTTAATTATATAGGTTTAATTATTATTGTTTAGTTTTAATTTAATTTTCACTATAGCTTTAATTATATAGCTTTTATTATATATTGGTTAATTTAATTACATTGCTTTAATTATTATGCTGCACCCGGCTCCATGTGCCCATAGCCCATCTATCCCCTCCCCACCCCACTTAACAGCCAACAGAAAAACACAAAATGCGCCCCAATCACAATAGCTAGCTGCAATCAGAAAATTTCGCAATGCCAATCACAAATTATAACACACGTCACACTAAATGACAATTAATATTTCACCAAACAGACAAACACAACCCATTGAGTCACTGGCCAACAACAAAAGGGAATAAGATAATGCCAAATTTAAAAAAGACAAAAACACTAAAACAAGTAAAAAGCAAACCCAGCCAATGAGCCAATTAGATACTCACAATTCAAAAGAGAGAGACACTTACCGACATTTGAGAACCATCAGCTTAAATAAAGAATAAAGAGACTTTCATAATTCATAAATATTAATTTCATTTTGTTTCCTTCAGTGAGGTAAAGAGAGAGAGACTGAGGGAGAGTTTGAGAGAAAAACCTTGAGGGAGGGCGCCGGACCGCCGGAGGCTGGAGCGGAGGGAGCAAATGCCAAAGAGCACGGAGCACCGCTGCACCGGAGCAGAGGCAGCACGATCTGTAATCTCTGATGAGGCAGTGACCGTCACCGCTATGATCTGCGAAAAAATGGGTTTCAAATTTCAGTGAGATAAAGAGAGAGAGACTGAGAGAGTCAGAGAGAAAAAGTGAGAAATACCTTGAGGGAGGGGCGGAGCCGCGGAGGGAGCACCGTCGGCGATGATCTCCGATCTCCGATCTACGTTCTGCGATCTGCGATGAGCGGCGACCGGGCGAGCAACGACGACGACGAGCTAGCTGCGGCGACGACGACGGCGACGTGACCGTGGGACGGTGGGTTATTGGGTTTGGTTTGCTAGGGACCTGGGGTTTGGTTTTGGTTTGTGTATTGGGGGTTTTTTTTTTTTTTTTTTGGATAAACGCCTCTGTTTTGCGTTTTGATTTGCTGGAGTATGATGTGTTTTAGTATTGGATTTGGGGCTTGATTTCTCTGCCACTGCCAGTGACGTGATGGATTGCAATTCTGCCAGCGACGACGTGATGCTCTCTACTGGTTTTTTTTTTTTTTTTTTTTTTTTTTTTTTTGGGTTGAGAATCCGTGGGCAGTGGGCTTGCCGTGGGCTCTGTTACATTTTTTATTTTCGGATTTTAGTTCAAATTTGCTTTGGGCTTTTTTTTTTTTTTCCTGCTTGAAAGTAGAACAGATATATATATATATATATATTTTTTTTTTTTTTAATTTGAGGTGCTCCTAATTGTTGATTGGGGGCTGGGAAAATGGGTGAGAGATGGGTAGGGGGGGCCGGCTGGTTCATGTTGGGGGGGGCCAATTTATTTTTTCTTCCTACTCTAATGGGAATTTTTTTTTTTTTGCAGGGGCCTCGGCCCCCTCAAGCCACTATGTGGCTCCGCCCCTGTACAGGTACCTATGACACTTTTTATAAAGTATTTTTTTAGTTTCAACACCTCCTAATTACCATGAGTTAAGAGTTCCAATTCTCAAAAAGGAGGTGGCTTACACAAATGAGTTATTGAGTGATCACAAGGAATCTTGGAAGAAATTTGGCTGTTCTATTATGTCTGATGGGTGGACTAGTAGAACCAATAGTACCTTGATGAACTTTTTGCCCATCTAAAACCATGTTTGTGAAGTCAATTGATGTATCATCTTTTATGAAAACTGGGAAAAAACTTTTGAATTACTTGATGCATTTGTAGAACAGATTGGGGAGGCTAATGTAGTCCAAGTAATATCGGATAATGGATCTAATTATGTGTTGGCTAGGAAGTTGTTGGAAGCAAAAATGCCAAATTTGTATTGGACTCCATGTGTTGCACACTGCATTGACCTTATATTGGAGGACATTGGGAAAATTCCTACAATTGCAAAAACTTTGGAAAGGGCCATTCAATTGACTAGATATATCTACAACCATGGGGGTGTCTTAAATATGATGAGAGAATACACACAAAAAAGAGAGAGCTGGTTAGGGCTGGGAAAACTAGGTTTTGCACTTCATATCTTACAATAAAATCCATTTATAAGCAAAAGCATAACCTAAGGGCCATGTTTACTTCTGAGAAGTGAGTTCGTAGTAGATGGGCAAAGGAGGCAAATGCTAAACGAGTAGTAGAAACGATTTTGATGCCTTCTTTTTGGAATACTATAGTTTACATTCTTAAAGTTATGGGCCCTCTTGTTCGGGTTCTTCGCCTTGTTGATAATGAGAGAAAACCAGCTATGGGTTCCATATATGAGGCAATGGATAGGGCCAAAGAAGCTATTATAAAAGCTTTTAATGAGAATGAAGAAAGGTATTCAAATATTTTTAAAATCATTGATGAGAGATGGGAAAGTCAATTACATCGGCCTTTGCATGCAGCGGGTCATTTCTTGAATCCTGAGTACTTCTATTTTGATGATGACATAGCAACAAATCATGAAATTATAGCAGGATTGTATGCTTGTATACAAAGACTAGTTCTTAGTGCTGAAATTCAGGACAAGATCATGGCTGAGCTACCCATGTATAAGAAAGCTGAAGGACTCTTTGGCATTGAATTGGCTAAAAGACCAAGAAAGACAAGGGCTTTAGGTAAGAGAGAATTTATATCTAACTTATAATGACTAGAACAGTGGCACTTTTTACAAATAAAAAATATGACTTCTATGATATATCATATATCATTACTTATACTTATTTTATTTAACATAGCTGAATGGTGGAGTTTGTATGGGAGCTCAACTTCGAATTTGCAACAATTAGCTATAAGAATCTTGAGCTTGACTTGTAGTGCATGTGGTTGTGAGCGCAATTGGAGTGTGTTTGAGCAGGTGAGTTTTGAAGTATAATAAGTAGATTTTATCCTTTGATGAGCTACTTTATTTCATAGAAAATTCCAATGGTTTAATTATTCACTATAGTCTAATACTTAGTTTTCATAAATGCTTGTAGATTCACACAAAAAGAAGGAATAGATTTGCACAAAAACGACTAAATGATCTGGTCTTTGTGAAGTATAATCAAAAGATGAAGACATGATATGATAAGCGTGATGTTATTGATCCCATCTCCTTAGATGATATAGATGAAAGGAATGAATGGTTGTTGGGGGAAATGGGTGTTGAACCATCTATGAATGTTGAAGATGAGTTGGTTTTTGATGATGATGATGATGGTTTGACATGGGGTGTAGTGGCAAAAGCTGCTGGTGTTGGAGAACCAAGGAAGAATACTAGATTCCAAACAAAATCAAGGGCAAGCTCAAAGGCCTCAACATCCCAACCAAATAATGAAGAGGAAGATGCTGATTCTGATGAGACCGAGGAAGAGAATGTTGATGATTATAAATTTGGTTCAAGTGGCTTTGAAAGTTATGGAAACTCGAGTGAAGAGTTTGATGATGACCTTTAGATTAAAACTAACAACCACATTCAGGCTATTAAATAGGCTAATAGGCAGAATGTTCAATCTAATAGGCAGAATGTTCAATCTTCAAATGTTTTTGTTTTGTCATGGATAGTCATGAAGTTCAATCTTCAATGTTTTGTTAGGAGTTTTCTTCTTTCTAATATGAAGTTATGAACAATATTTTGGTTTAATATTCAGATTTAGTTGATATTTGGATGGAGACTAATTTTTAAATGGTGATTTATGGTTAATATTCAGATTTAGTTGATATTTGATAATTATCTAGACTTAGTTGACTGCTGATATTTGGATGGAGACTAATTTTTTAGTTAGGATTCAAACCCACAAATTGGTTTTATAGACCAGGCTGACCAGCTCCTATCCATTAGGAATGGAGTCAGATTTGTTTATATAATATTCTTATACATCAAATAAATTAGATTGGAACCCTATATGTAAAATAACAATATTTAGAATTTGGCGCCTTGCTTCACTCGGGCTAGCGCCTTTTTGGGGCCTCATCGCCTTGGGTGATACAAGGCCTTAACATCTTAAGGGCACCTTTCGCCTTTGACTACCTTGGCAGTGAGAACCATGAACTCATTCGTTGTGGAAGATTTCCACAAATCTGATGTTAAGCAAATCCTGCTCCAGATTAACTCTAAAGCACATTTGGGATTTTCTTTTTTTCTCTTATAGATTTTCAAAACATTTGACTTTGTTGTATTCTTAGATATTGGCTTAACATCAGGATTTAGAAGGATATGAATCTCTCTATTAATCTCATGCTTCGCAAATGAAAATGAATAATTATGCTTAATAATTGCCATTGCAATCTTTTCACAATACATATTTTGATCAAGGGGAGGATGATAAGGCCCACTATCATTTTCTTGATGACATTTCTTAGCATGACGGTGTAAATTACTAGTCCCATTCTCCTTATCTGCCGTTAAAATATTAGTACATTTTCTACACTTAACTTTTCAATGGCCATCTTCATATAAAGGTAATATTTCAAAATCATTCCATACTTCAGAAGTCCTACCCCTACTTCTTTTGCTAGCACTTGAATCTGTTTGTTCAAATTCATCCATCCTCTTGGTTACATACATGGTTCACCTTAAAAGACAAGACAATCAAAATGACAATTTCTACAAATATATATTTCAAATCAACCAAAATCACAAAAGGCAAAAATATAGGTGACAATTTAAATAGAACCCATAAAGTAAAAGAGGATAGATGCAAATCATCAAACACCTAGAAAAGAAAAAGACATACAAAAACCTATAAACAAGAATTATATAGCAACAGAGAGTGAAAGAGCAATTTATGAAAGAGATTTACTTGAAATAAAAGGGTAGTAGACAGTTTTTGTTTCCAAGAATCTACAAACTCATCACCAAACCTGACTTAGCTGCCTTTCCCTTTGTCTACACATGAAATTATAGCAAAAACCAAAATATTTTTTTTTGGTCTCCAAAACCTCCAAACCCAAAATTCTCGAAAACTTTAATTTAGAACTCAACCTAAGAATAGAGTGACTTACCTGAGAAATCTAATGTGAAGATTGGAGACCTAGTTCATGTTGCACTCTAATATGGCCTTCGACAAGTTTCTGAGAGGGAAAGTGAGCTAGAGAGATGAATAAACACAACCTTCAACGATGCCTTCTCACTTCTACACCACCGTCAAAGCCCGACCTCAAATCTGCTCTTTAGGTACCTTCCATCTCTCTCTAGATTTTCCTTAATTTGAAGTTCAAACCTATTTGGTCACTGAGAAAATCTGAGGGAATGAATGTATTTTAATGTTTAGGAGAGTGAGATTGAGAGCTTGCCGAATTTTTTGGTTTAGCTATTTAGAGTTTATGTTGTTTATTTAAAAATTTTATATTTTAGATGAGTTTAGTGAGTATCAGTGGGTTTATCCATTTAGACCTATCTAATTAAATAACCTAATGTGTCTTTACCCATTTAACCCAAATATTCAAATGGGTTGGGTTAAGACTTATCCATATGAGGTGGGTTATGGGTGGGTTCGTGGATATGGATGAAAATTGCCACCCCTAGGAGCCAACGAGTTTTTGTTCTGTGCTTCTTGGTCTGTGTTGATCAAAAGGAAGCACCCTTTTCATGTTAGGTGGAACAAGCTCAAGCTTGGCTGGATGAAGCTTAACACAGATGGCTCTTCTTTGGGCAATTCGAAAATAGCTAATGGAAGGGGTTTAATTTGTGACCATAGTGGAAGATAGGTTAAAGGGTTCAACTGATCTATAAAGGTAGCATCTAGTTTTGATGCCGAACTTTGGGCTCTTAGGGATGGTTTGATGCTTTGTATTAGTTTAAACCTTTTGGCAATTAAGATAGAGCTTGATGCTAAAGTTGTGCTTGGCTAGGTTACTAAAGAATTTAATAGTAATTTACATCATGTTTCTTTTATCATGGATTGTAGGACCTTCATCAACGAAATTCCTCAAGTAAGGATGAGCTCTGTTTTATGAAGCAAACAAATGTGCGAATGCATTGGCTAGAGATTCAAGCCAATATTTTATGCCTTTTGATAGTCTGCCTATGGACTTATGTATGCTATTATTTTATGACAATTATGGTTTGTATTATGAGAAGCTGTGACCTTTGTATGCTGACTTTGCTTAGTTCTGTTAATGCATTTTGGTTTCTACCAAAAAAAAAAAAAGGTAATTAAGTGTAGCAACTTGTTGTATGAAAAGGAATGGGTTACATTCTAGTAACTTTTTTTGGTTTTTTCAATAAATTCATTTTATTTAAGGGAATTTTAGCAAATCAAACTCACCAAATTGAAAATCATCAGAAGATCTTTCCAACAACACCTCGTTTGGGCCTATTTGAGGTCATTAGATTATTATTTGATAAAATTGAGCTATAATTAAACTTTAATGACATGTTGCCAAAATTGATCGGCAAACACTTTTTTTTTTCACGATATCTTGCTCATTTTAAGTCCAATATGGGCTCGTGAACTGTCAAACTAAAGGAAATTAAATTAACTATGACATGGGCCAGAATTTATCCCGACCAAATAGTCAGATATTTTTTTGGTCAAAATATGGGTCATGGGTTGGCCATTGTCAAACTTGGTCAAACTTTTAAAAAATTATTGAAAATATTAATCTTGACATAAAAACATGAAATTTAGCACTTGAGAATTTTTTTACTTAGTTTGACTACATAACTTAGTCAAAAATTGGTCAACAATGGTATTTTGGTCGTCATGACTTTGAACGTGGAAAACATGGTAATCTACCGTCCAATTGAGATAAATTCCAACATTTTAAACTTTCCTTTAATCCCAAGATCAAAACAGTGATTTTTATAATTTTTGGAAAAGGATGGGATTTTGGCAGGCAAAACGAGGCGAACAAAATATGGTATTGACAGTTTTTTCACACCGAGTCCCTTTTCACTTCGACTCCTTGGCACTTCAGTAATGTAATCTCCTCTAATCCTCTCCACTCCCTTTGTCTCACACCATGTTTGCCATCCTTATCTGCTGCTAGCTCATCGATTTCTGGCCCCGCCTCTCCAATTCCAATTGCTCCGCTCTCAAGTCTCTCCTCCTCACCTCTTTCCAAACCCAACAATTCAAAACCATCTTCAAAAAACTATACCACGCAATTTTCAAACTCGCCTCTATGCTTTTACCCTATAATTCATGGCCTGAACTCCTTCCATTTATTTTCCTCTGCATCACCTTCAATAATATTACTCTTCAAGAATTGTCTCTCGTCATTTTTGCCAAATTGGCTCATAATAATATCGGTGAAACCCCCATTCCACACCTCATCACTCTCTATAACGTTTACCTCAATTGCCTTAGCTCCCCTAGCAGCAACATCGACGTTATCACGGGCCTTGGTGTTGCTATCAACTTCATCCCATGCTTTGTCTTTTTTTCTTGGTGAAAGACCTTACTTTATTATTTTTATTTTTATTTTTTTATACAATACTATAAGACAAATATATATAATATATTCTATTTTAAATGGTCTTCTTCTATTCAGGGTCTTAGGCCATTGCCTAAATTGCCTAATGGTTGAGCCACCTCTAGATGGTGAGAAAGTTACCCCAGTTCACAGGGTGGCGTTTTGCCATGCTGATGTATATGCTATTGGATGTAGAGGATGATCCTGGGTGGCACTATGATGAGAATGAGGATGAGGATGCTGGCAAGACTAGTAATTATGACTTCGCTCATGAGTGTTTGGACAAGTTGTTGATTTCGTTGGGAGGGGATACCATTGTGCCCACTGCTTTGGAGCTATTCCCGACTTTCTTGGCCGATCCGAAATGGAAAGGCATTAAACCTCACTGATTGTGGCTAAGCCTAAGCATATGGTTATTGGACTTGAGTCGTGAAAATATGATAAAACTGTTGAATGAATTAGCTCTTGTTGTTTTAGTCATAGCATACAAGTTTTGTTCTTTGTTATTATTTTCTTAGCAAGGATGGTGTCAGACAAGATATAAGGATTTGCTTTTTATAATTTGTTAGTTTTTATTTATTTATTTATTTATTTTATATATATGTAATTTTTGGAATTTATTTATTTTTATTAATTTTAGGTGTTTTTGAGGATTTTTTAGTCAACTTAGTATCAATTTCAAAATAGCTTATTTAACTTTTTTTTTTTTTTTTTGAAAGTGTGCTAAAAGCATAAAGTATTCTTGGTATTTTGAATAAAGTGAGAAAAAGTAAGAAAAAAAATGGCAAAACTATACTATTGATCCTTAAAGTTTGCCTCTTAACTCTTAAGCGTTATTGGTCCTTGAAGTTTTAAGTGAGCGTAATTAATTCCTGAAGTTTAAAAAATGAGAGTAATTGGTCATTTTGTTAACAATCATTAGTCTCAATGTCTATTGGCTAAGGGAATAATGATGTGACAAGTATTTAGGAGTCCAAATCTTCTGTCCCACTTTTTCTGCTCCACTTCATACTCCACCAATAAATACTTGCTACGTGTTCACCTAATTAATTAAATACTACTATTAATTAATAACTGTAGTATTAATAAGTCAATAATGATAGTATTTAATTAATTAGGTGAACACGTGACAAGTATTTATTGGTGAAGTATAGAGTGGAGCAGAAAAAGTGAAACAGAAGATTTGGACTCAGTATTCAGTGACATGACTCAAAAAAAAAAAAAAAAAGCATTCAATGACATGGCATCAATGTTTATATTAAAAAATTAAATCTAACATGTTAGACTTGTTATGAATCGGGTCTCCCCAATCCAAATTTGAAACTAAAACAAGAAAGAGAGACCAAGTTGCCGTCCTCCGCCTTTCGGCGACTTTGGATCTCCGAGAAAGTATAGTTTACTTTTGGATATACTTTATTCTTGATTCATAATGTCGTTTTCCTTTTCTTGTCCAATGGGCCATGGCTATGCAATGAATGGGTCGCAATGAGCAAAGGACAGATTCAATTTCCCTCTCTCTTTCTTGTTTCAGTTTTAGACTTGGCATCAAAATATGAGGATTTGATTTTAGGAGACCAATTTCAAAATGGGTCTAACACCTTAGATTTGATTTTTCAATTTTCAATATTAAAATTGATGACATGTCACTTAAAAATTGCCATGTGATTGTTTAGTTAGTCACAATAGACATTGAGACTAACGCCGTTAGCAGAAGAACAATTTGTGCTCATTTTTTAAACTTCGTGAACCAATTGTGCTCGATTGAAACTTCAAGGACCAATGGTGCTCAAGAAGCAAACTTTAGAGACCAATAATGTATTTTCACATAATTTTTTTTTTTTAATTTCTAAAAAAGACATACATAATAGCTATAAAAAAATACAAACAAACAAAAAAAAGTATTATAATATGCTTCCAAACACACAAAGTACTGATGATATTATTTCAATTAGAATCTCTTTAGAATTTTATGAAGTTGTGTTAATTTTCAACAATAGGACCGAGTAAGCTCTGCTCCACTGCCTCGTAAAAAAGGCTTGAATTTTTTTTGCCTTCAATCTTTATACCTCTGGGGCCTTTGGGTATTAAAATCATGTTTGGGGCCCAAAAGCCCCCCTCCCCTCCAAGAATATATCAGCCCAGGCCCGAGCCCAACAAGGAAAGATAAGCCGCTTAACCTAATTCCAAATTAAAAAAGAAAAAAGAGAGACGAGACGAGACGAGAGAGACTGAGAGATAATCAAGAATCAACCACTGCCGGCGACTGACCCACCGACCACGCCGCCGTTAGATAGAGGCGCTGCTGAACCTGAATCCTAGAGTAGAGGCAGCGAGTGCTAAAGTTGGAAGGAATACGCACGCACGCACACAGCCTACTCTTTCACTTTGTAATTTCTCTCTCTCTCTCTCTACTAACTGCCACTCATTGTTCTGTTTGTTTCTTTCCATTCTATTGTCTCTGTGTGTTGATTTTCGCTTTATATAATATAGAAGAAGATTATGTTGGTAGTGTACTATGAAGAGGGCCCTAGTCCTTGTTATAGTTATAGCATTTGTGACATTCGCAACCTCTTCTACAACAAAATGCTTTTTGCTTAATTAATTAAGCATAACAAAACGGTTTGTATGAAAAAGGCGTGGGGTTACATTCTAGTATGGAATGCTAATCTAGACTAGACTTCTCCCGACATTCTAATTTTCTCCGCTACCAATGCACTGATCATCAAACCTTCATGCTGATCCTTTCACTCCCACTCTACTATGTATATGATTCCTACCTCTCTTGTCTTTTGTTTCTGTCCAACTGGGTTCCTGCACGTGCTGTTTTATTGGCGAATTGCTACATTTCACATTTCCATTCATCATATGTGCACATTTTTCTTGTGATGCTGATCAAGGAATTTTCCTGCATTGATCAAACCTTCATGTTCATCTTTTCACTGTATTGTGTTTGTTAGCTCTGTTGCTTTTTGTTTGTGTTGGAACAATTTTTCCCTTTTTTTGTAAACGTGGTGTGTTGGAACCTATTTATTCTCCACTTTGACCAATTTATTAGATGAGATTTTGAAGTTCTTGTATGTATTTACAATAAGGGGTAAAGAGTAAAGACTTCAGAGGGAGGGCTTTGGTGTGTTTGTTTCCCCTCAGGTGATTTAGCTAATGGCAAATACAACCTTTTCAATTTACAGCATTTCAAATTTCGCCTTTTTCTTCGTTCAGCTTTTTCAAACAACCTTATTTTAAAAAACTGAATATTAACTGTACCAAACAGGCACAAACTGGGTAGCTACACATGCCGATTTATGGCAAATTGTTATGGTTCTCATTTCTCTGCATCATTTTTGCACATTTTTCTTGTGTTGATCAAGGAATTTTCTATCTTGTAATGGCACAGGATCATCAACAGAATCAACCCATTCCACTTGGTTGATGGACTTTAAGTTGATTTTGTGTGTTAATTTATTTCATTCAAACTGCTTATCTTATTTTGGGATATTGGAAATGATCGTAGAAAATTTTCATTTTTCCTTTTCTTTTCAGAGAGCAATCTGTCTTGGAGAATCAGTTGGTAGAGGCTTAGTTTCTGATGTCAACACCATTGTATGAAATTCTAGTCTTGTTTAAGTGTCCTTCTACACTACCTCCAGTTTTGTTGCCCACTTTATCCTAACTGATATTATATTCTGCCTAAACCAGTTACCAGGTGAACCTGTTTTACATTAACTCTTTCAACAAATCATAACAGTTTCCTCTCCTCTCCCATGTGTTGTCGTCACTTCCACTCATGTCCCCCCCTATTTCACTGCCACCATAAGTTCCAAACTCTGTTCTCCTTGGTGAAGCTCAGAGCAAACTACAAGCAGGCTTTGCTTGTTATAATGCCCCAGTGAAGGGTCAGAGTTCATGAGCAAAGTAAATTAATCCAAAGGGTATACATTTCCTTTGGTCTCTGCATTCAACCAAAGTTAGTGGATCTTCAATAATCATGTACATTTTTCCTATGCTATACATTTTAGTCCTCTTAATTTCATCAAGACCCAGATCCATTTCTCTTTCATTTTGCTGAATTGGGAGGAAATATTCACTTTGGTTATACACCAAAATTTTCTGCTTCTTCACAAACCTAAAAGAAAAACCATTTTCTTTCTATATCAGGAAATTATGAATAATAGCTTTCCATTTTGTCGATTTTCGACTTTCCTTAATTCTGTCGCTATAACTCAGAGCACTATAAAGCCCAGCATCCCTGTGGATTTAGGAAGAAATAGGAAACCAGTTCCAATACCCCACAGAACAATCCCTGAACCCAGAGGTCAGGACCTTGATTTCATAAATGTTGCACACAGCCATCTAATTCACTCTGATTGGTCTAAGCTCAGTTCCTTATCAACCGGTCTAACACCCCTTAGAGTGAAACATATATTGTTAAAGATTCAGAAGGACCATGTTCTTTCCCTTGAGTTTTTTAAATGGGTTGGGATTCAGAAACCATGTGGTCATAACCTCGAAACCCATTCAATAATCCTCCACATTCTCACCAAAAATCAGAAATTCAAGTCTGCGGAGTCCATTTTGAGGAAGGTTCTTGTATCGGGTTCAATAGATGTGCCATTGAATCTGTTTGAAGAAATGCTGCACTTGTACCGCTTGTGTGATTCTTCGCCTCGTGTTTTTGACTCACTTTTCAAGACTCTTGCGCATATGAAGAAGTTTAGGAATGCCACTGATATTTTTTGTCGAATGAAAGATTATGGGTTTTTTCCTACTATTGAGTCATGTAATGCATACATGAGTTCTTTGCTTGATTTGCACAGGATGGATATCGCCTTGGCATTCTATAAAGGAATGCAGCGTTATAGGATTTCGTCAAATGTTTATACTCTTAATATGGTCATGTGTTCTTATTGTAAATTGGGGAAATTGGACAAGGCTGTTGAGATTTTTAGGGAGATGGAAGGCATGGGTTTTAGTCCAAATATTGCATCTTATAATACACTAATTGCAGGATATTGCAATAAGGCTCTTATGAGCTCCGCAATAAAGCTTAAAAACTCAATGGAGAAGAATGGGGTCCATCCGAATGTGGTTACATTTAACACACTCATTTATGGGTTTTGCAAGGAAGAAAAATTACATGAAGCTGGTAAGGTTTTCAATGAGATGAAAGCGGTGAATGTTTCTCCTAATACTGTGACCTACAACACCTTGATAAATGGGTATAGCCAAGTGGGTAACAGTGAGATGGGAGGTAGGCTTTATGATGAGATGTTGAGGAGTCAAGTTAAGGCTGATATCTTGACTTATAATGCCTTGATTTTGGGACTATGCAAGGAGGGTAAGACAAAGAAAGCAGCATATCTGGTTAAAGAACTTGATAAGGAGAACTTGGTACCAAATGCCTCAACCTTTTCTGCCCTTATTAGTGGTCAGTGTGTGAGGAAGAACTCTGAGCGGGCCTTTCAGCTATATAAAAGCATGGTAAGGACTGGTTGTCATCCTAATGAACAAACTTTCAAGATATTGATATCAACCTTCTGCAAGAATGAGGATTTTGATGGAGCAGTTCAAGTGTTGAGGGAAATGATTGAGAGATCTATGACTCCTGATTCAGGCATCTTATCTGAAGTTTTTGTTGGACTTTGTCAGTGTGGAAAAAGTCAATTAGCAAAGATGTTATACAGTGAGATGGAAGCTAGACATCTTATGCCAGCAGGTTTTGAAGTATCCAAAACCATCAACTTTGATGCTGAGAATGAGAACAAAGCATCTGGAGATAATTGGTAAGGCTGTATATACTATACACCTGAACTTTCCATGTAACGTATGGGGTTGTGTGGATTTCATTGCCTGACCTCTCCTTGTAACTTTTAATAATTAGCCTTTAGTTGTAAGTCCAGTTTTACTATGACAGCAAAACTAAAGCAAGTTTTGCTTGTAAAAAGAAGTAGCATAGTTAAAAGTGTTTTTAGTCTTTTGACAAACCACTGTTTTGTTGGTAATCTCATTGTTTTAGGCATAATAAGGTGCAATTGTATACAGATTTCTTACTTTGAGCATGTAGCAGATTTTGTGCTCTGCTTCTTATTAACATTTTACTGAAGACTCTTAAGGGCCATTTTTTTATTTACCGAATGGCACTTTAGTTGTATTTTGATATAGAGTTTGTTGATATGGATTTATCACAGGTTTGCATTTAAACTTCGTGTTATTTGCTTGATCTTCTCATCTTCTTTTTCATTTTCCTTTTATTTATTTATTTTCAATGAATTTATAGTCATCATACAATTAAATGGAAAGAGTGCTTGGCAGCTTTGCATCTTTCCATTTGGTTGGTTGGTTGTATTAACTTAGGATAGGCTGCAGGCACTCTTAACTATTCTCTTCTAAACCAGCAAACTGATGAGACATTGAGACAAGTGAGAGTCTCTCACTTGTTGATATGAACAACCAAAATCTTGTTGACAAACCAACCACTCTCACTTGTTGATATTAACCACCAAAATTTTGTTGGCAAAACAACAATCTGAATCATCAATGAAGCACAGTGAAAAATATTATATTTTAGTCACGTAAGCAAATTCCATCCAAAGAAAATATGAAATCTAATATTAATTTTCTTTTTGAGTTGTGAAATCTAATACAATTATAAGTAAAAGATGTATGATATTTTTTTTACTTGTTAAAGGAAACAAAGTTGGCCTTGGACTTGACTAATTATGAAGTGAGTAAAGAGAGTGTCGCTTACAATTTAAGATATAACCATCCATTACTCTCTAATAAAACTTATTTCACTGATCTCTATGTTGCTATTGTTAACAAATCAATAAGGGAGTAAGGAATGGAGGGAATTAGTGAATTTTTATATTGGGAGAGTTAAATGATAGAGCAAGCTAGACTCATGAGTTATGATCCAGATGGGCTGTATATTGTTTACATACTTGATTTATCAGCATGGTAACAAAATCATAGTCAATTGTAACTTTGTTGAAATCTTTCTAAAGTGACAAAAAGATTTATAAAAAAAAAAGGGCCAAAAATCAAAATTACACCATTTAAGTTTGCTGTATTGTTATTTTTGTCCTAAAATTTTAATTTTTTTTTTCATTTTAGTTCTTTTATTTTTTATATACACAATATAGAAATTCTACTTTAGCCTAATCTAAGTGTATATATGGGAAAAAAATGCTCAAATACCCCCTAAACTTTCAAGTCATGGTCACAACACCCCCTTAATTTTAATTTTGGCCAATTTACTCCTTGAACTTTAGACATCTACCAAATTAATACCTCTGTTATTCTTCTGTTAATAAACTAACAGTGAAACTCACGTGAGAGGCACGTGGGAATAAAAACCAAAGCTGAATAACCTAAACCATTGAGAGAGAGGGAGAAAGTTTGGGCTCAGTTTAGAGAGAGAGAGAGAGGGGAGATGATCCAACTAGAAGTCTATAACCACCTCGGTATCCTCTCTCTGGTGTCAGAGTTCCGCCGTTGTCTCACTGGCTGTTCACCGCTAGTATACTTTTCTCTTTCCTTTTTTTTTTTTTTCGCTGCTCTCTGTTTTTTCAATTCTCCTTGTGCGATGTTTTTTTTTTTATTTTTTTCTTGGTTTGATAGCTAGTTGTGGTGGATTGGGTAGGCTTGGTTGTGGTAAAATGCCCATAGTTAGTTGTTTTTCCAATTCACTGCTCTTTGTAAGTAAAATGCAATGCTTTTTGAGAATGCTACATAGTTATTTGATGAAATGCCTGAGAGGGATACGGCCATTAGAGGGGTTGGTTGTTTGGTAGGATTTTAGATGGCTTTGAAATTTCCTGATAATAGTTCTAGTTTATTTTGATGCATTTCTAATAACTTGAGTATATTATTATGATGAATCTGTTGATGAGAATTTACTTTGGCACCATATGGTTGTGAGCTAATTGGTGGGAGAACAGGCTGGGCTACTATTATTAACTGTTTACTTGGCTCTTCTATAGTGAATGTGGTATATGTAGTGTAGTTAGATGATTAATAAGTGAGCTTGATTGTTTCATATAAGCTAATGGAAATTAAAAATGAAACAAATGTTAAATTTGGGAGAGGCGATTTTGTTCTCTAGTATAACATCATGTCATTCTTTTAATGATTTGCAAAAGAAAATTTGAAAAAGCAATGGCTGTATTACATTTGGTGGTTCAAAAGGTAACACTGGTTTTTTAAATTTTCTTCTTCTAAATGGTTCAAGTGAGGTGATTGATGATTTCGTTAGTTTGATTACCAGAGAAAAAGATGAAAAGGATAATTTTAACTGGCCTTGAGTTTGTTGGTGGTGTAAGTATGTAACCAATATTTGATGTTATGAGCTTATGACTCATCCAGTTGAGGTAGATGAAATGTAGAAAACTATTATTTGACTCATCCAGTTGGAGTCCTGTTAATTGCAACTTAGTTTTGTAAAGGAAAAATTTGACAATACCCAAACATAATGAATTTATGATTATGGTTTTATTAGATTTAGTAGTATGAACTAATATCAACTGCAGATTACATCTTAATCTGACAAGGTAAGAATAGAGCCATTAATTTTCATGACATGTGACACAAAGTTTTACTTTTTTGAATCATGTGGTGAAAGTACCAGGTTTGGGGGGTGTTCATTTGTTTCTTTTAGGTTTCATTTACTTGTGTTGGTTTCTAATGTGCATAGTCTAATAAATATATATTTTTTGTTTATTTAATTTTTTTGTTGTGTAGGATCATAATGTATGCTATTGGAGAAGAACAAAGTTGAAATGCACATAGAGGATCCTTAAGTGGCTTGGAGGACATATCAATATATTTTACCAAAATGTCAAACTCGTTTGTCATGTGGAGAAAATCAATCAACATGGAGGAGATGTTTTCAGTAGCTTTTGTAAATCTGGACTCTAGTACCAGCTTACTATATATACATTACAGTGACTATCTATGTAGGAGCCCTAAAAACAGAGCTTGTGATGTAATATACCTACTGTAGGGGGTGGATTCGAGCGCTCTCTAAAGATTGAGAGAGTGGACCCAAGCCCAGCTAACCCTCCAATAAATTTGTAGAGTATGGGCTCAAGAGTTAGGCTTTAGTAAAGAGGGCAACGGCCATGCATGGTTGTACGTGAATGCTAACAGCTAAAACGTGGGTTTGAACACACAATGGGGCTCCTCGGACGTGCCTTATGGAGCTGGAAATTCTTATTATCTCTTTTCAGGAAGGTTACAAGAGTTGAGAGAAAATACTTTGCTACAGTATTCCTTTTTCTCTGGTTTTTCGTCCGTCCCCTTCACAAGAGGGATTTTTACATTATATACTTCTTAATCAGTTGATCCTAGCCCTACATTTGTTGCTCAATCCGGTTTTCACTCGAGTGCCTGTCCCATCAGCCGCATTCCCATACCTCCAGTGGGTTGCAGCGCTCAAGACGGCACTGTTCAGAGGTCCTATCCTCATTAATGCGGCCAGAGCGTTAGTTGAGGGCATTTAATGTGGAGGTGACAGTTCGCCTAGGACTTGCTTCTCCGCCATGCTTCAATGTCCGGTGATTGGTTCTTGCTATTTGCTCCTTGGATGCTTGGGGAGACTCCCCTTAAAGGTGTGCCGTATGCCCACTTTCTGTCCTCAGCCTACCGAGGATGTAACCATCCTCGGCAATGTTCTTTGAATCCTGGGCTCTGAACTTTCGTCCTCGGACCTCGGATCGTGGAGGCGTCCTCGGCATGGGCCTCTGGGCTTGGCTTGGAGTGGGCCGGGGTTGCTGACTTATTCTGGCCCCACACCTGTAATATAATATAAAAATGTTCACAACTATGTAATGTTCAACTTATGAAATTAATGGAATTCTATTAATGTATGAGTTTTGAAAAAGCTTATAGCTTGAAGTGCTAATGTGGAAATTTAAAGAAAATTTCTCCTTAAGAAAATAGTAGAAATTTCCTGAGAGCTTATTACTGAGAAATCTAAAGAAAATTATCAAGAAAATAGTGAAATTTATCCTATCAGGAAGAGGCCAATAATGGGTTACATAAAATCATTCTTCTCAGCTAATATTGACAATATCACTTTATTTGATTGCTTTGATATACATTAAGCGATGAAATATCAAACCAAAAGGTTTACAAATAGTAAAATGTTCTCCTCAACTACCATGAATTAAAATATCAATGAGCGTTTACAAATATTAAATTGTTTCAAAAAATAACACCCAATGCATCAATAATTATACAAAAAATAACACCCATTTGTGTTTGGGATGCATATATCTTCCAACCACTTTTTTTTTATTAGAATTTTTTTACATCTAGTTGTTACTCTCCATTTATTGCCTAATCATGATTTTCTCTAATGCACCACTCCTTTAGTGCCTCCTTGAAGACTACATGTGATACAAATTTGAGTCCATCTGTTAGCTATACATTCTTCATGCCAGTGTGTTGGTTAAACTCATGGAACCTAGGCCTTGAATTCCCTTCCTTATCAGATGAATTTGTAGGAAGTGACAGTAGACATTAATCCATGGCTGCAATACAAAATTAACAAGAAGATTAATAGAAAGAGATGGAAAGAAAGAAAGAACAATATAGAGAGTAGAAAGAAGAAAAAAAATACTAACTTCTCCTTCCATAAGCTAAACTATTCCCTTAAAGTTAGAGATTTTAACCCGTTTTATTCCCCCCCAAAAAATAGAAAAGAAAAAGAAACTAGTTTTGTCCATATTCTTGCCACTTATTAAATAAACAATATAGAGAACATAATTCATTGCAAATAGTCAGTAAAGAGTCATTCTATGTGACACACATAGTATCCCAAATACTAAAAGGTTCCCTTATTTTCAAAAGGAATTGAATGCAAAAACTTATCATGATCATTTGGTATACATATTACAGCATCAATAACCATTAACTAATTGAGGTTTGAAAGCCAAGAGCTAAAATACCACCCCTTTGCAAGCATTGAAAATCAAAATGAAGTTTTAACCCACAAAAGTTAGTAGAAATGCATCAAAATAAACTTGAATTATAGTAAAAAAATTGCAAACCCATCTAAAATCCTACCAATCAACCAAACCTCATTAGAGAGATAATCCTGGAATATGATTACCTTACTGCCACTGATTATATCATTTGTCTAGTTTATTATTACTAATATATGTAATGTTGTTTTAGTATTAAAGTAGTTCTCATGATGAACTACCTTAATTTGTAGCAAGTAAACAATGGATACCGTTCTATGCAGGAGAAAACGTGCCAAAGTAGCCCAGCTTGTTCTCCCACCAATTAGCTCACAACCATATGGTGCCAAAGTAAATCCTCATCAACGGATTCATCATAATAATATACTAAAAAAGATTAAGTTATTAGAAACGTATCAAAATAAACTAGAATTATTATCAAGAAATTTCAAACCCATCTAAAATCCTACCAAACAACCAACCCCTCTAATGGCCATATCCCTCTCAGGCATTTCATCAAACAGCTATGTAGCATACTTAAAAAGCATTGCATTTTACATACAAAGAGCAGTGAATTGGAAAAACAACCAACTATGGGCATTTTACCACAACCAAGCCTACCCAATCCACCACAACCAGCTATCAAACCAAGGAAAAAAAAAATCGCATAAGGAGAATTGGAAAAACTGAGAGTAGCAAAAAAAAAAAAAAAAAAGGGAAAGAGAAAAGTTTACCAGTGGTGAACAGCCAGTGAGACGACGACGGAACTCCGGCACTGGAGAGAGGATACCGAGGTGGTTATGGACTTTTGGTTGGATCATCTCCTCTCTCTCTCTAAACTGAGCCCAAACTTTCTCCCTCTCTCTCAATGGTTCAGGTTGTTCAGCTTTGGTTTTTATTCCCATGTGCCTCTCGCGTGAGTTTAACCGTTAGTTTATTAACAGAAGAATAACAAAGATATTGATTTGGCAGGTGTCTAAAGTTTAAGGAGTAAATTGGCCAAAATTAAAGTTCAGGGGTGTTATGGCCATTACTTGAAAGTTCAGGGAGTGTCTGAGCATTTTTCCCGTATATATGTGTGAAACTCTCTTCTAAAAACTTAAACCTCAGCCCTTAACCCTCCTACACCCCACAAGCAGTAATACTTGTGAAGTGATTATCGCACAAAATGTGCGGTAGTCCATTTTAGTTCTAAACTTAGCATAGCATATATGTCAAAGTAAACTTTTTGACCATTGTCATTAATAAAATTGTTGTTAAGCGTTATAAAATGATTTTGTATCAAACGTGTAAATAGTGTCAGTTTTACAAACAGTAGTGCCTGTTTTACAAACAGTGAGAATAATGACTGACTTGTCAAAAAAGCTTAAGTTTTGAGGCCGAAATGACAAAAAAAAAAGAAAAAAAAAAGACCCAAATTTAAAGGGTATTAATTTAGATTTTAGCCATTTGTTAAAAGGTAATCTTGTGAGTTGTGATGTGTCAGGGATTAGACGCACACACGATCGATCTTTTGTGACCATGCCAATATGCCATAGTTGAAGTGTGTTGTAAGCAGAGACAGACCTACGTTGAGGCTAAGGGGGTCCATGCCCACCCCCACCCCCACCCCCACCCCCAAATTTTTTTTTTTTTTTTTTAAATATAGAAGAGTATATATATCTAACCAGAAAAATAAAAATTTACCCCCAAAGTATATATTTTGGCCTCCCCCTCCAAAATATTTACATATTAACCCATGAAAACCAAAAAAAAAACTGCTCTAGCCTTTTGCCTGTTGGATATTGATCCAAGAATAACCAGAAAATCTTCTAGTTTAAACAAAAAAAAATTGCCCTAAGATCAACATTAATAACCTTTAGACAAACAAAATTAATTACAAAATAAATCACAAATCCAGTCCAAACAATAAAAAATTCCCAATTTTACTCATCTAATTTCTCTCTTAGTCTCGCTTCTCTCAGTCTTCCTCCATTCCTCACTGCTTTTGACATTAGATCCACAGACCAGTTACCAAGCTCACTGTCGCAGGTTCTCAACCTTTTTTTTTTGTTGAGAATCTCGTAGGTTCTCAACTTGGTCTACTTTTCACACTCACACATGAGTTGAGTTGGCTAAGGTATGGTTTTCTCTTCTCAATCAGTTGATTTATCTTCACTAATCTGAGTTTATTTCTTAATCTGTGATGTCTCGCCTCTCTCACTGTTGTGTGTCTTTTTTTTTCTTTTTTCTTTTTGATGGAACTGGTGTGTCTCTTTGTTTTTTCTTTATCATTTTAAAAAAAAAAGTTTTTTCTACTTCAGCTTAAGTTACACACACGCTTCTTTTAATAAAGAGAAATGATATGTCCGCAACATTTTTACAACAAATCTTAAGTGACAGGTTGTTAAATTTAAAAAATTGGACTTTTTAACGCTGGTTTGACAATCTAATTTATGTGAGAAAAATTAAAGTGTGGCTTGGACTTCATAAGGACCATGCACCCAACCTAATAAACATTAATAATTGATAATGTGTGTGTGTTTTTTTATTTTTTATTTATTTTATGTTAATAATTGACAATTTGTTTTTTTTTTCTTTAATGTTTGTTTGATTAATCCAATAAATTATCATCAGTAATTTTATTCTGACTTGTGTGATTTGTTTAGATTTTTTTATGACACAATAGAACTATTTAGTATAGAATAATCAACATTTATTTGATTTGTATTTGTAGATTATGAGAAAATTAATTGCAAAGTTTGATTTTTTTCAAAAGAAAAAATAAAATTTTTTTGCAAGCTGATGTTGATGTTCGAACATTGCCAAACTCTATTATTAATGTCCCAGTTTTTGAAAATTCTTCAAAGAAAATTGAAAAATCACCACAACACCAAGTCTTAATCTAACTTTGGTTTATACTTCGCCCCTATATTCGAATCCTAATTTCGTCCCTGCTCGATTGTCTTGTTATATGGGAGGGAGGATATGAGGTATGTATTAGGCCAAGACATTTTTGTGGAATACGTCTAATTAGTGATAATTAATCCATTAATCCACTAGAAGTCTCTTTACCTGAGGTTACAAATCAAAAATTAGTTGAAGGTTTATTTCTTCCTTCTTTATCTGGCCTGAATTTTTGGCCTAAAACTTCTTTTTGACTGATATACTAATCATGCAAAAGGTGGAGAAAATGGGCATTTGCCCATTTCGCTAAAACTTTTCGGCAAAATACCCCATATTTGAAACTATTTAGGGATATGCTCATGTTTTGAAACTTGATTTTCTAAAAATCGAGTTTCAATTTAAAACTCGATTTTTGGACAATCGAGTTATAGCGAACTGAAAAATAAATAAAAAATAAAAAAAATTCTGGAACTCGAGTACTTTACATGGAACTCGAGTTCCAAATTTTTTTTTTTTTTCCTAAGTCCATGTTCCCTATAACTCGATGTTTCAAAATTCGAGTTTTACATTTGAAACTCGATTTTTAGAAAATCGAGTTTCAAAATAAGGACATTTTCCTAATTAGTTTCAGACATGGGGCATTTTGCTGGAAAGTTTGTGAGAATGGGGTAAAAGCCCATTTTGGCCCTGCAAAAGGTTTGAATGATTTACATATGGAGAGTCGCAACCAACTTGATTACTTTCATTGTTTTCTATTTCTCTTTGCTTTGAAGCAGTTTCGTTCTTAGCCTATTGTGATGATTATGGAAAGGGAAAGTACTAGTACAGCTTGTGTGTAACATGGTGTATATAATAAACAGTACATGATATGTCACACTATAATCATCACCACTAACAATGGGCAATCTCCATAGCATTAAAGTGCATCAATAAATTCTTCAGTAAGACAAGAGGCAATATACGAATGACCAACATAAGTCATCAATAACCTTAAATCTAGCTTGAGGTCTTTGGCGAAAATTTTAAAGAGGCCTTTCTACGTCTACATATCACTTAAATAATATTTAGTTTTTTTAGAGCATCCACAGCAGTGGAGCTAAAAATTTAGCTTTTTAGCTCCACCAAAAGTTACTTTATCTATTTTACCTACACATATGCTGCAGCAGTGGATTTATTTTAGCTTTCAACATAATAAAATAATATAAACATCACAATAAAATAATATAACCACTACAATAAAATAATATATCTCACTACCCAAAAAAACATCTACAGCACCAACCACAACCACTCTACCATCAACCACAGCCACAACCACAACCACAACCACCACCACTAGTCCACAGTAGGAAAAAAAAAAAAAAAAAAAAAACCCACAGTACCACAAAACACGGCACAACCACCGCCAACACAACACCACAAAACAAACCCACTCTGCCATCAGCCACAACCACCACCACCACCACCACCACCAGTCCACAACAGGAAAAAAAAAAAAACAAACCCACAGCACCACAAAACACGGCATAACCACTGCCAACACAGCACCACAAAACAAACCCACAACACACCACAAAACAAACCCATAGCCACAAATCACAAATCGAACCCACGCCGATACGACCCACCACTAGCAAAACGACCCACCACCACCACCATCTCCACTGTGACCCCTGAAATACAACAACACAAACGCCAAAACCCACCAAACCCAAATCCAGCTACCCAAACGTCGAAACCACATACCGATCTCAACCCCGATACCAACGCACACCGGAGCACAACCACGACCCAACGGCGGAGTGGAGGTGAGGGAAGCCACTTCGATCCACGAGGCCGGAGGCGATCGGCGGCATAGGTCTAAGGCGGATGGCGGCGTGGGTTTGAGGCGATCGGCGCTGGGCAGGGGCTTGGGTTGGCGGCGAGTGGAGGAAGGAGGAGAAAGAAAAAAAATGGCGAAGGAAGAGAGGAGCAACGGGTAGAAATGAGGAAGGAGGAGAAAGAAAAAATAAATAAAATATTCTAATCATAGTGTGAACACAAAATAAAATAATTTTTTTTTTTACCTTTGAGCTATAGTGCACATCTATCTTTAGATGTGCACTGTAGCTAAGAAGCAAAAAATTTTGCTTATAGCTCCATTGCTGTGCTCTTCTTTTTTGGTCAGTGGTGCTAAAAAATAGCAAATAGCTATTTAGCACCGCTGCTGTAAGTGCTCTTATATTATATATATGGGTCATTCTACCGTACCCCTCCAAAAAAGAAAGGGTGCAGTACTCACCTAAATCTAAACCATTAATATAACATTGTTTTGATCTAGACCGTGCATGTAATTTTAAAGGATTTTGGTTACCGGTTAAACAGGTTTTTTATATAAATAAAAAATTATAACATTCATCACACTTTTCTCCTGTCTCACGTTTGCTCCTTGCTGGATAAAATAGGTAACTAATTTTTTTTTTTCTAACTATCTAGTTAGTAGTTAAGGTTTTGAAACTATATTTTTTACTAGCATTTCGAGTCTAAGAGACTCGATTTAGGGTCTATAAATCGAGTTTTTGGGACTCGATTTTCATAGATTGTTCACGTCTGATGTGGCATTTTTTCCACGTGGTGTCTATATGGAAATCGAGTCTCTAAAACTCGATTTACAAAGCAAAAGAAAAAAAAAAAAAAAAAAGTCTCAAGTCTCCCAGCCATTCCCAGAAATACCAAAAAAAAAAAAAAAAAAAATCCAAGAATAGCACAATCAGATCAGCCAATACAAAACATCCAACCAAATCTACCCAACAACCACCTAAAATCCAGATTAAAAAAAAACCCAAAAACCCATCAGATCAGAGAGAGAAAGACCTAGATCTGCTTGGGTCTGGGCGCGCGCGGCCTGGGGGCTGCTGGGCAGTGCTGATCTCCATGTCTTCTTCTTCTTCTTCTTCTTCTCTCTCTCTCTCTCTCTCTCTCTCTTTTTTCTCTCTTTCCGCGTTTCTATATTTTGGGTTTTGGGTCTATATTTTGTAATTATTTTTGTTATAAATCGAGTCTTAGAGACTCGATTTCCAGGTAGTGGAAAAAATGCCACATCAGACATGAACAACCCATGAAAATCAAGTCCGAAAAACTCGATTTATAGACCCTAAATCGAGTCTCTTAGACTCGAAATGCTAGTAAAAAATATAGTTTCAAAACCTTAACTACTAACTAGATAGTTAGAAAAAAAAATTAATTACCTATTTTATCCCTCCTTGCTCTGTCTCACGTTTGACTTTCTAAACAAAACTCTCAAATCAGACAACTAAAACCATACCCACAGAAGAACCAGACAGCGGCACACCCACAACCTCAAATCGGCGGCGCTTCTTCTCATCCAATCCAACTCGTCGGCTTCGCTCTCTAGCTTCTTCTCTTCCAATCCATCCTCAAATCGGCAGTGCACTTATATCCAATCCAACTCGGCGGCGCTTCTTCTCTTCCATTCTAAATCAGCGACACCACCCACAATCTTCAGGTTCTCTCTTTACATATGATTAACGCTGATATGAGTTTATATTATTTCTCTAAACTTTGTGGGTTTATGCTATTATTTTTTTGTTTGAGTTTCGGTTCTTATATATTTGACAAATTAATCTATTCTGGTTTATTTTTTCCCCTGGTTTCTTATTCTTCTTCTTCCATTTTTGTTTATATTTTTTATAAAATAATCTTGAGTTTGAATCTGGAAAATTCTACAAGAAGTATTTAACTTAGGAGTACACTTATGTGTAAGTTCAAAATAGCTTAAATCTTTTTTTACCTGCTTGCCCATTTAGATAACAACATAAGAATCACTGCATCTGACATCCCTGACTGCAAGGTTTACCCCTCTATGGACCTTCCTGAGGTTTGCAGTCATATCTTGGCTTTCCTTCGTGGTAAGTCCTTTATAACTCTGTTGGTAATATGAGTTCTTTATATTGGGTCCTGTATTTTTTTTCTTCCTTGTATGATTATGAGATCATGTTAACCTGGCAACTTGTCATAGACATATCTACTTGAGATTCTTTACCTGTTTCATGTATTTGTTACAATATGACATGATTTGGGATAACTTTTGCTCGTTGTCTATGTGGTCTATAATTACATTCATTAGGAAATGATTTTAGATAACTTTAGCTATTCACAGGGTACCAGTAAAAGAGAGCTGATGACTTCCAAGGAAGACAAATAATTTTTGGTTCTTAGAAGTTATTTGGATGAAATTTAATGTGTGGGGAAGGTACTTTTTGGAAGAAAAAATGCCAACTAAACTGCCTTATTTATCATTATGCCTTTTGTTTCTTCTATCATAAATGTGAACACTGCATAATCTGCATTATTTACAATATATGCATGACATATTAGGGGATATGTGCCAAGACACAAAATGTTGCTGAGCAACCAAAACTAATCTGCTTTCTGTAGTTTTGTATTGAAATCATGCATTAGTGTTTTGCTTGGTTATGTTGAGTGTGGTTCTTAGCATTTGACTTTTGTGATATAAGAAACTGGTAAACCATTCAATACGGTGGCTTGGAACTGCAATATTTGCTTCATTGCTGTTCAGAGGGCAGTTTTATGTTTATAAGATCAATAAGGGTTTAAAGAGGGGAAAAGTTATTTTTTCTTTTTCTGAGATATTTGCATCAGGTTTTGGAATGGGGAAGGGGAAGATATGTCAATTTTTTTTGCATGGGTTCATATGTGTGATAGACCTAGTGCCATCAAATGAATGTACTGCAGTGTTTTCTTCTTTTCTATATATCATTCTTTTGAGGTCTCAAGCTGAACCACGAGGTTATAATTTACATCCTTTAACTGTTATTGCAAAAGCCGAAACTCGCAAGTTAGGCAAGACGCCAATCTCATCTGGCAATGAACAAGGTAAAGAAAGCAATGGGATTGCTGGGACGAGCCGGATCCCAGTTGGCTAAAATCTGTTTATTCAGAGAAGGCCCCTCAGTTGGACAGGGAACCTGTTGTATTTCCTCGATTCACAAAGTTGCATTTGGCTGAGGCTCAAGAAATGCATAAACAAAAATACGAAGAAGTCCAGGCTCTAGACAGAGCACATTGAGAGTACTATGATACGAAGATGAGGATGCAAGCAGATATTAAAGATCTGTTACTGAAAATGGAAGCTACAACACAATCTTGAATTGTGATTAGCCGATCAGTAGGTCTTTCTATAGAATTGTCATCTTCTCAGGTAATTGTACCCTTACTGTTGAAGGTTCTATGTTGTATTATAACATCATGTGTCCTATCTGTTATAGTTCATGATCAGTAGGTGAATTTTCTGTTCTAGGTTTTGTAAACAAGGCAACTAGTAGAAAATTTTCTTTTGTCAGGTCTCTTAGTCTTAGGCAATTTGGTAGATAATTTCTGTCAAGCAGCTGCCCCACCTTAAAGGAGCAAAAGAATAAATTATGAAAGTAGTGTATGAATGTACAAAATTCTATAATAATCTTTATTTTCTGATGTGTTGTAGATGGAAGAAACCACTTTTATTTGGATAAGTTTGTCTTGTCAATGAAATACTGTTGGGCTTTATAGAATTTCTTAGGCATACTTATCTTGATTTGTGATATACTTGGAATGATTAGATACCATGTAGTACTTTGGAATATGTGCTTGTGTTGCACTATAGAAGCCTAAATAGTTAAACATTTATTGGCTGCAATTGTTTCCTTCTAATTTACTTTGATGTCATTCAATGGCAGAGGAGATGCTTGAATCAACAAAACCGAGGATGACTAGCAGCTTGGCTACTCTAGCTTCTACGTAATACATTCTTCAATCTCTTTTTCATATGTTGTTGTTTCTTTTTATGTGGCATGATTTTTAACAGGTCTCTAATGCAGGTCCCATTTATCAAGAGTTGAGGAATTGAAAGGCAGCAGTGATGAGAGGCCTGCTCTATTTAGTGGCAACCCCTTTGAGTCAACAGTGATTGAACTAGCTAGTGGTTCAAAAATAGGTCTTCAGAATCAACCAGATGCAGAGCTAACAACACCTATTTCCAAGACCAAGGAGTCTCTCCCTTCTTAACCAAAAGAATAAATTATGAAAGTAGTGTGTGAATGTACAAAATTCTATAATTATCTTTATTTTCTAATGTGCTGTAGATGGAAGAAACCACTTTTATTTGGATAAGTTTGTGATATACTGCTGGGCTTTATAGTAAAATCTCTAGATCTTATACTTACAGTTGCCCCATCTCTCTCTCTTGTTTGCCAATGATGAGGTTAACTGAAATTCAGAGTTTGCAGTTTGCTTAAGTACTCTAGCATACATTTGGTAGATAAGTCAATTTCATTTTAGCATATATCTTTGACTTCTCATTTTCCAAGTGCCACTACATTTTAATCTCCTATGATGAGAGATCCACAATAGAATAAAATACATATAATAATCCTCAACCCAAAATAGTTTGCATGACCAAATACATCCAATTTATGACTTATACTCTGTCCAAGTGCCACTACATGTGGTTGATTACGAATGGTGGAGCATAAAATAGAACATAGTAAAAGTAAGACAGAGGACTTTTACTCTGTCCATTTCACCTTGCATTACAAGCTGTGGTTCTAAAGCTCATTGTCATTTAATTATTAACATTTAAAAAAAAAATTTAAAAGGAATTTACATTGTGGCACTGAGTATGCACTTGGGGTTGTAGGGTTATCTCTAAATTACTCTATTTGTAATTGTGTTGCCTGAATGTTTTTAGGGATGTTTGGCAAATTACAAAGCTTGTTTAGTTTGATACAAGCTGAACTGAAAATGAGACTATTAATCCAGTTTGTCTAGAATCAAAACCAGTTTTAGTTAACAGGCAGCTTGTGAAAATGTCAAATTTGTACGCATGTGAAAACACCAAAAGTTAAAAATTTAATTTGGAGGGCATGATTTTTAAAGAACCACTTTGAAGATATGAGAATGCATTTAGTTCCCACTTTGAATAAGTTTTTTGAACAAAAGACTTACCAAACTAAAAACAATTAAAACTAATTATGTTGATCTTGGCTGCCCGGCCTGGTTTTGTGATTTGCTACATTCCTTTACTTATTGGTAATTGCTGCTACCAGGGAGGCATACCTGAAAAAAGAAAATAGTGGAGGTTTTGTTGACTCAAATGAGGCTCACACATATCATTATGGTCGAAATGCTAAACTCTCAATGACAATTATTTTGATAATTTTTTTAAAAGGACTGGGTTGTTCGTTTTTGGTAAAATTGATTAATTGTGCTAAATTGTTTTTAGCTTTTTTATTGGTAATTTTTGTTATTGTGGAAATTTTTTGGGATGTTTATTTTGTTTTAGATGGGTCCAAATGTAATAATAATTTTATGAAACAAAATTGCATAGACACTTTAGTTGGGGTGGTTATACCCATGTTGGACACAAACATTTAAGACACCTCCGCACACGTGGATCTAATGAAAATGCCTAAAAAATATAAAACTTGGTGTATTAGCCTTGATTGATGACTATTTCATACTGGATCTGTAATTTCAATTCAAGTGTTTACTGAAAATTTTAAAATTGTCAACAATCTTTGGATTGGATTTTTTTCATAACTTGCTAATTGTATAGTCACCCTATTTTCAACCTTAGACACCACAATAAACACACAACTATGATTAAGTTGCAGATGTTGCATAAGAACAATTAGAGAGCACATAAGGTTATACATCTTCGGTTTTATAGTATATATAAATAATTAAAATATAAACATCAAGAAAGTGACCTCTGTAATGTTGCAAAAGTACGGTTAGAAGTAATGTTGGTACTGCCCAATGTAATAATGGAACTGTCAAATTTGAGAATAAAAAATAGGGTACCACTAAATGTGACAAAAATAGAGTAGATGCGATGTTGGTACTGCTTAATATAACAATAGAACTATCAAATTTGAGAAAATAAATAAATAAAGGAACCACTATATGTGATAGAAGAACTGTCAAATTTGATATCGGAACTCACTATGTGATAATGGAACCATTAAATTTGAGACACAAATAAAGAAACCACTAAATATAACAAAATAACTATCAAATGTGATGTTGGAACTACACAATGTGAGAATGGAATCGTCAAATGTGAGAAATAAATAAGAGAACCATCGAATGTGACAAAAGAACCGTTAAATGTGATGTTGGAACTGCACAATGTGAGGATGGAAACGTCAAATGTGATAAAAAAAGTAAGGGAATCACCAAATGTGAGAAAAGAACTGTCACATGTAATATTAGAACTGCACAATGTGAGGATGGAACCGTCAAATATGAGAAAAAAGTAAGAGAACCACCAAATGTGAGAAAAGAATTGTTACATGTGGTGTTGGAACTGCACAATGTGAGGATGAAACCGTCAAATGTGAGAAAAAAAAAAAGAGAACTATCGAATGTGAGAAAAGAACCGTCACATGTGATGTTGAAACTACATAATGTGAGGATGGAACCGTCAAATGTGAGAAAAAAGTAAGGGAACCACCCAATGTGACAAAAGAACTATCACATGTGACCAAAAAATAGAGCAGATATGATGTTGGTACTGCTTAATATGACAATGGAACCATCAAATTTGAGAAAAAAATAAATAAAAGAACCACTATATGTGACAAAAGAACTGTCAAATGTGATATTGAAACTGCACAATGTGATAATTGAACCGTCAAATGTGATATTGAAACTGCACAATGTGATAATTGAACCGTCAAATGTGAGAAAAAAATAAGGGAACCACCTAATGTGACAAAAGAATTGTCAAATGTGATGTTGAAACTATACAATGTGAGGATAAAATCGTCAAATGAGAGAAAAAAGTAAGGGAACCACTAAATGTGCGAAAAGAACTGTCGCATGTGATGTTAGAACTGCACAATATGAGAATGGAATCGTCAAATGTGAGAAAAAAGTAAGGGAACCACCAAATGTGAAAAAAGAATTGTCATATGTGATGTTGGAACTGCACAATGTAAGGATGAAATCGTCAAATGTAAGAAAAAAGTAAGGGAACCACCAAATGTGAGAAAAGAACTGTCGCATGTGATGTTAGAACTGCACAATGTGAGGATGGAACCGTCAAATGTGAGAAAAAAGTAAGGGAACCACCAAATGTGAGAAAAGAACTGTCGCATGTGATGGTGGAACTGCACAATGTGAGGATGAAACCGTGGTGGAAAAGAACTGTCACATGTGATGGGGGAACTGCACAATGTGAGTATGGAACCGTCAAATGTGAGAAAAAAGTAAGAGAACCACCAAATGTGAGAAAAGAATTGTCACATGTGGTGCTGAAACTACACAATGTGAGGATGGAACCGTCAAATGTGAGAAAAAAGTAAGGGAACCACCAATATGAGGAAAAAACTGTCACATGTGATGTTGGAACTGCACAATGTGAGAATGGAACCGTCAAATGTGAGAAAAAAGTAAGGGAACCACCAAATGTGAGAAAAGAACTGTCATATGTGATGTTGGAACTGCAGAATGTGAGGATGGAACTGTCAAGTGTGAGAAAAAAGTAAGAGAACCACCCAATGTGACAAAAGAACTGTCATATGTGATGTTGGAACCGCACAATGTGAGGATGGAACCGTCAAATTTGAGAAAAAAAGTAAGGGAGCCACCAAATGTGAGAAAAGAACTATCATATGTGATGTTAGAACTGCACAATGTGAGGATGGATCCGTCAAATGTGAGAAAAAAGTAAGGGAACTACTAAATATGAGAAAAGAATTGTCACATGTGATGTTGGAACTGCAAAATGTGAAGATGGAATTGTCAAATGTGAGAAAAAAGTAACTTGGTGTAACAAGTTACCTACTAGTGAGTACTGTACCCCCATTTTTTTTGGGGTACCTTAGAATTACTCTATATATATATATATATTTTTTTTTTTTTTTCAAATATTTTTTTGAGGGGAAAATCTATTAGTGATACTTACTATATAGGTTTTACAAATTGACGTGTTATCAATAAAAAAAGTTATTCAAATATTCATTTATTATATTATTTAAGTGATACTGATCATATTTTTGCCACATCAGTTTGTAAGTTTTTTGTTGTAAAATTTGTATTAGCTTTTGCATTTCTCATTCACTTAATGGTGATTGTATTGTATTTCTATTAATTCATAAATATTTTTGGAGAAAATGCTAAACTTACTACAAGTTTTACTACAAAAAGCTTACAAATTGATGTGGTAGTGAGGTGATACTTCAAGAAAAGGATAAATGAGTATTGAATTATTTCTTGTGATTGGTGACATATCAATTTATACAATCTATGTAGTTAAACTTGTAATATACTAGAATAATTCTAATATTTTAGGCCTTTTTAAGGGCCAAAAAAAAAAAAAACTGTACACCTTTCTCACATTTTTTTTAATTAAAAAAAAACCCTTAACACCCCCATATTTAGGGGCTTTCTATGTTAAGGGGCTTTAGGTTATGGCTTAAATGGCCTAGGCCTAGGGTTGGCTAGACATGGCAAAATGGGTCAGAATTTTCTGACCCGACCCGAACCCGATTTTTTTGACCCGAAGCAAAAACAGGTTGACCTGTGACCCGACCCGATTTTTTTGCGAGTCAACCCGACCCGACCCGTAAAAAAAATTCGCAAATTTTTTTTTTTTAAACTATGTCCTGATACTACGTGCATAAAGCACAAAGCACCAAGAAAACATAACCAAACCAATAGGCAATAGTCAATAGTCAATAAATTATTAATTACAAGAAGACAAAATAATAGCTTTTTTCTTTTTATATGCAAATTGCAATTTGCCTATTTGATTTTGGTGCTTCACGAATCACAAAAGACAAAACCAATAAAGCTAAAAGCTCCAGCTCTGCTCCACAGAGCACAGAGACATGACAATTGACATGAGAAGACTTAGACTATTAGACAACACAACCATTAAAAAAAAAGAAAAAAAATCTAATTCAATTGACTAGAGTCCAAAGCCAAAATTGTGAGTCACACGAAAGAGTGAAGCAAAAACGTGACAACACAACACAACAACCACATCCACGGACCACAAAGGTCAAGGGCCAAAGCGGTAAAGCCCCCTCAGCCGAGTCAGCCCTTTGCCCTTCTTTTCTTTTCACACCTTTTCAGTTTCAACTGGAGCTACAATTTGCAAGTATGAATATTTGTAGTGCTGAATTTACTACCAACGTTGAGTAGATTGAGATTGAGGTATAATTTTTATAAAATATTTACTTATTTTTCTTTACTTAATATGTTATGTTTATTTTTAAATCTTTTTTTTGTTTAGTTTATCTTTCTAAGTAATTTGACTTTACTATTATTTTAAATGCAACAAGAACATGTGCACTTAAGAAGACCAATAACTTGCTACTTTGTCGGTTTACTTGTTTTGTTTGTTTTAAGATCTATCTCTTTTTAAAGTTGTAAACTTGTAATTATATGCATTTTGACAGTGAACTATTAACATTGAAACTTTTTCCATCATGAATTTATGACTATAAATAATTTTTGTCATGCTCAAAAGTCAAAACTGTTAGCATTAGAAGGATATTAACAAGTGACATTAAGTGCAATTCATTTGCTCAACTGATTTTATTCATTCTCTCTAAACATGTTGTCATTGATTTGTTTTTGTAATTGAAAAAAAAAAAAAACTTTGAAAAATACGGGTCAACCCGACCCGACCCGCAACCCGATTGACCCGTTTAAAAATGACTCGTTTTGACCCATGACCCGCCAACCCGATTGACCCGACCCGAACTCGACCTGACTCGCCCGTTTTGCCATGTCTAGGGCTGGCCATGATCACCGCAAACGTTACAACCGCCATAAAGACAAAATAGTTATGCCTCTAACAGCTAACCAAAACAAAAGGCTTTAAATACAAGTTTCCATAGATAGAAGGAGGTAGACAAAAACATTATCACTTAACCAGTATATTTGATACCCTATTCTCTTACTCCTAGAGTCTAATTCTACCATTGGAAGGTCTTTGGTCGACACCACACCAGTGTCTCTACCCTATAGTTCTTTTCCTTCTTGCAGGTCTCATTTGGTCTTCCAAACAGTCCAAACTAGGAATTCAAATGAAAATCTTCAACATCATCACTACTCACTCCCCGTTATGAAAACTAATATGTAACCCAGTGTGTAAGCACAGGTACATTTAAAAACAATCACACACACACACACACATATGTATGTGTGTGTGTGTGTGAAAATTGAACTCCAATTAAAATTCAATTTAGAATCTAATTGAATTTAGACTTTTTGATTTTTGTACCTAATAATTTACTTGACATACAAATTTAAAAATTAGATGAAATACATGGCGCAAAATTAGACTTTAATTTATATTTTTATTGGATTTTCTCTAAGTTTTGATTATATGAGAGGGGGCGGGGCGGGGGGGGGGGGGGGGGGGGGGGGGAAGAACTTGATTTAAGTTTGAAGCCCAAATGCTCAGAGGATCATGCTTGAGGAAATGGGCCAAGCCCATTTCAATAAGTAGTAATGGGAAATCTCTCAGGACTGTTCCTGCGGAGTTCCAAGTATACTGCCAGCCTTGAGATGCTTTTCCGAAATCATAAGCATGGGTGACCCCTTGGTAAACGAAATAAGTACCACGAGAGATCGATTCCACCATTTCTATTTTGGCTAATGTGACGTTCTTACCAAGACTACCTCAGGAAAAGAAACCTCCTTAAAGGATAAGAATCACAGAAGTCATCACCTCTGTATTAATGAGAGGTTTTCTACATAATCTCTTCCACATTAAATACACATAGGACAACTTGAACAATACAAACAACCCCCAAAAATTATATTTCATGATGAAAAGGGGAGAGAACCAAGGGAGGATGTGACAAATATCTCCAAAAAAATCCGACTGGGTGCAGGCCAACTGGAGGGATAAGGGCAGAAAAAATGCTTATAAAAGGGGTAAAGGCAACCAAAGGGAGGTGGCTGAGAAATATTAGAAGAAAAACCTAGAGAAGAGAGAGAGAAAGTGAGCTATATGATATTTTTCTTTTCTTTTTAACTCCTTGCACCTCGTGAAAGGAGTTGTATAACTCCGCTTGTAATTTTTGTAATCCTGCATTGATAAGTCAGTTGTTTGAGCTTTCCATTTTGGAATTTTCACATTGTTCTTTTGATTAATAAATTGTACAAGTAAGTTACCTAAATAATCAAACTGTTCTTAAATTAGTTTGTGTTTCTTTTATCGAGCCTTTGACGCCCAGGATATAGATAACGAAATATATTTGGCTATCAAGGAGGTGATTTGATTTTTTTTTTTTTTGTTTTTTATTTTTGTTTTCCCGCAACTAATGGAGGAACTTTGTATCACCTATTAATAGGAAAAAAATCATTAAAAAAACATTTAAAATGTTTTTAATTTAAAATGTTGATGAGATGGACGGAAAGACAAAGGTTGGGAGACAATCCAAAAAGGTGAGTATTATAGTGTGTTCGGTTCGGTCCCAATCCCAATCCTGATCATGAAATCTCACTCCCATAACTCCAGCACTTAGGTTAGGACTCAGAACTCTCTCGGCCTCGGGGTTGTCTTAGCGTTTGGGACTCTTTTATTGGTTTTTGCTTTTGGACACAAATACAGTGATTTGATTGGCTTAATTGGTTGGACCAATTGGCATTGTTAAAACTTTTCATTAAATTCTCACCAATAATGTACCATAATATACTATACTATTACTATATATAATGATTAATCAGCACGTGTAATACACTCGAAAAGACACTATCTATCTTTTTTATTTTTGCTAACCAAGACACTATCTATCTATCTAAAAAGTTATGTTCCTTTTAATCTATTGTTTATTTTTCATTAGATTTAGAGGTACGTCTAAATAAAGAGAAAAAGAGAAAAGAAGCAAAATATAATACCGCCCCACTTAATTTTGCTAAGTGGCCAAGATGGTCCTGGAAGCTTTGCTTGAAATTCGATCAGTCCTTAATCCTTATATTAGTGGCCATTAAATTTTTAGCTATATAGTTCGAGTGGCCTTTCACAATTGCTGCAATATGCTGAACCATGAGTATCATCATGTCATGTCCATTAGATTACAAACTATTGAGATTAAACTATCCTTAATTAAAGTTGACATATACGTTATCATCTTCATGTTTATGTGATCTTTACAGAATTACGCTTAAATAATTGTTGTGAAGACAGCACTATAATGTCACATTTCATTAATCAAATTCATACTTAAATTAATTCTTTATATAATATATAAATAAATAAATATATATATATATATATATATATATAAAGACTAAAATTTTTGGTGTTTTTAATAGAAAAGTCCAGCATTTAAATCCTCTCTCTCCACTTAAGATCCTCCAAGCTTAAGATCATGCTTGGTGGAGGAAGAGACCCCTAACATTTTAAAACTCTCTCTCTCTCTCTCTCTCTCTCTCTCTATATATATATATATATATATTTTAATAAAGAATAAAAATTTAACCATTCCCCCCCCCCCCAAATAAAAGTGCATGCTACATTTATATAAATGACTAATACATCATTTTTTCTTTTATTATTCCTATATCATACATAGCTCATCAAATAAAAATGTATTCTAGATTTTTTTTTAAATGTAAGTTTAAATAAATAATTAATGCATTATATTTTCCATTGATTAATTCATTAAATTAAATTAACATTTAAGGTATATATGTTCCTAGAAATAGGTAAGTAATTCTTTTTCATTTTTAATAGAAGTTTTATTAATTAATTCTTATTGTTATTTTGAATTAGAGAATTAGAGATATGAACAATAATTTTTTTTTAATTTTTTTTTTTATAAAAATTTAGATGAAATGAAAATTATGAATTTAGTGGTCAAGAGTTAGAAATCCATATTATATTTGGCATCTATCACAAATTATGTTTTTATTATAGCTATATTTTCCTATATTGACTAGTATATGTTTAGGAATCTAGAATGACATTTATTAATTTATATTATTTACAAATTAATGATTACATTTTTATATGTATCATAATTTTTGTGTGTGCATAATATGTATAATAATTTTAAGAACTATTATTATATTCTAAATGTGTAATCTATAATTTTTGTTTTTAATAAAAAAATTAGGGTAAAATGCCCTAAAAAAAATTATGTTGTTACAGTAGGACCTCTTCATTTTAATTTTTTTTTTCCCCATAATGAATTAGTACAAAGAGAGTTTAAATTGGGGGGGGGGGTCTTACGGCTACATTATCAAATCTTATGGACTAGATTGGTGAAAGATAAATTTAAAGGGATGCATCTACATTTACTAAAATAAAAGTTTAGGAGTTTAAATGCAACTACTTCAAAGTTGAGGGTGTGTTAGGGCATTGTCCCCAAAATCTTGATCTAATGTTTAAAGGATATAATCCCCCTCCCCCAACTATCAAATTATCCAAAAAAAAAAAAAAAAAATTTATTATTTAAAAGATAGTTCATAGTTTTCAAATTGATAGGATGAAAAAATAAAAAGAGTTAGGTACAAGCTAACTTGATGTGTGTGTGTATATATATATATATTTTGTATAAATGAAAAAATAACATACGTTAGATTATGTTATATACATTCTTTATGTATGACCAATATATATATATAATAGGTTATTCTTTGGATTTTTCCTCAACATTTAAAAAAAAAAAAAAAGTTATTCTTTGGATTAAAATTTTTTGCCCCACTTATAATTTTTTTTTTTTTTTTTGGGTCCACCGCTACTTAAAGAAGTATCAATATGAAACAAGAATTCCTATAAAAAAAATGAAACAAGAAAAAAAACTTCAATAAAATTGAAAAGATTATATTCTATATGATACAAATTGTGAACCTTAAACTTTTAAGTATGTTTCATATAAAATTTAAAGTTTTTAGAAAAGTTTCATCTAAACCTTATACTTTGAGATTTTTTTTTCTTTCTAAATCTTAGGATTTTTGGGCAAGTTTCATTTAAACCTCAAATTTTGAGTCATTTGACTGAAAATAATATGTTAATAAAATAGATTGAAAATGTTGGATTTTCTAAAACTTGACTAAAAATTGGCACACTTAAAAATTTGTGTTGAACTTACAAAATCTGAAATCATGGGTTCACCTCATGAATTTAAGTGAAATCATGAGTTGAACTTATGATTTTGGACTGATGTCATATGATATATGACGAGTTTCAATTTCACAATTTCTGCTTTATTTCTTAAAATATAGTATTTTCAATTTTTTATATACCAAAAAAATTTTAAATACAATTTTCAGCCAAAACAGAAAACGCAAAATATTAATTAACAAGACCCCATATATGTTTTTTAAATGAATAAGAATATATTAAAGATAGAAATAGGAAAAAAACCCCCCAAACCATCTCCAATGAGAGGGACAAGAACTCAAAAAGGAAGAGAGACTCTGATGATTTATATAAAAATGAAAAGCTAGGTTGCTTATTCTTGAACATCAACAAAGTATTTGGGTAAGCGAATTCATTTTCATAACCAAACATATTTCTCATATAAAATTTTCCATACATCTCTAATAATATTTTAGTCAAATTATGATTATCATACATTATTAATTATTATAATAATGTAGATATACATATACACGTTACACGTATAGTCTACCACCTACGCAAAAGAAATGTCCTATCTGGGAGGAAAAAAAACAAAACAAATTTAATGGAGACTGAACTGATGGATTTTATTTTATTTTGTCTGGATTTATTATATTGGTGTAAAATTATGAACCACGCAAATAGTGAAGAAACTTGTTTGCATGAAAACAGAAAAACGTAAAGACTTAAGAGAAACGTGTCACGCAAAAACACAAAATTCATGGATGGGCCACCAAACCTTGATCAACTAGCCAATCAATCTGGCCACAAAGCATATCAAATCAAAGATTTTGCTTTTTATTCAATTGTGCATTTTGGCATTATATATTACCGTGTCTGAAAGCAAAAAGTAATTTGCGGGAGATGACTTTAAATAATCAAAATTCAGAATTTCAAAAATCAATTAATTAGTTAATATGAGGATGCTGGGAATTGAAGGGTCTGTGTCAAAATTATCCATTGAACTGTGAACATCAGTCTCAGGGAATTTGGTGGTGGGTTATCCACGCATTTGGTAGTAGTAGTACACGACTCATTCTATAGTCTCTATGACTGTTCATGCTGAATCTATTGTTTCGGTGTATATATTTATTTTCTATCGCTGAATTATAAAATACATATGTAATGAAAATATTTGGTTTGTGCTGATAATAAATAAAGATTGTGCAAGTCAAATATTTAAATAATTTAAAACAAATAATAAATCTCCTTTTAAATACAATATATTTCTAAAAAATAGGTTTCAACCTTATGAAGTCTACTCCATAAAAACTGTTCATTATCATTAAGTTAATAGGATATCAATTAATTTTTGGTATAAGTGAGGTTCGAACTCCATATATCTTATTTAATAATTTTTTTTTTTAATCAAGTGAGCTAATTTTTTATGTGTGAGAAATATTGATAAGAACAATTTTTTTTTAGAAACTATATATATATATATATATATAGAGAGAGAGAGAGAGAGAGAGAGAGAGAGAGAGAGAGAGAGGTTATAATCAATAGCAAGAGCTCTCATTTCATAATTGGAATTCCAAAATTAGGGATGCCAATATTTTATAAGATCAACAAGATAAAAAAGTTAGTAGGTTAGGGGTTTAAGCTTAATGGATTTGTGTCAAATTCGGGTTGACCCCAATTCACTTGTTTAATAAACAAAGGGTTTAAACTTAATGGGTTTGTGTCAAATTCGAGTTTGACTCCAATTCACTTATTTAATAAACATGTCAATTTGAATTTGACACGTAAAACCTGTTTGAGCTTGTCTGACCCACTTTACACTTTTACTAAAGGTAAAATTGTATAATTCACAATTCAAATATTATGGTCGTAATTATATTTATCATAATTGCTAGCATGTCATTCATGTCAATTAAACGTGTTAAACAGATTACATTGCCTATTATCAAATGGGTAGTGTCAACTCTAACACGACTTGTTTCTTAAACGCGTTATGTGAGTCGTCTTGTGTTTGCCTGTTTAACAAACATGTTGTGTGAGGTTTGGAGGATCTTGACATAAGTAATAAACTTGTCATGTTCATTTCGACTTATATGACATACTCTTGAATTAACATGGCACGAATATAACACGTGAACACAAATTGCAACCCCTATCTAAAAATTGACTAGAGAGTTATTACCTTAGTCATTAATTATTATTTTTCCACTTTTCCATTTGCTTGAACTGAAAATTCTCTAATACTTTTATATTTTATATTTTAATTTAATTTTATGTTAAATATTATATAATTTCAACCTATAACATCCGCTTCATAATAATTGCTCTTATTTCTTCTTCACGCATTTCCTATCGATGTTGCTTTGTCTTATTTCTTCTTTATGCATTTCCTGTCACTATTACCTGGCATTATTTCATCGTGTTTGCCTTTGCAGAATTGGAGTTCATCCTTATCCCTTGTACAAGGGCATTGTGGGCTTCTTGTGTTTGCTATATTTTGCTGCATTGAGCTGGGATTGCTAACCCTTTTAGTTTCTTCTCTTTTCTTTCATTTGATTCTGTTGGGAACCACTTATTAGGCCCTATAGGCACAACGGGTTTTAGGGGGGAGTACGCCTCGGCCGAGTGGACTGGGGTGAGAAAAGATGGAGTCGTCACTTAGATTAGGTCTAGGAACCATATATATAACGCCTTTCGTGGAAGGACTGATCTTACTACCAGAGCACGTGTCCGGAGTTTAGGTATGGGGATGGGAAGGTGTTAGGCACCCGACTCGTGGGTCGGCTTCCACTCATTGTGTCTTACATCTTAATCTTGTTAAAGGCATATTCAACATCATTATTCTAGACTTACACACACACACACACTAGCATGCATCTAGCAATCAACATGGAATTTCATCCCCAAACCCTAGCATACATCTATCATGCAACTCATATCATCATATTCAAGGCAGCAACCAAACAAACATGTCATATCCAAAACAGAAACATAGGCATGTTAAGATCAAACAAACAAGTTATCACGTCCTAAGCAAAGCATTCACAAATATTTTTCATGTCCATCAAGGAAAAATCAAGATCATATCTCAAACAAATGCATGTTCATGTGAATGCATGCCTTACCTCACTGCACCACAACACCTAAGCATACACATGGTCATATCATATGCATGTTTATGGCATTTCAAAGAAAGAGAAGAAAAGAAACCCTAATCTACCATGTGAAGGAAAAACAACAAACAAACATGGAAGGTAGAGACTTATAGGCATGAAAACATGGCAAAACAGAAGCATATTGTGTAAACGGAATAAAGAAACAGAAGCAAAAGGGTCGTATTAGGGGTTCTAGGCACGAGTATGCGTGCGCATACATAGGGCCTGTGTATGCAGCCTAGTTGTATGTGTACGCATACTTGGAGTATGCTTGCACATGCAGATTGCATGCATACACATACACGCCCTAACCTTAACCTAGAAAACAAGATTAAAACAAAGCAGAAACCAAAAACTAACAACCTAACATGCTTAAAACAATAAAGCAAGGAAAACCTAAACTAAACAAGCATGTTAAGCATATATATAACAAATAGAACAAGGGAAAAGAAGATTAAAACATAAAAAGAAAAAGAAAAGAGACTAGAACTTATACCTCGAAGCAACAAAGCTCCTTAGCTTGATTTTGACCGTTCCCCTCAGTCAATCTCTTCACAATCAAACAAAAGATGATTAATAAACTTGAAACTCGAAGATCAAGGTCAGAAAAGGCCTCAATCAGAAAAATATTGACTTGTGGAATTTGTGAAAAACTCCCTCTTTGATTCACTAATTCTAGTGAATTTGATGTTTTCCCTCAGGATTTTCTTTGTGTCTTTTGCAAAGATACTATGTATGACTTTTTATAGTTCGAAAATGGGGGTTTGGAATGGCTCATAGATGATGTGGGATTCGTTCAAAAACCCAAAATTTAATGCAGAAACTTGTCTTTCATAGTTTCTAGAACTCTAACATGCATATGCATGCCCATGTATGCGTATGCATGCATGAAGTATGCGTAGGCAGAGCTTGAGCATGCGTGCGCATAGGCGTATATGCGTACGCATGCCCTAGGGTTTCCATGGTCTTTTTTTTTTTTTTCCAAAAAAACTTATTTTATTCATAAAAAGAGTTATATTTTCCAAAAATGCTTTCCTCATGTCAATTTCAATTTGATTGGGCCCTAAACCAACCTTGGGCTTTGGAATTTCAACATCATTGGGGAACGGGGGCCCGAGTCGTAAGGGGTACAAAATGTGATATCTACAAGCCCTATTTTATTTCTCTATGTAGACACCTCATTTTGTACCCGGTTAATAAACTTTAGTCCCTGGTCCCAATGATGAGCTTGACATGTCTACAAAAGGTAATTGAAGTTATTTTGATATTTTGGAAATAATCACAACTCAAAAGTACTTAAACTGCTCTGAAAACAATGTTGAAAAATGACATTTACTCACTATTTTTACCATAACTTTTGATCACAAAGAATTTTTGAGTAAGGTTTATTTCGTTGGAAAGTAGACATCCTAGGTTTAAATTTGAACATAAATTTTTCTTAATTTGGATTTATATTGATTGAATTATGGCCATTTGAAGTCGGGCCATTAGAGCTGTTAGGAAATTGGGGTTTTGGGAGTATGCATATGCATGACTCAAGTGTGCGAGCGCACCCTCGAGTATGAGCACGCATACTCAGTTCCGAAACCTCAGAACTTAATTTTTTAGGGCCCAAAACTTCCCTCTTTGATGGACCTGACCCCTAGACCCTTCGGAATGTCCAAAACCCTCTAAATGAGTCTGAAAACCCTAGTTTTAACATATAAAATACAACCTTATACCTCTAAACTCAAACCCTAGCTAGAGAGAGACTATTTTTCACTAAACTCATCCAAGAACACTCTTATTTCTGAATCTTTTGCACTCATAGCCACTATGCACGTTTTTGGTTCTTCAAAACCTCTCTCTATTACTCATTAGGGTAGAAATTATCTATCTCTTTCCAAGAAATGTTTTTCAAATATTCTATCTAAAGCTTTTCAAGAACATCTTTTTATTTTGAGTTGTGATTATTAATGGACTATTATATATTTGATTACTCATGATGGGCGATTGTGCCCACACTCTACCCAAACTTTTCTAAGGGCCATTTTACTCTTCAAGAAGGGTCATTTTACCATGGTTACCTCCTATGCTTTACTCTTCTCCCAAAAAGGGCATGTGGGCCAACTTTGGGCTTTATTCTCAATTCTAAAAAAAATACTCTTCTTTTTTGGGCCATTGCTTGGGCCTTGTTTATGCATTCTTTCCTCTTCGGGCCTTTGGAATATGACCTAATTGCTATTTCTTTGCTCATGCTCCAACCCGTCTCTTGGGGTCTTCTTGGGCTTTCCTTCTCATTGGGTTTTTGGATATGAATTGCAAAAAACGGGTATCAACAATAATTAGGATAGCTACTTGGCAAAACTACAGCTTTTATTATAGTACATGATATGATATTGAATACAAGATATTAATACATAATACATAAAATCAACCTAAAAATTAATTACAAGCAAAATAATTTTAAAATTATACAAATAAGCACAATTGAAGTAAGAGTGTAATGGTAAATACAAAATAATTAACATAAACTATTGGTCGTGTCTCATCTTTTCCTCGAAGTTTCCAAAGGCCCAAATCCCAAAAATTAAAGTAGCAAGTCTAATAAAACTTGGGGAAGGAAGCTCAAGTCATGTTATAGAACCAAAGCTGCAAGTCCAATAAAACCTAGGGAAGCTTGCCTAGGTCATGCCATGGGACCAAAGAGACAGGTTCACTAAAACTTGGGGAAGCCAGCCTTGGTCATATCGCAGAATCAAAGCCATGGGCCTAATAAAACCTAGGGAGGCTAGAATAGGTCATGTCTTAGACAAAGGAACCCAGTGCGGTAGAACAAAAAGGGACACATCAAAGGGAATCCAACCAAAGGAGAACCCAATGGTCTCAGATTTGTCACTACTAGGCCATAACAATACCAATACAAACTCAAATTGGGAGGCCCAATTAGTAGCCCAAACTTGCAAAAGGACCTAACCAATAACCATTGAACCTAAAAGAGGTAAGGTTTAGTAGAAAGGGAAGGAGAGATCCGAAGAAGTGGTAACCTGTCACAGCTTTCGGGTGTTGTGTTTGCTGGGAAACACACACACACACACACACACACACACACACACACACACACAAACACACACACCACCACCACCACCACCACCCACCCACCCCCCAAAAAAAAAGGATGATGACAAGTTTATCACAAGATACGTATTAATGGTCCGTTTGGATTGAGGGGGGATGGAGGAAGAGTGGAGGGGAGTAGAGTAGAGTTGGTTAAAAATAAGCTAATTTTGGGTTAACTCTACTCTATTCCCCTCTACCCTCCCCCTCCTCCTCCCTCAATCCAAACGGACCATAAATCTATTTTTACTCAGTTAAACAGATTTCTCATTAAGTTGACCCTATAATCATTTATGGCCCTCGAACACCATTTGTCTCTACCAAAGTCAACCCATTTGAACATTCTACTGCAATCAGCCTTCCATTTTGCCTAGAAAATGAATCTTCCATTCATGGATAAAACAATAAAAACACTTTCCTTTCTCTAATTATCAATTCTAAATCTAATTTCCAAACACTTGAATATTTTTGTAAAATGCATTTGTAAGCCTCTCAATTCATCTTTTTTTGTTTTTGTTTTTGGGTATAAATTATGCAAAGAGTGCATTTAAATGCATCTAAAAGAGTGCATTTAAGTGGTAATGAACTCGATTTTCCAGTTGAATAAATTTTATCCCAGCTGGATGGGTTTTCTCAAAAAAAAAAAAAAAAAAAAAAAAGTGGTAATGAACTCTGGTAGTCTGGCTCAGATGCAATCTTTCCTCCTATAAGAATATGGTAGTTGGTGAAGTTTTGGATTGAAAATCTATTAAGTTGTAGTTGCACAATTAACTTACCAATAAACTTATTAAGTTATACTAGGTATTTAAAGTATTTTTGAGGACCATTAGATTAGATGAGTGCATGCCACAAAAACTTTTACTTTTAACTTTCATTACCATTTTGTAATGAAAATTTTGTTTTTCTAGGTTTGTATACGTATTACACAAACTTCTTTTTGGTTTTTGCTTTGTTTTATAGGCTAAGTATTGCACAAACTTATTGATGGTCAAAGAAAGTACTGACTTTGAGGTATGTGATTGAAAGCCGCATTTCAAATTGCAGCTTGTTTAAGCACTTACGATTATGACATAAATTTGCTTGGAACTTAAAAAAAAAGCTGCGAAAATAATCGGCTGCACTTAATGAGATTTTGGACTGTAGAATTTGAATTATCATGCCTCTTTCATCGTGATTCTTGCTGATGGAATAATGCTCTCCATGCTATAATTGCTTTGATGTGTTTGTTAATGAGTAATGACAAATTGACAATACGAGAAGAAAAAAAACCCAGGCCTAACGTGTACTATATTACTATCTCTTCCGTTTGAGAAACACATATTTTGAAAATGTGATTCTCGAGTAACGGCTAGGCCGCAAAAAAGATGCTTTTACACATGTTTATCAAGGGCTTCCCCAGTTCTAATAGAATTGACGTATGCTTATTCTTTTGATATGACCTGCGACCCAAATTTTCTGGATAGATACGTGGGTCCAGTTAGAGTATTCTCATCAAACATGTCAAAAAATATAGCATTTAGCTTCTTAAAACATTACTTTATCAATTTTAACACTTCACTTTATAACACACCCAATATCAAAAGTTTTATTTTTTTTTTATCACTTCATTAAAATATTATTTATTTATTATTTATAATTTATTTTTATTCTCCATGAGACATATCTATCTCTCTTTCTGTGTGTCTTTCTTCTCCAAGCAAAAACAACCAACCCACCACTCATGGCCACCACCAGGCACCACCTACTCAATGTCACCACCCTCACCCACAACCACGGCCTCAACACCCAGCAATCCACGGCCACATGGCACAACTCATGGCCTCAACCCACGGCACAACCCGTAACAAACCACTGGAACCAACCACCGAATCAATCAACCCACACACAACCCAAAGCCACCCCAATCAACTCACACCCAGACCCAGCAAAACCACCCAAGGTTGCTGAAACCCACCCACATCCCAGACCCGATTCTACGACCCAGACCCGATTAACCCACACCCACAACCACAAAACCCACAAAAACAAGCCACAACCTCCACCACAACTCACCACAACCCACTAAACCCACAACCTCCACCACAACCCACAAAACCCCACAATCCAACCCACAAACACCACAAATCACAAACCCACCTCACTAATCACATACCCACGGTGACAAATCGGGAGAGATTAAAGATTTGGCAGAGAGAGAGAGAGACAAAACAAGACGAGATCCATCTCTAAACCAAAATGATGAGACAATGCCCATCTCCATGTAGGCTTTGGTTCGGCGGTGCTTTGACATTGCCCTCATTCTCCTCCGCCAGCACCACCGCTCCGCATGGTCCAAGTGGTGCCGGAGGTTGCCACGTGTCATCTTTATGCTCTGTCGTATGTGTGATTTCTACTTTGACACTATTTTCCACTTCGAGAGCTCCGTCATTCCCTTTGTCGGAAAAATAGCTCCCTCCAATACGTACAAGATCTGGAAACGCAACGGTAATCTTCGAACCAAAACGGGATGGGCAGAGAGTCCGATGAACCAAAGAAGAAAAGAGAAAAGTCAAGCTCCAGAAGAAAAGAGAGAAAATAGTGTGAGAGAGAGAAATGATATTTTTATTGAAAGGTTAATAAAATATTATTATTTTTTAGAAGATTTGAGCTATAGTAGGCTGTCATCTTTGACAGTCTACTGTAGCTAAGTTGCTAAAAATTTTACATATACCACTCTTGATGTAGCATGTTTTTTGTGGTTTCATATGCTAAAAATAGCATTTAGCATTTATACCATCTTTGATGAGAATGCTCCTACATTAACCATTTATTTTAGAAAAGTTTTTACGAGGAATTAAAAAAAAAAAAACTGTCAAAATAGTTAATCACTTTTTTATTTTTCTAATTTTTTTTTTTCTAAAATGATTTACTAATGCATGCAAGGTTTTAAAAACTAGATCGGCCTATTCCACCGGTTGAACCGGGAACCGGTCACCAGTCCAGTGTGAAAAAAATGCCTAAACTAGTCAAAATTAGGAACTGGGGGCAAATTTGATTTTGTCCCTGGTCCGGTTTTTAAAACCATGAATGCATGTTCTTAGGGCATACGTAAGTAAAATCCCAGATACATTTCACTTGCACATTACCCATGAAGTTTGGAACAAAAATAGTACTAGCGCACAACATTTTTACAACAATTATTGGTTTTCATCGAGACTTACTATTAACATAATTTTTTTATCTACCGGCTACCAATAACAACTTTTCACTTAAATTTTGTTGTGAAATTGTTGTACTTCTAGTTTTATTATTGACACAGAGTTGCCATCTATTTGCCACGAAACATATGCTATGTGATATTGAATCATGTTACTACCACTGTAGGAAAGATCACATTATTCAACAGCCAAGTTCCGTTCAATTCACTTATTTATTTTTGAAAAATGATATGTTCACAATATTTTTATAACAAATTTTAAGTGAAAAGTTGGTTATTTTAATTTGGAATGAAAATTACTTTTTTTCCCTTAAAAGAAATTAGGAACGGTTGCGATTGTCTGATTAATTACAGGCTGTCCCAGTTTGTATGGACCCCATGCAGGCAGTGGTCCCGTCTACGCCTTTCCTTTTCCATATAAAGTATAGTGAAATTTTCCTACCCCAAATAATGAAAAATATTATACAATTCAGATTTAGAATAATAATATTATTATTATAAAAAAAAAAGATTCAAAATAATAACTGAAATGAAATGAAATAAAATAAAATATCTTAACAAAATGATAATCTCTGTGAAGAAAGTAGAAACAGCCATAAAACGCCATATATCATTCTGACTATCAAATCTCCACCCTTCCTTCCTTATCACACACATATCTCTCTCTCTCTCTATATCTTTCTTCCTCTCCCATTTTTTTTTCCTCACCATCTACTGGATAAGAGAGCTCTCAACTCAAACCACCATGTTAATGCTTATGCCTTCTTCATTATCCAATTTCTGATGAACTCCACCGCTCCCAACACCATTACTTGCACCTTCTTTTAATTTACATTTTTAATTTACCTTATAGTTTTTCACATTGTTGGTCTAGCTTATTACTAGCTCTAAATTGGTGCTCTTTTACTTCATAACCTTAAAAAGTGCATTAAATAAAACACCCTTTACTCTCAATACTTATAACAAGCTCTAGAGACTTTCTGTTCTGCTACCTGGTAATTACTCCTAAGCTCCATATATAAGCTTTCAAAGAAACTTCCTCCTATACTTTATTTATTTATTTATTATATTTTATCTTTGAGCTAACTTAATTCTATACTATTTTATTTTAGCATATGACACTGAAATATGTTTTTTAATATTATAGGTTTACTTATAGAGTTTCAAGTTCAACCCTTCAGCTCATTTTGTTGAATAGAGGTCGAAAATGTCGCCCAGAAACAGTCGTGGAAAGGCCAAAGGAGAGAAGAGGAAGAAAGAAGATAAGGGTATTACGGTTATGGCTTCTGTTATTATTGTCTATTGATTGAATTAACTCTTTGAAGTTTTTGAACTAGCCTAGTCTTTCTTGCAGTTCTTCCAATCGTCATGGACATCACCGTGAACCTTCCCGATGAAACTTGTGTTATTTTAAAGGTTTGGTACTTTTTAAATTCATGTTCTTTCTTCTTTTTCTTTTTGGTTCAATATATTCATGGCTTTTTAATTTTGAATTTTGATAATTTGATAATTGGAGGGGAGGATTTAAATATATGTATTTTTGTTGAAAACGCTAAATGTTAAAAATACCAGTTGAGTTATGAGACTCTTGGCTAATATTTTTTTTTTTTTAATTTTATAAACAAATTGCTAATTTATGATCCGTTTGAATTGATGGAGAGGGAGAGGGAGTAAAGTAGAGTAGATTTAAAACAAAATTAATTTATTTTTAGTCAATTGTACTCTACTTCCTTCCAATCTCCTTTCATCCAAACAGACCATAAATTTTTAAAAAAAATATTTATTAATTGATATGCAGTATCAGTCACTAGCGCTAACTTTTTGTGTATGTTTTATTAATTAGGAATCATTGCTGATTGGTATATTGAATGCTTTGAATTTGTAGTGTTATTAATTGAGACATACTGTTGCTTGGCTAATTTAAGAATCAAAACTAAGCAGTCCTAAACTAAAAGTCCCTAACCAACTAATCCGATTTTGACATAGGTTGTTAATAGGTACAGGTATTAATTAATTAATTAATTATAAGTAGTAAACAGTATTAAACTTAAAAAAAAAAAAAAAAAAGTAGTAAACAGTATTAATTAGCAGCAGCAAATGAATCCAAATTGCAATTTGGCAAATATTAGGTCGGAAAGCTGAGCAAGTTGCAGTTGCACACCAACACCATGTATGATTGAGTGGTTAAGAAGGTTCCGTAATTTGACCATATAGAAAGAAAGAGAAAGATATTTGTATTAAAAATAGCTGCAGTTTTTCTCATACTGTGAATTTTATTTTCTATGTTAAAGATAAACGCTAGCTTATTATTAGTCTTTGATATTGAAATGTTTATATTTATTGACACTGACAGGGAATATCAACGGACAGGATCATCGATGTTCGTCGGCTTTTGTCCGCAAGGACCGAAACTTGCAACATCACAAATTTCTCCCTATCGCATGAGGTAAAAAATAAAAATTCCATACCAAACGTACTTTTTTTTTCCTATTTATCAAATTATAAATTAACTAGTCTCATTACACACACAAAGAGTGTGCGATGAGTTTTTTTTGGTCTGTGTCATAATTTCATTTTTTAATTTTTTTTTTTTTAGATAAGTTTGTTTTGAATATATGGATTAGTAAGAAAGTGTTCTATTTTTTTTTTTTTTTGACTCACCACCAAATTTAGGAAGTTCATCTTCTTGCTTCATGCTTCTTGTTTTTAAATTTTAAATTATAAAGTTCTAAATAAAAAGATCAGGTGAGAAATTTGTATTGGATAAAATACAATAAATCAACGTACTAAATCTGATGTTTAGGCTCTGCTGGATAAAACATTCCCAACTGTTAAATATGAGTAGCCACAATGCTTCTCTTTAACTTAGTTTGCTCTCTCTCTCTTTGCTTATTGCCGCCAATCTTTTCCCCAAAGAAAATTTTTGTTTTATCAGCTATGGCCTCGATGAATTTAAGCTCAAGAAATTGCGGTGTCAGCTTCAACTTGTTTACTTCAACTTCCTTCAGTACACGGTAGAAATATGCATCAGCCAAACTCTTTTCCCGAGCCATGTATATCTGGTTCTCAAGAAAGTGTTCTATTTTATAGATATTTTAAGTGGAGTTGAAAATATATTTTAACCGGATTATTCTCAAGTTTTTTTTCCTATTAAAAGCAAAGTTTAAAAGTATTTCTAAATTCAGTCAAAAAAAAAAAAGAACCCTTTTATAAATAGTATACATTTACAACCAAATTTGAAAATTTACCTTGAGGGATGTGGTTAATTACTAATAACGTATATCGGGAGGTCCGATTCATTATGTAAATGAGCAAATAGCCAAATACTATACCAACCGTACAAGACATGTTTGTCTGCCGTATGTGTTTTTTTTTGGGACAGAATCAAAATCACACGTCTCCATTCCACCGATGGTCTTTTGGGATGCCGGGACATCATAATGACTTTGGCAGTCAACCCTTTCCAAGAAAGTATCTAATTTTCGTGGACAAACTTAAAAAAAAAATAAAAATTAACATGCATATATATTTTAAAATTTTAATGATTAGACTGTATATTTTATGTATTTCTAATATTTATGTTAATTTTTGTATCGGATGTCATTTGTCATTCAATTTATAAATTTATTTTTTATGCATAATTTTATATTACAAAAATTTAAAATTAAACATTTGATTAATAACATAATTACTGATTTTTGACTTTTTGAAAACTTGCTGAGTATGATAATATAAGAAAAAAAATCTAACCTAATGATAGATTTGTCAAAATTCTTATCTAATAGTAATATATTGAGTGGAGTTATAACCATTGACTATAAACTAGTTTGTTGCAAAACTTTGTTCATATTGTGAGTATGATATAACATGCATCCAACCCATATGATACCACTTGCCTGTCCATACAAAATTTTATTGGTTGTTTAGGTAGAATCAAAGCCTCCAAATTCTATAAAATGCACTTTTTCAAGGAAGTCTAGACCTACAATTTAGACTAACTAACAAATTATGACTATTCTTTATTCATGTGTCTACATTGAAATTTATACAGGAACCTTGAATGAGATAAATATAAACTCTAGCTTCTTGGAATTTATCAATTAAATAAATAATAAATCATCATAATCCAAATTAATTTAACTTCATCATAATTCAAATTAATTTATTTGTTACAACTTACAACATAATATATTTACCCAATACCAATGAAAATAAATTAGAACCCCACAAATAAGTTCTACGATTTTGTCCAATTTCTCATTCTTAATTTGTACTAAGATTCATGCAATGGAGTTGAGTATAACAAAATTTTAAAGGTTCATAATTTGTTCTTTTAATTTCTTTTAATTTTATTTCGAGCAGTAATCAAGTTTGAGCTTAATATTGCTGACCTAAATTATATGTTTAGGCTCGATTTATTTTGTGTCAAACAAATTTGAATTTTAATATGACCTAATGGATCAAATTCTTTTTTTTTTTTTCCATAAAAATTAAATATGACAAATAAAATTTTTACTCTATTCATAAATATACACCATTGATTAATAACTAAATTATATTGTAGATTATCTTATGTAACTAATTAGATAGATTAATTTTCATTTGTTACTCTATGAAAAAATTTTCGTTTATTACAAAAATTAAATTTATCAACCTTATATATTTAATATATAAATTCCAAAATTGTATTTGTATTATCAATAACTTAAAAATAATATATATATATATATATATATATATATAAATACATACACACAAATAGAGTTTGAGTTTGTTCATGAGTAAATTATCATATTTAATAATTGGGCTTAGACATGGACTTAAGCTTGGTGTATTTGCTAGAGAAATCATCATAAACAAGGTTTTTTTTTTTTTTTTTAATTCTTTTTATTTTTAAATTCAAATAAAATTTAAATTATTTATAAACAACTCAATTAATTTAAAGTCTTAAATGTTGGAGTAAGAATGCACTCAAAGAAACATAGACAAAGGCATTGGCAAAATTCTTAGAGGGGACATTGGAAACAATCAAATTTAATCACATCTAATTGGCTTTAATATATATATATATATATATATAGTCATATTAATTTTTTTGGTTGGAGTTGTAGTCATTGGCTACAACCTAGTTTGTATATAGTTATATTAATTTTTTTTGGTTGGAGTTGTAGCCATTGGCTACAACCTAGTTTGTACTTAAACTTTGTCTATGTTGAGGCACCTCATTCCTTCTCATACTCTATCATATTACATAATAAAAAATTTTGTTTGGTTAGTTTACTCGCTTAACGGTGAGCCAATATGTGACTTTAAGCAAATAACTAAAGAAGCTTAATTATTTAAAAAAAGAATCAGACTTTTTTTTATTTAATTTAAATTTTTACTTTTTGTCACACCTTTAAACAAATAAACTAACAGTTAATAAGCTTAACTAAACGCAAAACCCACCAATTTTTAGTACAAGAAAAATATTTGTTTACCTTAGTTTCTCATCAGTATATTGTTGACAGGGAAGAAATGTAAGACATGGGTGCTAATGTTTTTCTTTTTCTTTTTGTGATCATGTAATTTCTTATTTCTTGAAGTGAACTTAAAAATAAAAAAAAGCCAAATATATATATATATATATATTAGGGGTAAAATAGGTATTTGGTTAATCTTTTCGAGCTTACAGGTAAGGGGGCCACGTTTAAAAGACACGGTGGACGTTTCCGCACTGAAGCCCTGTGTACTCACTCTGGTCGAAGGTAACTGAAGAAACTTACAAAACTCCAAACGGCGCCGTTTGTCTTTGTTTTACAAAAGCGAGAAACAAAAAACGACGCCGTTGGTATTATATATGTAATTATATTCTTATTATGTGAAGTGTGAACTGACCGGGGGGAAATTGCAGAGGAGTACGATGAAGAATTGGCAGTGTCGCACGTTCGGAGAGTGTTGGACATCGTGGCCTGCACGACCAGCTTTGGCGCGTGGGGGTCGAAGAACAACAGCCCAAAATCCGATGAAAATGCAAATGCAAATAAGTCGAAATCCGATGAAGAGGAAGAGACGACGAGGCATTCGTGTCCAAAGCTCGGAACCTTCTATCACTTTTTCTCTCTCTCCCACCTCACCCCTCCTCTCCAATGTACGTCATTTTATTACACTACTGCTTTACTTACTATGTAACTCTTTCTTTCTTATTTTTTTAGTTTGAGTTTCTCTTAATTTTTTAAGATTAAACTACACTTCTTCTCACCTTTAAAAGTTTGATGTACCATCGCCGAGACTCTGGCGGTGTGAGACAAGGTCCGGTGCTTAAGTTTTCAGAGGGGAGCTGCACATAAAATTGTATATAAAAAAAAAGAAGTTTGATGTTGTTTTTATTTCATTTTTTTTTAATTAAAATTTTTTTTTATGTTTGATTCCGTGGGTCATGTGGGGGACAACTTGGGAACACACCTTCACCAATCACAACTTGCCATACGGTGAGCTGTGACACAAAGTTGTGTCAATTTTGGTGATACTAGCATTATTCCCCATATAATACGGAAAAGGTTTCAAACTGCTTATATATATTTTTATTTGACGTGAATTTTGAAATTTCAAGAAAATTAAAGATCCTAGCAATGTTATTAATCAAATGTTTCAATTTCAAGTTTTTGTACTATAAAATTATGCATAAAAAGTAATTTTATTGACTGAATAGTAAAAAACATCTAATTTGAACAAAATTTGACATACATGTTAAGAACATAAGAAATATGTAATCTAATGGTTAGTTTTTTAAAATTTACATTCAATAAAAAGATATATGAGGTGTTTGAAGGGTTTCTCTCCAAACTAGTTTGGGGATAAACCTTGTTCATAATATCAAGTATTGCGAGGTTACTAAGTAAGAGCTCAAAAGAAAACCAATCAAAGGACGAAAAGTGTAATTTAATATAATTTTAATTGATTAAAGAATATTGAAGATGATGGGATTTGGCATGAATAATGTGAATGCTGTTGGCTTGGGTGCAGTTATAAGGAGAGCAACAACGAGACGACATGTCGATGAGATTAATTCAGCTGCTGATCATCATCTTTTCTCCTTTGATGTAACACTTTCTTCCCATCTATCATAAGTATAGCGTTGCATATTTTTATTTTTTTTTTCCATTTAGTTTTAGATGTTTTGTAAACTTGGATGGGGTTGTGTTTGTTTTGGTTTTGTTATTGGTCAGGTGAAGCTTTGCAATGGGAAGTTGGTTCATGTGGAAGCTTGTAGGAAGGGATTTTATAGTCTTGGAAAGCAGCGAATACTAACTCACAACCTTGTTGATTTGTTACGACAGCTTAGTAGGGCCTTTGATAATGTTAGTTCAGTTACTTTATTTTGCCGTTTCAATCCTTTTTTCATGATAATTTTCTGTTACTTTTATTCATTTTTAGTTTGATTATGTTTAAAATTCAATAACTAAACAAAGAAAAAGATAAAACATGGATCACTCTCTGAAATAGATATAAGCTTTGCAATTGCATCTTGTTGGTATATTTGAACAGCCTATACGTGTTCCAAGTTTAACTTGTTGAAACAGAAGAAAGAAAAGGCTAACAGGAGATGTGCAACTCTCATATATTCGAAAAAATGCTGCAACAATGAGCATGCTGCATTTGAGAAGCTTTTGCTTGATAATGTCAAGTAATAGTGCCTCACTAAACAAGATAAAATATTTGTGTAGTGTTTCTACCAAGTATAAGATGGTGTTGAATTCTCTGTCATGGATGTTGGGATTTTTTGAATTATAACCATGCATTGTTTGAATCTAAAGGAATGTTGACTTGGTATTTTTTTGGTCATATGTTTTTCATAAACGGAATTTCTGGCTATATAGTCTCTTTTTCAACTTGCAATATATTTTAGTTTATTCTTTCCTTTTGTCGCATTCTTATTCTTTTGAATGGTAAAGAATTTGGTTGTTGCTCATATTACAGGCTTACAATGATCTCATGAAAGCATTTTCAGAGCGTAACAAGGTAACATTTGCTATGCCGAAATTTATTTTCTATTTCACACTTGCTTTGACTGACATTGCCAAGTTTAATGACTTCTCTGCCATTATAGTTAGTTGGTTCCCATATTCTAAAACTGGATTTTCTTCTACCACCTGCAGTTTGGGAATCTTCCGTATGGCTTCAGAGCCAATACATGGCTTGTTCCTCCTGTTGCAGCACAGTTACCTTCAGTTTTCCCTCCTCTCCCAGTGGAGGATGAAACTTGGGGAGGAAATGGAGGTGGTCTAGGAAGAGATGGAAAAAGTGATTTGATTCCTTGGGCTAATGAGTTTCTGTTCCTTGCATCTATGCCTTGCAAGACAATGGAGGAGAGGCAGGTTCGAGATAGGAAGGCATTCCTTCTTCACAGCCTATTCGTTGATGTTGCCATTTTCAGAGCCGTCAAAGCTGTCCAGCATGTAAAGGAACAGCCGGATTTAATATGTTCTGTTTCAAATGGTGAAATTCTTTATATGGAGAGGGTTGGGGATTTGAGCATCATGGTCATGAAAGATGCATCCAATGCGAGCTGTAAGCTAGATACTAAAATTGATGGAATTCAAGCAACTGGAGTGGATGAAAAGAATCTAGCAGAACGAAACCTACTAAAAGGGATCACTGCTGATGAAAACACTGCTGCTCATGTAAGATAATTTCTAAAAAATGTAATTGATCAATAATACTCTGTAAAATTGGTACAATTCAGGTGATTTTTGCTAAAATGATTGAAGAATGGGTTGCATATGAGTGCAGGACATTGCCACTCTAGGTGTTATCAATTTAAGATATTGTGGTTATATCGCAACAGTGAAAGTTGAGCAAAGAGAGAATGTCAAGGGCAGCAATCCATCTCAAAGCATTGAACTCCTTGATCAACCTGATGGAGGTGCCAATTCTCTTAATATTAACAGGTACTTTACCCTTAAAATGTTTAGTACTATCATAATCCATGGAGCCTGTTTGGTACAACTTGATTTTCACCTTTTTGAAAATGGGTTGTTTATAAAAATTGGACCTAGAAAAAGTGAGGATTTAAAAAGTTGTAATTTGAAAGAGTGCATTTTCAAACTGCTGAAACAAATGGGCCCCATATCACCCTTACATAATTTTTTACATACCCACAAGTGGAGAATTCATGATTTTTGTTGTGAGCTAGAAGTTCTAATGCTAATGAACTCAGCTATTCCTTCTGTTGAATACTCACATCATGATGGTCTCATATATGAATTAAGGTCTATCCAAGGTTTTGAGGTTATTTATTTAGATAATGAAGGCATGGTAATCATAAGCCAATAGAAGAAACTGAATTTGCACATATAGCACTGGTCAGTAAAACCCATGCCTCTCTTAATGAGATTAGAGAATTATTACTAACTCTTACATCCTTTAAGGCTTTAGCCTATATTACTTTATTGCTTTTTTTGATTGCTATGTATGTTTAATATACATATTCATATTCTTTATCTCTCTGTCTCTCTCTCATAAATAAAGAATATTTCAAAAGATTGCAAAAAGGAAACCCCTAGTACACGGGATAAAGATGCATATTTGTTCATTTTACAGCTACAGTTACATATATTGCACCATACTTTGTTATCTGATGGCATATGGTCCTTTTGTGGCTCTCTTTCAGTCATTTGGATGTTGTACAGAGTCTAATTATTATTTTGTTCCTTACAGTTTGAGATTGCTTCTTCACAAAACTCCACCTCCAGAGTACTATAAGCCTGCACCACATATGCAAAGTTTGGAGCATGAAGAGATCAATGCTTCCCGATCTTTTGTAGAGGGGCTGTTGGAAAAAAGTCTTGCTAAGCTTGAAGAGAAGGAACTAGGATTGGACCATGTTGTGAGATGGGAGCTTGGAGCCTGCTGGATACAACATTTGCAAGACCAGAAAAATACATGTAAGGATAAGAAGCCATCTGGTGAGAATGCAAAGAATGAAATGAAGGTCGAGGGACTTGGGACAAATCTTAGATCCCTTAGGAACAACAGGAAGAAAACAGATGGAAGCAATCTCAAAGGGCAGTTTGAAAACTCTAGATCGAATGCAGAAGGTGTTATTGGGGAAGCTGAACATTCTATATTGCCTTCCATAGAATCTCAGCTTGAAACCAATGCAAAAGAAAATGAGCTTGCCATGAAGAGGGTGTTGTCTGAAGCAGCCTTTGCTCGATTAAAAGAAACAGAAACTGGCCTTCATTGCAAGGTAAAATCTTGTACGTGTTTTTCAAGAGCATATCTCTCCTTGTTTGTACCTTAGGGTCTGAACTAATTTACAATATGTCATTGACAGTCATTTCAAGAACTGATTGACTTGTCCCAAAAATATTACACTGAAGTTGCTCTTCCAAAACTGGTAATTACTGAATATTATTTGTTTGATTGTTCTAATCAATCTGCCTATTAATATGGTTATGGTGATTTACTTCAAGTGTTTGTCTTGCAATTCAGGTAGCAGATTTTGGTTCATTGGAACTCTCGCCAGTTGATGGCCGAACTCTAACTGATTTCATGCATACTAGAGGTCTTCGAATGCGTTCTCTGGGGCATGTTGTAAGTGCCTTATTCTGACCCAGGCTTTTGATGCTTTTCTGTTACATTTCTATCTACCTAAAAGGGATCTATATCCTTCACTTTGTTGGGTATCTTGGGTTCCTATCGCACTTTGATAGTACTTGCTGTACTTAGGGTAATATCCACTTAGCTTTCTGGAAAATGTTGTGAAAGAATTGAAAAAGAGTAACAAAGCTTGTCTTGGTCTGTAATTTAAGTATTGTTATCTACTATATCAACCTCTTATTGCTGCATTACTGACTGTAGAAACAATCTTTACTAGCCTGTTGATGTCTGGACTGCACCAGAGACTGATCTTGCTTCTTCTATTTGCTTCAAAATTTAGCCTTTCTTTTTTCTTATTGCTACATCCAAAGTCATTTGTTGTTGTTGTATTTTATTATTATTATTTTTAATCTTTACTCTGGAACTGTTAGAAGATTTTGTATTCTAGATAAAAAAGAGAATTTGACTATAATATATAACTTTGAGATCAAATTCTACATGTTTTTCCTTACTTAAAGATGCTCGCCTCTTTGTTTTCTTTGTAGGTCAAGCTTTCAGAAAAGCTACCACATGTGCAGTCACTGTGTATTCATGAGATGATAGTACGAGCTTTTAAGCACATTCTTCAGGCAGTGATTGCTGCTGTTGACAACACAGAGAAAATGGCAGTATCAATAGCTGCTGCATTGAATATGATGCTTGGTGTTCCTGAAAATGAAGAGTCAAACAAATCTTGCAATGTCCATTCCCTTGTCTGGAGATGGCTGCAGGTCTTCTTGAAAAAGAGATTTGAATGGGATCTTAGTAGCTTGAACTACAAAGATATTAGAAAATTTGCAATTCTACGTGGATTATGTCATAAGGTACATAACACTAGACCATAAATTCCAGAGTTTGAGCAATATCCAGAATTTTATTTTATTGTCTGTGAATTTGCACTTCGTTAATTTATAAAAGGTTCATATATTTTTGGGATTTTTTGCGGTTACATTGGATTGGATTGTATGATATATCGTTGGAAATTTACACCTGTTTTTTTACTTAAGAATGCTTCAATCAGTAACAGGGGGAATGTAAAGAGTTGGGACACGCATAGGTTTGTTTGATGTGCCACATGAATTGATGATTGTGATTGCTTACTCTTAAAGCCTTTTAAATTATTCATTATAGTATAGTGCAAGAAAGCACGGACATGGCAATTTGCCTGCCTTGCCTGTGTCGGATGCATACGGGACACAGCTGCACGCGTGCCCTTTTTTTTTTTAATAATCAGACACTGCTGGGACATGGCGAGGAGGGGGAAAAAAACAGAAGTAAAAACCCTAACTTGAATTTTCTTGATCTCTTGATCTTTCTCCTTCTCTCAGTCTCACACTCTCACACTGATCTCCTCTTGCTTCTCTTCTTCTTCTTCCACTCATGCCGATCTCACCTCTCTCAGCTTATTCTTCTCTGCACGTTGTTTCTTCTTCTCTGCCTCACTTTGCCGTTGCTGCTTTTTCGTCTTTTTCATTGCATCTGTTTCTTCTTTCTTGTATTATCTTTCACTAACCCATTTTCTTTGTTTTGTATGCCAGTTACCCTCTGTCCCAGCATGTGACTGACAATTTATTAAATAACCTTAAAGGTTGTGTGCAAAGTTCGAATATTTTCAAAGCACAGAAAAAGCTGCCAAAACATTAATTGCTTTCTTTCTTTTCCTTACAAAAATTTTCCTAAAATAGTTCACTAAAAAATGCCCTAAGGGCATCCATTAACTTTTCTATTTTTACTATTATTGAATGGAAATGTTGGGTTAAGGCGTGTGTAAAAAGAAACAAAACATTGAAATGATTTCAAGAGAAATAAATAATTTAATGATTTGATCAAATAATAAGATTTTCATGGTTCAAGAGAAAGTAATAGTATCGACTCAGAGACTTTAATATTTTAAATGAGACATAAATTTATAGGTTTATGTATATATATATTATTTATTTATTTATGATTAATTAATATACATATCCCCGTCACACCCGTATCCTACTTTTTCAAAAATTTCTGTGTCGCTGTACCGTATCCGCACCTGTATCCGTGTAAGTGCTTCCTATACGTGCTACTGAGTTTGATGGCCACGTGCATCTGATTAGATTATTTTTGGCTGGGTGGAATGATGGCTACCAACTACTGTGATGTGTTCCTTAATTCATGAATTATGTGGATGCATTTTTCTCCTTGACTCCATTTTTTATATGTAACTTTCTATAATGCTTAGGTTTTATCTAATGTATAAATAATGCAAAAAAAAAAAAATTGATATTTTGATCAAACTTGGGGAAATCATGGCAGGAAAACAATAGGTATAGTATTTTCCATGTTTCTAGAAGTTGATAGATCATAGGTGTTATAGATATCAATGGAAGATGAATGCTGCATCACTAACAGTTCTTCTGTCCCTCACCGTCCTTTTCTCTCCCTTTATAGGTGGGTATTGAGCTGGTTCCAAGGGATTTTGACATGGATTCTCTGAACCCATTCCAGAAATCAGATATTGTCAGCTTGGTCCCAGTGCATAAGGTGATGAAGTAGAAAAATAATGGAAACATGTTCTCTTTTATTGTGTGTCAGAATTGATTTTGTTTCTACAGATTTTGTATTCAAGTGCATTTTCTGCTTCTTTGCAGCAAGCAGCATGCTCATCAGCGGATGGGAGGCAACTCCTGGAATCATCAAAAACAGCTTTGGATAAGGGAAAGCTTGAAGACGCGGTTTCCTATGGGACAAAGGTATAAGGTTTCCAAAAGCACATGGATATACTTTTATTGTATGACACTATATATATATATGTATATATATATATATATATAAGGTGTATCAGAAGCTATTCTTTGTCTCTTCCATATCAGTATTGTAGCGTGTTACCTGCTTTACTTTTCTGATTTTTGCAGGCTCTTACAAAGCTGGTAGCAGTTTGTGGTCCATACCATCGAATGACAGCAGGGGCTTACAGCCTCCTTGCTGTAGTTTTGTATCACACTGGAGATTTCAATCAGGTCTTTTTGTAGTCCCTTTTGTTTTGCTTTTGCTGGGACATCTCTGCATTTGTATAAGTTTAGTGTTACTCTCCCAAAACATTGTTGAAAATATTCTTAAATGGCCATAATAAATTTGTGCTTTAGTCTCTGGTATACTACATACTCACCTGAACTACAAAACACTTTATAAATACATTTCTTTGTAGTAGTGGTTTTCAAGTCATGTTAATTCAAAAGTTTGTCCCAATCTCAGGCCACAGTTTATCAACAGAAAGCTCTGGATATCAATGAGAGAGAACTAGGTCTTGATCATCCAGATACAATGAAGAGTTATGGAGATCTTGCTGTCTTCTATTACAGACTTCAACACACAGAGCTGGCTCTAAAGTATGCTTTGATCTTGCATATTTTGATATTAATGTCTAAATCTATGTTATAATCTTTGTGGTTTGTACTTTTCAGTTTTCAATCTGGTATCTGACTCAGTGTTGTGTAATGGTTACCCTTCATGGTCTATGTGATGCATTCTCTACTTTCTTTCTTATGCTGATAATGTATAAAATTACTATAATAATTATTGGAATTGTCATTTCCTTTTTCAGTGATTTATGCCCTACATGTTTGGTATAAATTAGCTGTTTGGGCTGGTCTCTTGCTGTTATGTTAGGTTTTGTCAAATGTCAACATGGTTTACAAGTGTTGTTCATCAGGTATGTAAAGCGAGCACTGTATCTTCTACATCTCACATGTGGTCCATCTCATCCAAACACTGCTGCAACATACATCAATGTGGCTATGATGGAGGAAGGCCTAGGGAATGTGCACGTAGCCCTCAGATATCTCCACAAAGCTCTAAAGTGTAACCAAAGGTTACTTGGGCCAGACCATATTCAGGTTTTGTTTGTTTATTTTCTTTCTTAATCTTGGCTGAAGCGTAAAGTTCATTTAATATATAATTTCTTAAACTGATGGCAATAATAGTCTATTTAATGAGAGGTAGGCTTCCCTCTCCCATGAGTTGAACCTATGACATCCATTTATGAAAGGGGGGGGGGGGGGGGTGTTGTTTTAGTTAATTTCTGGATGAGACAATACATATAGCGATCCATTATTACTTGGATTATTCTGATATCTGCAATGAGATATGGCACACCTGTTAAAATGTGTCAACAAGGGGATAGGCTTGCTATTCAAGCGAAGATCCTAATGCAAAGTAGGTTCCCTTTCAACCTATCAAACATGAATGAAATTTGTTAATTATCATCATTTGCTAAACCTGGTGTTTCTCTGCAAAAGGGGCATATCAATTAGTTTAGGTACATTGGGCAATCTTTTCAAAAACAGAGAAAATCATTTTTGTGCCTCAATATTCTAAAATGACTACTATTACATTTTTCAAAATCTAGATTGCGAATAATATCTGCACTGGCAATTTGTTTCTTAATAAGTTTTGGCTCCAAGGGGAGGGGGAAGGGGAGATGTGAAGTAGTGACCTCCGCTTTATGAAGCAAGATTCTTATCTCATTTAATGATAGCCCCATCTAGATACCTTTTAACTAGCGCCATTCAGCATTAACTTGTATTTTTGATTGTTTTTCATTCTTATCAATGAAAAAGCATCTCTTATGTTATCAAAATCATGTCAAACATTTTTCTACAAGGGGTTTCTGTTAAAAGACTACTTAACTGGAGAACAGAAACAGAGAGAAATTCATTACAGGCACTCAAGTAGTAATAATCTTGATGTCAGGTGGTAGACAGTTGAACAACATACAGGGGCTATTTCTACTGGAAATGCATATTTTGTTGTGAACTAATGAATGGCCTCTGAAACTCCATTTACACTTCATCCATGCTTGCAAACTAATTGTTTTACTATACCTCTGAAAATTTTATTCTACACCTAAAATTTACATAATATTTTCTTTATACCTTTTGAGAAGTAATTTCCTCTTTTGATTTCACTCCAGACTGCAGCAAGTTACCATGCAATTGCAATAGCACTCTCATTGATGGAAGCATACCCTTTGAGTGTTCAGCATGAGCAAACAACCTTGCAAATTCTGCGAGCAAAGCTGGGTCTGGATGACCTTCGTACACAGGTATCTTCTTAGGTTCTGGCCTTTCCCCTGTAGTCATTTAGTCATTTTTGCTACTTTATACTGCGAGTGCTCATTGACTTAGAACATCTTGGCCACATTTCATAACTACTAAAACATACAGGAAATTTTACTAGCATCCATTATTAGCGAATTTTCTAAATTTTCTGTTTAGTTATTTAATTTTTTTAGTTTTCCCCTTCTTTTCTCTCTGGTAAACTGTTTTATAATTTGTTTAAATCTCAATTTTTTTATCCATAGTAATTTTATATTTTGTAATCAAATACTGCAGGATGCTGCTGCTTGGCTTGAGTACTTTGAGTCCAAGGCTTTTGAACAACAAGAAGCTGCACGAAATGGTACTCGGAAGCCGGATGCATCCATAGCAAGCAAAGGCCACCTTAGGTAAGTTAGCATTGTCCTTGGATACTGATAATTTGACCCGTGCCAATTACTATTAACTTGTCATGCATGCAGTTTACTCTGCTACTTTATTGACTAATCAGTCCCTTGTGATGCCTGCTATTGGTATGGTTGCTTTCTTAATTACACCGTTGGGATGCAGATTCCTTGATAACATTGAGCTTTATGCAGCTGTTCTAGTTTATTGGCTAGTCACATTGTTGGGATGCACTGTTATCATGTAGTTGCTTTCTTAATTTTTCAATATATATAAATTACTAGCAGGAACTTTAGCCATAGTGATATAAGGTTCTGCCAAGTGGCATATTCCTAAAAAATTCTTTTCATTTAGTCTTCAACATCATCAAACCTTTGAATTTATGTTAAAGTATTAATTCATTATCATGTGTTAATGGCTAGATAGATGCATTTATTTCCATGAGTTAGTTAATTTTGTCCAAGTATACATGCCGAATTTCATGTTAATCAGATGCTATTTACTATTTAATCAAATATTTTACAAAATAAAAAATATAGATATTTTTTTAAATCTCTAATTGTCTTAATATTTTTTTGCAACTATGGAGAATATAAAGAGGCAATGTAATATCTAACCAAAAATTTACATTTTTTTAAAACTCATTTTAGTGACAAATAATATACAATTGAAATTCAATTCCCAAATATAATTGATGACATGTAATATAATCAAAATTAATTTCTGAAATATTATAACACATAATGAGTATTATTGAACCATAAAAATAATTTATTATTAAAATTTTAAAATGAACTAATAGCGTATACGCACATTCCGCAGAACATCAGCTAGTCGATATTAAAAAGTAGAATCTATTCCAAAATCTTAACTTTGGAAATGTAAACATGGAAAAATAGTGGGGCCAGGTGATCTAACAGTCAATTGCTTCCCTGAGGATAATCCAGTCAAAAGTCTTTCATGTTTAATTGATTTAAAATTTCCTCTGTACATTACTCATTTCGGCTTTTCTGTGAATAATATACTTTTGAAATACATATTTAACATAATTAATCAGGTCAAGATGCTGCACCGGAATATTTAGCCAAGCAACCCTGTTGAACTGTCACTATCATGCGTATATGCTATAATGAAGTTTGCTAGAGACTGATTATATGACACTTTCTTTGCTAACAGCACATGTTCTTGTTAGTAACTAATGATATGATTTATAAATCTGGCAGTGTGTCAGATTTGCTTGACTACATTAATCCAAATCACGATGCCAAAGGGAGAGATGGAGCAGTAAGGAGGAAAAGCTATATTGCAAAGGTATGTTGGAGCCTAGATCATGTTTGGTCAAAATTAATTTAACCCATCATTGAGCAAATGAAATCTGGAATAAACTTAAACCTGTTTTTCTTTCCACACTGATAGTATGTGAAGAATTCTCCTAGTGGTGCTGTTGTCAGATGCATTTTCAAGGAAATGATTGCTTGTCATGTTAACAGCACCTTTCATTGAATGGTTAAGACCCATTAAAAAGAAAATAGAGAATGTATCTGGCCCAAATCTTAAATTAACCAAGCAGCCATATTGAGTTTCCCAGAAGTAAGCTTTGGCTGAAGCTTGGCATCTGGCCTAACCCATAGCACCAAACTTTAGTGGTTTGAGACGAGTCCAAAGAGCTCTTCTTTAGAGAGGTTCCCTACATTATTAAAAAAAAAGAAGTAAAACCTTATTACTAAAAACAGATGAGGATGGGAATGCTCCAGTCTAGATTGAATGAGCTTCAAAATATATTTAGCTTCTATAAAAAAAGAAGCCATGATGGCTCATAGATTGAGGGGATAGTTTACTAGGCAGACTGACTCATCTGTATGGGAACCCTCCACCTGTACCTAAGATGTATTTGCATTCTTCAAATGACTGCCAATATGCAATGTCCCTTCTATGTATACACCTCTGTACTCACCTGTCATCAACATATTCAAACAAACTCAATTTTCTTTTGCAGGTGAAGGGAACATCTCATCAAGATTTAAGCCCACGAAGTTCTGATGAAACTACCAAAGAGGAGATTTCAGATGAAGAGACGCCTATACCTGAAACGGAAGTTAGTGCAAATGCTAACCAGGAGATTAGCCCTGGCCCTGTTGAGTCCCAACAATCTGTCATGGAAAAGACTGTAGAGGAAAATCCAAATATTGCCCGCGAAATCTTTTCTGAAACACATGCTGAAGGAGAGGATGGATGGCAACCGGTTCAAAGGCCAAGATCAGCTGGCTCATATGGTCGGCGACTGAAGCAGCGGCGTGCAACTATTGGAAGGGTCTATAGTTATCCAAAAAAGAATGTGGACGCAGATATAGAGTATTCTCCGGTCAAAAATACTCATAAGACCAGTAAGTATTACCTATTAAAGAAACGAACAACTTCACATGGGAGTTATACAGATCACCAAACATTGAACCCTGCCCAAGGCACCAAATTTGGACGGAGAATAGTCAAAACTGTAACATACAGGGTCAAGTCAATGCCTTCATCTACCAAAACTGCTACAACAGAGACCCCTGGAAATAGTGGTGAGCTTTTCAGTTCTCCGTTATCTTGTCCAAATTCTGCGCCAAATGATGTTGGCCCAGTGAAAAATTCAATTGTCTGTCTTGGAAAATCACCCTCGTACAAGGAAGTAGCATTGGCCCCGCCAGGTACCATTGGTAAATTGCAGATCTGGGTGCCCCAAAGTGATTTTCCGGATAATCGAGAACTTGTCTTTGGAAAACATGAAGAGGAAATGAATGAAGTAAAAGGAAATGACAAATTAATTAGAACAGAGATGGAAAGTGTATTTGAAGAAAAAAATGAGAATTCTATACCAAATTCCACAGATCACTTAAAAGAGGAAATTGTAGTTGTTGAGAAGAAAGAAGACACTCAATTAACTGATGCAATGGAAGATAATCCTTCTTTGGTGGTATCAGAGAGCGTGGAAGGACTTGAATCTGGTAGAGTTGAGGTTCAAGAATTGGTAGAGACTGGCATAATTGATGGCATGCCAAATGGTATTGATTCTCTCAAAGGGGAGGTGAGTGAGAAGGATTCATCTACCAGTTCTGAAACCCAACAAAATTCACAATCTACCTGTCAAGGAGCAGAGGATCTGCAGGAAAAACCCTTGATTCTAAATTCAAGTGATGTAAGAGGATACCCCAATAAGAAGTTGTCTGCATCAGCATCTCCATTCAATCCATCACCAGTCATTACACGTCCGGCAGTTGCCATGAATATCACTCTTCCTTCTGGTCCTGTTGCTGTTCCAGCTATTGCACCCTGGCCAGTAAACATAAATGTTCACCGTGGGCCTGCTGTCCTACCCACAGTTAATCCAATTTGCTCCTCCCCTCATCATCCATACCCGTCACCTCCACCAACCCCAAACATGATACAAGCATTGCCCTTTGTGTACCCTCCATATGCTCAAAGCCAAGCAGTACCAACCAGCACATTTCCTGTGACGAGCAGTGGCTTTCATCCTAACCATTTCACGTGGCAGTGCAATGTGAACCCAAATGTTTCACAGTTTATTCCTGGTACAGTTTGGACTGGCTGCCATCCAGTGGAGTACTCTGTTCCTCAACCTGTTGTTGAGCCGATATCTGATCCCATGTTGGAGACAAAACTGCAGTCTGATGATTCTGGAAGCCCAAGCTCATCTTCGATTCTGCCAGTGGACATTGACAATGTGGGGGAAGCTAGGAAAGAAGTGAATCTTCTAGCATCAGAGGAAAAGCAGACTGCAAATGAAGTTGCTGAAATCGGACTGGAAAGTGTTAAGGAAAATGGTCACCCTATTCTGTCTAGGGTTGAAAATGCTCTGAGTGAACCAAGTCAGAACAATAGCTCAAATGATGATGCTGGAAAAAGCGGTGAAAGTAAGATTGATGGTGAAAAAACCTTAAGCATTTTGACTAGGGGGAGAAGAAACCGAAAGCAGACTCTTAGAATACCAATAAGTTGGCTCAATCGACCATATGGCTCAAAGTCTTTTAAAGTTATTTATAACAGAGTACTCAGGGGAAGTGATACCCCTAATTCTTCCAGCTTTCCTTCAGGAGATGATTGTACAGCTAGTGCCTCATAACCCCATCTTTACTTGTTTGTCAAGTGTAGCAGGATTGTTGAGAAAAAAGAGGATAAAGACCTTTCTGTAATATATGAAAGGGACAAGAGTACCTTGGATCTACTCTGGCTCATATGATCACAATATGCCTTGTCTTATCAGTTCCTGATTGCACCACCTTTCCAAAATAATTTTAGGTGAGTTCCCAATGATCCAGATTCATAATTCTGTTATTATTAATTTTTTATAATGCTAATTTATTAACACTTGGAAAAAAAATTGCAGATGCTTTTATTTGAGTCAAGTCTCCTGCCTGCAAAAGGACATTGATGATGAAGGAACAAAGGCTAATTCCCTACATAGGTATTGTCTCATCAATTGTCTAGTATGTATGGGCCTTATTGAAGAAATGAAAACCATCATAGGCTAGGTCTTCTCATTTGGTGGAAATTAGTTTTCATTCTTCTATCCTACAAATGATTCCATAAAGCATTATGAATGTATCACGCTTTTATGCATCTGTTGAGACCTAACTCATGTCATTTGAGGTAGCATCCTGTTAAGGTTTCTTAGTCTTGGCCAAATGCAATTAAATTATAACAAGAATGGAATCAATTAAGCTTTTTTTGGGACTTATGCATTGTTTGAATCAATTAAGCTTGTACTTTGTAATATTGAACTTGTATTTTCATGGTCTGATCATTGGTTTTTCTTGACATGCAGGTTTACAATAGGCGAAATTGACCTCGGGAATTCTATGGGTATTTTTTTGAGGTGACAATTTTGGGTTCTAATATAGTTAGGAAATTTTGACAAATTTGGTTCACAGCATCTATAGACAGAAATCAGTACTTTTGCCCCCTCCATTCCAAACAGCAATGTTTTGATAATTAATTTGGTAAATTATATATGACTTCATTTTTTAATGACTGGGTATTACTTATGGACATGTCTTCTTACTAAAGTTGATCACTACCTGTTCCACCGCTGTTTTTTACAATAAAAAAAATGTTGTCAAAACATAAAAGATTCCAAACTTCTGAATGTCTTCTAAATAGAATCAAACTCATTTAAGGTTTCTAGACTGCATGTTCTCCTCATGAAGATCATAGTTAATTAGAATTCTTTAATTGTTCACAATTTGGTCCCATGCAGTTGAAATTTTCTGAAACCAGTCCCCTTCTAGCCCTATTTCTCTTTGGAAATCATTTCTTTGTATTGAATGTGTATACTGGATAATTGACTTCACAAATTTTATTGTCGGTGAAATTTATTTTCTTGAAGTAGTTGCCACATCATCTTTTGAAGATGGTCATTCAACTAATCTTTGCCTAATGCCATTACCCCTCATTTCTTCTCCACAATGAATATATATATATATATATATATATATATATATATATATATATACGGCCTGTGAGGAAAGAAGCGCTCAAAACGGCCATATATAATAACTCTTGCACTAGCAACCAGGCTTTTATAATAGCAAAATCACTGCCAATGACAAGGAACGAATGTGCTCACATGCTCATTACATGGTATTTATATAATTTGTACAGAAAAAGAAAAGAGTAAAAAAGCTCAATGTATCAAAATCAAGACCCTCTACTGGAGAGAATACGACATAATATCAAAAAACAAGGGGGGGTGGGTTCATCACTCTGTTAGTTTTGGTTGAGGGGGAAGCTGACATTGGTATCCACACATTAATCCAGCTCTTAATCAATTCTCTAGCATCTGCACACATTGACTGACTTGTACAATAGGATCAAACTCAAGTTAGGACCAAGTTCTGTAAAAGTTGACCCTGAACGAGACTCAATTCAACAAGCTAGCCCCTTTTTAAAGAGGCAAATCAGCGCAAGCGCATATGTTTTCAGACCCTTTTGTCACAGATGCAACATATAGCATCAATTTTCAACCTGTTTCAGTATAAAGGGTTCCTGAAATTTCAGAACGCTTTTATAAAGAAAACAAATAGAAAGAGAAAACCAGACCTTTAGTCAAAGTACTTGAATGTAACTTATTCAACTGGATTCATTTGGAAGGATGGATCCAAGGGAGTAGGCTTCTCAGACCTTCTCAAATATGCTAATACTTCCAGAACAATGACCGTAACAATAACTATGCCGAGAAGAAATCCATAGCCAATCTTCCAATCACTCCCTGCACCTCCAATTTGGATTCCCAATACTATGTTCAGAGCTGCAAAGAAAAGGGCAAACCTTCCAACCCAATGGTGGTACCAATTCCAGAACTTGCGAGTCTTGGCGTCCTTGTTCGGGCGGAGAAAGAATGCTAGAATCTGAATCTCAAGTATAATACTCAGTTAGATTCTTGACATTTAATGTATGAGTTCTATTTTACATAAAATGGTTGCATGAAATTTGCATGTGTGCAACTTGATATGTTAACGAGTAGAATACTATAATTAGTGTCAGTTGAGGGGCGAACCTGAAGAATACTAAGTACTAGAACAAAAATTCCTATGCCTCTGTGACTTGGAAAATCAGCATGTATTAGATTATAAAGTCGTTGTCCAATTATCACGGTAGCAAGTCCGATGGCAAACCCGATGAATTGAAGAACTGAATGAAGGTAGTACCAAAGGGGGTCCTTATGCTTGAAGTATCTTGGGACAATTGCCCCAATAGGAAGGATTAGACCCCATCCGATTATACCCAATACACCATGATTCTTTTTCATCTGGCCAAAATTAGTGGAGGATGCCGCAGATACATGTGAACCTGTGGAGTTGAAAGAGTAATATCATATCAGTCTTGTGTGATCTGTACTGGAAAAGGAATCAGCAAAAGTCAGCAGGAACAAAGAGCTAAACCTGCAGAGAAGTCGAATAAGATTGTTGTTTTGTCCTCGTGGTGAGTTAGGTGGGAGTGCTTTGGAATTCTGGTTCCGAAAGCCAATATAATGGGTTGGCGAGCAAGGTGATTTTCAAATTTCAACTGAAATGCCAAGTAAATTGAAGGTCCATGAATCACGAGAGAGGAAGGAATACCAGAGAGTGGCAATTCACCTTTGTCTGGTATGACTTCCCACTCCTTGGAACCTTGCAAATAGAACTGCTTGATTTTTGCATGACCTTTTCTATTGATCCATCCCACCATGGCACTAGAACCAACCATCTTACCATCTTTGGAAAATCCTATTCCCACCCATCCAGTGGTGTATACAGAAGATAATATAATGTTCACCACATTATCTTCATCCTGGGAGTACTGCAACATGTGAATATTATGTCACTGTGCATTAGTATTGTTGTGAATTTTTGTCAGCATCTTACTAACATTCGCAGACAAAATGAAACCATTTGGAGAAACCTTGAAATTATCAGTGTTTCTTTACTAACAAAGCCTGACACGTTTAAATACTTGTAGTATTTGTTATATAAAACCAACAAAGAAGGGAAAACAATTCTAAATCATATAATCATCAAACCTCAAAATCACAATCTGACATTGCTCACAAGCTGACATTGCTCACAAGCCGACATCGCTTATTGTGATTGTTACATAATAAAAATGATATCAATGGTGGACTTAAATGAAAGTAATATTGTTTCAATCACAATATGTCATATCCGCAATAGTGAAAAAAATTGTGTCCCGAACGTTATTCTATAGACCCAACAAGGTTCAAAATAAAACTTACCCTCAAGATGAAAGTATTCCAGATAGGCTTGCAGGTGACACTAGATAAATTTCCATATGGGGGAGGAAGGAAACTCCTGGCATCTATGTTACAAAGCTCTGGTACTCCACCACCACTGCCACTGCCTACGCCGACATTACCACTGTCATCGGCTAATGCAAGAAGCTTGGGTTCCAAGACAAGAATCAAAACACAAAACCCGACAAAAGATCTCAAATTGGCCATGCAGAGGGAGAAAGAGAGTTGAGATCTAAGGTTTCTGTTCTAAGAAGCAAGTTCCAAGGAAGCACAAGAAATGGGAATGGGAATGGGAATGCGAATGTGAAGGCATGCATATGCAGAGGCTGTTGAGAGGTCGAAATCCCTTGGGTTCTAAGATTAGAATTTGGTAGGTGGGTAATGGTGGGGATGGTAGTTGGTACTGAAGGCTAATCATCATTCCCGCCATTTCTTGCAAATTCCGCATTCCATTTCTCTCTTTCTCTCAACCTTTTTAAAAATTTTCTTACTTAACCCTATAAACACTCAACAATTATTTCTAACTTCATCTGAAAAAAATTATTTTTTTTTGTGAGTTTCATTAGCTTAACTGGTAAAGTCTTTTGTTGTTGAATAAAAAATCTAAAATTCAAACCTTGCTTGTATTATAAATTAATTAGTGTCTTAATTTGATGACAAAATGCAATTATTCCTGCCTACATAAAAAATCAATTAATGTTTTAACCTTGATGATAAAGAGTAATCATTATGAAATGAGTATTATAGATTGAAATTCTATGGTATCTATAAAAATAAAATAAAACAATTCATTTTCTGTCATTATATAATATGGCATTATGGCTACGATAGTTTTGTATAATTGTTTTTGGAATTTTTATTTGAAATCAATTAATATTCTTATAATCTCATTAATTTATTAGCTTCATATTAAGGTGAACCTAAAAAGTAGATCCAATCATTGCAAGTTAATATCCAAAGGCTTGATGCACACTATTTAATAAATGCTATCATTAGCTCTCTCTCTCTCTATATATATATATATATAAAAGATTAAAAATAGATTAATTAATAACATGAAAATGGTAAAATATTCCAATTAGTAGGTGGCCTATTATAAGATTAAGATTAATACAACTTACAGAAATTCAAGTTATTAGTTTTGTATAATTGTTTTTGGAATTTTTAATTGAAATCAAATACTATTCTTATATTCTCATTAATTTATTAGCTTCATATTAAGGTGAACCTAAACAGTAGATCCAATTATTGCAAGTTAATATTCAAAGGCTTGATGCACACACTATTAAATAAATGCTATTAGTAGTTTTAATCTCTCTCTCTCTCTCTCTCTCTCTCTCTCTCTCTCTATATATATATATAATAAAATATTAAAAATAGATTAATTAATAACCTGAAAATGGTAAAATATTTAAATATCCCAATTAGTAGGTGGCCTATTATAAGATTAAGATTAAGATTAATACAACTTACAAAAATTCAAATTAAATAATTCATACAAATTACAACCAATGAGAAGAATGCCTTGAATATTCACAATAGTAGTTGTGAAAACATGAATTGTATTGTAGATAGATCTTTATTTATTTTTTGGTTTTACTCTAAAATTTATAAAAATAATTATATATAAATTTCATGAAACCGTGAAAGCAAAAGGAATAGAAATAAGAGATACACACACCAAAGGGTTGAAATTAAAGAAGACAAAAAAGAAAAAGAAAGTGTACAAGTGTTGCAGCTTGTAAATTCTCATAAAAAGGGGCAAATCACACACTTTTACTCTAATCTTCACTCCAAATACATTTAACTTCTTGAATTATCGAAACACACCATTGACAACCCATGTATATATGAATGAATAGAAGGATATAAACATATAAAGTGATTCAACACGATCCATATGATATACACAGGAGTTGTACGATACATTTGCATCCCAAATATAATACATCTCTTTTTGCTCCCATTCAAATAGGTATAGTATATATGATAGTCATGGCCACAAAAATAAAAATATTTATGGTCTATTGAGTAGGTTCTTGTGTTGACCCTTTACATGGGTTGGGTTTCCAGTTGACCCTTTTCATGTTTGGGGTTTCACGTTGACCCTTTTTTAAACATGTTATTGTAAACAAAAAATTTTCTCAAGTTTGAAAATCAAACCATTGAAAAGTGCTTTGCAAATATAAATTTGTATTGATTGAATAATGAGTAAAATTCTCTGTTTTGATTCTTTTACAAAAGAATAATTCTTTGATTCTATCTCCTTTGTAATCTTGACTTGAACTCGAAATCTTCTTTATTTTGATCGGAAGATGGATTGAATGATCTTCTCAACAAATCTTTGGCTTTGAGCTTGTTGAGAGTTTGTTATTCTTCAAGTCTTTGAATGTTCTTCAAGTTCTTCGAATTTGAAGGATATTAGGTTGAAGTTCTTCGGGGTTTTAGAGGCTTGATCTGTTAAGCTTCAATGATTTAGGGCTTTTTGAAATTTATTTAGGTTTTGAAGCTTGGAATTTTTTTGATTGTTCTTCATGTGTTCTTGAGGTAGAATTTCTCCAGAGTTTTGACGTATTGGAAAAATTGTGTTGAATGAGAAGAGGTATACCCTCTATTTATAGTGGTTTCAAAGGATGAGTCCCACTTTAAATTGATCTTATTGAAGATAAGTAGTAGATTCTAATTGGCTCAAAGTTAAAGAGTCCCACTAGAACTTGTTATGAAAATTATTTATATTTTTATTTATTTAAATAGAGATAGTTATTAACTAATATCATTCTAATTTAATAAGGATATTTATCTCTATTTAATTAGGAAAATTATCATCTTGAATGACACATGTCAACACTTGATATATTCAATTTAATGAAATAAATTTAGAATTTGTCACTAAATTTTGATGTGACATTTTATAATTGGCTTAATATTTTACCTCCTACAGTCATAAAATACTTCTATCCATTACCAATCATTTTCTCTAAATTTGGGTCGATTAATAGGTTTGAGTTAAATTTTGTCAACTATTCATCACCTTGTTCTTTATTAGTCAGTTTAAATATTTCTATTTACAAATTTGAGTTGCAACAACTAAAGTCTTTGATTCAATCATTACTATAATTAGTTATATATATGAGGGACAAAATTGCCCTTTGCCCTTTTCGGGAAAATTATATAGCCTTATACCCCCCTTTTCAAACTAATTAGGGAAATGCCCCTCTTTTAAAACTCGATTTACTATAAATCGAGTTAAGCCCTATAGTGGCGTTTTTAAAGAGCCTATAGTGACGTTTTAAGGACCTATAGTGGCGTTTTTTAACTCGACCTCCATGAAATTGAGTTATAGGTAAAAAAGTTTCCTATAACTCAATTTCATGGAGGTCGAGTTAAAAAATGCCACTATAGGTCCTTAAAACGTCACTATAGGCTCCTTAAAACGTCACTATAGGCTCTTTAAAACGCCACTATAAGGCTCCCAAATTTTTTTTTTTAACTCGATTTGTAGTAAATCGAGTTTTAAAAGAAGAACATTTCCCTAATTAGTTTGAGAAGGGGGGCATAAGGCTATATAATTTTCCCAAAAAGGGCAAAGGGCAATTTTGTCCTATATGTGAGTATATAATGTTTGGGTTATTCATTCATTTATGGAATTAATATTTTTTTAAATTAAATTTTTTTTTAATTGAATGCTTTATGTTTGATATCTTTATATTATAAACTTTTAAAGATTTAATTATTCTTTCTGCTGGTCTATGGAGTTTTACTAATCTAGATAGAAGTTACAGATTTTTAAATATACAAACTAATAATATGATGCAAATAGTAACTTGATCACAGATAAAGGATTCCATCTTTATATATTGTGCATATTATTTGAACCAAATTTTGAATGATATTGATAAAAGTGTTGGTTATGAAATTTAATTATTACCATGTACAAGTCGAATTATAAAATTATATAAATATTTAATAAAAATTATAAAAGGACCATGTGCATGGATTACATGTAAGATTATATCTTCTTTGAATTTATGTGGCCCACATTTGAGTGATAGATGAAACTCATGTCTTAATTAAGTTTTTTTATGTATGAAAGTTACATGTTAGGTGTAAACATCCTATAGGTAACTCTTATAGGTAACTCTCAATTGGTATAACCCCTATGGTGAGTAAATACCATGGAGATACAATTGGTTAAACTCCTTGATGGAAGGAGAGTTATGGAACAAATCTTAAACTAAAAGGGTTTCTAGTCTAGCCTATATATATATATATATATATATATATATATAGCTTGTGTCTCTATCAAAAAGATATATGTGAGGTAATGACCATAGACTAGAAGACCCTTTATATATATACTATATTATCATATAGTTAGTTTTCTTTTTCTCTAAACACTTAAACAACTATAGTTGGAGGTATGTTTATTTTCTTCCGAAACTCTAAATTTATCTCACATTACAAACTATTTTTTATTTTTTATTTTTTTATAGATACCATAAAACATGACAAGACACTTTACAAGTTGAGTTAACTAGAACCTATTACAAGGTAATTTTATTACAAAGATAATATATACTTTTTTTTGGGGGGTGCAATGATGGAAATTTAAACCATAAAACCTACCATATAAAAAAAACCATAAATACTATAATCTTCATCAATAATCATAAAAGAGAGGAGTCATCTTAAAAATCGGAAAACTTATTTTGTACTTTCAGAGTGCAACCACGTGATGCTCCCATTTATCACATGAATTGTAAATCTTATTATAAATTTAATTAGTGAAACCCATTATTATATATAAAAGAAATGATTGTCACATCATTATACTCTAGAATTACTTAATAATTACTCTTAAAAATCAAGTATTATTTTTTTTTAAATTTTTTGTTGAAACTTACATTTCCCTAAAATTGGCTCAATTTTTGCTTTTGTTGATTCAAATTTAAAAAAGTTGTTAGCTTACCATTTTTTTAAAATAATTTGATCGTCACAACAATGGGAGATGGGGGATTCGAACTTTGGTTCTCCTTATAAAGGAAAGCAAGTATGGTCACCAAGTTATAACGAAGTTGGCATGATATTAACAATTTCATAATTTCCTCTATATTCAATTAAATTTATTTTGTGGCATGATAGTTTTCAAAATGTGATACTCTATTCATCACAAGAAACATCCAAATGTGTATGGAGGGTCCCATCTGAATTAGTAACCCAATACATTTCTGCTGGGTGGAAAATTCCATCTGCCCGGATATCATTTTTGGAATTAAGCTTGGCTTCTAAACACGCTGAAGTGGTTTTATGACCAAATCTTGGGTGTTCTGTTTTTGGATACTTTATCCATTCACCATCATGGTTATCCAAAAGGCAAAAGGGGTTTTCTATGGTTGGTCTATATCAGGGAAAATAGCAAGGAAGTGGCACTGGTGCTTTTTGAGGTAATCATGGAGGACTCTAATAATTCTTTTGGTTTTGGTTTCAAGGGTCAAAGTTTTTATTTGGTCTTTTATTTCTGCTGGAAGGATTTCTACCATTTTAAGGATATCATTAGGATCTGAATAGGAAGGGCCTGAGGAGGATGATGGGCCAGTAATAGTATATACACACAGGGGTGGAGGAATAATGGTAGTATTAAGAATTGGAGGTTTTCTAGAAAGGTAATCAGTGATAAGGTTATCTTTGCCTTTAATGTGTTTTACCTGAAAAGACCATTGTGAAAACCAATTTGATCATCTGAGTAACTGAGGATGTGGGAGCATTTTCCTTTTGAACTGGAGCATCTTGGGAAAGGAAGACATATCCACTTCTACTAAAAAATTATGCCCAAGGAGATGGAATTGGAATTTTTCAATCCCATGTTTAACTGCTAGGATCTCTTTGAAAGTGGAGTGGTAATGAAGTTCTGAAAGCTTGAATGCACCACTTTTATAACCGCAAATACTTCTCTTGCCATTAATTTCTTCAAAAAGAGCTGCTGCCCAGTATTCATCACTTGCATCTGTCTGCAGTATCCTTTTGCCTGGTCCGGGAATCTGCAAAGGGGGAAGCTTTTCAACTAATTTTTTCAATTGTTGAATAGCTTCTGTATGAGCAGTATTCCATTCTGGAGGTGATTTCTTCAGCAATTGAGCTAAACAACTCCTGTATTTGGATATTTTTGGGATAAAGTCTGACATATAATTGACAATTCTAAGAAACTGTTGTATCTGCTTAGCATTTGTGAGCTTATCTGGAAATTCACCAAGACAAATAGCTATGTGAGGCTGCAAAGTATACTTCCCAACTGAAATGTTTACTCCCAAAAACTCTATGGAAGATTTTCCTATGACCATTTTCTTTTCCGAAAGCATTATCCCTTGAGATTTTACCAACTTATAAAATTCAGTGAGCAACTTTTGATGAGACTTTTCATCTTTTGAAAACAAGAGAATATCATCCACATAGATCAATGCATTGGTCAAGCGGGGTTGGAACAATGTTACCATTGCTTTTTGGAATTAGGATGGAGCATTTTTAAGACCAAAAGGCATGACAGTCCATTGGTAATGATGGCCTGGGATACAAAATGCCGTCTTGTATCTTTCTTCTAGATGAATTCATAATTGCCAAAATCCTGCTTTAAGATCAAACTTTGAGAATACTCTGGCATTTGAAAGATGCTGAAAAAGAGCACTCTTATTTGGCAAAGGGAATTTATCATCTGCAAGGAAATGATTGAGATCCTGGTAATTAATTACCAATCTGAGCTTTCCTCGGATTTGCTCAGCATGCTTGTTGACATAAAAGGCTTCACATGCCCATGGAGAGGTTGTGGGTTCAATGAGGCCTTCTGAAAGGAGGGTAGATAGTTCTTGTTTGGCCAAGGTCAAATGTTCTGGATTCATTCCTCTGTGACTGGCTTTTGTGGGGTTAACATCTTCATTCTTCTTAAAAGGTAGATGGATGAAAAATTTTGGGTTTTTCCACAAAGGATTTGGGTTTTTAAGGAGGAATTCAGAGTGGCTGTTTGCACAACATTCATTGATAATCTTGAATCTCAAAGAGTCAAATGGATCAACTGTGAATAGATGAGGAACTTGAGTCCAGGTGAGAAGGTGTTGTTTATGCAAAAGTCCTTTTGAAGACTATCTAAGGCTAGGTATTTGATGAAGGAGGTCAAATCCTATAAGAAGGTCTCTGCCTGTAAGAGGGGATCCAAGGACTTGATGTTTAATGGTAAAGGTTGGGAAAATTCTGATGAGGATAGGCTTGCTTTTCAAGGTGATCAGAAATGTTTCCCCATTTTCTGCTCTGAACATCTGGTGATGGGGTAGCCAAAATTCTTTAGGTAATATTTTAGGATGGAGAATTGTTGTTGCTGCTCCTGTATCAAACAAGGCTATTACTGGAATAGGTCTGGCATAAGTATCAAGAAGAATATTTACTTGGGCTATGGGTGTGGGACTGGTAAGAAGGGCTATGATGGGCTGGGATGTATAAATGGTTTGGATTTCTGGGTCTGAGTCTTCATCACTGTCTAGATCTGAATCTTCCCCGGAAGTAGAATAGGCCATAACTGCCAAGACTTGAGGGGAATAATCATCATCTAGTGAAAAGAGTGACTTTACATCTGAAAAAGGAGTATCATCTGCATGGATTTGTGCTTGCTCTAGGATTTTTGCTGCCTTTTCTTTTTTTGGACAATTTTTTGCAAAGTGGCCCGGTCTTCTGTACATAAAACAGACTTTTGAAGTTTTTCCTTTGAACTGCTTTCTTCTAAGGAACTTCCATTTTTTCCTTCTGAAAGATTTCTTCTTTTGGGTTGCATAATGATTTTTCTTCCAGGAATACTTCTTGAAATGAGGTCTTCTTTTTGTTGGATAGGTACAATTCTTGTCATAGCACTTAATCTGCAAATCTTTTCTTTTATAGTTATCTTTGAGTTTGCTATGAATCTTGTCAATTTCTGAAAGAAATTTCCTCTGGTTGCAAAGTTTCTCTAAAGCAATAAGCACATGCTAATAAATTTCTCCCAAGGAAGCTTGCTGCAGTGTTATTTTTTGGAGATTCATCATGCGGAGAGTTTCATCTCCCAATGGTTCTGGAAGGGAATTGAGAAAAGTATGCTTGGAATTAACATCATCCATACCATTAAAAGAGTAGTATCTCCTTGACATTCTGTCAAAATGTTTCTCCAAATCTTTTCTTTCAAATGAACAGCATTTCATTTGTAGATTTTTTTCTTGTGCTACTTCCGTGTAATGAGTCACGGAGCCAAGAAATTCATTACGGACAACCGTGAAAAAGTCTTCTAGTGTATTGCATTGAGCTGCCTGTCTTTGCCTGTATTCTCCTAAATTAATCCACCATTCTCTTAATCTTCCTGTAATCCTTGCAACAAATTTGGCAATAATTTGGGAGACAGTGGCATTTGGGGCCTGAAGTTCAGCTATGCACCACAAGTACATATTAAAAAACTCTTTATGCCATCTAGAAGGGGGAACATTATCGAGAGTAAACAGATGTTTGGAGTCAGTGGTTGATGAGTAAGTCAACTTTGTTTGGTATTCTGAGATAAAAAGTGGTGGAGGAAATATTGGTGGTGGTGGAGGCGGAGGCTATTTAGGACGGAGAACATCATTTTCTTCTTCCACCTTTGGTTCTGTATTTGTCATAAACACTTCCTCTAGACCAAGATTAGACAAATCCAATTCAGAATCTTCAATTATAGGGAGCACAAAAGGTTCTTTTGAATCGTCAAGGGTGAGGGTTTTGAGAAATGATGAAATTGGGTTTGGGGGGTCAGGATCTATAGTCAACATATTCATATCTGGGGGTCTTGAAGAAGCACCAACAGTTGGGTCAGGGGGTTGGTATAATGGTTCTTTGTCTTTCTTGATGGGAAAAGGTTCATTTTGTGGTTTAGTATGGGGCTGTGGTTGAGGTGGAATTGAATATGTTATAGCAGGAAGAATTCCACTTGGTTTAAAAGGATTATGGTCAGGATGTGTTATGGCTAGTGGTTGAATATTTTGGTAGGGAGAAATTAGGGAAAATGGAGAGGTCGAAGGTATAGACAAGTCTTTATATAATGATTGGCGAGGTTGAAAAGGCATATGAACATGGATTGGAGGAGTCTGAGTGGCTTCTTTCTGTGATCCTTCCATGGATTGAAGTTGTAGCAACAACTGTTTTCTTTCTTTTTCTTTTTGTCCAATAAGAGGAAAAGAGACAGACAAATCTTTAACTGTAGAAGCAATAGTTATCAATTCTTGTTCAATTGCCTTGATTTTCTTCTTTAAATCCTCAATAAGGGAATTTGAAGATGAAAAAGTATGAGTAACTGCCTCAGCCATCTTCTGTTGATTATCCAGAATCTTTGAAAGGACTTGGTTTTGAGCCACAACATTTTCTGCTTGCCAGTTTAAGGCTGCTTTTGCTGAGGAAACTTGTTTCTTGGTTCCATCTGGATTAACGCCAACAGGATTTTTGATCTTCTAGACATGTTTGGTGTTGGTTAGGAGATGGTCAAAGCTTTCTAATGAAGGAAAATTCTGTGTATAGGAAGATGAAGCTTGGTCAAACATGTAACATGGTAAAGGCTTTTGTGTATGGGTTTGGCCATCAGAAAGAGGTTGAAATTTTGATAATTGGGGAAGGACTTTCTAGTAGTATGGGATTAATGGAGGTTTCTGGTTTTGGTCATGATTTTCTTTGCATGGAGAAGGATAGGGAAAAGTTTGATTTCTGGTTCTAGGATAGAGAACATAATAATCAAACTTTCCAGAGGGTTCCCCAAGGAGGTCAACTTCTGGATCTTCTGCTTCATATCTTTCTTTGAGTTTTTGCTGGGAAGATTTCTTCTTTCTTCATGAATAGTCCTCCTCAAAAACTTCGTCTTCTTGGCAATCAGCACAATTGCAAACATCCCACCATATGTGACCAGGAAGTGATCTTCCTTCATAACAAGGCTTTCTATCTTCACGGAATGCCTTAATTTTAAGTCCATCTTCACCAACATATGAAACTGGTTGGAACATTGCAATTTGAGTCAGGAAAACTGTTACATCTTTCTTTTATGGAGGGGCTGTTAAGAATCTTGTCTCCACTTCACCATTTGCTTTTCTGATAAAGAAAGGCTCATTTGACTAGACTGGCTTAGTTGCCTGATGAAGCATCTCATATTTTGTAATCTATGACTCTAGGAAGATAGAGGTCATTTGTTCCCTATTAAGTTGTCTTGGAACAAATGTACACATAGGCGTCATCCCTGGATCAACTTGAATTAGTAGAGCATCATTGGATTGGGCTAGTTCTGGTACTGCTATATCAAAAGCATGATTCTGGAGTCTATAAGCAAGCTGATAATGAAGTGTGGCAGCAAATGTGTCATGCACCTGAGAAGCTCTTATAATCTGAACCTGTACTTTAAGAGCATCACAAAGGTGGGGATCCTTAAGAGGCATGTTGAAGTTTGAAAAAGGGTTACAAAAACTGTTCCTGCATTTAGAGTGGTTTGGACAGTTCCTATAACTGCATTTTGGTATTCTAAGAATCTAGAATCAAGAAGTGAAATTCTAGAAGCTATAGGAAGTCCCTTTCTTTCGTGAAAGGTTAGTGCCAGTCTGACTGCACCAAAATGAAGATGAGTATACCCTTGTTTTTGCCATGGAATCACAAATTCTCTAGGAAGGGCAAGAGTGATGAAATTTTCCGTTTCACTTGTTGGAATATTGAATTGGTCAAACTTAGAAGCTTGGACATATTCCTTTACAGTAGAAGGACGAGAAGGGCCTATAAACTTTTTTATGGATTTTTTGAAAGAAGTCTGGGGTTTATCAAATACAGTATAGGGATTTAAAATAGGAAAATCAGTGATAGGGATCTTACTATCTTCAGATACATGAGATATTTCATACAAGTAGTCTAACCTATTTGAAGTAGATTTACGAAGGGAAAGGTCAAAAGTAGGACTTGTAGTATCAGTGATTTCTGAAGAAGATGCACTTGCCATGATAGTTTCTTTTGGAAAGAACTGTTTACCAAAGACCTATCAGGACTACACCACCAACACAGGTTCAAACGTCCACCAGGTAACTATGGAAAACAAAGTTCTTTGAGAATTTTGAGAACAAACTCCTTAGTGTTCTACTTGATTATCAAATCCAGTGTTTTGATGTGACTAATACAGAGGATCCACGTATCGTGGCAACTGTAAATCATAGAGCATACTAATCAGGACAATAATCAAAGTATACTAATCAAAGGAGTGAGAAACAAATCATATGGCTCTGATACCAACTATAGGCAATGGGAGTGTAAGAAGGGAGTGTAAGAACAAGACACATAGAAAACAATGGGAGTGTAAGAAGATTATGGAGTGGGATAATTATAGGAAATGGTTAAGGACGTATATTGTTAAGAACACATAGAAGATAACATGTATATGAGGGATAGAACACAGCACAAGATACAACAAACCGAAGGATATTATTAGATTTAGCAACTTTTTTACATCAAACATATGAAACTTAGAAGAACTTATAATAGCTATGAAGGCTTCCTTCACTCTCTCTTGCCTTCACAGGCTTACAAGGACTCTATTTATAGACCATACAACATACATTATGCATCTCAGAAAAGGTAGGGGCCGAATTCATGGATTTACAAGTGGCAAAAAGGTAGGGAGCCGAGCTGGAGAAGTGTCCTCTGTCAGGTAGCGTTCTGCCATGGATAATAATGCTCATGTCAGGATAAGATTCTGATGCCTAAAAAGGCCCTGGTGACCAAACACTGGAGTTGATCAACAGGTGTTAAACCGAGTAGGGGCCTGTTCACATGGATAGATTGCCTCAGATATGCTTCTGATAAAGGGATAGATATGGGACTGTTGAGGATAAGGGGTTACGTCTAAAGACGTTTCTAGGAAGTATAAAAGATGTCTAGTCCCATCCATCTCTTCCTTGGAACCATTCTTCATCAACTTCATCATGGTTATGATAGTGAGGGTTATCATATCCAATAAGGGGATTGGGCATTTCCCAATGATCTTTATGCGGCCATTGCTGTCTGCAAACATCTGGATCAGTTGGTATTATTTCAGGGAAGATTCCTTTATTAAGAGACTCTGCCATTGTGAGAGCGTGGAAACAAGATACCCAAGAAACATCCAAATGTGTATGGAGGGCCCCATCTGAATTAGTAACCCAATACATTTCTGCTGGGTGGAAAATTCCATCTGCCCGGATATCATTTTTGGAATTAAGCTTGGCTAATATATAGGTCCTTAAAACGTCACTATAGGCTCCTTAAAACGCCACTATAGGGCTCCAGAATATTTTTATTTTTTTATTTTTTTTTAACTCGATTTGTAGTAAATCGAGTTTTGAAAGAGAGGCATTTCTCTAAGTTTGGGAAGGGGGGCATAAGGCTATATAATTTGTCCGAAAAGGGCAAAGAGCAATTTTGTCCTACACATATTTCCAAAGACTTATAAGATGTAATTTTTTTGGTACGAGAGAGGAATATATTAAATGCAAATAAATCTGTAACAAAGAAGCTAGGCCTTGTCTAAGGCCAACAATCTTGTTGGGCAAGTTCCTTAAAGAGGCTCTTACAATCAGTAAGGGTTCCATCTTCATAAGATAAATGAGCCCCACTAATAGATCTTTTTATTCCCATAAGGGAAAGGGCTCCTAATTTCCCGTTTGGCATTGTTGTAGGAGGTAGAGCTCCAGCTTTGGAGCTCTGATCATAATAGAGATTCAGTGTTAGAGCTTTTGCCATATAGAACTTTAATGGAAAAAGTCTTTAGGGTTTTGAGTGCTTGGCAAATTATAGTGACTTGTATTTAAAAGTTGAATTTATAAAATATAAACAGTAAATTGTAAAGTCTATTATTATTTTTTTTTCTTCCATAAAATCTCCAAATTTCAACTTCAGTATTAAAGTTGTTTTCAACTTCGTGGACTTAGAGAATCCACAGCAGTGGATCTAAATTTTTAGCTTTTTAGCTACACAAAAAGTCACTTTATCTATTTTACCTTCACACACCTTACAGCAGTGGAGCTATTTTACTTTTTAACACAATAAAATAATATAAATACTACAATAAAATAATATTTTATTCAACCACCAACACACCACCACAACCACCATCAAACCCATAAAAATCACTACACAACCACAACCCCACCGTGCCCATCAAAACCAGTGAAGAAGAACAAAACAAAAACCCAGAAAAATCAACACAGCCAAACCGAAACCCATGCCTGATACTCTGTCCGATTTGGTACCGGCTGTCGAGACCTGCGCTGATCATCCATCAGTGATCATAAACAGTGATGATGAGTGCAAAGCGAAACGGAATGCTCCGATTTGAGGTGAGTCGGGTAATGTGGGACTCGATCGGAGCTAAAAACGAAGAGAGAGAGAGAGAGAGAGAGAGAAAACGAAAGAGAAGTGGGTCTGAGGCTAATCGGCAGCTTGGGATGGCTGGTGGGTCGGTGACGTCGAGCTTCGGTGGCGGCGACGTTGACGATGAGTCGGGCTGGCGGCGGTAAACGGAGTTGAGAGATTGAGAGACCGGAGTTGAGGGAGTGAGATTGAGAGAGATGAGATGAGAGTGATTGAGAGAGAGGGAGAGAGGCACGATGATAAAAGAATGAAAAAAAAAAAAAAGAGCTAGTGGCATTTTTTTAATCAACAGCCGGAATAAAATAATGTTTTTTTTTTTAGCTCTCATGAACAGTGGAGCTAAAAAGAAAATAGATTTAGCTTCACTACTGGAGCATGAATTTAGTGTCTGAGGAGCTAAAATTTAGCAATATAGCACCACTGCTGTGAGTGCTCTTATAAAGCTTTTTTTTAGTGGATTGCTAGACACCCTAATTTATGGATTAAAGTACTTTTTAGCACAAAAATCTCTTTATGGCAAACCTGTTTGGCATTAGTTTCAACTTTTAGCTTTTAGTTTTTATGTATAATTTTTTAAAACCATATTTTTTCTAACTTTTTCTCACTTTTTAAAATTATTTCAAGGTATAGGTATACTTTAGCACACTTTTAACAAAAAGTTTTCAACAAAAAGCTAAATAAATTGTTCTCAAATGGACACTCTACGAGATAGACTCTTCGGTGTTTATTTGGTATTAGTTTATTTGACTTTTTGTTGGTTGGTTTTTTTGTTAAAAGTTAGGTTAAAATATACTTGAAAAAGTTAGATTTTATAAGCTATACATATAACAAAATAAGCTAAAAATTAAATAAAAAAGCTCGTTGCAATGCGTCTACTTCTTTATTAATGATCTTTTAAGAATAGACCACTTCATTTATACAATACATTAAGCATTATTGCCCCAAGTATACAATGAAAAAAATAATACAACATGACTTTCATTGTACATAAGATATGATAGATGACACTGAAATTAGTTCCGTAGTCTAGTTGAAACTAGGCGACATGGTTACAAGGTCAAATTTAGTGCTACACAAAACCTAATGAGGCAACAAACATGAAGAACTCAGACTCTGCATATCTCAGTTAAGCCACAAATCCCCTCTAGCCAACAACATTGTTAAAAGGAGGGCTATGCTGATTTCACAGAAAACAATCTACTAAAGCCTATGCTTGTCCTGTATGGCAATGTGGAGGAGCAATGATATTGATTATTAGAATAAAATAACTTGAAGCTTACATGCTGCAAAATCTCATGAGAGATTTCAGAGGATGAGAATGATGATAATGTCTCCTACTAGCATGATTGAACACTTCTTGCCTTGCTATTCAAGATATTAACACCATAAGAAATATGATTTATGCAAAACTCTGGGGCACAATATTATCATTCCTGCCAAACAGATTTGGCTTAAACTGATTTAGGCACTCTGAAAATATGTTCCTCACCACTCTCCTCATCAACCTTGACAATCCATTTACTCTTACCGCCAGTTCCCTTCATGGAACCATATGATCTTATTCCTATTCCAGAACGACCACAACCTCCAACCCCTTCCTTCTTATGAGTCTCTTCCTTTCTGCCTATCATAGTAACTTCCATGCCTTTCCCAATAGGATGCTTCAGAGACCTCACTACAACCTTTTCCTTCATTCCTCTCAAATGGCCTTCCAACCCTTTTTTCTCACCCACCAAGTTGTTTGCAACCACCACTGACCTTCTAGGATTAACAGCTAGCAACTTCAGAAACCTAGTGTACCCATCATTCTTGCAATCAACAAGAGAGAAATCGATGTTCTCATAGTTGTGCAATAGCTCGGAGGGGTCTCCAGTTCTGAATTCCACCAGGTCCTTAAGACCCAAGTCTTTAATTACTCTTTTTGATTCACAAAGGACTGGCTCTGGAAGAATACACACTAGCCTCCCACCAGTTTCTCGCGCTGCAGCTGCTAAGGCTATAGTTGATGGGGAAACACCAGATGCAACCTCCACTATGAGTTTAGATTTCATGCCAGCTGCTAAGGCTGATACAAATTCACTGCTCCCTGGTTCTGGTGTCTTCCTTGACTCACTTTGTCTCTTGGGATTGTTACACTGAAGGATATTAATGGAAGTTAGCTACAATCCATAAAATTTGTGTGAAGTGAAAAGTAATAGGATCTAATAGCTGCAAGAAGTCCAAATGTTCAATAAGAATGTGTGGAATTCTAATCCTTTTGTTTTTTAACATAATAATTAAGAGAATCATTCTACAGCACGTTCATATATTAAAAAAAAAAAAATGCAGCTAACACCATATCTCAAAATCTAATTTAGGGAGACATACACACACAATTACATAGAGAGCAAAAATTCTTATCATATGAACGTGATGGAATAATTTCATCTTTAGGGGATTGCTAATATGTTCTTTCTTGAACACCCTCATCAGGCTGGAAATCACACAAAAAATAATTGAAATTATTCACTAAAATGCTTGGATATATTTCTTTTTATAATTAAGATGGCAATCACAATAAGGATTTTTTTGCATACCATATTGTTTTTCTGAAAACAAAACGCATAAATAGAACAAGAAAAAAAGAAAGAAAAGACGGATAAAAGTTGATTAAAAACAAAGTAGGAAGAATTTAATGCTAATTAGGCCTGGCCTTATTTTAATTTATTAATAAAAAATGTAACATTCCATACATATTCAAAAGAACCTCGAGTCAAAAACAAAAACTGCATTGTGGGTCATATTCAAATATACAATAAATTCAGAAAAAAGAAAAATGGAAATTTGGAAAAGAAGTATACCAGTTTAAGGGTATCAAGATAAGCTTTTGTAGCAGATGTAGCAGACCATTCCATCGTACCCTTAAAATATATGTAAAAGACTTCTTCAGATTTCGAAGGTTGAATAGCTCAAATAAATAAACACTGTGGATATAAGAAACAATGACAAGAATGAGAAGGATTGGCGGTGTTCCTTTGTTTATTGGATACCGCAAACTGTAATAATACACTTCCTAAATTTCTCTGTGTTGTTTAAGAAAGGCAATAAGACATGCAGGGATCTCTGTAATATTACTATTAGTGCAGGCTGGTTATTGTCAAAGACAGCTTAGTCAAACCGCGGAAGTTTACAACTGTGGCCCAAAGAACCGGAAATTCACTCCGCGAATTTCTACGGTTGATATTGAAACTTTTACAATAATATTATAGACTACCCTCTTACTACGCGTTCACGCTGCTGAAGTTCTTCTATTTTTTGAGTGCGCTCAGAAGCTCTTTTTATTTTTTTTAGTAAAGGTTAATAATTTACATATATTATAATTTAAAAATATATTTTTTTTATTTTTTAAATAAATAAAAAATATCAATTTTAGAAATAAGCAGTAACTATAATTTCTTTTTTAAATAAACTTTCAAACACTAGCTGCCAGCTTTACTGTTACAAATGATAAGACTTGGGAAAATTTTCTTATTTTCATTATAGTGCTTTGTCATAATAGCGCTATATATGTCTTACTAGTCGGTAATCAACGTAGAAAGATTATCAATATATCTTTTTTTTTTTTTTTTTAAAAGAAACAATTTATCAAAATATATCTAAATATGAAACTTGATAACTAATAAACATTTATAATGATTGTATTTGAATATGAAACTTCCAATTCTATCATTCAAAGAAAATATGGGGTGATAAGATTTTAATATATAATAATGGAATTTTGATAAGATTCTAATGATAAGATTCTAATAAATTCTAATAACAGAATTTGATAACTTATCAAATTCTGCTATTATATATTAAAATCTTAGGTATAATAGCTTATGAGTTGTTACTTGGGTTCTATAATTAAATTTTTACACGTGATCAATTTATCCATGTCATCACAAACCGTGTTAAACTCATAGGTAGGCATGCGTATACAATCATTTAGTGTTTTAAATTGAGCATTTATTACAAGTTATGTTTCTAGAGCATCCATCATAGGTAGGCATCTAGAACCTTTAGTGAAGTATATACCAAAACACAGAGATGAGATGATATAATTTTCCTTTTTCTCATCCATTCCATTTTGGTGGATGAAGTCTTGTGCATAAGGTATCTTTCTTGGTTTGACTGCCTCTTACCAAATTGGTTACTCCAGCCACTATCTCACCAATGATTTTAATTTGTTGTGCCAGGGTTCTAACTTAGTTTGCCAAATCCTTTTCATTTGTATTGGGATAAACTAAGCTATGAACCCTTTGTAGACACCATATTTTGTTCTGACTTATATCCAAGCCCTTCAATCCCAATGATGAGAAATCAAATTGCTACCAAAATGATTAGCATTGTGTGTGGAACCCAATAAGGATGACAAACTTAAACATAACCCAACACAGTCCAAGCCCAAAGCCCAACTATGAAAATAGATAGAAAGCCCAAAGCCCAAAAGACAATTTTAACCTAATTTGGCCCTGGCTTATAAAGAGTGCGTATGCCGGGGATATGATGCACACGCACTCTCTAGATAGAAAGCCTGAAATCACTCCATTTCCATTTTGATGAGATTCTAGGTCAACCAGCATGATCAACTGGTTGCCCAAACGTGTCATCAAACCCCAGCTACCAATTTCCCCTATAAATACCCCCATTTTCAACATCCAAGGGGGTTAGAAAATCAAGCCTTACCGAAACTCTGCCAAAATTCCCACAGAATACCTAAACTTAGAGTTTTAAGGCTAGAAGGGCAAAAGGGCTGAGCATTAGATTGATCTTTAGATCCTTATTGATTTGGAGGTAGTCTCTACCTCATCCACATTCGAATTCTAGTTTGCTTCAAGCTAGCAAATACAATCAATAAGGTATCCCATTTTACCCTAATCAAGTAATACGACTCATCCTCCCACACACACAACTGTGGTAGTCGATTTCAGCCAAGTGGCCTGTTAAACTATGTCATTGTAAGTGCTATGAGGAGGAGATGTGGATCTCTTCCATGATCCACATTCTCCTTCTTGATTCTTGTTTCTACTATATATATATATATATATATATTTTTTTTTTTGGGTGTGTTTTTAAGCCTTAATATGTTGTTTTTCATGTACATATTTCATACTGTGTGAATGCTCGAAAATGTGTTGAAAACACAAGAGCTGTTTAGATCCCCAAATTAAAGTTATGGCTCGATAGATTTTACACTAACTTAATACTAAGTGCGGAATAATGTAAATGCGAGCGGATAAACAAACAAGCTACTCTAATCCATAATCATAACAACACAGCAGTAAAATGGAATGTAAAGAAGTAGGGAAAAAGGATACAAACACAAAGACAACACAACGATGTGTTATCAAAGAGGAAATTGAAGAACTCAGCGAAAAACCTCTCCGCCGCCCTCCAAGCGGTAATCGATCCACTAGACAATCAGTTGGGATACATGGGTTAGCAAGAGACCCTCTAAGCCTAATCTACCCGATGTACCTAAACCCTCCAAGCTCCTACTCCAATAAGGCTTCTCGGAACCGTGTCTTGTTTAGCTCTTCGGATCTTGCAACAAGCTCCATGTTGCATCTGCCATCCTTGGCTTCTTCCAATACTTCCCAGTAGCACCAAAACCTCACTTGACACTCTGAAAGGGTGTGGTAAGTGTTTGGGCTATCAATTTCTCAATGGTATGGAAATGGAGAGATAGGAGTTGAGGAAAATCCACAAGCAATTGTGTAGAGAAATATGGGTATAACAATCTTTAACTCTCAAGGTTTGTGGCTAGGGTTTTCTCTCTGAAGCACCCCTCAACATTTGTGGGTAATGTGGGTATAAATAGTGTAGGCACAGAAAGTGTGTATTAGAAATGACAGTCTGGCAAAACAGAATGTTTCGCGGGAAGGTCTTACCTGCGAGCTACTCGCGAAACACAGCTGTCTCCATCCTGTCCTGACTCTTCGCATTCCAGCATGTGCAGGTCATATGGATCACTTCGCAAGATGCTAAGTCGTGAGCTACCCATGAAAAACTCTTCAATCTTCAATTGCTTGAGTCTTCACACACTTTCTCTCTCTATCACACAACCCTTACAATTAAATCTCACAATAAATACAGGGTACAAAAGATTGAATAAAATTACAATCAAATTTGGCACGAAATAAAAGCCAACAAAACACATAGTTGTAAATTACAACTTTACAATATGTCTTTAATTTTGTTCATTTTTGTTGTTTGTGTCAAGAACAAGTAAGAACCCTAATTTGCCTCGAGATGTGTATGCACAAAATAAGATGCGTACGCGTCCATATCCTGGCGTACGCACTTTTCATGTGGCTAGAATTCTTGTTTTGGTTGTTTTCTGGAAATCTGCCTTGAGTCTCAAGTGCGTACACTAGTAGAAGAATGTGTACTCATCCTTCTTACAGCGTACACCAACTTAGGCTCAACCAGATTTCTTGCATTTTCTGTTCATTTATCTTAGATGCTATGTTTTATTATCTTTCCTTATCTGGTTTTACCCATTTTTTAATGAGTATATTCTGATTATCTTGGTTTCCTTTTTTGTTTAACATTAATTGTAAAATACCAAAGATATTTCTTTTTCCTTCCTTTTCTACCTCCAAACCTCTCTCTCTCTCTTCTCTCATCCAATCTTTAATGTTGATTCAAACTCAATAAAGCAACTAAAAGTCTTAGAGATAAATAATGCAAACATTTCAAGTATAAAATGTTTAAATACTTTCTAAGCATAAAGTCAATATTTTAGCATTCAATTCATTTGAGTCTAATTAGCTATTCAAATATAAGGAAAGTGTATCAAATGAGGCTTTAATACAATTAAGGTAATTGATTGGAATCTAAGTGATAATATCATAACTTTCTATAAAAAAAAAAGTGATAATATCAGAAGTCAAGTCAATCAAACCCTAATTAATCAAATCTTTATTAAGCCTTAAAAGTCATAAAGTTCTTAATGTCAAATCAAGACAACTCAAGTCTAATAAAGGGAAAGCACTGATCAATTAAAGAAGCTTTCACTTCAATTAATAATCATTCCTCAAAGACTTAAACACCCTTTTAGAGTAAGACTCTCAATTCTATTTGGTACCCACATGCATGTGCCCGCACACATGTATGATTGGATATACATATGCACACACTTGGATGTTGTTGTTTTGTCGCCTATCTCTTTGCCTCCTTGCACACATGTCTACATTGCTTTCCATAATTGTTTCACATGACCTGTAAATTACACCTAGGTCTAGATGCAAACGCACACTTTTGAACTTCTAGGATAAATCTACCTCCTGTCTAAATCAAGCAACGATATATGAAGGCCAACTACGACTGAGCAGGCTTGGGGTGCCTAACCTCTTCCCTCCTGTATCCTAACTCCAAACCTTGTCTGGTAGAAAGATCTTCATGGAGTCATTTTTTGGTTCCTGGACCTATAACCAGGTGGTGACTCCTCTTGCCTCTTTTTAAGAGGCCCCGCATACTCTTAGGCTCACGCCGGTTTTAGCTTAAAACTGTTTCTAGGGAGAATAAGTATCGTGCCAATATGTCATATAAAGGGGGTACGAATCACAAAAATTACACCATTTTCATTTGTCTTAGGATAAACTAAGCTATTTGATGGGGATGGTCCTTCTGGTCGACATCAAGACTCGTCCAATTCAGTCCAAGGCCTCTCCAACAAAAAGGGAATTCCCAATTTGACTCGTCTAACAAGGGAGTGCTCATATTATTGGCACCTTAGAGAATCTCCAAGCTTGATTCATCCAATTCTTGTTGTTTGAATAGTAGAGTGATTGAACAGTAACAAGAGCATTACTCATAAAAACTCCAAACTCCAACTTAGAGATATTCGTGCACCAACCAACATTTTTAAATTATGGGCATAATTTCCAAGGATCTCACTATCATTATTTCAAATTTTTCATCACACCCCCACTATGGAAAGTGGCAAAGGTCATGGGAGGCGTTCAGCCTAAGAGTCATATATAAACTCAAAGCCTCCTCCATTTAGAGGTATGAGTGAAAAACCATAAATCCACTACTATTTGAGTTCTATTGGGTAGTAGTTTTTGTATATGGTCTCGAAAATATTTCTTTTTTTAGGTATCAATTCAAACAAGTTTATGTTTTCTGTTCTCCCAAAACTTTTTTTCCCCTTTAATTAGTTTACCAAACGTGTTTCTAACTTTGAAAACATAATAAATCTGTTTTTATGTTTTCTCTTAAGAACAAGTTTCTAAAAAACAAAAGTAGTTACCAAACATGACCTTACTATTTCAATCACTTTTGCTCTTGCTTTGATCATTCACCCATATTTTTTTAAGGTTTAGTCCAATCCTCCTCTACAAACAACCACACTTTTGTCGTCTACGGATTTTAAGAACGCTCTCATGCAAACTTTTCAATAAGCATAATTACTACTATCAAATTATGATTATACATTGAGGGACTATGCTTTATCGATGATAATGGGGTTAAACATCACACTAAAGATATTGAATCATATGTGTGCGCACCAAAAACTGAAACCCGTTGGGCTGGGCCTCACTTGGACTCACAACTTATTTGTATAGTGGGTTTGGATTTCCCATACTGGGTCGTTCTAAACACCAAGGCTCAACCGAAGCACTTTCCTCTCCTCGGGGACCTGATCCACTTCCTTACTCTGCTATCTCTGTTTACACTCTTCCTTCCCTCAACTCTCCAACCCTTGTCTTCTCAAAACTTCTTGTATTTATAGCTCACGAAGTAGTGGAGAGGTCATAAATGCTCCCCAATAAGTGCAACCGGCGGTCCAGTGTTATCGATCGTAAGTGGGCGGTTAGGTGGGCCTGGGAAGCGGTGAGGATGGCGTTGGAACTTGGTTCCTGCCTCCACGATAGTTCCCGGCAGCGGTGCCTCTCCGAGGCATGGCCGAGCAGGTGCAGGACGGGGCGCCCCGCGAGCTGTGTGTTCATTAATGCTCGGGAAGGGGTTCACCGAGAAACGATGTAAAAGCAGATCATGGGCCTGCAGCCCGCGGGGCTCGGGGTGGGCCGCTAGGCAGAGGGAGACCGACCTCATGGGTCTTATACCCAGGCCAGGGCCCAAGGCCCACTACGGGTCATGGTGCGGGGACCGTACAATAGCCCCCCCTTGATTCGCTCCCCATTTCCGGGGGTGAATCAAGGATCGCGAGGGGCAAACGCCCGTTTGGGGAAGTCGAAGGGTCAGTGCCCGACCACTGATGGGCGCATTAATGCGCGTCTCAAAAGACGCGTTTGAAATTGACTGACGGCCTACCCGCCATCATTGCCTGACGGTTCGTGAACCGAGGCGTCGCGCGTGTGGTAGTTGAAGCGGCGGTCCGCGTGGTTTCCTTCCAGCGGATCATTAATCGCCTCTCATTCTACTTCCTCATGCCTATAAATAGTCCCTCCTGTTACTGAATCTCACTTTTGCATTCCTCACCTTTCAGTTTCCTCCTCTGCCGAGCATCCCTCCCGTGGTTCATCTACTGGCCCAGAACACACCTACTCCTTAGAGCCCACAGTAAGTTCCTTTCCCTCTTCTTGCTTTTTCAGTTCAGCCATTTCAGTATATTCTTTGATACTCGTAGCACTTCTTTTCCCTTTTGTTAAGAAACTGTTTTGAAAAAAGAAAACATGAGTTACTCTTACCTCCTTACCACCGAGCATGCTTTGGCTAGATTTAGGGAAGCATATAATGTTCCGAGTGACGTAGATATCGCCTACTGCAATATGGGCGATATCGACATTCAGAGGCGCCGTGGGGAGAACACGGTGTTCTTTCCCTTGATGGCCATTTTAGAGGGCGGGCTTAGGTTCCCGGTTGACCCTCTAATTCTCAGCACCCTTAGATTTTATGGCCTTTGTCCCGACCAACTTCCCCCCAACTTTTACCAGGTAGTGAGTTGCGTGAGTACACTGAACCGGTTGTACGGGTTGGAACTTAACCACCACGACATTAACCAGATGTACAGTTTGTGCGGCAAGATTGAGTCCGATTATTACCTAAAGACTAGGGACGCGAGGGTACGGCTTATTTCATGCCTGCCGGACTCGAACCGTAACTCGGCCAAAGATTTTGTTCGGGTGAGCGGCAATTGGTTTGCCGAGGGGTTCCCCTGTGCGTTTTCGCCGCGCGACGTTGGTCGATGACTAGCCTCCATTTACTTTGATGCATTTCTATTTCGGTCCGGTTATGTAATCTCTAACCCCTATTTCCTTTGTGCAGAGAGCAAAAGATTCAAGCCGGACGTCAGAGTGGTACACGTTCGGGACTTGAACTTCGTACTCAGGTCGGAAATCTTCGTGCACACGGACGGACAACTCCGAGCGTCCCACCTCATCCTCGGCGTCAGTCCCGTCTACTCAACTTGGCAGCCGTTCGGCCAAGCTTTGCTAGTCGACAGTCCTCTCATCTCATACATCGACGTCCGGCACGCGAACTTCCTCCCCCCAAGGCTAACAGTAGGCGAGGCGCGTGAGCACGGTCTCCGGTACATCTGTTCAGACGAGCGACAGCCCGTCCGTGATGAATCAGCCGAGCGCGTATCTGCCGAGCGTAGGAGGCGAGCTCACGAGCAAATCCAGCAAGCTCCTGCTCAGCCCGAGAGAATCGTAGAGCCCGGGGCACCTGTTCGGGAAGGGGAGGTTGTAGCCGCAGAACCGACAGACTCTTCGAAAACAGGATCCGATCAGGGTAACGCAATGGTGGCCAGGAGGAAGATGACAATAGACCGCTTTGTCCCGAGTGCCCGGCCAACCGGGCAACAACAACAAACACCCGCCCGAGATGCTTCCCCTCCCGCTGCCCCGCCGACCCGAGTTCGAAAGAGGCCGCGCACCACCGATCATACTCAGACGGGCTCGGGCAATGTGCCCACCCGACCCTCGGCCGGTATCGTCATCCGGGAACCGGTAGCGCCAACCGGGATAGACCTGGCGTCTACTTCTCGGGCTCCGGCAGCATGGCGACCCTCCTTCCAAATTGGCGGTGAGCCTCTCCCGTCGACGGCCAGCGCCCGAGTGTGGGATAAGGGGCATGGCGGCTGCGTGGCGCAGAGTCTGGCGCGCGGCATCCTCTTGCCCGAGGACTTGCACGCCTTCACGGAATCGACGGATGAGTCCTTGGGGAGACGTTTGCAGTGGCACACCATAGCGGTAACTATTTCACTTTTCTCTATGATTCTCGATTTCCCTTTCGCTTGTGTATGTGTTCTTTCCACTTTACCTTACAAAGCGGATATCGTGTGGTCAGGCTGCGCAAATGTCGTACGTGGTGGACGGGAGGATGAAGGAGCTGGCCGAGGACGTTGAGCGGGAAAAGGCTCTGAAGGAAGTGGCCGAGGCCACGGCGAAGGAGCAGCTGAAAATTGCCGAGGAGGCAAAGGATAAGATTGCTACAGCCGTGAAGGCCCAGGCGCTTGCCGAAACGAAGCGCGAGGAACTGGAACTCCAGTTGGGGGGCACCGAGCTTAAGTTGGCCGAGGCTCAGAGCTTGAATATCATGCTGGAGGGGCAGCTGACCGACTCGAAGGCGGCGCTGGAGGCTTGCGAAACCAAGTGGTATAACGAGGGGTTCGCGGATGCCGAGAATTCGGCGGAACCGATCATTCGCCAGGCCCATAAGCTCGGATATGAGGAGGGTTGGTTCACCGCTCTCCAAGCCCTGGGGGTTCCCGAGGATTCCCCGTTGAGGGATCGCAGCAGGATTCCTTTCCCGAGCATCCCCAACACTGAGAATCCTGCGCCTCTTGTCATCGACGAGGAAGAGACCTCCAGCATGAGGGAACTGGTGAATGCCATTGACTCTCATGCAGTGCCGACCGACATGGAGGGGACCAGCCATCCCCATGCCGGGGACCGAACCGGGGAGGACATCCAGCCGCCAACTCCTCACGCCGACCAACACTCCCAAGAGGACGCATCCTCCGCCCATGCGGCGGACATCTGAAGCCGACAGCCAGCCCTTCTTTACTTTTCCCTTGTTTGAGAATTTTGAATAAACGGAATTGCCTATGTCACCGGGATGTGGTGACGGGATAATTTGTTTACGTTGTCTTTTCTTTATTTTGAGTTGCCGGGTTTTGGCAACAAAACGCTAATTTAAGTTTCACATTGTAATATGAATGCCTTACCGCGTTGCTTGTACGTATTTACCGAGTAATGAACTCTTCTTGGCTGCCTTTTTATTGTGATGTGTCCGACCATGGTAAGGCCTCCAAACGCTAATTTAAGTTTCACGTGCTCGGTGATAAGATCGAACCGAGGGTCGGGCTCCCGTCCTTAAGAGTTAATCGTCAGGTTTCCACCTGCTCGGCGATTAGGGTCTAGCCGAGAGTCAGGTTTCTGTCCTTAGAATTAATCGTTCAGGTGTCCACCTGCTCGGTGATAGGGTCGGACCGGGGGTCTGGCCTCTGTCCCTGAAACGAAAAGGCTAAGGTTTCCACCTGCTCGGTGATAGGGATCGAACCGAGAGTCAGGTTTCTGTCCTTAAGAGTTAATCGTCAGGTTTCCACCTGCTCGGCGATTAGGGTCTAGCCGAGAGTCAGGTTTCTGTCCTTATAGTGAGTCGTTCAGGTTTCCACCTGCTCGGTGATAGGGATCGAACCGAGAGTCAGGTTTCTGTCCTTGAGACGAGAAGGCTAAGGTTTCCACCTGCTCGGTGATAGGGATCGAACCGAGAGTCAGGTTTCTGTCCTTATAGTGGGTCGTTCAGGTTTCCACCTGCTCGGCGATTAGGGTCTAGCCGAGAGTCAGGTTTCTGTCCTGGAGACGAGAAGGCTAAGGTTTCCACCTGCTCGGTGATAGGGATCGAACCGAGAGTCAGGTTTCTGTCCTTATAGTGGGTCGTTCAGGTTTCCACCTGCTCGACGATTAGGGTCTAGCCGAGGGTCAGGTTTCTGTCCTTAGAACGGGCAGATAAGGTTTTCGCGTGCTCGGCGATAAATCGAACCGAGGATCAGGCTTCTATTTTTAGAACGCATCGGCTGAGAATGAACATTGCTCGGTGAATGGGATCGAACCGAGAATTTTGGTTAGAACTGTGCGATTCTGCATGAAAGACATCATTAGTACAACTAGCAAAACATATGCAACATTACTAACAAAACATATGCAACATGTTGCGGTTAACTCCATGCTCGGAGAACCGCCCATCAATGATAGTACTTCTTCAGGTTATGGACGTTCCATGGTCGGGGAAGTTGTCTCTCGTCCAGGTCTTCCAAGAAATAAGCCCCGGTGCCGGCCACTGCCGTGACCCTATAAGGTCCCTCCCATGTCTGTGCCAATTTCCCGGCACCAGTGTCTCGCATGTTGCCCACGGCTCTCCTGAGAACCAAATCCCCGGAGACAAACTCCCTAGTTCTCACACCTCGGTTGTATCTCCGGGCGAGCTTCTGCTGATACTCCGCGAGCCGTATTGTCACCAATTCGCGGTACTCTTCCACCTTGTCCAAATACCCTACCATCATTTCGTCGTTTTGGGCCCGATCGAAACCCGCTACTCTTGCACTGCACAGATTCACCTCGGTGGGGATCACGGCTTCCGCTCCGTACGTGAGAGAGAATGGGGTCTCCCCGGTGGACCGTCTAGGAGTGGTGCGGTATGCCCACAAGACTTTGGGAAGCTCCTCGGCCCAGTTTCCCTTTGCTCCCTCCAGCCTTTTCTTCAGCCCACTCACAATCACCTTATTCACGGCCTCGGCCTGGCCGTTGCCCTGTGGGTAAGCAGGAGTTGAGTACCTGTTCTTGATGCCGAGGCCACTGCAAAATTCTCGGAAGGCCCGGCTGTCAAACTGTAGCCCGTTGTCAGATATGATAGTGTTCGGCACCCCGAACCTGGTGATGACATTTTTCCATATGAACTTCTTCACTTCCACATCCCGTATGTTGGCCAACGCTTCCGCCTCCGCCCACTTGGTAAAATAGTCGACGGCCACCAAAACGAACTTTCGGCCGCCAGTCGCCTTCGGGAACGGGCCGATGATGTCCAGCCCCCACTGCGTAAAAGGCCAAGGACTGCTGATCGGGTTCAGGTGGCCCGCGGGCTGATGGATCAAAGGGGCGTGCTTTTGACACTGCTCACACTTAAGCACATACTCGGCGGCATCCCTCTGCATCTGAGGCCACCAGAACCCCTGAGTCATGGCTCGGTGCGCCAATGAGCGTCCCCCGACATGGCCGCCGCACACCCCAGAGTGGAGCTCCGCCAAGAGCTCGCCCACCTTCTCCAGGCGTAAGCACAAGAGGTACGGCCCTCCGAAAGACCTTCGATACAAAGTCCGATCTTCTGCCAACCAATACCGAGGAGCCATCCTACGGATCCTGATGCCCTCCTTCTCGTCACCCGGCAGTCGGTCGTCGGCTAGAAAGTCGACAATGGGGTCGATCCAGCACGTGGCAGGGGCTGCGATTGCCGTGACGTTGATCCCTGTAGTTCCCGAGTTGCTCGTTACACTGACGCTCGGCTCCGAAATAAGCTCGACTTTGATCTGCCGTGGTATCTCCTCGGCCACTGAGGACGCCAGCGTGGCTAGGGAGTCAGCGTGTCTGTTCTGGGTTCGGGCTACGTGGAAAACTTTCACCGTGTTGAAGCTGGTCATAACTAGCCTTACTTGTTCTAGGTATGCTTTCATCCGGGGATCTCGGGCCTCAAAACTGTCCTGCACCTGATTAACCACCAGACGCGAATCCGAGTATAGCTCAATATCCCGAGCCCCCAGGTTCGAAGCTACCCTCAGTCCGGCCAAGAAAGCCTCGTATTCCGCCTCGTTGTTGGATGCCCTGAAACTCAATCTAAACGAGTGTTCCAGCCGTATTCCTTCGGGGGTAATCATGACTACTCCTGAACCGGCCCCCGTGGAGCTCGAAGCGCCGTCCACAAATATCTTCCACGGTCGAACCTCCAGTCGGCAAACCATCTCTCCCTTCTCTCTGGGCGAAAATTCAGTGATAAAGTCCGCAAGGACCTGGCCTTTCACCGAGCTTCGAGGCCTGTACCGTATGTCGAAGGAACCGAGTCGAGTCCCCCATTTGGCTATGCGGCCCGTGAAATCAGACCTCTTCAATAACGACTGTAATGGGTACTCGGTCAAGACGTGTACGGTGTGAGCTTGGAAATAGTGCGGCAACTTCCTTGTGGCGTGTATCAGGGCCAGTACGAGCTTCTCCAAGGGCAAGTACCTCGTCTCGGCGTCGACGAGAGTTTTGCTGATGTAGTATACGGGTTGCTGGATCCCTTTGTCCCTCAGCAGCACGGCACTCACGGCGTGCTCGGATACCGCCAGATACATGAATAAGTCCTCACCTGCCTCCGGTGCCGCGAGCATGGGCGCTCGCGCTAAATCAATCTTCAGATCCACAAAGGCCTGTTCGCACTCCTCGGTCCACCGAAATCCCGTCCATTTCTTCAGCAGTTGGTAGAATGGTCGGCATCGGTCTGCGAATTTTGAGATGAACCGGTTAAGGGCGGCCAGCATCCCGGTTAGTATTTGCACTTCCTTCGGGTTGCTCGGTGGCTTCAGTCTTCTCACAGCCTCTATCTGGTCCGGGTTGACTTCAATCCCCCGTGTACTGATCAGGTACCCAAAAAACTTCCCGGCCCCTACGCCAAACGCGCACTTCTCCGCATTAAGGCGCAACTTGTGCCGTCGGAGAACCTCGAAGACCTCCAGGAGGTCCCCCATATGCAAGGCTTCCTGTTTGCTTTTAACCACCATGTCGTCGATGTATACCTCGACCGTGCGCCCTATCTTGTCTCGGAACATTCTTGTCATCATTCGTTGGTAAGTGGCCCCGGCGTTCTTCAGTCCGAAGGGCATCCTTGTGTAGTGGTAATTTGCCTCCGGGGAAATGAATGCCGTTTTCTCTTGATCCTCGGGCGCTAGGGCGATCTGGTGATACCCTTGGAAAGCGTCCAGAAAGCTCATCCTCGGGTGCCCACACGTGGCGTCCACCAGCTGATCAATCTTCGGCACGGGAAAAGGGTCTTTCGGGCAGGCTCTGTTCAGATCGGTAAAATCGACGCAGACCCTCCACTTGCCGTTCTTCTTCTTCACTACCACGGTGTTCGCCAACCAATCCGGGAAGATGATCTCCCGAATCACCCCCGCCTCCTTCAATCTCTGAACTTCCACTTTTACTGCCTCGGAGTGCTCCCAGGCTGATCTCCTCGGCCTCTGCTTTTTAGGGGTGAATGAGGGGTCAACTCCAAGTCTATGCATGATGAATTCGGGATCCACCCCGGGCACCTCGTACGGACTCCAAGCGAATACGTCCACATTCTGTATTAGGAGCAGCAACATCTCTACTTTTTCCCGGTCCTCCATGCTCTCCCCTATTTGGAAGTACTTGTCCATGTCCGGCAACACCTTCACCCTCAGCATGTTCTCGGCACGCGCGACCTCCTTCTCTGGCGGGCCCTGTAACTGCTATAAAGGCGTCCCTAACGACGAACATTTGGGATCGGCCTGACCCTCCCGGTCGGTTTGCTCCTTCTTCCAATCGACCATGGCGATCAAACATTGCCTGGCCGCCTGCTGACTCCCTTGTATCACCGTGACACCATAATCAGTATGAAACTTGGCCCTCATGTGCAGAGTGGACGGGACAGCCCCCATTGCATGTATCCATGGCCTCCCTAGAATCGCCATGTAGGGGGAGTATGATGTAACTGCGAAGAAGCTTACCATCACCTCCTTGCCCCCCATGTTCACGGGCAGAGAGATTTGCCCCTCGGGCGCCACCATCTTCCCATCGAACCCAACCAGGGGAGTGTTGTTCTTCGACAGGTCCTCATCCCTCAACCCGAGCCCCCTGAATAGGTCCGGGTACATAACATCCGCTCCGCTTCCCTGGTCTATCATTATCCTCTTCACAACGAAGCCGCCAACCCTTGCCGTTACTATCAATGCGTCGTCGTGCGGCTGAATGGTTCCTTCTAGATCACTGTCGTCGAAAGAGATCGGCTCCCGGGTAGGTCTGATCCTCTTCGCGGCAGGCGGCACGCCCGTACTCCCCTCTACCGATATCATCGTCAGCACCTCCTTCCCCTTTGCCGTTGAAATGCCCCTCGGGGCGACATGGATAACATCAATTATCCCAAGAGGGGGCGGAAGGGGATTCCCTCTGTGTGGGGCGCCATGCCCCGTTCCTCTATCCCCGGCGTCCGTCACAAAATCCTTGAGGTGTCCTGCTTTAGCCAACTGCCCGAGATGGTCCTTTAGCACTCGGCACTGCTCGGTAGTATGCCCCCGGTCTTTGTGGTAGGTGCAGTACAGGTTCTGATTTCTCCTAGAGGGGTCGCCAGCCATCCGGTTCGGCCATCTGAAGTACGGCTCGTGCTTGATCTTATCCACGATTTTATGCACGGGCTCCTTGAACGTCACGTTCACCTCCCCTGCTGGTGCTGCTGGCTCTTGAATCCTCAAATTTCCCCGTGCCCTCTGTTGAAAACTGCTCAGCCGAGGACGATCAGCCACCTGTGCTTTGCCTTTGCTCTGTATCTTATCGTCTTCCAACCGCTTGTACTCCTCGATGCGCCTCATCAGCTGCCTCATGTCCTCGGGAGGCTTCTTAGTTAACGACTCTCTCAACCCCGAGTCGTCAGGCAATCCCAATCTGAAGGTGCTCGCCGCAATCTTCTCGTTCCCTCTGCCAATCTCGTTGTAGAGCTCCCAGTATCGGTTAGCGTAATCCCGGAGGGTTTCCCCTGCCCTCATCTTCATAGACAACAGCGCGTCCACCGGTTGTTGCTCCCGGCTGCACGTCACGAAACGGGAACCGAACTCCTGTATTAGCTCGGCGAAACTGTGAATGGAGCCCTTGCGCAACCCGTTGAACCACCTTAAGGCCGTGGGACCAAGGCTGGAGGGAAAAACCTTGCACATCAGAGCGTCATTGCGGGTATGCAAAGACATCATCTGGATATAGTGGCTGACATGCTCTACGGGGTCTGTTTTCCCACCATACGAATTGAATGGCGGGCACGTAAACCTGTCCGGCATCGGTGCACGCTCGATATCTGCTGAGAATGGTGACCGAGCAGCCCTGCGCAATGCGCGGCTCATAGCATCCATGGCCGCATTCCTCGGCCGTCCCTCTGGAGACTCCGAGCCCCGATTCCCGTATTCCCGCGACCGAGAGCGATTTCGCCGCCGATGAGACTCTGCTGAATGGGAACGGTCTCGGCGGCGACGGGACTCCCTCGAGTGCGAGCGCTCCCTGTGGTGGCGGGATCCTGATTGATTCGATCCCACCCCGCGTCTTTCTCCCTCGGCGCCTGGCCCTCTCTCTCGGTCGTCTTGACCGGCTCGGCGGCGCTCGTTTCGGGCTTCCAACTCCAGGTCTTGTACTTGCCTCCGCAGCTGCTCAAGCTCTTCATCCCTGACGTCGTGCTGCCTATGCCGGGAAGCATGGGATGCCGTTCTCCCCGTCTGATACGACCCTTCTCCAAGGCCGGACCGCTCTTCCAATTGCTCGTGAAACGGATCCTCGCGTCTCTTCTGCCTCTGTTCCCGCCAGGTGGAGCCCCTGGAAGACCCTGCCGAGCCACTCTCGGCGTTACCTCCAGACATCTTTCCTGTATACGAGCCTTGGCAGAACCACTGCTTAGTAGGATTTCCCACAGACGGCGCTAATTGTGCGCACCAAAAACTGAAACCCGTTGGGCTGGGCCTCGCTTGGACTCACAACTTATTTGTATAGTGGGTTTGGATTTCCCACACTGGGTCGTTCTAAACACCAAGGCTCAACCGAAGCACTTTCCTCTCCTCGGGGACCTGATCCACTTCCTTACTCTGCTCTCTCTGTTTACACTCTTCCTTCCCTCAACTCTCCAACCCTTGTCTTCTCAAAACTTCTTGTATTTATAGCTCACGAAGTAGTGGAGAGGTCATAAATGCTCGCCAGTAAGTGCAACCGGCGGTCCAGTGTTATCGATCGTAAGTGGGCGGTTAGGTGGGCCTGGGAAGCGGTGAGGATGGCGTTGGAACTTGGTTCCTGCCTCCACGATAGTTCCCGGCAGCGGTGCCTCTCCGAGGCATGGCCGAGCAGGTGCAGGGCGGGGCGCCCCGCGAGCTGTGTGTTCATTAATGCTCGGGAAGGGGTTCACCGAGAAACGATGTAAAAGCAGATCATGGGCCTGCAGCCCGCGGGGCTCGGGGTGGGCCGCTAGGCAGAGGGAGACCGGCCTCATGGGCCTTATACCCAGGCCAGGGCCCAAGGCCCACTACGGGTCATGGTGCGGGGACCGTACAATATGAATACTAGTTGTAAAAAACAAGAAGGAAATAAAGATATTCCTTAATATTTTATATTAGGAAGAAGCAAACATTTCAAAATTTCAACAACAGTTACCTAATCTAAATAAGCAATAAAAATAAAAACACTAAGATTTGCTTACCAAGTTAGTATGGTTTTATATTACATTATTTATGGATGTTCGCCAATTTAAAATGCTAACACAAAGTCTATTGCTTAGTCTAACATTATTAATGTTTATATATATATATATATATATATATAAATTATCATTAAAATTTTCTTAATAAGAATGTTTGTGCAAATAGGTGGTATTAATTATATGCATCAGGTGCGTGTATCCACCCTCATGTTAGAGGGGGGTATACATGCACTTGATGCATGGTAAATTTTTTCCCTATGTAAGTGGCCAATTGCATACACAAGTAGAAACATAATAAATGAACAAAATGACTCAACACTCAAGCAATTACCATTTTGGTGTTTTGACCTTGAGATCTGTTCTCTATCCTACATCTTGTTAGCCCATGCCCACTATTTTAAGGCTTACAAGAAGACTACGTTGAACAAGCATACTTGGCTAGAATTGCAGCAAATGAATCTCATACACTAGAAGATACAATGATCGTAAGTAAAAACATTTGGTTCTATGCCTTGACTCTCATAAAGAAAATAAGTTCTTATTTCCTTCAATTTGATTTTGATTTTTGTTTTGAGGTTGTTGATACCCAAAAAATTGGAAGAACAATCCTAACCTAAGGAACCAAACCATGGGACTTATGTGAATACAAAGGAGTAAGAGGACTCATGGTTCTATGGAAGCAAGCTTACGAAAGAGATTGAGGGACCATGAATAAGGGGCAAAAGCCTAACAGTAAAAGGAAAGGAAGAAAGAACCTTGAATAAGTTACAAATGACCCAATAAAAAGGGTTGCAAGGTGTGGTGGGCCTTTTTGTAATGTTGGGCTAGGCTGCTTCCTGCTGTACTGGGCCTGAGTGTTCTGAATTAGGGAGTTGGGACCGGTCCAATTGTAACCCACCTTAGTCCGGCTTGTGCACAGATTATGCCCCATTTTCCAAAGCTTTGATCACATGCCCATGATAGACGGAGCTGCTATGGGCAAGTTAAGGCAGACAGATGTAATAAAGATAACAAAAAAATGCGTTCACTATTTAGACAGAATAAATAAAAGGAAGTGACAAAAGACGCCCCATACATAAAATAACAGAAATTAGTGGGGAAGAAATAGTAATGAGTTTGTTGAATCAAAGAGGGAAATATCAGTTTGCTGTGCCAAATTATTACAAGGCCGAAACCAAGAAGGGAGCCATTTCCTCAATGCAAATAATCTCCCTCGAAAGAAATTAATTGCTTTGAGGGAACGGGGCTAAATGGCTCGTGTCTAGAAGAATCTTTTGCCTTTTGTAGAGAGCAGGGCTTTAGAGGGAGAGAGGAGATCAACCTATTGGTGCATGCCTGCTATTTTATGCTCTTTGTTTTTCATTCTTTCTAATTCTTCCTTTTTTTTCTTTTTCGTTTTCTTTCTCAGTGCTTGCTTATTTGTTGTGATTCTCTCCTAGAGGTTACTATTACTGTGTTCCCCCCTACTGTGCATGGCAAGGGTCCTTTATATAATACTTGTCGTGGCTGGCTTTTACTATTTTAGCCTTTAACTACCTTTGTCTGGTTTGGGTGTCCTTGTCGACCATCATTGGTTTGTCAGTTACCCAGCCAGCACCACTTACTTGTGCTAGCTGTGCCACTCTCCATCGCCAGACAAAGAATATTATTTTGTTTATTTGTTTACTGTGGCATTCTTACCTACTACGGTGTGGGTGCTTCCTCTCTATCCCTCATGGCATACACCTAGTAGTTCCAACTCATCCTTACTTTTTTTGGGCGGTATGTCATCCCAACAGGACACTTCCCCCAAAAGAGCCTGAGTAGGAACCCCAGAATAGGTTTTACCCTCTCCCCACCGCTAGACTATGCCCTCTTACCTCTGACCTATGACCCACCACTTTTTGTATTGGCTGGGTATAGGCTAGTAATGTCTGGGCCTTGCGCATGCTTCACTTCTGTGTACGTCCAAAACCTGCCTGCTGCTCATGCATTCGCTGTGATCTGGAGGCTCGTTTGCACATTCTACCGTCCATCCTTAACTTCTTATGGCGTGAGCTGTTTTCTGATTTCCCATTCTTTATGGCTTGCTCCCTTTAGGGGCTGGGCTTTGTTTGATTGTGGGCTTTTCTTCCTTCAACCAACTTTTTTGCTCCTTTCTGCAGTCTTGCTACCATTTCTTGCCGCACCACTCTGCCATTCCTGCTGTGATGTCATTTGACCCAAGCCTACTAGGTCTCTTTGGGCCTGCTGCTTATTCTTCTCTCAATGACTCAGTATGATCATTGGGCTTTTTTATTACATTGCTTGTGGGCTTCTGTGTCCTATTTATTTCCTTTTGGGCATCCTTGGCCCATTTTCTTTCCTTGGGCATCCTCAGCCCTTTTTCTAATTCTGCGTTCCCATGGGCTTTTACTAACTCCTTCGGGCTTCCCTGGCCCAATTACTTTTTCCTTCATCCTTGGGGCTTATGGACTTTCCATCAGTCTTTTACTTTCTTTGCTTGCATTACTTCGGACTTGCTGTGGCCCATTCTTACTTTTCTACATCACGTACTGCCCATGGGTTTGCTACTTCTATCTCTTCGAGCTCCTTTAGGCCTGTTTGCTTCCTTAAGGCCCATTTGTTTATTTTATGGGCCTATGATCCATTATTCTTACCACTTGGGCTTAATGGTTTTTCTATCCACGTACTAACTCTTTTCTGCCCATGTTGCTGGGCTTCTTCCTTCTACTGGGCTTCCCAAAATGAGCATCAACACAAGAGAAGGGGTCCTCGAATGAGACTAGTATGGCAAGTCTGAGGGCCCACAAGGATGAACAACTACAAAGGACCCAATTCCCTGGTAGATGAGCTTTAAAGAGACAAATGATCTCACCACAGAAAAAATAGATTGGGAAAGTCTTAGACTCTCAAGAAGAAAATGATATCATGCAAAAACCAGCCGACCAATGAAGAAGGAAGCCATGGAACTTTGGCCAGAAGAAAACCATGAAATAGTAAAACACCTAGTGACTTTCATGGGTTATTCAACAAAAGGAGTATCTATACCATTTGTAGGTAGAAAAAATAAAGATTGTGAAGTCACTTTTATAGCCTAGTAACTTTGCAACGTCACCATTACAGCGTAGCTGTAGGACCCATGCCTCGATGACCTTAGCAATCAAACACAATGACCTCGACGATTGTATTAAGGAATGTTTCATTGAAGGAAGGCACCAAAGGTGCTTTTCTAGAGGAAGCTTACAAAGAAAATGAAAGGAGCAAAAAACCTTTATAGGCAAGCCTCCTAAGGATGAATAACAAAACCAAGAATTAAAGGGTTAAGAATGTAACATCCATTTTCCAACCACAGGTATAAAAGGAAGGTACTAGACAAGGTAAAAGGGGGAGAGGAAGTGAAATACTTAGCATCTAAGATCTGTATAGTATAAAAAAAGAAAAAAGAAAAAAGCAAGCAACACAAAACTAGGTTGAGGTCTTAAGGAAGAAAATATTGTAGGAATAGCAATCCCAACTTGGTCTTGGAGAAATACCTAGGGGCTCCACACTGATCCTAGGTCCCAGATCTCACAAGTCTTATAGAGTCTCAAGGACCTACTTAAGTCTATGAAGTTTGGGATTGATAGGCATTGTGGCTTTTACTCTTGGAGGAAACTATGCTTGTTTTCCATAGCAAACTAATATCATTCATGAAGACTCTCTAAGAAAGCGAAGTATTGTAGAAATGAAAATTCATACTTATAGAATGTGTATTTGGGAAAACCACATTGATCTAGGATTCCAAGTCTCACAAGTCTTGTGCACCTTAAAGGGTCTATTGAAGTCTGTAGAACTGGGGGTTTAAAGGTCTTGTGGCTCTTTTTCCTAGGAATCTATGTTTTGTGTTCCATGATTTAAAGGTCCTGTGGTTATAAAAACTGGTATTTTGGGTTCTACGATTTAAAGGTATTATCGCTCTAGGAACTAGTACTTTGGTTTCCATGGAATAAAAGCCTTGTTGCTCTGGGAACCACTATTTTGGGTTCACGGATAAATAGTAAAATTAATTAAAGTACTTGTTTTGTTGGCAAACCATGATCAAAACAGGTTGTTAGTCTTGTTTTAGATTTGCTCAAAGTATGTCGTTTATGTAAAGTTGGAATCGAGTTAACTGTAGAATTGAGTGTGCAATTCTGACTGACTTGATTGATCGAAAATTAGACTCGATCGATCGAAAGTCATGCAGATTGTTTTTTCTATAGAATTTCCAACTCAACCCTAAGCCCATATGACGTGTAGGGTTTTATATTTTGCCCTAGGTATAAAAGGGAAACCCTAGCCACGTTTTAGAGGTTGCTCTATTTGCTGTGTGTGTGAATCTCTTGTGAGATCTGAGAGGTGGTCGCCTTCACACATGCTTAGGATTATCAAGAAGGAGATTTCATTGATAGCTTGATGATCATTCAGTTGCTGCACAAAAGAGCTTAAAGATACGTAAGCGGGAGTGCTTGTACTTACTGGAGAATCCAAGAAAGAAGGGTGATCTCGGAGCTTGCATGTGGTCGTGTCAGTAAGTTTTCTACTAGTGGGTAGCAATAGGATGTTAGTGGTCTAAGTCGCTATTGTAAAACTTCGATTTTTTCATAGCTAGGTTAAATCATCCTCAGGTTTTTTACCGGTTTGGTTTTCCTGGGTCATCATATCTTTGTGTTCTTTATATTCCGCACTTTGCATTGATATGATTATATGATTGTGTTAACCTAGATTTGTTTAATTTGGACTAAGTAATAACTTGGCTTGTTAACTAAGTTAATCCAGTTGTGTTTTAAGGGGTCTAAAAACAAACAATACTTATTTTTCTCTCTAACTTTCTTAATTCCTTTTATATGCATATAGGTATTGTTGTGTATTGAGTTTGCTTGCGCACAAGTTAGTTCCATAGAATGATCTATTTTTCGCAATGGAACCAAACCCAACTCCACCCATAACTCTATTATGACCTTGAAGAGCCTAAGTCTTACAAGTAGAATATGGGCCTGGCAAATGACAAAAAAGGCATTCAATAGATGTCTATATCAGTTGCGTTATATTATTCGTGCACCTCCCTATTATTTTTATTTACCAATACAAAACATATTTTTGACAAGAATACTCCATTTGAACTCTAGAATAAGCTATCTCTGATACCACATTTGACATACATGCTAAATATTTGAACATAGACCACCAATAAAATTGTTAAGATTTAAGCACATTTATGGACATCACGAGAAAGCCTAAACAAATTCCTCTATGTTCTCATACCCGTAACATAGCCCAACCTAAATATATATGGAAAAATCAATCCGTTATGTATCACAAATCAAGGCCCTATGCTCTACTTCACATGAGAGAGTAAGACCCAAATCCAAATACACAAGTGTATCAAGCCCACAAATAAATATGACCACAAAACAGTTTATTGGTTTAGTTTTTCAATGTGTCAAGAGCCTTGTAATTTACTTGGTACATTTTGGTATTTCGAACAGAGATATTTTAGGGTTCAACTGCTCCTTCTCACAATTATTGAATTATCCAAAAAAAAAAAAAAACTGAGCTCATCAATCAATGTCTATTGCAAATTGAAAGTCCAATTAATGAAAAGCCAAACTTATTAAGTCAATATTCCAACAACATTAAAGTATATCATGATCATGTTACACTTGATTACATTTTTTTGGGGGGGGGGGGGGGGGGGATTTTTTTTTTTAGCTTATTTTGTTTATTTGGTTAGGTAAAACGGCTCACTATTTTTTTTTTTTTTTTTTAATGTATAACTATACTTTTATAGTGGGTTCCAGTTAGCTCAACTGGTAAAGTATCTGATGGTTGAATAAGAGGTCTGGGGGTCTATCCCTGCCTATACCAAAAACCAACTAGTGTCTTGGTCTAATGATAAAGGGCAATTATTAGGAGCGGACGCCATAGGTTAAAACTCTACTTCTCAAAAAAAAAAAAAAAAAACTATACTTTTATACAATTTATTTTGTAATCAAAGTAGGCACATCTATATATATATATATATATATAATAGGTGAAGTTAAGAGAAACTCAAATTATAATTCCAAATTAGTGTTCCAATTTTGCGCCATGTGTCTTAAATTATTTATTCTTAAAGAGTTTTATTTCTTAATTTTAGAATCAAATGTGGGACCACATCATAAATATTTATTCAAGTAAGTTATTAAGTACAAAAACCAAAGAGTTTAGAATAAATGAATCGTAAAAAAAAAAAAAAAAAAAAAAAAAAAAAAAAAAAAAAAGTGCTTCACAATAATTAAAAAAAAATGGACAATTTACATTTTATACCTAATAATATCCTTACAAATTTTTTTATAGAGTTAACAAAATATAAAAATGACTATCAATAGTATTTAAATTATATATATAGGAATTATATTATGCATATTATTATATATCTTTACGTGTATCTATGCATATGCATGAGATTACAAGATAGTTATATTTATAATAGCAAACCATTAAGAAATGAGAGGAAAATATAGAAAGTTGCAAAAAATAGAATCAGCAACAAATACAATAATTAATCTATGGAATAAGTCTTTAAAATCGACTGAGTTGGAAATCTGTGAATAGGCTTCATTATGTTTTGTTTAAGTTATGATCTTCCTTGATGAGGCCTTTTTGAATGACGGCATCCTTAATGAGGTGAAGGGAATCAACAATATCGTCACGCAGCTGTTTAGGATCAGGAATAGTATCTTCATCAACTGATAGCACAATGGTCATCTTGTTACTATAACTTTGGAAATTTATCATCAATGCCTGCAATTGTCAGCTCAATCTTAAATTATCATCAACACCAATATTTATTTATTGTTTACCATTCATTTTCCTTTCAATTTTTGAAGAAAAAAAAAATTACTTACATGTGGTTGACCATAAGATGTTGGAGCTAGGTAAGCCATTGGATGTCCATAATATCCAATTTCTTCAAGGGGTCCAACTAGATTGGAGAAGCACATGGTTGTGCGAGTCAGAATACTGTGAGATAGAGCACTCGCCTTCTGTTTTAGCATTTCAATAACACCCACGTTTTTTAAACATTAATTTGGATAATTATTTATACTCATACACTAAACTATGACCAAAAGTTTAAACTGTTAGGAAATAATATTGATTTTTTTTTTGTAAGTGGGGTTTTATCAGTTGAACTAACTGGAACTTATAAAATGACAAATAATATTGAATTTAATCATTTCATTTAAAACTCATTTTTTTTACGTGTGGGCCGTTTGAGTTACTCTTATTTTATGGGGCCCAAGACGTGAATTTTTTTTTTATATATTTTTTGAGAGAGTTTCAATCTATGGCGTCCGCTCCTGATAATTGCTCTTTATTATCAGACCAAGACACCAATTAGTTTTTGGTGTAGGCGGGGATTGAACCCCAGAACTCTTATACAACCATCAGAGACTTTACCAGTTGAGCTAACTGGAACCCACTTTTTTAATATATTTTAAATAATAATAAATGAGAGGTAAAATGAAGATAGGTGATTAAATAAGAATCTCCTGCTCTAATAGACTAATACTAGAAAAAATTATTGATTGTCACAAACATTTAAAGGGTCAGAAAATTGTGATTTAATCAGTTAATCTAACAACAACAATATATTCATCAAATTTTTATTTTCAGTACTATATATTTATATGTTCTCTCTTATATATGTGTGTATAGGTTGGTGTGATAATAAGGTCTAAAAAAATGAGGAGTAAATGAGAACCTTGATGCCAAAAATTTTGAGGACCAACTCAGCTACGGAGAAAGTGAAAATAGCTTCAAAGGAGTGCTTCTTTCGGTCAATTGTGGCCTTGGCTTGGCGAACATAGTCTAATGGGTCTTCCCGTAATCCAATGGTGAAAGGGAGGAGGACATATCCAATCCAGTTTCCCCACTTTGCTTCAGTGTCTTTCTCCATCATATCAGATAAAGCCTTCACATAATTATTTAATTATATTACAACTACAACTATAAATTTTTTTATTTTTTTTTGATACAACTACAACTATAATTTAATTTGGTCATATGCTCTCAATTAACTATAAAGTAATAATAACCTGAATCCCTGCAGTTGGTCTCAAATTTATCAGCAAAGTTGATCGGAGGCGAATTTTCTTCGGAAGATTATTTTTCGTCTTACTTGCTTCATCATCTTTCTTACTATCACCTGCAAAATGCAATAATAAAACATGTTGCACTTTGGTTAAGTTTCAATTTAGAAAACAAATATCAAATTATCAAAATAAATAATATTATAGTTTTCATCTATACCTTCTGACACCAAGGAATTTATATTCTAATTGAGAATTATAATTATAAAAATTTTCCTAACAAAAAAAAATTCTGAAATTGTTATACTATAAATAACCAATTTTTTTTTTTTTTTTGGTTGCAAATTCTGCAAAAGCTAATAATTCCTTGTCTAAATGCATCCTTAATAGAATGGAAATATAATGAGCAATGCAGAGTTAAACTGCAAATTGAAATTTACCATATCTCCTGTTGAGATAACGTGATAAACCAGCCTGTGTAATTCCAAGAGCAACATCATTAATGGTCTGCAAAACACATAAAAATGTCAATATAGACTAAAGGCAGTTGTTTTGTTTGCTTTCTAGTATTTCATCCATACAAATCCTCAATTCAAATGTGGGTGTTTCATTCTATACTCTGTCAGTAGTAGTCAATTAAGTATCCTCAATCTTTCTTATAAAATCACCAAAATAAATATTAAAAAAAAAAAAATCAAATACATGGTATATTGTAATTAGTAAAATATAAAGTAAAACATTAAGAGATAAATGATTTTTATTTACATACAAATGTAACTTAAAATTCTTTTGACATTAGTTATCGTTTTTTTTTCCCTCTCAATAAAATGAAATAAAAGCTACATATTAGTTTAGTCTAAAAATGAGGAAACTATCACCTCTCCATGTTTGGTATACCATTAATATTTTATTCCATCACCACATGAGCTGTGTGACTTAATGGCATGGTACAATCTCCTAATGAGGAGAAAATGAGTATGACTTTTTGTCGGACTTATTATATACAAAATGAAAATTACTATTTTGAATTACAAACTCTCTCCATCCCAATTTGTTTGTGTTATTTGAAAAGTAAATTTTTTAAGGGAATATTATTTATTATTTTGTTTGCCTTATAAAAATGTATAAATTTTTTTATACACACTTGTCTATATACGTGTGTTAAATTTAATTTCAGAGTTTTGTCTCCCCAATCATAGGCTCTGCCATTGCCCAATTAAAGCCCCCAAGAAATGAAAAATAAACAAATCACAGAGTTTTAGGTATAGAAAACTACCGTGTTCATGGCGTTCTTCACTAACTTGATATCATCCAAACTAACCGTGCGGTAAACAATTCTTCTCGGAGTGAACTCAATGCCCGGTGGTCCCTTGAGAGGCGTTTCAGTGTCCTTCAAGAACAAAGCTGTGACCATAAACATGAAAGCATCAACCACTGTGTTCCAAAAGAGCTTCCAACCCCACCAAAACCCAATCAAACAACGCCAAATCCACCAACTACTGCTTCTATTCATAGCATTTTTTTTCTTCTTCTTGTACACTACTCCTGGAACCGTTGGTAAAGCCTGAGGGTCAGAGATTTGGCGTGTACATGCGAGTAAAAGTGACATTAGAGAAGTTCCATCTCCAAGAGAGTGGTGAATCCTGAATATTCCAACTCCCTCTGCATCTGAGGTTTTAACGTTTAGGAGGTGGAGATCCCACATCGGCTGGGTCTTTTCTATGCTGCTTTTGCTCAGGTTAAACACATAGTCTTCGACATATTGGTCAGCGTCATCCATGTTCGGATTTAGCTCAGGAACTATAACGTGTTTCTCCAAATCCACCTTTGTTCGAACCCACTTCATCTCTCCTCCATCCTCCACAACCTATATGTTTTTTTTTTTTTGTGTGTGAGTAATATGGAAAAATAATAATTATAATTTTACAATTAATTGGTAGATATTATGAACTTTTGGATGGCAAAAGTAATTCAATATTTTCCTTTTATCATATGAATTTTATGTTTCATTATTTATTTTAAAGTCCATGGTTTGGTCATAAAAAGTTAGATAAAATCTTCCATTTTTAAAGTGGACTTGGATTGTACTTAGACAGATCTAAATTAATCAGCATAAACAGGCTTTCATAAAATTTAACCAAAAAAAAAGGGGAAGAAATTAATTTGGACTGTCAATAATTTATTAAATATGTACCATAAAACCTATATAAAAGGTGATTTAATGAAGTTAATAGATACTAGTATATAAATTTCTAAATGTTTGGAGGATATCCATTATATTTTTAGTACCTGCAAGCTAGAGAAGCGAGGGTGCTTAAGCAAAGTGTGAACCAGGTTGGCTTTAGCGATGTCCGGGTAAATTTGGGTCTTGCAACCCATGATGGCTATGATGTAGACATTAAAATGTGGTTCGTGGAACAACCGAGCTGATGGACTCAATGGCTCTTCTTCCACCTGATGATTAACGCTGTCTTCTCCTTCTTTGTTTGCTGTCTTTGTTTTGATAGGTTTTAGAGCTTGCTTTCTCCACCTGAGACCCTCTTCAGACTCCATTATTAAGCCAAGCTAGCTTTTCCTGCAAAAAGTAATATATCTACTGTATATGGGTTTTTATTAATTTCTTGCCTACTAGAAATAAGTGGGAGGGTGAGGAACATGTCTGGGCTAGGCCAGTCCTGACATTAATTTATAGGACAGACTTAAAACAACCCTACGGTTCGAGAAGGTATCTTATACATCTGTAAATGCTTAATCATCTGCAGTTATAAGCACATAGCAAAATATTTTTGATCAGCAATAAATTTATGTCTATGGACAACAAAGTTTATATCATTTTTCACAACTATTAAGGTTACACGACACCTTGTTATTAGCATATTAGAAAAGTTATATAAGTAGTTGTTTTACCTAAAAATGATTTGATATTAATCACAATGTCTATGGTATTGTTTTTTGATAAGACCTTGTCATTGATTGCAACTCTCCTATAGAACAACCGTGCAATGCATTTTGCATCATCATGTGTCATTATCTATGAAGTACGGGTGTGTTTCGGGACTTAGGTGCGGGTGCAGGACTCGGCAATTTTTTAAAAATGTGGGTGCGGATGCGGCGGGACTCGGTGATTAAAAAATTATTAAAAATATATTTATTTATATTTTTAATATATTGCTAAGCATACTTTTTCACATTATATAAACATATACCAAATTTAAGAGCAATAATAGATAATAACTAAAACATGATGTTTATAAATCAAATACAACCCACAAGATTGAAACTAACTATTAACTATTAACTAAATAAAACTAAGATTGAAAAGAAACTAAGATTCACAAATCACAGATTCACAGGTTCACAAATCACAAATCAAACTAAGATTGAAAGCTTTATATCAATACCTTAGTTGAGAATGCGTGAGAGAGAGAGCTGAAGTTTGAATGAAGTGACTGAGTGGCTGTGTCGGAGAGCAGAGACAGAGAGGCAGAGAGTGATTCAGTGAAGCCGAGCACACCGCAGAGGCACAGAGAAGAGAGACGAGTGACGGAGTGAGAGAGAGTGTTTGGACGAAGTGAGAATGCGTGAGTGAGTTTTAGGGTTTGTTATTAAGTTCAAACGGTGCATTCTGCACCTTTTTTTTTTTTTTTTTTTGAATTTCGGCCTGAATCAGTCGTTTCGGCTTGAACCGGCCGTTTCGGCGGTTTTGCTTGATACGGCCGATATGGCCCGAGTCGGCGCGAATCAACCTGATTTAGTGCGAATCAGCCCGAGTCTGAGCCGCGTTGGCGTGAATCGGGAAAAAAAAAAAAAAAAACACGTGGCAGGACGCGGCCCGACGGGGCACCGACGCGTGGTCAACGGCGTCCCTTGCTCGTCGCCGCGTCGGATGTGGGTGCGGCTCCTCTGGCGCCGCGTCCGTGCATCCTAGGTCATTATTTATGATGGAATTTTGGTTGCACATGCATGTATACTTTTTGGCCGTTGATGGACTACTTATCAAGATCAGGTGGCTCCACCTTACGGATATCAAATTTTACACCGATCGAGAGCAATGATTTTTTTTCACGTCCTAGGCTATATATGTACAATGTTTACGTTTTTACATTATGTCTATGTTCTTTCATATTTATTACTTATAAAATATAGGCATCTGATCTGATATATAATTGGAGACATTATTGTGTGAAACATCTCACATCAAAATATTAATTTTCATTTAAGATATAGCATTCATGATCACTTCTAGCTACTTTATATTTCTCATCTCCCTTCTCCCCGCTCCCCTTTTCCCTGGATACAATCACTGTTTTCTGTCAGTGTGTAGCCTAGAAAACACAGCTTTTATAAAGGAATAAAAACAAAATATATCATCCAATTAATTGTGAATTATATATAAGCTTAAAGGGAAGAGTTTGAAGTACTCTATTTGCAGATTGGCCCTTGTCTGCTTCCATTTATATACCATATTTGGAGGAGGGATTGAAATGAAGGAGCTGAGAGCAACAAATTAATTAAGTAGAATGAAAAATGAAGTGCACATTCTGAAAACTATTATTATGACAAACGTGAGGTACAGGCTTGCAATAAGTAAAATCAAAGTTAGAAACTCAAGTCAAAATCAAGCCTTCAGCTCTGTTTGGAAGTCACCTGGTTCAGTTTTGCTAAGTATAGCTAGATTTGGCTGATGAGTCCATTGTTTTTGCAGTTCTACTCTTTTTTTTTTGTTGTTGCTAAGTTACTGCTTCTGCTTGTTGTTTACAGTTTTATGCTTGTTTATATAAACCGGTTCTGTCATTTGATTGAATATATTTCTTATTCATAAAAATACATATGAGCTAATTAAAAGGGAGGGCGGGTGTTTTTTTTAAAATTTATTTTAATGACCGTGTAATATAGAGACATTCAAGTCTCTTTTTTTTTTTTTTTTTTTTTCAAAAATAATTTGTTTTAATTCTCTTATTTTCTGATAAAAAATCTTTGTTTGTTGATAATAAAATATGAATTTAATTAGTAAGTATATTATGTTGGATTATTTCTAAGTTGCCAATGACTTTTTGGTCAAATGGCATTTTTTATTTTTTTCAATACAAATAGTCAAGGTTTTATCTCACACCCCCACTTAAGATGTATAAAGAAAAAAAAAATCCAAGTTGTGCTCCCAAATTATGCTTATTGAATTAATTCTATAAAATGAAATGTACGTTGTAAATTAAACATTGGTTAATGGTAGGCATGCATCTAACTTTGACAATGGGTCAAGCTAAAAAGGATTGCAAAATATATGACCCTTGACCAGTTTTGATGGATCAGATAAACCTGATATGATCTTTATTGTTTTCACATATATGTTTTTCCCCCTCTTTTCAATTCAAATAAGAGAACATAAAACAAAAATAGATAAAAATAAAATTTAAATAATATATAAAATTTAAAATTGAACAAAGTTATTAGCTACAAAATTGGTTGCAGCCTTAAGTTACAATCTTCAATATCTTTTTATTGGAGGTGATTTTTGACAAATATACCATTGGATTACGTCTTCTTCTTATATACTCCATACTTGCAAAATTTCTAAAAAATTAAAAATCAATAACTTTGTCATCAATAAGTTGTTTAAATTGCAAATTTTTGTAGTTTAAAATTATGCATAAAATATAAGCTTATAGATCATATAGTAAATAACAGAAAATTTGACATGTGTATTAAGAGCGTAAAGAACTTATAATTCAATGGTTAAAATTTTAAAATATGTAGTAATGTGTAAAGTTTTGATTGACAACTATGTTTTTGTTAGTTTTAATTCTGAATCAAATTTGATTGTATTTTGTCCAATCATTTCCATGTATGTTTGTGGAATTTAATGTAAGGGTTGATGTTTCTTGGAAAATCAGTAGGTTGGATGATACGGGCACGGGCTTCAATGAAGTGTTAGGCCTGAAAAAGAATCAACAAAAGTCAGAGGAGACCGGGGTCACTGACCACAAACCCTCCGATGATTAAGTTAGTCTCTTTCTTAAGGAATCTCAAGTTCCAAGACTCTGGGAATATTGTTTCAGAATGGACTTACCTTCCTTCATCGGAGTGAAAGCGTTTATATAGTGTTGATGTAAACGGTTATTTATCTCATAACTTCCACTATTATTTAGGGATCGATTAGATTTGGAGTTAACTCCTGTAACTGTCGTGACAGTTATATTTTTGACTTTAGTTTCCATAACTGTCATTGGGAACGGTTCATAACAAAGAGACTTAATTTTCCTGTCATAGGCTAAGTGTAGAGCTCGTCCATCCAAATGCTTTCAAGGACGGACGAGCTTTCCAAGGGAGCCTTGGACAAATGCCACGCTCGCGCTTGGTTCGCCCTTGGTCTTTCCTTGGATAGTTCTAATAGATGAGTATGGACGGACGAGGTTATTGGGGATGTATGTTTTACATCCTATCCTTCTATTCTTTTATTATGGACGATCCATATGGACGAGATATGACTTGTGTGTTTTCATTACACCATCAAGGGTTGAGTGTGAGAGTTTGGTGAAGAATTGTGAAGACAGTGAAGTTCACAACTTGCTCGCGACTGGCTCGCGAGTGGACGACCCGTGAAAGGTCACATGAGAAGCACATGCTGGAAGTTGAAAGGATTATTGTCAGGTTGTATTTCGCGAGTCACTTCGCAACTTGGCCAACTCGCGAGTGATCCGTGAAACTCTCTGCTTGGAATTTTTAAAGTGTGTTTTTCTCATTTCTTTACCAACACTATAAAAACCCACATTACCCACAAAATTGCAATGAGAGTTTGAGAGTGAAAACCCCAGAAAAACACTTTAGAGTTAGAGATTGTAAACCCACAATCATCTACACAATTTCTCTTGGTTTTCCTCTACTCCTACCTCTCCAATTACAAATCCTTTAGAGGTTCTTAACCCAAATACTTACCTCACCCAATTTGAGTGTTAAGAAAAGTTTTGGTGAGTGTGGGGAGCATTAGAAGAAGCCATCGATTGGTAGATGCAATTTGGAGCTAATTGCGGGATCCAGATAACTAGTGAAGACATGACTCGGTGAAGTCCCTTGGTAGCTAGAACTTGGAGGGTTCAAGTATATTGGGTTAACTAGGCTTGGAGGGTCTTTTTGATATCCTTGTACTTCAACTTTATTCACTAGTGGATTGATTCGGCTTGAAGGGTCACGTAGAGGTTTTTCGTCAAGTACTTCAGTTTCCTCTTCAATAACACGCATTTGTGTTATCTTGTGTTTGCATCTCTCTTCCCTTACTCTTTAAGCTTTACTTTTATAGTATTTGCTTATGCCTTAGAGAGTTGTTCCGGTTTCATTGTGTTACACTTATTCTTATTCCGCACTTAGTTAAGTAGGGTAAAAGCAATCTAGCTGTAAGTTTTAATTTGAGGGTTGAAACAAGCAATAGTGTCTTTACACTATTTGAGCTTTCATAATATTTATTTTATTGAGTAAGATTATAGTTTTAGGCTACAATCAGTATTGTAGTTAAATATTGTCCTTTAAAATTTATAGGCCAATATTCATTAGCTAATCATTTCACCAAAGAGTGAAAGAAAACCATATGTGTCATATACTAAATATCAACCTCAGGTGAATCTAGAATATAATGTGAGAAATAAAGTTAACAAAATAATATGATAATATACACCATTTCAAATATTACAAAAAAAGAAAAAAAAAAAGAAAAAAAAGAAGACATGCATGTTTATATAAAAAAAATAATAAATAAATATGAAAATTTTTTTCTTTTATAAAATTTGTATAATTTGTTTTAGTGCTAATTATTTCCTATGAGATATAATTGTCCTTTAAAAAAAGGAAATACTATCCTATACAACTCGTGCATAATCCTAGGTATGAAGTAGTGGGAATGAAGCACACCGGACATGCGAAATGTATTGCCCCCGAAGTTGATGAGCTTTCAAAGTTCCAATGGCGAAGCCATAGGGCCTGTTTGGTTTGAGTAAAAAGAGGGTGTATTATGTATTCATTTTCAGTTTTTCATGGGATCCACCGTTATAAAACTTGTTTTGCTTTATATTTGTATTCAGTTTTCATTTTCAGGATCTGTTTGGAATCTGTTTATTTTACTGAAACTGAAAACTTTTTGCAGAAAGTACTGTAGGTAAATATAAAAGTTAGCTGAAATAATATAGTAGAACCCATGAATAGTATCAAAAAGTGCAATGGAGCCCATAAATAGTAGCAAATAGTAACACACACACACTCTCTCTCTCAATTTGTGTTGAATTTTTAATTGAAAAATATGAAGTGAAAAAAAGAAGAAGCAAAAAACTAGACTAGAAAATAATGCCAAACATGAAATGGGTTGGGTAGAGAAAACGAATATAAGATTTGAGAAACAAAAAATGAGTTCAGAAAATGAAAAGAGAAAATGAATCTACCCCCATTGATAACCAAACAGGGCCAAAAATTCTTTCTTACGTGTTTTCTTCCGCTTCCCATTTATAAGATTGTATTTGTTTTTAGCCAAAAATAATAATTAAAAGAATCAACAGTTGGGTGGTCTAGTTGATAAGATATCGGACCAACAAGTCTTCGGACTTGGAATCGAGTCTCAAACAACTAGTTGTGTGTTGGTGTTTCTTATATCTCATCTCCATTCCAAATAGTTGACCTAAAAAAAAAGGTGAGTTCTTCACACAGACCGGAAGTATGAGATCTCATCCAGAGCAGGTAAGGTGTTACTAAGGTGCTACTATGGTCACATCTAAAAAAGTCACACTAGTCGCCTCCTCTACTCATTCTTTGTTTACCAAAAAAAAAAATAATAATTAAAAGAAGTTTAAACAGACATACATTTTGAATGACTCCATAATTTAGGGTGAACAGTTAGAATTAATTAATAGTATAGTATACAGATTCATTTTGATGTTTTGAAAAGTCTAGACTCCAGCTATATAGTTAGTAGTGGTTAGCGGATAGAATTATTAATGGTTTTCATATATATATATATAGATAGTACGTAGTTGAACAAAAATGTTGACAGCTTAATTTGGAAGTGCGTGAGGGTTTTAATAAGTGTTTCCGTTTTCTTGATGAAGACCTGGCCAACTGAGTTGAATCATGAATGCAACGACCAGGGTGGTAGCTCGATCTTATTATTATTAGATTTAGATTTAGATTAGATAGCTTTGCGGGTATAGAGCATTTAAAGGCACAGTTTTTCCCACCTATATAACTAAATGCACCTCATCAATCATTCGTGTCCTTTTCTTTTCCTATCAAAATCAAATCACAAAACTCTGTCACTGTTCCACTCTCTCAACATCTAACAATCAACGTCCCAAGCCCAATTTATTAAAGTCTTTACCATTTATATCTACATATATAGACTGCTCTCTTTTTCTCTTTTCTCTTTTCTTTTTTTTTATTATGCGGAATTGTTATACATGCACTTTATGGTTCTAAATCTAGCTGGCACACGTACGTTGTTTTAATCTATAATCTCACTTGCTATATATCCAATTATTCCAGGAGTATTTTCATTTAAACGAGCATATTAATTGACCATAATATATAATCAATCTCCACTATCCAATAAATGAGATAAGATCAAGCAACTATTTCTACATGTTAATTGTATTAAAATATGCTTAAGTATGACATCTCTGATGCAAAATTACAGGCAATGGAAGATCAAACAATACTGTTTATTCATTAAGTACTTGGTTAATTATTGTTGCGTGTTATTTCCTTTTTAATTTTTTTTAATATTTCTTATACAGTAAGTCATTTGCTTACTTATTCTTCAAATGTTTCTTATCATAATTGCCCGAATAATAATAATAATAATTGTGGGGGAGAAAAGCCCAGCCCAACTTATTGGGCCCAAGGCCCTATCCGAGGACCACTGTTCGTCCGAGGAGACCAGGACGCAGCCAGAGGCCCATGTGAAAGGAGAATGTCCGCAGATGAGCACGTGCACTTTCCGAGGAGATGCTCATGCGTCCGAGGATCCCGATACCCTCGGACCCGACGAGGTCTTTGTCCGGCACGTGTCAAGCGATCTGTTTGACAAGTGTTAAGGGAGAAAGGGGACCTCGGACACACAAGGAGGTGGCGGGAACAGAGAAATATCAAGGAGACAGACTTCAACCACCGCATTTAATGCACTGCACCTACCCTCCTGGCCGCATTTATGTGGAGAAGACCCCTGAACAGTGCATCCTCAGCTACCGCCACTCAGACAGGGCTAAAGGGGGAGTGTGATGGGACATGCACTCAAGTGGGCGCCCAGATGGTGAACAAGTGGACGGTGGAGATGCAGAAAGGCAGCACTATATAAGAGAGAGAGAGGTCTCTGATAAGGGGATCGAAAAGAAAAGAGAGAGAAGAGCATATTATTTTACTGTAGCTCCAACATTTGTAACCTAAGTCCATCAATGAGAATCACCTCCTCGGACGAGACATTCACCTCTGTCCGAACACGTATTAGTTCAAATCTTCTTATCATCAGTGCCGTTTAATACTGTTATTTTTCATTATTTGCCTAGTTCTTTCACCCACTCTCTACAAATTTATTGTTTTGGGTTCAGTGGGCTCCAAATCCACATCTCCTTGGGCTTGGACTGCAGAATCTGACCCTACAATTGGCGCCGTCTGTGGGGAGAGCTTGTGCAAGAGTGGAATAAACGGTTGATAATGGCAGAACAAGGTGAGCAACAAGCAGAATCCAGGGCATCCCAACACGTGGACCGCTCTGGCAACTTAGGGAGGAGACAAAACCGTGAGGGCAGTGTACACACTGTGCGCCTTAGCCAGAGCCAATCACAGAGCGGAAGTCGCATGTCCCATGCAGAGAAGAACCGTGACTTACAACTGGAAGTGGAAAAACTAAAGAGGGAGTTGCGACACGCAAAGAGGAAGCGGGCTTCCTCGTACTCTGAAGATGATCTTGATGATGAGCAGGACGTCTCTTATCAACACAAGTCCAAGACACCAGCTAGCGAGTCCTACACCTATGTGGAGGAGTCCCATCATAAAAGGGAGCGTAGGAGCCCATCGCGCGAGGACATGGAGAATGATGCCATGAACAGGGCTCTAAATCAGATATCTAGATCACCCTTCACGCGCAGGATAGAGGAGGCCAGACTCCCTCGGCGCTTTAACCAGCCAACATTCACCGTTTACAATGGTAAAACTGACCCCGTGGAGCATGTGAGTCATTTTAACCAGAGGATGGCTGTCTACTCCAGAGATGAAGCTCTGATGTGCAAAGTTTTCCCTTCCAGTCTTGGGCCCGTTGCTATGAGATGGTTTGATGGTTTGAAGGCGGGCTCCATCAACTCCTTCAAAGAGCTCACTCAGGCATTCGGCTCCCGTTTTGTTACGTGCCGAAGAGTGGCCAGGCCTCTCTCTTCCCTGCTATCCTTGTCCATGCAAGAAGGCGAATCCTTGAAGGCATATTCAGATAGATATTGGGAGATGTTCAATGAGGTGGAGGGCAACAACGATGCAATGGCCCTCAGCACGTTCAAGCTCGGCCTCCCTACTGACCACGGTTTGAGGGGATCCCTATCTGGCAAACCAGTCACAAACGTGCGTCAACTGATGGACCGCATAGAGAAGTATAAGAGGGTTGAAGAAGATCAGCAGCAGGGCAAGGGAAAGGATAAGATTATCCCTCCGGAGAGGAGAGATTCGCGGTCGGACCGGTACAACTACAATAAACCGCGGAGGGATTTTGCCGGACAATCAGGATCGATGAATCCTCAATCGGTCAACACCGTGTTCAAGGAGCCAGTGCATCAGGTCTTGGAAAAGATTAAGAATGAATCATTCTTCAGGTGGCCGAACAAGATGGTAGGAAACCCCGAGAGACGCAACCACAATCTCTACTGTCAGTACCATCAAGACCATGGGCATACAACGGAAGATTGTAGGAGTCTGTGGGATCACCTGGACCAGTTGGTCCACGATGGTAAACTGAAACATCTTCTGCACCCCTCCAGCGGCCGAGCGCCGACCGGCTCAGGGCCACGCAGGGAGGATCCCTCAAAGCCGCCGCTTGGGACTATAAACGTCGTCTTCGCTGCGCCGGGGAGAACAGGATCCTGGCCTTCGAAAGTTATGTCAGTAGGCCGACCACCCGCAGGGGAGTCGAGCCGAGGGCCGAGGAGAGCTAGGTCTGATGCCCCGCTGGTTATGGGATTCTCGGACGAAGACATGATCGGCACCATCCAACCCCATGATGATGCACTAGTCATCACCCTCAGAATAGGAGGGTACGATGTAAAGAGGGTAATGGTGGACCAGGGCAGTGCCGTGGAGATAATGTACCCGGACCTCTACAAGGGGCTAGGCCTAAAACCCCAGGACCTGACGCCGTACGATTCCCCCCTATTCACCTTTGAAGGAAGGCCTGTCATCCCGAAAGGCCGGATACGCTTGCCTGTGCAGTCCGGCTCCGAGGTTGTGGAGTTGGACTTTATCGTCGTGGACGCATATTCGCCCTACACGGCACTTGTAGGCAGACCTTGGATTCACGCACTTGGGGCTGTCCCCTCTACTTTGCACCAGAAGGTCAAATATCCATCAGGAGGACAGATACACGAAATCCGAGGGGACCAGTCTGTTGCTAGACAGTGCTTGGTAGCCGCCATTCAGCATGAGGCCCCGGCCGAGTCCTCGGATGTAGCTGGAAGGAATTTATAGCAACTACAGTCCCGGGGATTGCCCTTTGAAGAACCAGATGAAAGCGCTCGGTGTGAGGATCTAACGAAAGTGATCATTGGAGATGACCCTGACAGGTTCTTTCAAGTCGGATCTCAGCTGCCTCTTCAAGAGAAGGAGGAGCTGGTAGAATTCCTCAAGCAAAATCTCGACGTGTTTGCCTGGAGTGCTTACGAGGCCCCAGGGGTGGACCCGGAGTTCATATGCCATCATTTGAAGGTGAACCCACTGGTCACCCCCAAGCAGCAACCTATTCGGCGCCCATCCAAGGAGCATGCTGACGCAGTGAGGGACGAGGTGGCGAAACTCAAAGCAGCTGGGGCTATCAAAGAGGTTTTTTATCTCGAATGGTTAGCGAATACCGTGGTGGTGAAGAAGAAGTGTGGGAAATGGCGAGTATGCGTTGACTTCACGGACCTGAATAGGGCATGCCCCAAAGACCCGTTCCCTATGCCGAAAATCGATTAGCTGGTTGATGCCACTGTCGGCCACCCTCGGATGAGCTTCCTGGACGCCTTCCAAGGCTACCACCAGATACCATTAGCCCCGGAGGACCAGAAGAAAACTGCCTTTGTCACCCCTATTGGCAACTACCACTATAAAGTGATGCCGTTCGCCCTAAAGAACGCGGGAGCCACCTACCAGAGGATGATGACGAGGATGTTCGAGCCACAGCTGGGCAAGAACATCGAGATTTACATAGATGACATGGTGGTAAAGAGCAAAGTTATAGCCGAGCATGTGAAAGACCTTGAAAGTACTTTTGAGGTTCTACGGAAATACAAGCTAAGACTAAATGCTTCTAAGTGCTCGTTTGGGGTAGGGTCCGGCAAGTTCTTGGGATACATGGTCACCCACAGAGGAATTGAGGTCAACCCCGACCAGATAAAGGCCATCAACAACCTCCGAGCTCCTCGGAATCCCAAGGAAGTTCAAAAACTGACCGGAATGACTACTGCCCTCAATCGGTTCATCTCAAGATCAGCAGACAGGTGTCGGCCCTTTTTCTCTCTGCTCAACAAGTGGAAGGGATTCGAATGGACTGAGGAATGTGCTTTGGCGTTCCAACAACTCAAGGATTACCTGTCTCGGCCACCAATCATGTCCAGTCCTGAGCCAGACGAGGTACTGTTCGCCTACATCGCTGTGGCTCCCTATGCGGTGAGCCTGGTGTTGATACGGTTAGACTCTGGTGTACAAAGGCCCGTCTATTACGTAAGCAAGTCGCTGCATGAGGCTGAGACTCGTTACTTGCCACTGGAGAAGGCCATCTTAGCAGTAGTGCTTGGCACACGAAAGCTACCTCACTACTTCCAAGCCCACACGGTGATCATTCTCACACAACTCCCACTCAAAGCTATACTCCGAAGTGCCGATTACACTGGTCGGATTGCCAAGTGGGGTACAATCTTAGGGGCTTTTGATATAAGATACATGCCCCGCACATCGGTCAAGGGGCAGGTCCTCGCAGATTTGGTGGCTGAGTTCACGGAGCCCCAGCTAGAAGAGGTGAAGCCCACGTCGGGCATGGATGAAAAATCAGTTGGCATGGTCTCTCAACAGAATCCCTCCCATTGGGAAGTGTATGTCGATGGCGCGGCGAACCAAAGAGGCTCTGGAGTTGGGCTAGTATTGATATCCCCCGAGAAAATCATTATCGAGAAATCGCTAAGGTTGGACTTCTCGGCAACGAATAATGAAGCAGAGTATGAGGCCCTGCTGATGGGGATGACTATGGTCCGTAGAATGGGTGGGAAGTCCGTAGAGCTGTTCTCGGACTCAAGACTGGTAGTAGGTCAAGTACAAGGCGAGTTCGAGGCAAAGGACGAAAGAATGCAGGGATACTTAGGTCGTGTTAAACACCTACAATCAGAGTTCGAATTTTTCAGTTTGCTGCACATCCCCAGGAGTGGCAACTCACATGCTGACTCCCTGGCCACGTTAGCCACCTCTTCGGAACAAGGCTTGCCGAGGGTCATCCTCGTCGAGGACCTGCACAGGCCTACAGAGACGAGGTCAGGGGGAGTCCAGGTTCACCAGATCAGGGCCGGGCCGTGCTGGATGGACCCGTTGATCAAATTTATCAAAGAAGATATATTGCCAGAAGAGAAGACAGAAGCCGACAAAGTTCGGAGGAAGGCGACTAAGTTCTGGCTATCCGAAGACCAGAAACTATACAAGCGCTCCTATTCGGGACCATATTTGTTATGCGTACATCCCGAGGCGACCGAGACACTCCTAGAAGAGTTACACGAAGGAATCTGTGGGAGCCACACCGGAGGCCGGTCCTTGGCTCACCGAGCCCTCACCCAAGGCTATTGGTGGCCTAACATGCAGAAGGAGGCACACGAATACGTCAAAAAGTGCGATCAATGTCAGCGCTTCGCTCCAAACATTCACCAGCCGGGGGGAAACCTCAATCCACTGTCTAGCCCATGGCCCTTTGCCCAGTAGGGCTTGGATATTGTGGGACCCTTCCCCAAAGCTGCAGGAAACAAGAAGTACCTCCTAGTCGGAACAGACTATTTCACCAAGTGGGTTGAAGCCGAGCCACTAGCCAATATCAGAGACATTGATGTGCAAAAGTTCGTGTGGAAGAACATTGTCACACGGTTTGGAGTTCCTCACACCCTTATCTCGGACAACGGTTTACAGTTCGATAGCAAGGCATTCAGGAATTACTGCGGCGAGCTGGGAATTACAAACAGATACTCCACTCCAGCCTATCCCCAAGGTAATGGCCAAGCAGAAGCTTCCAACAAGGTCATACTGAACGGCTTAAAGAAGAGGCTAGATGATGCAAAGGGCAGATGGGTAGAGGAGTTGCCACATGTGCTTTGGGCTTACAGAACTACGCCCCGCAGGTCTACTGGAAAGACCCCCTTCTCGATGACCTATGGGGCTGAAGCTGTCATTCCTCTGGAAACAGGGTTCCCAACACTGAGAACTAGCTCATTCAGTCCAGCCGACAACGACGAGCAGCTACAGAAGAGCTTAGACTTAATGGAGGAAAGAAGGGAGAACGCAATGGTCCGGCTAGCACACTACCAACAAAAGCTCAGACAAGGCTACGACGCTAACGTGAAGCTGAGGCCTTTGGAGCCCGGTGATCTGGTGCTGAGGAAAGTTGTGGGCACCGCGAAGAACCCAGCTTGGGGAAAATTGGGACCCAATTGGGAGGGACCATATCACATCACTTCAGGCGCTGGTATTGGAGCATATTTCTTAGAAGATTTGGATAGTCATGTAATCCCTCGCCCTTGGAATGTAAATAACCTCAAGAGGTACTTTTATTAATCAAGTCTTCTCTTCAGTTGATATACCAATTCGCTGCGTAAAGTTCTCTCTCAAGTGTTTAAACTTAAATCCAATCATGCCTGTAGTCCTCGGACCAGATGATTAGGGTTAGTTAACACTCATTCACCGCTTTCGCTCAAGTGTTTAAACTTAAATCCAATCATGCCTGTAGTCCTCGGACCAGATGATTAGGGTTAGTTAACACTCATTCGCCACCAGCTTAGGTGTTTAAACTTAAATCCAATCATGCCTGTAGTCCTCGGACCAGATGATTAGGGTTAGTTAGCACCATAGGCTCAAGTGTTTAAACTTAAATCCAATCATGCCTGTAGTCCTCGGACCAGATGATTTGGGTTAGTTAGCACTCGGTTACGGTTCTATAGTGTTTAAACTTAAATCCAATCATGCCTGTAGTCCTCGGACCAGATGATTTGGGTTAGTTAGCACTCGGTTACAGTTCTATAGTGTTTAAACTTAAATCCAATCATGCCTGTAGTCCTCGGACCAGATGATTTGGGTTAGTTAGCACTCGGTTACGGTTCTCTAGTGTTTAAACTTAAATCCAGTCATGCCTGTAGTCCTCGGACCAGATGACTAGGGTTAGTTAACACCGGTGCGGTTCGTGTTTAAACTTAAATCCGGTCATGCCTGCAGTCCTCGGACCAGATGGCTAGGGCCAGTTAACACTCGAGTACACTCAAATCCTATAGTCCTTGAACTGAACGACAGGTTAGTCAATACTCCCACGCGGCCAGTGTCACTGGGGCTTAGTGCTAAAACTCTTAATCGCGTTTAAATTGATTTTAATCTCTACATGTCTCCCCTAGTTGTGTTTAGTTTGAAGCCGAGAAATAATAACTTATGTTTAACTTGGAAAGACGTGCTATTCATCAGTAACCCTTGGTTGGCCTATCTTTTTCAATATTAATTTTGGTTACTTACACCATAAGCATGATGTATCAAGCAGATTTATTTGCATTATTTGGTTATAAGTGCAATGTACAGTTATAAGTGACAGTAGTAGTTAGTAAGGCAGATATTTAAAACATCATAGACAAAGGAAAATCTATTCCATAAATAGAAATACAGTTTACATTTCTTCGGATAAAACAAAAGAAAACACAGGTGCAAAAGTAAAAGCCCTATACGTCTATTCTTTTGCTGAAGGGAGCACGGGGTCAGCAGCCTGGCCTATCCGAGCAGTTGCTTCAGGGGCTCGGTCCTTGGGCTCAGAAGGGATTTTCTCTTCGCCTGACCCTTGGCCATCCTCTTTGGCTGGTTCAGCTGGCTTATCCTTGCCGCTTGGCTGACCAGTTTCCTTGCTTGCACCGAGAGTGAGTGGAGGAGCATGGCTGACCAAAGTTGGCTCCGAAGCCTCTGGAAGCTGTGGAACCGGAGGGAGATCAGTTCTTGGGAGCTCTCGGATATCAGGATCATAGTACACGCTCCCAGGCAGCCTCAGCTCCGAGTCGGCAGGGACTCCAGCTGCATCCAGGGCTTTGCCCCAACTTATGTTGCAGTAATCTCGGCTGACCGAGGCGAACTGCTCTAGAAGCTGGGACGTGGCCGTCTCTACGCCCAGCTGGTAAGCTGTCTTCTTTTCAGCCTCGGTCGCCTCCTGGGCCAACTGGGCTCTCTCTTCGGCGTATCGGACGCTGTCTTTGGCTCTTCGGAGTTCATCCCTTAACCCGTTCACCAGCTCCTTCTCGGTCTTAAGATCGGCCTCTGCCGCCTTTAGCAACTTACGCTGGTCCTCAACCTGCTTTTCAACATTCTTTATCCCAGCGTCAAGACTTTTCTTCTGGCTGGTCATATCCGCGAGCTCCCCGGACAGACGGGTATAATCGTCTTTCAGTTGGCCCAGAGATTTCTCCGCCTCATCTCGGGAGTAGAGAGCCGCCTGGGTTTCAAGGCGATTCTTCTTGTCCCACTCCTCGGCTACGTAAATCTGCTGAGTTACCTGCGTGATGAAAACTCTAGTGTCAGATACAGAAAAATAGGAAAGGCAAAAGTCAATGATTCAGCTAATCGGATTGAGGTTACTTACGATGGCCAAATCCCTCTTCAGGGATCAAAAGAGCTCCGGCTGATTGAAACGCCTGAAGGACTCCATGTCATGAGGGAGGAGAAGTGGTTGCTGCAGGGCCTCAGCAACGTAGCCGGCCCTCCCTCCATCGTAATTCCTGAGGGAGGTCTCCCAGAGGATTGGAGCGCCCTCCAACTCCAATTTTGGAGACCAAATCCGCGGTCCCCCTCCTCCTCGGCGCACCTCTGCCACTGTGCCCTCGTCTCGGCTTTCAGTAGACGGAGCCCTGCGAGTTCTGTTGTCCTGTGCCACCTTTTGCTGCTTGGCCCCCTTGGGTGGTGGCACCTGTTTTTTCCTCAACCTCAGTGTGGGGTCTTTTCTTCTGCAGTTTTAGCATGGGCTTCAGGTTGGGGTCAGGGATCTGAGTAGGCACCGGAGGAAGTGTCACCACCGTCTTAGATGTCCCAGCATCTTTCGGGTCTGACTTTTTGCCTCTCCCCTTCATCAAATTCCTCAAATCCATATCTTCGTCCGAGGAGTCTTCTAAATGAGTAGCTAACAAGTTAAGCTGGGCGCCTGACTGCTCGTAGGCCTCCTCCTCGGCGTCTGAGATCTCTACCACCTGGTTTACCCTTGAAGCCTCTCCCTCAAACTGAAATTCGTCTATCTGTTCCTCTAGCGACGAAGTAGAAGAGCCAGCCCCCTCACCTTCAATCGCTTGTTCGAAGGGAACTTGCTGGAGAGGTTGGATAAGGGGAGGTGCAGCCCGAGGAATTGGACGGGGTACAGGCTCAAGATCGTCTGGCGCCAAGAAGCCTTTCCGACCAACGTCGATACGCGCAAGGCAATGATCTCCTTGGACGATTGCGTTGCCGACCGGTTGAAAACCTTTTGACTTCGCTTTATATCCAAGAATAAGGGGAGCAGATCGTAGTTGCCCGTCCTCGCTCACGAAGATCTCCGACCTTAAAAGGTAGTTGAGGGCAACGATATTCGTTTGGCTGAGCCGAGGAGAAACTTGGTTCTTATCTGTTGCAAGTAAGAAGAAAAAATGGTCAGAAGCTCAGAAATAGCGACCGAAGAGAAATCAAAGACAGTTAAAAGACGGGAGCCCTAAGCCTATGGTCAGTGCGCCTAAATCTACATGTCACACCTGGCTTCCCAGGCTTGGTAGGGCAACCAGGGCCGTTGCGCCAGGCGCCCGAGACGATCACATAGTCGTCTTTCATCCCTTTGTTGGATTTGGGAAGGCAGGAAATGAGCCTGACAACATCCGACCGGGATTTCAGGTAGTACCCAGCGTCTTGCTGGCTATGGCATTCGTACATATGTACCACATCAAGCCAGGTGAGTCCCAACCCCAAATGGCGCTCAAGGTCCTCAATCGCTCCTAGGATCCTAAACATGTTGGGCGCGCATTGCCAGGGAGTAAGCCTATGGTTCCGAAGGTAGGCAGTGGTGATGGGACCCATGGGGATTGTCATTCCCCCTTCTTTGAAGGCGATGAGGGGGATAACCACCTCTCCCGTCTCCCGGTCTGTTAGTATTTTTTCTGGGGGGCAATACCTCACGCCCACGTTAGGGGGTATGCGGTACGCGGTCCTAAACGCCTCTATTTGCTCAGGGCTATCCATCATGTACTCGAGTTTCCCCATGGTACTTAAGTGAAACAGTTGGCCGAGGAGAAAACTAAAAGATTCGATGGGCGATGACTTACAAGGGCCAGACCGGAGAAGCGACAGCAGGCTCGTAGGAGGACTCGTGAGGATTCTGGGTAAGATTGGCACCGGCGACTGAGAGATTCGGACGGAGAGATTTGGACGGAGTGAGGCGTCTGTTCTTGCTGGAGCGTCTGAAGATGGGAAAAGTGAGGAGGAAATGATTTCCTCTGAAGCTTTATACGGGGTCAAGCGAAGGGTCAGGGGCACTCCCGCCCAAATCCTGAAGAAAAAGCCACAGCCGTTAGATCAATCAGCCACCGTTGGATGCGAAGGACGAAACGTCACCTGGTGCAGTTAATGCAGCGCCTTGGGAATAAGGAAACTGCAGCGGCATTAATGAGGCGTCTGTTCCCACGCTTACACATGTGCCAGCTCGGTTGTGCATGTTTCCAAGTTTTTGCTCTGTGGCAAGTCAAAATCCTACTTTTTCTCCTCGGATGCGAAGGAAAAACTACAATTTTGAGGGGCTATTGTGGGGGAGAAAAGCCCAGCCCAACTTATTGGGCCCAAGGCCCTATCCGAGGACCACTGTTCGTCCGAGGAGACCAGGACGCAGCCAGAGGCCCATGTGAAAGGAGAATGTCCGCAGATGAGCACGTGCACTTTCCGAGGAGATGCTCATGCATCCGAGGATCCCGATACCCTCGGACCCGACGAGGTCTTTGTCCGGCACGTGTCAAGCGATCTGTTTGACAAGTGTTAAGGGAGAAAGGGGACCTCGGACACACAAGGAGGTGGCAGGAACAGAGAAATATCAAGGAGACAGACTTCAACCACCGCATTTAATGCACTGCACCTACCCTCCTGGCCGCATTTATGTGGAGAAGACCCCTGAACAGTGCATCCTCAGCTACCGCCACTCAGACAGGGCTAAAGGGGGAGTGTGATGGGACATGCACTCAAGTGGGCGCCCAGATGGTGAACAAGTGGACGGTGGAGATGCAGAAAGGCAGCACTATATAAGAGAAAGAGAGGTCTCTGATAAGGGGATCGAAAAGAAAAGAGAGAGAAGAGCATATTATTTTACTGTAGCTCCAACATTTGTAACCTAAGTCCATCAATGAGAATCACCTCCTCGGACGAGACATTCACCTCTGTCCGAGCACGTATTAGTTCAAATCTTCTTATCATCAGTGCCGTTTAATACTGTTATTTTTCATTATTTGCCTAGTTCTTTCACCCACTCTCTACAAATTTATTGTTTTGGGTTCAGTGGGCTCCAAATCCACATCTCCTTGGGCTTGGACTGCAGAATCTGACCCTACAATAATAATAATAATAATAATAATAATAATAGGGGTAAGATTTAAATATAGTACTTAAGTTTTTTTTTTTTTTAAGTTCTCATTTTAATATTCTGCTATGTGACATTTTTTTTATGAGATGAAAGTGTATTTTTTAATTAAGTCATCATATAACATAACCTTAAAAGAAAAACTTAAAAAACAATACAGGAAGTATTATACATAATTTGTCTTAATAATAATATGTAATAATTGTAAAGTAAAGACCGTTTAAAAAAAAAAAAAAAAAAAAAAAAGACAAAGATCATATCATTAATGCATAACCATCATGCACGGAACACAAAGGGACGTGAGTCCGTGATCCTAATATTAGCATTAGTCAAGGTCGCTATAATTAAAAGTCACTATATTTAATTAATAAACCAACACTTCATATGAAGAATATTAATGGTATGATAAGACTTTTTTTTCATGTGGTTGCCAAAAGCCTGCAACAAGGTTCGCAGGGTTAGTAAATAAGCTAGGGTTGTAAATCAACTTGACTGAGTTTAGTCAAAGCTATTAAAAGTTCATAACTAGTTTATTTAATTTTATTTGAAAATATAAATGGAGTTTAAATTTATCACCAAACTAAATTATATTCACAAGAATAATTTAGAGAGTGTTTGGTGGGATGTTTAAATACTCCATTTGTCCTACTTTTTTTGTCATTTATTTCATTTTGAGATGTCCCAAAATATTGTCATATTTCTAAAAATAAAAGTCATTAATTTACTAATGTTCCTATTATACCTCTATTAATTTACTAATTCAATTTTTTGAAAATTTTTTTTAAGGGTAGTTTTGGAAACTTACACATTTTTAAAAGATAGACAAGACAATTAATGATGTTCCCTTAAAAAATTTGATTTTTCAAACATGAAAAAAAAAGTGGGACGGAGGGAGTAACAGTTTTCAGTATTTAAATACTGAAACACGTACTTTCACAATATTTTTTAACCCACATGTATTTCCACAATACTTAAACAATGATATTAGAAATCTCTAACCAAATGGACCCTCATTTTCTTATTAAAAAAGATCAAGTTTATTCATTAGGTACTTAATTAACTAATCTTTTCTCCCATATATATAATAAACGAACACATCTATTTTTTTTTAATCTTTTGACAAATCTATTATAATAATTAATATGCTAAATGCAAAGTGCACCATTTAAGTTTAACTGAAATTCATTTTGGCTCTTTGACTTTACTTTTGTTCAATTAAGTCCTCTAAGTTTCAAAGTTATTTAATTCAGACCTTTTGTCAAATTTTGTTTAAAAAATTTGCCCTTAAGTGTGTAATTAACTAATGAAAAAAAGTTTGTTTGAAATTTTATTTTATTTTATTAATTTTCATAGATTTTATAGATTTTTTTATGTGAAAATAATATTTTGAAGGGAATTTTTTTTTTTTAACAAAATTGGACAGAATACCTGAATTGAATAAATTTGAAACATAAAGGACTAGATTGAATGAAAATAAAATTATAAGACTGAAATGAATTTCAACCAAACTTAGAGAGTTTAATTTGCATTTTAGCCTAATTAATAATAAACTTTTGTTTTCATTTATAAACTTATATAATTAGATTCACTAATATTATATTATTAAATATTTTAAATTTTATAATCTCATTCCCTCTCCCTTTTATATGCGTTAATTTGTTAAAAAAAAAAAAAAAAAAAAAAAAAAACTTAAAAATTTTAGTATGAAATTTGATCAAATATATAGCAAACATGGGGCACCACCATTGAGTTATCAATTAAATCCCAACTATTTATATTATTAAAAAGTCATAAAAATAATAATTTGATATTTTCGAACTTAAATACAACCTTACACATTTCAATCTCAAATTCATATATATATATATATATATATATACACACACACTAAAAATATATATAAGCATATTGTTTTTACATGTATACTTATAAGCATATAATTTTACATATACAAAAATCAAGCCTTATACTCAAGACTTTGTTCATTGTGAGTGCCCTATGTTGGGGCCCACGAATGCCACCATGCACAGTTGCCAACTGAATAGCTCTTTTAGTGGTTGTCCGGTTTAAATGCATCCTACACTCTGATCCAAGATTGCGTCGAGTTTAGGGTGGAGAAGAGGGTCGTCACTTGATTTAGGTTTTTTTTGTTGCTAATCTAGATTCCTTCTGTTTCAGTTTAATGACATTGCAGATCTGCAATGTCATTAAACTGAAACAGAAGGAATCTCCCTTGCAGATAGCCTTGATAGAAGGGTGGGGGAGATTACCCTTATTAAAACAAAAGGACTGGTTGGAGTTTAAAGCAAGACTAGCAATTAAATGTCCTGCTGCATGGCAGTTCCTCCGAACCCAACAAAACTTAAATGAAACAAAACAATCAGATAAACTACGGATATTACTAATCAATGTGCTTATATTCTAGTCAAGGGTTTGATTTGGAGATGACAGAGCGTCCAAGATCCACTCTTTTTGACCCTTAAGCAGAGGTTTACGTGTGATGAGACCAAAGATTTGACGTTAGGGTATGGGCCAGCTTGGGAGGGTGTTTGGCATCAAAGCCCATCTAATCGAGTGGATTGGCCTCCATTTATGGCTCATACACACTTCCTAACGAGGGTTCCATTGAGTTGTATCTCTTACAAGCATGCAAATTTATAATTAAAATAATATATAACGAGGGTTCCATTGAGTTGTATCTCTTACCTAGGTAGTCATGCTAGCTAAGCTTACTATATGAGACTTGGTCAAAAGGTGCTACCTAGAATCCTAGAGAATGGGGACCTTAGTCATTGTATTCCGCCCTTGATAGATGTTGTGAAATAGAGCGGATCCAAGAGGAATCATTTCAACTCACCTCCTCGACAACATAGATAGTTATAAGGAGGATGTTTATTTTGATTCCAAAACAAACAAAGTAATTCACCAAGGGATTAACCCAAATCCAGTGGAAGTAATACTAATTGCTCAACACCTATCTTGCAAGTACAGAGAAATAATCTCAAACAGGAACAGTCCAGGAGGCAGGGAGGGCAGTGGCATTAGATCAGGAAGGGAGAGTACATCAGAACAGAGCAGAACAGGGAGGCAAAGTGTAGTTGGGGATTGGCAAATAATTATCAAGATTGTAAATAGTAGAAGCAGAAAGTATCATAGATATGGTACTGTTTATAAGGGTCTAACAGTTCAAGGGGGGAAGGTGTTTTTTGGAGCTATTAGTAGTAATGCTCGGACGTCAACTGGAGCACTGCTGGAGGCTATGCTTGAATCTGTGCTGACAGCAAAGAGTCAAGGATTTCAGCAGATTTTGGTTCTTAGCAACAGCAGAAGTCTTATGCAGACTTATAAGCGCAACACATCTATTGATTGGTTGGATAGTACTAGGCTAACTGATCTAAGGTTTTTAAACCAAAATGGAATTTTCTGTGACGTCTTTTGGGTACCCAGTGTGATTGTAAAGGACTTGAGAGCTGTAGATTGCTTGGCAACTCGTGTGCCAATGCATTTTTGTTGGTTTTATGCAGCTGGTCCCACTCTTTTGTAATATAACTGTTGTAATATTTTCTCCCTTGAATGGTATGGAAAAAAAAAAAAAAAAAGCAAATAAAATACAACACATAACATGTGAGCAAGATATGTATGTGTAAGAAAAGAAAGCATGTATATGTTATACAAAAATAATAAGTCAAAAGCATGGTTTTAAAAACCGAACCGGTCATCGAACCGCTTTTTTAAAAATTTCCGGTTCAACCCCGGTTCTTGCCCGGTTTTTGACCGGTTTTTCGGTTTTTGACCGGTTGTTGACCGGTTTTAAGGGTTTTAACCGGATCGGACTAGCACCCGGTTCCCGGTTGAACCGGTCGGACCGGCCGGTCCGGTCCGGTTTTTAAAACAGTGGTCAAAAGCCAAGTATAAAATTTATTTCACGAAATGATAATGTTGAAATTAAAATTAAAAATCCTAGGCCTGAATTCACTAACCATCCCCAGTGGAATCGCAAAGCTGTGGACGCCCCAAAAAGGAAGGCTTTTTAAAGGCCTTTCTCTTTCTTGGTGATTCATTTGTGTGCACGTGTTTCTAAAGTGAGGTGTGTGCGCGTGCATACGCGAGTCTCTTTTTCTTATTTTATTTTTAAGGGATTGTCACCAATTATTAGTTTTGTATTAGGTGTGATTGATTACCTATTTGTCTTTTTTTTTTTTTTTTTTTTTTTAGTTACGTAATAAATTAAAAACCAATTGAAGGGTAATTAATTAATTAAGGTAAACCAAAGTCTCGAATCAAAGATCTTGGACTCGGAAGTTTGGTTACGGATGAGGAAGGTGTTGAGCATCCCACACCGCCTATCCAAAGGATAGTACCCTATTTTAATTCCAATGTCAAAGTTTTAGAGAAAAAAAATTAAATACTTGACATTTGGTTTTTGAAAAGGGTTTTGTACAAACCACACACATGTGAGTATTTATTTGCATATAATATATCATGTAAATATTTACTTCAAAGAGTATTTAAAATCAAAATATGTGAAATATATGTACATAGCATGTGAAGGCTAAATTTAAATATGTATTACTAGCATGTGAGTATAATATTAATTACATACCTAACATGTGAATATATACAATGCATGCTCTTTGGTCTTGTCCAAAGCTAAAAGAGGTATGGACTATGCATTTTGCTTTGCTGAAGAATGAAGCTCGTGAGTGCTCAACATTCCTAGAAGTGTTTCGCATATGTTTGGAGAAGGCTCACCCCACAGACCTGTTTGTAATGCTAGCATTTCAGATTTGGTTCAGGAGGAATAAATTGAGAATGGGAGAGAAAGTGGCTGACCTGAAACTGATCAACTTAATGGCTAGAGATGCCCTTCAAGAATTTCAACAAGCCAACACCACACCTCCAAAACCCCCCTTGCCAAAATCCCCACCATATGGAAGCCACCACCTACGGAGTGGGTCAAAGCCAATTTTGATGGAGCTGTTTTCCAGGAGCGTGCTGAAGCAGGATTAGGTATCATCATTCGTAATGACCGCAGTCTAGTTATGGCTGCATTGACACAAGTTATTTCTCTACCCACTTTAGTGGAAATAGTGGAAGTGTTAGCAACGTGGAGGGCTCTTATCTTTGCCAAAGAGCTTGGTTTTGATAAAGTCATCCTAGAAGGTGATTTTGAAATTGCAATTCGAGCTATGAAGAGTGATGATTATTCTGCTACACCCTTTGGACACATCGTTTTTAACATAAAGGCCCTGTTTGCCCACTTCAGGAGCTTGATTTTCCAGCACACACGCAGACAAGGAAACCTAGTAGCTCATAGTCTAGCACAAGTAGCTTGTAATTTTTCTCCTTTTTGTACTTGGATGGAGGAAGTTCTTGTAATTTCTTATGCTGTGTATCTTGTAGAAACTATCAATAATATGTAAGCTCCTTTCCCTTTTGGGACGGCTTCTCATAAAAAAAAATACAATATAAAATAAAAGGAGAGGGAAGGAAAGATGTCACCTTTTAGCAAATTTATCCTTCATTTTCTCATTCTCATGCACAAACATAATAAACCAAAACCTTAGTGCCAAGGGAAGGGGGGAATATGTTAGCTTGATTGGTATCTATTGGTTCAATGAAAATGAACAATAGACACAAACCTAAAAAAGAACACAATTCCAAAAGAGTAAAAAAAATGCACATGAAAAGACCTTAAAAACTTACCTTTAGAAAGATGAGCAATTTCTTTTAGGAAAACTCATGACTTTTGGAAAGGTTTTGTTGGGGCCTGAGGACTGAAGAAGGGATTGTTGGGCTGTAGTGTTGGCAGTGGGGCATCATACGCCCGAGGAAGGAGTTCACCCGAGAAGGGGAGATAAAGATGCAAAAGGCTTTCAGGAGCTCAAGGTGGGAAGGACTAGCTGAGGTAAGAGAATCATGAGTAGTTGGGGAAGTTTCCAGAGAGAAGTAGCCTATTGCCTCCACATTAAATTATGGACAACAGTTTTATCAATTGCATTGATGAGTAAGTGACCTAAAAAATGTAATTCACAGCTAAACAAACTCCATCTACCACCTTCTTCAGATGTTTAAAAGGACAAGTGACGTAAATAGAAATGGGAGGTAAAGATGGAAGGTCAGGATGCAAAGGAAGGGAGAATATATAAGAAAAATATGGTTTTCATAGAAGAGAAGGGGGGGGGGGGGTGTCAGACACAAGTATCAAAGAAAAAGAGAAAAGAAACAAGAAGAACGTTGAGAGAAGAGAGTGAACAGTATAGTTTTCTGTATAACATTAGCCTCCTCGGGCAAGCTTGTAGGGAGATATTTGCTTATCTATTCTATAATTTTGGCACTTTCTTCCTTATTTTCATCCTCGGGCAGAGCTCTCTCTTGCTATTGGTTTCACTCTCTTACAAACTTTATTGATTTGGGCCAATGTTGAACTGTACAATCCACTATTTTAAGTGGGCTTGGGCCGCAATATTTTTTGGTCCTTACAAGTTTTATTTAGAAACTAAGGGTATGTTTGATATGTTGGAATAGTTATTCATGTGTAATAACAATTCGGTCATTTGGTTGCATATTTATTACATGGATTAATTATTACATTGGAATAACTATTCTTTATATTGAAGAATAGTTATTCCTCTTTAAAATTGATGTAATAGTTATTCCTTAGGGCATATAATAGGTTTTAAAATTAATATATTTCCAAAATTATAAAGTTTCCTTATACATCATCTTTTACAAGCTTTCCATATGTAACAACCAAACTTATGGATAATAATAGCTATTCTATTACAATGTCTTCTATTCCCAGTAATAAAATTACTATTCCTAATGTAATTTATATTCAATGTACTAAACGTACCCTAAGGTTTACCTCTTTTTTGAAAAATGTCTTCTCTTGACTTTACATGAAATTGGTTCTCTTTGAAAAGGATGAAAGCTTTAAACATTAAAACCATTTTATTTTAAGAAAATGGTTTCCATGGTTTTAGTGAAAACCATAGTTTTTATTCAACTTCAAAAAGGAATTAAACTTTGTGTTTGAAAGCTCGAAAATGTGTTGAAAACACAAGAGCTATTTAGACCCCCAATTAAAATTACGGCTCGATAGATTTTACACAAACTTAATACAAAGTGCGGAATAGTATAAAAGCGAGTGGATGAACAAGTAAGCTACTCTAATCCATAAACTAAGCAACACAGCAGTATAATGGAATAAACAAGAGTAGGGAAAAAGGATGCAAACACAGAAAACACCAAGACGTGTTCTCGAAGAGGAAACCAAAGAACTCGGCGAAAAACCTCTCTGCCGCCCTCCATGCGGAAATCGATCCATTAGACAATCAGTTGGTATACATGGGTTAGCAAGAGACCCTCCAAGCCTAATCTACCCGATGTACCTAAGCCCTCCAAGCTCCTACTTCAACAAGGCTTCTCGGAACCATGTCTTGTCTAGCACCCCGGATCCCGCAACAAGCTCCATGTTGCATCTGCCATTCCAGGCTTCTTCCAATACTTCCCAGCAGCACCAAAACGTCACACAGTACTCTCAAAGGGTGTGGTAATTGTTTGGGCTATCAACCTCTCAATGGTGTGGAAATGGAGAGGGAAGGGTTGAGGAGATACCACAAGCAAGTGTATAGAGAAAGGTGGGGATGACAATCTCTAATTCTCAATGTGTTTGGCTAGGTTTTTTCTCTCTGAAGCATTCCTCAACATTTGTGGGTAATGAGGGTATATATAGGATAGACACAGAAAGTGTGAGTCATTCAGTATAGGCTGGCAGAACAGATAGCCTCGCGGGTGTCTCACGGGAAGGCCTTACTCGCGAGATACTCGCGAGACACAGCTGTCTCCACCTGGCCTGACTCTTCGCATTCCAGCATGTGCAAGGCACATGTTTCACTTCGCGGGAAGCTAAGTCGCGACATACCCGCGAGAATCCTTCAGCCTCCAAATGCTTGAGTCTTCACCCACTCTCTCTATCACACAATCCTTACAACAAATCCCACAATAGATACAGGGTATAAACGATTGATAATAATTACAATCAAATTTGGCACGGAATAAAAGCCAACAAAATACATAGTTGTAAATAACAACTTTACAATGTTTATTTTTTTATTTTTTATTTTTTTATAAAAAGAGGTAGCCAAGAAGTTTTCATGAAAACAAAGTTTAAGCTTGAAAATCAATTATAAAGAAAGTTCAAAAAAAAAAAAAAAACTTAATTTTTTAGAATTTTTTTTTTAGAACCATAGCTAAAACATGAGAAAAGTGTTTGATTTAAAGAAAACGGTTTCCATGGGTTTTCTTAAAAAAAAGAGCTTTATGGTTATAAATCCATGGTTTTTATTCATCTTGAAGAACATAATGTAAGAAGGTTGTTAAAAAAAAATTAAAAGAAATTTCTCTTAAAATATATAGTCTTAAACCTTATCACATCCAAGCTTATGAATTCTTTTCCATGTTGGGAAATGGGAGTCTTGGAGACCTTTACCATTTTCCCAGAAACATATCCATATTGTGCTTAGGGACAAGTTTAAGACCCATTTAAAAGAGATTCAAAAAAGGAATTTCCATTTATTTTTTAAAGAAGATACCTCTAAACTTTAGGTTGAAAATCATTTTGAAGAAAAGAAAGGTTTTGAGAAAAGGATTTGAAAAATGCTCATTTGGAAAGCTTTTATGGATTTAAGTGGGAAACTTCTTTTTGAGAATGTTTACTTTTAAGAAAAATGGATGGTCATTAGAACCATTTTTTTATCATTTGGAAAACACATTTTTAGAGGTTTGTTTACCCAAGCTTTTTACTATTTTGTAACCTAGGGTTATGGTGCTAGCTAGAGAGTTAGCACCCTTAAACCCTTTTACACATGAGAAAGGGAATATGGAAAATAAAACAAGCTTAAAGATAAAGTGCATAAACTAAGGAGCACAATATTTAAAGGCTTGAATGTAAAAGCAAGAATTTAAAGAATTTAAGATCAAGACATAATGTAAAAGTTTGAATTTAAAGGAATTTAAAGACAAGGTAATAATGTAAAAGTTTTAATTTGAAGGAAATTAAAAACAAGACAATAATGTAAAAGCTTGAATTTAAGGGAATTTAAAGACAAGACAATACTGTAAATGGGTTGATTTGAAATTCTTTTTTAAGAAATTTCTCCTAAATAAGCCCTAATCTTGTCACATCCAAGTTTATGAGTTCTTTTCCATGTCGGGAAATAGGACTCATAAAGACCTCTACCATTTTCCTAGAAACATACCATATTATCCTTAAGAATAAAGTTTAGAACTCATTTAAGAGAAACCTATCTATGGTAAATTGCCATCTTCCCACTAAGGTAGGTCGTGCACGAGGAAAATTCCTCCATAAACCTTCTAGTTAGGAAGATGAGGATTTATCAAAGATGTTGGGTTGTTTTCTCTTTGGTCAAACTTTGCCAAAAATGACATTTTTGGGATTTGGAAATCTTGGATACTTTGTTCCGATGCTTGATCAAGGTAAATAAATTTTTTTTTTTTTTTCATGCAGTTCCCCATTTTCTTGATTTTTGCCTTTTTAGAGCTTAAATCAGCATTTTGACATGTTTATTGAAACTAGACAAAATACGGTATCAACATTAAGTATAAATATTATAAAGACTTAAAGTCAACATAAACCAAAAGGAATGAATAGGTGACCTCAATGCCTCATTCCTCCCTCAGGAAGTGGTCATTTGACGGAGAAAAGAAAAGAAAGAGGATTAATTTTATGCATTGATTTTTTATCCTTCATTTTTAATTAAAAAATATTGTTGATGTTTTTGTTTCATTTTCTTTTTGAATTGATTATATGGACTGAAAACTTCATAATTTCAAATATCATAATATGTTATTTTGATCATCCAAGGCATTTAACAATTGTGTTAATGACAACGGACAAAAGGTTACCATTAAAAATACAAACACTCCTAAATGTAAGGAATAAAAATAAAAATTTACCAAAATTTAGAGGATATCTCATGTATTTTAAAGGAATATTTAAGTTATGGGTAAAATACTATTTTGGTTTCTAAAATTTATCAAATGTTTTTTTTTTTTTCATCCATAAACTTTGAAAGGTTCTATTTTTCATCCTTAAACTTTGTAAATAATTTTTTTTTCCTCAATAGTTTAGAGACAAAAATATGAATGGAAAAAGAATTTTTTTTTATAGTTTAGGTATGAAAAATGAAATATGATCTTTTTTTTAAGTTTAAGAATGAAAGTGAAATATTTTCAATAATTTAAAAATGAAAAACGAACTTTTTAATAGTTTAAGAACAAAAAACAAAATTTTTAAAGTTTAGGGACCAAAAACAAACTTTTAATAAGGTTTAAAACCTAAAATAGTATTTTACTCTTAAATGATTAAAAATATATAATTTTTTTTAATGAATTATTAAAAGTACATAATTGAAGTGGGCTTAAACAACCAAAATTATAAAACCTAAGTACTTCCTAAGTCTTATCACTTAAAAATTTTGAATCTAAACTCGTACCATACACATTTTGAGAATTTCAAAATTATCTTATTAGGGTTAGGTCGGTTTGGAAATCCGTCATATTCGACCAACTCCCCTCCTTATACTAGTACATATTACCTAATTGATAACATTCATATTACCTAACAGACACAACAAACCGTACTCGGCTTCTAACAAGTTCATTTCAAGGATTACAGGGGAAAAAAATATGTTCTCTCCTCATTGCATGAAATTTGGTCAACACTTTTCATGGCTAAAATTTATTCTAAACCAATATTTAAATGTAGCTGTGGCAAATATGCTCCCCAGTCATCCCTCACACACCAAGGTATTGTGTTGGCATTCAAGAATCAAAGAATCACTACCAATCCTATCCCTAAGATCTAACTCCCAAAAATAAGACCTTTCAAGACGATCCTTATAACTCAATGGCATTACCATAGAGAGATCTAGGGTCCCTGACTTGTTGCAAGAAAAAATAAAATCCAACTTCTAAGGAAAAGTGAAATCTGCTTCCGTCTACTTGGACCAAGCAACTGCATCAATCTCTGCTTGGGCATTTCTATATAACTCCAGCCTTTTTGCAAGGTTGGTGCGGCGTTGCATGATTGCTGGATCCTCATCGAGCAATTTGGCCAAATATCTTGACTGCAAAAGAAAAAAGAAAAAGTTATAGAAAGTACTTGGAATAATGTTTTATTTCCATAGAAAAAGGTAAAGGAATGGGTTTGGGTAAGTCGGAATGGTCACCTCCTTTGTACCCAACTCTGTGAAGAAACGATCAAGTAAGCTGCGTTTCGCCTCACGCACTTGACCATGGACAACAGACTTTGGAATAGAGTTCCTCAAACTTGCACAGGCCATATTGACATAGGACAAGACATTGGTTCCTGTATGATTGCAAGAAATAAATAAGAACAAAAAGGGAACCCTGATTATTACAGTGTGAATATAACACAACCTGCAGTTTTTCAATGTATCAAACTCTAAAGATGTCATACAATACATCTGTAATTGAATTTTATCATACTCCTTTCAATATGCAGAGAAGAACCTCATCAAAAGATTTAACTATGAATGTGCGAACTCCTCAAAACCACTCAAACCAATTAAGCTAAAGCTTATTGGTTCAAAGTAAAGGGGTTAAGTTTAAGCCAGACCCTCAAGTCAGGGAATTTAACACAAAATATTTTTTTTACTAAAACTTCATAATTTGGATCAAGTCACCCTTACTTACCAATTCGCCGGAGATATGAATCATTATATCTATCAAAAATTGAGTGTGTTGGATTTCCACCCTTCTCAATATCTTGGGGAAGTTTGCGAAAAAATTCAACAGTTAGATAACAACATTCCATATCAACCAACTGTAATGTTGCTTTCTTGCTTTCTCCCCTCATCCTGTCCAATGAATCAATAGCTGCAGTTCCGACTTCCACTCTCAAAGTGGGATACTGCTTCAGCTCCTATATGCAACAGAAATAAACATATACTTAGTTATCTGAGGGGAAAAAGAAATACATGGAATTCATACCAGTTATGATGCATTTAGATAGCTGATTAGGTGAAGCTCACAGATTAAGTTACATGCTATGAACCAAGGACAAGAACATGACACAACATGAGCCACGACAACATGACAATTTAGGACATGACATGGTGGAGAAACCACAGTAAAAAGATACCAGTTAAACTCCCAAATGCTTAAGCATTTTTGCGCCCCTAATTAGCATATAAATATGTATTACTAGAACAATATTCAACATTACAACAGAAAAGAAAAGGTAGCAATGTTGAATGACTTGCCATAGTTTCAGCCATAGCCTTGTGAACCAGATCCTTCAGTATAGCATGAACCTGAAATTGTGAAATAATTGAATGAGTATAATAAATTAATTTGCAACATTACTATGTAACAAATCAAGCAGAATAAACAATCTGATAAACACAAACCTAATCCATACCAATTTGTTTTAAAAAGATATTCAGTGCTTAATATAACAAATTTAATAAGCCTTGTTCTGAATGTTTCTCTAAACGCTGGCCTCCTATTGTTCTAAGGCAGCAATCCATGATGGTTGAAACTCAAAACTGGTGTCCTTCACAAAGTATGACCGAATAATAGATAAAACTTACAGGAATAGAAAGGTCAAAATTTTAAATGCAGAAAGAAGAAGGTAAAATCACTAGAGTAAAGCAACAATAACATGATTGAAAAGATGACAGGTCTGTCAAACAGCATGTTGTGAGAAAAAAAAAAGGGTAGAACTACCTTTAGTAGGAATACCATAACCTCAATTATGATACTTGCCTGCTCTGTGCAAGTACACAAAACAAGCACACAGCATCACTTTTTCCAAGGTAAGAAAGATCAAATTCAAACCCTTTTAACTTATTTCAAAAGAATTCAGTAAAAAGACTGCTTTGGAATGGTTCAAAGTGGGAGAATGATTTTGCTCATGGTACAACTACCACATGGCATAATATGAGCAAACAATTGTGTACATCTGAATGCATACCGCATCTACAGCAGCCTCTGCAGGACCTCTAATAGTTACCAAGGAAGATTCAATAAGACGACGATATCCTTGTTCTGGAGCAATTAGATGAGGTTGATACCCATCTGCTTCAGTGATTAGCTTTCGCACATTTTCCATTGAAAGATGTTTGTCAAATTGCAACCTCTTCAAAGCAGCTGGAAGTTGATTGTCAAACACACTATATATTTTATCACCACCAGAGCGCCTGCAGTTTTTTAGGATGGTTTAGAAGCCAGCAGGAAATGAACAGACCACATTCCAATTAACATGTAGAATAAAAAATGTTATTATCAAAAGACATACGTGCCATCAAGATGTTCTTTAAATACTTGATCAAAATTACGACAAATTTCCATGATCATGTACAATTTTCCCTGCATGGTGAAAAGAAAACAGTATTAACAATGCATCGTATAACAAGAAGAAAACATAGAGCAAGATCATGCATACAAAATGTGAGCAAATGATACAAGATGGGGAGAGAATGACCAAAGCCTGAAAACTGATAAGCTATACTTCTCAAACTTACGATATTGTATACATTAAGACAAAAAAACAAAAAGCAAAAAGACAAAAAACAAAAACAAAAGCTTACTCCTGCATCAGATGCAATTGGCTTCCCTAGACGGCTCAATTCTCCCTCTAGTTCATGAATAGTTTTGTTGATAAGAGACTGAAGTCCTGGAATTCGAGACTTGATAACAGTTTCCAAGTGCTGTGAAATTAATCATAGGATATTTAGAGAGATTGAATTTCCATGAAAATTTTATAACCTCCAAAGAATAATAAGATCGTAAAAAATCTCCAATCCTGTCAAGGGTACCATACATACCTTAGAAAGCATCTTTCCTAAATGTTCAGAACCCATCCTGTGTGCAAGATGCCTATACTCTGGGCTATTAGCAAAGTACTCATATTCTCTACGCCGAGCAGCAATCATATCAACACTTTTGTTGATATCAGCTTGAGATCGATTAACAACACCAATCCAAGGGAATTGTAGCTTATATGATCTTCCTTCTAGCATCTGAAAAACCAAGAAAAAAAAAAGTCATTGTCATGAATTTGAATACTTTATGTCAATAAACAAATCCCAAAATGCATCAAGAATATGTGCACAAGATATGAAAATCCGCACTTTTTGAAACCTCAAAAGCCATCAGGTTCATAGAAAACATTTCTTCTAATGTTCCATCGCCCCTGCTTCTCCTAAATCTTTTTTCTTTTGTTCTTTTTTCTGTTTTCTCTTTTTATTGGTGAGTCACACATGCATCCTATCGGTTGTGAACCCATGACCTCACCTTCCACCCTGCTCTTACAAGGGGAGGACGTGCCATTTGTGTTAGACCTCAATGGCCACCTACCTGAATTTAGAAATACCCCTCTAAGTTCTAAAGAAAAATTTATCCACACTTCAATTTTTTCAAAAGTAATAGAATTTTGTAATTAGTAAATAAAAAATGCCATCAACTGATGCTAGAAAAAAAAATTAAGGCAAGAACATTTACTCATTAACCTCACAATGACAAAACAAGAGAAACAGACTTTGAACTAATGCAGCAAGTTAGATAAATTAAACCAATCAATACTAAACTTCATAAAAACACATTCATTAGGTTTGTTTGACTCTTTCAGAAATTAATGCATTTATAAAGAGAAAAATCCCAACAATATTATTTATTAATAAGAGCAGTCTTGAATCCAAAACTGAACAACTTCTAGTTGAAATAATGAAACTTACATCAACCGCATCAGTACCCTTGTCCATAAGATCAATCTTGGTCAAAACACCAAATGTTCTCTCCCCTGAAAATTTTGTATGCCAAATAAACTGAAATTCAATGTCAAATACATAAAAAAGGAAATCTACTTCCAATTAGAGTGATCCATCAATATGCCAAGTTAATCAATTCATCAAATTCCGTTAGTACTTTCAGGGGAGATAATAAAGATGGTCCTTGAGAAAGTTGATTAATGTCTTACCTCTAGGGTCTACTTCACGAGAGATCTTAATTGCATCAGATGTAGCAAGATCTTGATTGGCAGGAGAAATTGCTAGAATAATACAGTTGGGCTGCAACAATAGATAGTTATTGTCCAATAAAAATCCCACCGGAAAAATTTTCTTCAATTCAAAGAAACATGAGAAATGACAAGTAAAAGCAAAAAAAGAAAAATAACATGTAATTGAACTTGAAAATTATTTACATAATTCCATAAGCATCCACCAGGTGCTAGTTTCCCGAGGTCATTAAAACTAAGTAGCATTAACATTGAAATATTTATAAAATTCCAAAGTTATTTAGAAAGTCCAGAGCAAGCCCAGTGAACACCGTTTTTCATTAAATTAGATTAAAACTCAGAACTCAGAAGAATCTTGAAATATATATCTATTGATAAGTAAGAATCTTAAGATATCTTATAACAATTACCTTCTCGATGAAGGATCGAACCATGTTCTCAATGTCTTGGACAATGCTTTCTGGCTGACCCTCTACAATACCCCAATTAACAAAATAATGCCCAATTATTATGGTATTATCTGTATGGAGTCAGAGCCAACAAGCATAATTAAAGTCACATAACTTACCAACGGCTACTTTTGTAAGCCCAGGAAGATCAACCAGTGTCAAGTTCACAACTGCCAAGATCAAACAGTGAACAATATGTATAAAATAGCTTTTACAAAAAGATTATGTACTTAAAGATAAGGAGTAATTCCTAACAGAGCATAATTGTATACTGTGCACCCAATGAAGGGAAACTCAGCCATTGCTATAGCCTAGCCTTAGCTACTGCACATAAAAATCAACAAAGCATTTGGAGCTAAATCTAAAAGTAAAAATCTCCAACTAGATAATGATGCTAGACCCTTTTATGCTGACATCAGATCAACTGAAAACCATTTTGGTTTAAAATCATATTAAATCTTATCTTACACAATATTTTTTACAACAAAAAGTATAAGATTATAATAAGTTCTATCTCACCATTAGGGGAGTAGATACTAAGATGGATCGGAACACTAGAAATTTGTTTACTTCGGCCTGTCTCTCGATCAGTCTCATCAGAAATCTCCTTCCTCACAGCAGCTACACAGAATACCCTTAAGATTAGCACATGAGAAGGATTAAGAAAACTTAGCTCAGTTACCAAACTACTATGACAAAATGTAATAACTTGTCAACAATAACAAGTGCTAAAAGACCTCTTTTCTGAGAGCGGGGAAAGAAGGATACCGAAATCAGTGAATCTTTTTCTAGGGAGGTGCATAAATTCTGCATACTCTCTTCCTTCATTGATCTTATGAAGTTGCAAGACAAGAGGACGCCTAGTAACAATCCCTGCACACAATCGCATTTAGATTTTCGGGTTGATAAACATTGGCAAATTTTATATTTCTAACTGTAACAATGAAAATAATAGGCAACATAAATTACCAGCTCCACGAGGTAAAAAGTCTTTTCCAACGATACTCTCCAACACAGAAGACTTCCCAGAGCTCTAGAAATAATTAAATTGCAAAGATTATTAATTCAAAACAGTTTAGTTTCAGCAAGCAAAAAAGACCAAAGAAGAATAATTGATGAAAAATATAAGTCCAGACAGACATGAAATTATTCTGTACACCAATTGTGCTTACTACACCTTAGCATAAATATATATATATATATATAAAAGACCCATATTTATGCGTGTAGTACAAGCATGAATTGCCATGAAACTAATAATTATTAATAATTGATGAAAAATAGACGTGAAATTATTGAATGCACTCAGTGTATTACACATTCCTGTCACGTAAAAATAGTTCCCACGTGTGATTCAGAATGAATATTGAATCCACATTTATGTGAAAAAGATGATAGATCTCATCAAAGATATTAATTAGTATGAGCATTAGTCAATATATATAGCATGATTATCAATGAAACTGACAATCATTAATTAATATCATGAGTCCAACTACTACATGTTTTAATAAATCATTGTAATACGTTTACCATAATCAATGTCTTATAATTACTTTTCAACTCAAAACCCTTTTTGCTGTAGTTGCTGTAAATGCGCACGTGCTCATGCAAGAGAGAGACATTTCTATCATTCAAACAATACTATGTTGCGAAACACCTAAATCTAGGATTTAGACAAAAAAAGAAAACACAAATGAATACCAAGATGAGAAAAGAAAAAAAAAGAAAAGCAAGACAATGCAAAATTGAGAAAGAATGGAAACCTGGCCTCCAACGACGGCAATGGCGGGCAAAGCGTCCCAGAGAGTGGGCAAAGCACTCTCTTCGCCGTGATCGCCTAGGGCCGTACAGGCCCTCTGTATTTTGTTCACCAATGAGATCAGGTTCTCCATTCAAACTTACTATTCAGAGATAGAAACGAGGCCTTTCTAGGCTTTTTCGGTTTTTTCGAGTTTTGTTGAGGTCGTAAAGAATGGCAGAGTTTGGCGAAAGAGCCGCGAAGCGAAAGGGTCGGTACGTGCCAAACTTCGAACTTTTCCAGGTGTTTGTTAGCTTTGAAGTTTTTTACTAAAAATAAACAAAAATACCGTTTATTATTGAAAATTAAAAACTAAAAATACTGTAACAAAATAATTTTTAAATGTGTAAATAGTGCTGTAATACCCAGTTTTAAAATTATTTTTCTAAAAAAAAGTATTTGCAGATCCTGTGAATAATGCGCGAGACCTATCATTGTTTCAGCTAAACACTGGAAGACACATTTTCCGTGTGTTCCAAACGCACACTAGATCAAATTTCAATTATGTATGGGTTATTACATTTGAGAAGCGCTACATAACTTAAATTACATTTATGGACAAATGTCTTCTGTACCACATTTTGTGTACACTCTATATTTTACAAATCACTACTTATTATGTATGTGATTATAGGGACGGAGTCAGAACTTGAAGTTAGGAGGGCAGTTTTACTGTTAGTTGCGTGCGGTAGCTCTAGCTTCCGGCTCAATTGCTTAACAGCTAATGAGTTTTTTTTTTTATTGTTTTTTTTTATGTGTGCATCGAGGTATGAACAAAATTATTTTGTTTAAAATTTTTTAAAGGGTCAAGTTGTTTGTTTTAGTTAAAATTGGTTGATTGAGTTTAATTGTTTTTAGCTTTACTATTGATAATTTTTGTTGCTGAATAATTTTTTTGGGCTTGTTTATTTTGCTTTAGATTTTAGATCTAGCCTTTAAAATGAGGGAAATGCTAGAATTACAAACTTTTTTTATAAATTATTAATGTCGTGAGTGGTTATTAGTAAGTAAAAATACGATGTAATTGATGAACCCAGATGCAAACCAATAAAAGTTTACTACCACAACATTTTGTAAAAATGTTATAAAAATGCTAGAGTAGTACTCCTAAAAGAATCAATGATAATATTAAAGGGGGCAAAGTGTGATTTTATAGAAAAAAATTGCTAAAATTGGTGACAATATATATATATATATATATATATATTAATTTAAAAAAAAAATTAGGGGGGGGGCAATGGTCTAAGTCTCCTTCCGTCCCTGTGTGATTGCTTTCTATTTTAAACTTCAATTATTTTATATGAAAAGTAAAATCAAAACATGGTATGTAGTGATTGATGGAATATAAAGTAGTACATAAAAAGTGATACAACAAACATTTCAATTTTTTCATTGCCTTTAAGCTTATATATGATATTTTATTTTTCGTCAACTTGTGTATGCTTTCTTACTGTATCAAATAGCTCATTCTGTCTCATCAAAAGAAAAAAAACAAAAAAACAAATGCTCATTCTGTATGTGAGCGGTGTGCCATCCAAAAACTGACAGACTATTCAGCAAAAACTAAAACAAAAAAAAAAAACAAAAAAAAACAAAAAGCAAAAACTAACAGACTAATGCAGGTGCGAGCATGTAGATAAAAAATAACAAAGCCATCGTCTACAGTTCATCCCTCGAGCTGGGGAGCGAAGCAGTCGGTGCCCATTTTTAGAAAATATTCAAACTAGTAGCAGTGCACTAGCATTGGATGCGCTCAATTTTAGCATTTAGAATACTAAAAACCCAAAAACTAATTCTATTGGATTTGTTAAATGCTAATTTTATTTTAGCATTGCTACAGAGGGGATAGAATGGACTGAATAGGATCAAAGTGGATAGAATAGGGTCAATGTGGACTGAATAGACTGAATTGGACCTAAGTGGACTGAATAAGATTGTATTGACTGAATTGGACGGTATAGAACTTTAGTCAACAAAATGGACTAAATATGACCAAATAGGATCAAATTGGACCAAAGAGGACAGAATGGACCGAATAGAACTAATGTGGACCAAATAAGACTTTTGAATATTTTTCATTTTTATTGCATTTTAAGGCTCATATTTCTAATTTCTAGCGTCTATTTTAGTATTTTCTTTGTATTTTTTAACTCAAAACTAGCTAAAAAGTTTAGCCAAAATATAATAAATTTCATACTTTTCGACCCAAAAACTAAGAAAAAAAAATAAAATATTTAGCTAAACTTAAAAAGAAAACCTACAAAAATAATCAATTTAAGGCCTAATTAATCTAAAATGGACAAAAGGGGAACTGAAATAGACCGAGTGGACCGAATTGGATCGAGTGGATCAAATTAGACCGAATGGGATTGAAGCAGACCTAATTGGACAGAATAAAAATTGTTTAATTTTTAGGAAGAACAAATTATCGTCAAAAAATTTTAGAGAAAAAATTATACATTATATTATAATACAAAATAATTATTTATTCTCACGCATCGCGTAGATTTGCGACTAGCTTTTTTAATTTCTCTCTCATAACTAAGAGTTAATTGCATGGTGCAATAGCAATATTGCACCGGATCTCAATTCACTGTCGTCACGTATACAAATTAATAGATTCTATTTGGAAGGATTAATTTCATTGATTTTATGCTTCCGCATATAATTGAAACAAATTCATTAATTTTAGAAAAGAATGATGGCACTACCACACACCCTTGGCGTGATGGTCTCTCCACAAGTACACAGTTCTTGTGGGGGGAGGGGAAGGGACGAAATTGAAGTCTCTAAGAGAGAGTTTTCAACACATATATACTTAGATTATACTAGAATAGAATTTCTATCTTATATTCAAAAAATAATGGGCACGTTAATAATTTGTTGATTCTATTAAATTGGCTTCCATGTATGTTGATACAAATCAATTTCCGAATCATACCACAAGTACAAGTCATCGTGCCAATTATCAACTTATCCGGAAATTATTAACTTTATCATCGTAATGACAAGGCAAATTTATGAGTGACAAAAGGTCATACTGTAATTCTTTGCCCCATTGCAACTATAAATTGGAGGTTGATTATCACCTGGGAATAGGTGTGGGCAAGATTGCATATTTTCTTGAAGCTAGTTGAGTACTCATTAGGTTGGCAAGCCTGTGGACTACTATAATCCCCAGTGCAACAATATTTTGGATCCTTTAACGCATCACATGCACTATAACAACCAACATATTGCCCATCCTTGTTTGTGGCCACTAAGTTCGATGGACACACATTGCTTATAGCTAGAACACAATCCACAATAGGGCATGGTCCTGATCCATCGACTAGAGTCCCACCAATGGGTTCTATCCGGACTACTTTAACCATTGCCTAACAAAATCCAAGAATATGCATAAATTAAATGTATATTTAATATAAAAATAATTAATTTTTTATTTTTAAGAAATAAAGTCAATTTGTTCATAAATATTGCAAAATAACACAAACAAAACAATCATCTTAAATTTATGCATACCAACCAATATATCATTAAAAATATTTCACACATATATTATATAGTTCATAAGTGTAACTTGTTGTATGTATAGGTATATACAAGGATAGATTGTAATAATGATATAAAGTTGGAGAGTATTCATTTGTAAAATGAATAAAATATAATTTCGAGATCTAGAATTTTTTTTGTGAAAATTCAAGTTTCAAGATGTTCGATCGGTTGAAGCTTTTGCTCGATCGATCGAATTGATCAAGAAAATTGATCTGAAGCTTCTAGCTAGCTCAATTGATACTCGATTCCTGTTCGATCTCCCTAAAATCGTAAGCTTCAAAGAAACACAAGAAATCTTGTGGGTATTCTCCAAAATTGCTATTTGTAGAATCCAATAAACTTAATTGTATCCTGGGGACAAGTTTGTAGAAACCCTTTAACAACTTACATATGGGGATAAATATTTTTCAAGGATAACATTCAATTGTGTCTCCAAGTCAATCACTAATTTCTATTTACTTGACGCATTCATTTGTTCTTCATTATTACTCCTTAATTTGGTGAAATCCCCAACATAACTTAATATCTATTTATTACTACTAAGGAAGAGTTGGCTTAATGAATTTCAATTAGCTCAACTGGTAAAGTTTCTAATGGTTGAATAAGAGATTTAGGATTCAATCTCCGCCTACACCAAAAACCGATTGGTGTCTTGGTCTGATGATAAAGAGCTATTATTAAGAGCGAACTCTATAGGTTGAAACTCTCTTCAGAAAAAAAGAAAAAGAAAAAAGGAAGAGTTGACTTAAGATTATTTAGAGTTTTTAAAGTAACTCATCCATAAAATTCCTAAAACACTACTTATTGAGGATTTCTATAAAAACACTTGCTCTTCAATTATGACTCGTTAACCACACGAAACTCGCACTTTTATCATTTAATTCAACAAATTAATTTATTAAATATTTTATTATTAAAATGTTCCAACAAAAAGAAATCTTGACTATTGCAATTTTTTTATTTGTTAAATTATTGATGAGGTTGCAAAATCTAATTCACGCATTTCAAAATTGATAATTTTTTTTAAAAAAATTCCTAATAAAATTACCTTGAAAATTTGAAAAACTAATTGGTAACTTGTGCAATGCACATAAAATTTTTATATAATATGAATTTTTTTTTTTTCAAAATAAGAATTATGATAATTATTAATAGGCATTTTATTATTATTTTTTTAGAGAATCAATAGGCATTTTATTATAATTTTTTTTGTATGTAAAATTATATATTCTACCATTAAGCATTTATTACAATTTTATTTGCATATGCAACTATATATTCTACCATTCAAAGAAAATATGATGCAGTAAAATTCCAGTAGAGCTTTAAATATAAAATAGTTTTGAAGTGGTCAAAGTTGTCACTTCCCAAATCTAAGCCCAAGCACTCTTTCTTTAGTGCTTGCTGAGGAGAGCTTATTTGTATTGGCTTATCCTACAACTTCAAAAGTTGTACATAAATTAACAAGTTGAGAAAGTTGGCAAAAAATTCTACCAAATGATTTTTCAATGAGTAAAACTCTTTGAGAATCAATTCATGTTTGAATCAGTTAAAATATGTTGAGTAAGTTAACACTTAATAAACACATTTGCACAGTTAAGTCTGTCAATTCAAATGACCCCTAACAGTGTAGGGGTGTTCAGAAAACCCACCGACCCACCAAACTTGACCCGACCCGCCAGGTTGGGTCGGTTTTTAGGGCTTGGTGGTTTGGGTTAGGTTATAAATTTTTTTTTTATAGTGGGTCGGGTTGGGTTTGGGTCATAAAATTATAAACCTGCCAAATCCGACCCAACCCACCCATATTTAATATATATTTAAAACATATTATATATTTAATATATTTTTTTTAGAAACCAGCTGTAGGGCACTTATATATATATATTTAAATATATATTATATATATAATAATTTAAAAAAAAAAACTAGTTGTAGAGCAATACTTCCTCAGTTCCTCCTACTAATATTAATTTAATATATATATATATATAATATATTATATAATTAATAAAATTTTTAAAATAACCAGCTCTTCCTATTCTATATAAAAGCCAATTAATTCACACAAACCCTAGTAAATTACTATTGTTGTTTAGTCATTAGTGTTGTTTACCTTTAAGGAGTTACATTGATACTAATCTTTGGGTTTTTTTAATATATTAATATTTATATTTTTTTTCTACTCAATTTAATAATAATAATAATAAAAATTTGTCAAACCCATGAGTTCAACCCGACCCAACCCGACCCATGTGGGTTGGGTTGGGTTGAATTTTTTTTGACCCACCATGGTGGGTTGGGTCAAAAAATCCCCTCAACCCGACCCATGCACACCCCTAAGGGAGTGGATCTAGACTTTGAAACATTAGAAGAAAAAAACAGAACGGCCCCAAACTTGAGAGGTGTGATTTGCAATAATTTACTCTTTAATTTAAATTTGTATGCTTACCCTCAAGAATAAAAATCCTCTGTCTTAGTACAACATGAATAACAAGTGATAAAGTACGTAGCACAAAAAAACTTCATTCTCATAACTCATAAGCACAACCTCACTTTTCTCAACAACAAAAAAAAAAGAAGTAAAATTTTGCAGCAGTAATTTAGTATGTGTTTTATTCAAGTAACTATTTTTTTGACACATACATACATGTGCCTTGGTACTTGAAACATATCAGTTTCTTATTACAAATTTGGGAACACATAATTCCTCTCTATAATTCATGGACAAAAGGTGATAACATAGTCGGGTGCACCTGAGCAGGTAAATGTGCTGTTTTTATCATCATAAGCATAACTATAAGCTTGAGGACATTGTTGCTCAAAGATACGAGAATAGTTTGTGGGTGGACATGTTTCAGGGGTGCTAAATGCACCAGTGCAACAGTACTGTGGTTGATTGAAAGCAGTACAAGCGCTCTTGCAAGCAAGCACACTCCCATCAGACCCTTTCACTTGCAACTCTGCTGGGCAAACTGCGTTCACGTTGGCTGGACAGCTTGAGGCTTTGCATTCACCAGTGCCGCCTTTTGTGGCTACCGAAACAGGCAAGTTGAAGCCATCTACGAGGCTAACATCGTAATAGTCCATCCCACCATTGGCTGCTATGTTGATTTCTACTAAAGAAGCTGGCGGGACCGCACCATTTCCGTTGCATGCAACTTGACCAGTGCCACAATCAGCAGTCTCGCAAGTGAACTTTCCTGAGTTGGTTGAGCATCGGGTTCGGGGCCAGAACCGGCCTTTCCATGGAGCTTGAACATCCAGTGTTAAGGATGCTTTGGATGCTAACTCAAATCCAGTATTTGATAGTTGTGGTTTTTGATCCGAAGTCAGGGTTCCGGGCCAAATGGTTCTTGGACAGTTGTTTGTGAAAGTTATTTTAGCAGAATGAGCACCTGCATGCAAGTAAACCAAACGCTTTTGAAGATGAAAAACAAAACATATCTTGTAACCAGGTTGTAATTATGAACCACTACATTATTTTTATTCTGTTTGTAACTGTTACATTAGTCGACCAAGACCTGACTCAGGCTTATAACCGTAAGAATCAATCATATTAGGCAATTGAAAGGTGTCTATATAAATAAATAAAATAAGAATCATCGATGATATAAATATGCATGAAATCTAGCACTTGCCGTCAATGTGACCCTGTTCATTAGAAGAGATCAAGAGAGAAGATCAAGTGTCCAGCACATAAAATCTAAAAATGTGTTTCATGTGAAACATTAGTGAATATAATAATGAAAGCTTAATCCGTGGGGTTCAAGGCTTTATTGTATAGCCGATATGATTGTTGCTGCAACCTAAAGTTTTGTTACTGACAAAAGCAATGTGGTAATGCATATCAGAAGTAGATAGTGATCGAGACATACCAGATAAGAAAAAGAAGGCCAAGGTAAGGCCGTAGAGTGCCAGGGTTTTCATCATTGTTGCTTAATTTGGTGGTAACAAGTATATACGATCAATGATGAACTTGGGTTTGGTATGGCTTGGTGCTAATCCAATGAACTTTGAGTGGTATATATAGTGGTTTATACACCGAATCAAAGGCCAAACATGCGGAAAATTGGACTTGGATTTTCTAGAAATTCTTATTGACCCACTTGGTAGTTATTTTCCATACGGAATCGGGTCGCAACTGCTACTGTGAAGGAAAGAGACTGATGCATGTGTCAGTATTTGGTAAGGGAAGCAGTGTGAATTAGTCGTTTACAAAACGGTTTTTCAAATGTAATAGTAGTATGACTGTTATGTTCAATGTACTTTTGTATTCCAAAATTTACAACGTGTGAGGTAGAGACGAAGCATCCAGCTAGTACACCATTACCATGACTAAAAGGTTACGTATAGATTTACGACTTAGGAAATTTGAGGACAACCCTATCCAAACTGTAAGTTGTGCCAAAACTAATTTGTCTGAGATTTCAACATGGGAATGGTTTGATGCTTTGAACTTATTAAGGCGGCTGGAGTTATTTACGGGTCGTAGGGCTGCAAATGTAGCCAATTCGTAGGGCATCTAAATTATCTAATTCCGGTGTAGGTTCCGTTTCTTTTCCTTCGGCCAAAAATATATTGCCATGATTATTATTTTTTTGGGGAAATTACAATTTACTCATCTATGATTTGGCCGAAATTTAAGTTACCTACTTGTGGTTTGAAATTTGACATTTTACTCACCTAAAGTTAGCTCAGATAGGATTCTGTAACCCACATCTATTAAAAATAGAGCTAAATGTGTAATTTTACTTTACTTTTATATCTCTCTCCTCCAAAAACACTAAATTTATAAAAATATAATATCAAATAAGATCAAAAAGATGTTGGTAAAGTTTTTAAAAAAAATTATATACAACTACATGAAGTCTTGCTTCGTCATTGATTTGCTAGGTTGTATGCATTGATATACTCCTTAACGTCTGTTGTCACTATATGAAGTCTTACAATTTACCCACCTATGATTTGGCCGAAATTTAAGTTACTTCCTTGTGGTTTGAAATTTGACATTTTACTCACCTAAGATTAGCTCAGATAGGATTTTGTAACCTACATCTGTTAAAAATAGGGCTAAATGTGTAATTTTACTTTACTTTTATATCTCTCGCCTCCAAAAACACAAACAATATAAAAATATAATATCAAATAAGATCAAAAAGATGTTGGTAAAGTTTTTAAAAAAAAAATTATATACAACTACATGAAGTCTTGCTTCATCATTGATTTACTTGCTTCATCGTTTCTGGTTAAGTTTTAGAGTGACTCTATAGTTCCAATACTAGATTAAAGTAGTATATCTACAGGATTTATGATCATAAACTTGAAACTTGTTTTAAGGGACAACTAGGAATCTTTAAAGGAGTGGGCACAGCTGCTTTGAAGGACACCCCTCCAATGGCTAGAGAACAATATTGAACACAACGCCAAATATAATTGCTTGTGATTGAAAAGCATTGTGTAGTTTTGTCTTTTAATTTGTTGATCATGTTTACAGCCACTAATCCTATTTTGCTAAGTAATCCATTGATCGAGTGTTCATACCATACATCCTTTCAATTGAGAAGCATGTTTTTCTTGAAATCTCCCACTCAATTAGTCTGTGTAATGTCACTGGCCCACTGCTTACAACCTTTCTTTCGGCCTTCATTTATTTCAGAGTATCCAATCCACACAGAAAATGTAAATCATTAATCATTGGTACCTTGGTACATTGATTTGCTTGTAGGAAGTTTGTTTGTGGACTCAACCAAAGAATGAGAGTGGACTTTAGCTTAGGCAAAGGAAGCTTTTCTTTCAATTTTTTTTTTTTCAAAACCTTACCAACATCTTTTTGATCTTACATTTTTATGTTTTTTTTTTTTTTGAGGAGAGAAACATAAAAGTATAACAAAATTACATATTTAACCCTGTTTTTAACATAGGTGGTTATGTAACCCTAACTGAACTAACTCCAGGTAAGTAAAATGTCAAATTTCAAACCATAGGTAGACAACTTAAATTTCTACCAAATCACAGATGAGTAAGTTATAATTTGCCCTATATATTTATTCTTTCTCTTTTCTTTATTAGCCCTCTCTCCTCTCTATAAGGCGACCATTCTCTCTCTCTCTCATACCTGTGTTTCTTCCTCTCGTCCCTTTCTCTCCAACTTAAAAACTCTCTCAATCTTTTGCATGTGGACATATACTTTTATATTTTATTTTATTTTTTAAATGTCAATAATTTCAATTCATTCTAATTTGAGGTTAATGCAAGTTTCAATCTTCGAAATAACTCCATGTGTGATGAGATTTATGCATTTGAGGGTCTGTTAACTTTCAATTTTCAATTTTTTTTCGCTGATTGGAAAACGTATCAATCTTGAATTAGAATAAACCAAACGTGAATGCTAGTTTCTATTATGAATAAAGGGATAAAAAATGATAGAAAAACTTATCACAATTGCAATGCATAGCTACAAGAAAAAAAAATTCATCACAAAATTTACTACTAATACTTGATTGTTTATTTATAATACATAGTCAATAAATATCAACAATTTTTACCCCAAAAAAAAATATTTACAATTTAAATTGAATAGCATATACATATCAGGCATAATACAGCACATGGGTCCATTGGAAGCAAATGACTTACTTTTTTTGATGAACTGGAAAATTTTTTTACAAAAGCAAAACTAATTATAAGGAGAGCAAATTAGCCTCCAATTTAATTACAGATACAAGACAGGGAGAGCCATTATCCAAATCAAAAGAAGCATATACACTGTTCAATAAAGACAATTTTGCCCATGTCTGAGCTGCATTATTTGCTTCTCTAGAAACCCAGTTAACAGAGCAGTGAGTGATTGATGAAGGGTACAAGAAATATTGGTGCAAATGCCCCTAATTCTCCAAGGAACTTGTTTTGAACAAACCAAGGAATCAACACTACTTTTAAAATCACTTTCTACATATATGGCTAAAGCTTCCAGATTTTTTTGCTAGAGGTACAGCCCACTTAATAGCTTTAGCCTTTGCCTAAAGGAGGATGGTGTTTACTCTTTTTGAGCAAGCAATTACCAGCTCCCCTCTTTAGTCTCTAGCAACCGCTGCAATGGAAGAGCATCCATCTTTGAACGTAACATCAACATTAATTTTGATCGAATCCCTTGGAGGGTAAGACCACCTTTGCAAGCACTTCAACAATTAGGGGCCACTTTGACTGACAATGAACGACTTGAACTCTGCTATGGACCTAGCAATTTTCTGTTAAAGCTTGTAAGGGTTGGGGACTATACCTTCAAAAACAGCTAGATTTCTGGCTTTCCAAATGGTATCACAAACAATAGTTCCAAATAAGAGTAAATCACCCCTCTTGTCACCATTAATATTAGCTTCAAGCCCCACTGACAATTAAACCAGACAAATCTAGCACACAGACAATAGACAAAAAGATGGAGGCAAGTTTCTTCATTAGCATTGTAGAGCGGACAAATGATATCCTATGTTGCACGGACACGGACACTGACACGGATACAACACGGACACGGATACGAGGATACGGCAATTTTTGAAAAATAAGGACATGACACGGCGGGCGGTTAAATAATTAATTAAATTTTATATTTAGGCATATTTTTTAATATATTTAGACATAAAATACGTTTATGTCTAGAATTTAAATTATGTAAGAACTACAAATAAGTAAACTAATCTAGAATTTAAATCATGTAAGAACTACAAATAAGTAAACTAACACCCAAAGTAGTACAACAATACACATAAAATGTTTAGAGGAGCAGTAGCTGTCTCAGCTGATGATTTTTCACTTTCAGTTTCAGTATTCATTTTAGTAAAATCACCTACAATATTTAACTTTAATAAATAAATAAAACTATAGCAGGACACACAAAAACAAATTTATAACTTATAAGTTATAACTTATATAAATAAATAAAAATTTAAAAAAAAAAAGGACAGAGGGCACCGACAGCAGCAGTGAAAAAACAAAAAAAAAACAAAACAAAAAAACAAAACAAAACGCGTTATTACTTATATAAATAAGTAACAGTACACCCACCCATTCAGCAAAATTAATATCTGAAAGAAAGAAAGAAAAAAAAAACAAAGAGAGAAGAGAATCAAGAGATCGCGATCTCCCTGTTGTCCACGCCGAGAGAGAGAGAGAGATCGGAAGGGACAGAGGACAGAGGGCACGGCGTCGACGTCGGAGCTCGCCGATCGGCCCGATCTAACTCCGGTGAGGGACAGAGGGCAGCGGCAGCGACAGAGGGAGGGTGGGTTGAGAAGAACTTGAGATGTGGTTTCAACTTTCAATCTAAGAGACTCTAAACTTGCTTTATTGTTTTAGGTTTATCACAAAATCAATGGTATTGGTAAGTCCACCTATCAAAATCTGTGATTTTTTTTTTCACTGCTAGCGTGTTGGACGCGTCGGAGTCGCGTCAACGCCATGTCGTTGAAAAAAAAAAAAAAAAGAGACACCGCCGGACACCGGAATCTGACGCGTCGTACCCGTTCTAGTGTCCGACACGTGTCAGACATCAACACGACGCCAAAAATGGCGTGTCCGTGCAACCTAGATGATATCACCATTATTAGTGAATCTTGCTAGAGTTGTTTTGGTAGGAAGATAGTCCACTGCTACTCTCCAAAGATACATTTTAAGCCTATCATGAATTTTTGACTTCCAAATGAGACCTCGTGTTGCATCTTGATTAGAGGGAGGACTAGTATTTCTGCACATCCAATATGCTGACTTGACTAAAAGCTCACCATTGTTGGTGGAGGACCACATCTAGCAATCATTTTGATCATGTAGACATAGTGGAATTTTCTGGATAAGCTTCATTGTAGCCTCATCAAAGAGATTCATAATTTTAGCAAGGTCTCAGGCTCCCTAATTAATTAACTGAGAAACCATAAGAGCATTATCAGGATCAGTCCATTCTTTAGGCCTTAGAATAAAGTTGGGGAGATCAATGATCCATGGATCTTCCCATATTTTGATAGAATTTCCATTTCCCACCAAAATGCATGCGCTATGGCTGATAAGATGTTTGATACTTTCAATGCTTCTCCATATCATTGATGGACTGCCCACTGTCTGATGATTTATCCAATTCCTCCTCACTTTGTATTTACCCCTCAAAACATTGACACATGGACAATCCTTCCCTGAAAGAATCCACCAGCCAATTTTGGATAAGAGAGCTTGGTTGAACTCCCATGATCTTCTAAACCTAAGCCACCTTCCTTTTGGGGCCAAGATATAAATGGCCATGCCATAGGTGTCAAATAATACCTAGAGTTAGATTTTAGGTTCCACCAAAACCGTTTGATGACGACATCCAACTGATTACAAAGATTTCTAGGGAATTGAATGGTTGACATTGTATAAGCTGGAATTGCTTAAGCAACCGATTTAATTAGGGAAGCAAATGTCTTACTTGTAATGGGTCACCTTGTCTTTCATATTTCTTCATCTTTTCGGAATTTTGAATAACAATGCCTAGCATTGTATTGAACCACTACTAATTTTGGAACAGATGGCATATGTACACTAGGCCACTTCTCCAGTACTTCACTAACATTTTCATTTGAGTAGCAAACCCCAAGTAGTTGGATTTTGCATGTTTCCACAGTTAGCTTAGCTGGTAAAGTCATTGATGGTTAAATAAGAGATCTAAGGTTCAATCCCCACTTACACCAAAAACCGATTGGTGTCTTAGTATGATAATAAAGAGCTCTATCATCAAAAGTGAATGTTATACATTAAAACTCTATTAAAAAAATTTCTAAAATCAAAATTAAGTAAAACCTAAAAATGTAGTCAAGTGTATGTGAACATATGTATCATTTCTTATTACTTTTTAATAAAATAAATCAATTAGATGTCAATAATAATAATATAATTCATGAGCAACATTTTTTATTTTGTTCAATCTCTATTTTTTCTTTCAATGATTTGTAGAAAACATTTGCTAGTTGTTGGCAGCCAATTTTTTATACATTTTGTGGGCTAATAAGTAAGGCCTAAAGCCTAGCATACCAAGCCTTGAAGAATGGTTGAGCATGAGAATAAATGGGCCCATGAATGACCCAAGACCCTTGCATAAGGGAAAGATATGAAATAGGCCCAAAAAGGCCCAATGCATTTGAACGAAAGAGTTAGAAGATGCTAGAGGAATCTAGAACCTTCATAGTGCATTCCAACGAAGAGATGAGAAAAGAGAGAAAAACATGGTAGAATAGAGGAAAGCATGTCACGAACAAAGGGAAGAATTCCCAGATATTAAGTGTTGCAAAACATCCAATGACTAAAGCAAGGCAAGAGATATTAAATATGGTAGAAAGAGAATTTCTGGTTCAACATTGCAGAACAGAGAAATTTCAAAGTGTAAAGCTGTAGGATAAGAACCAATGAGTAATGCATGGTAGGCAAATGGGTTCACTCAATCTGTATCCTAGACATATAGATGAGGTTTGACCTATCATTATAGAGATTCAAGGAGGTGTGGTTTGGTGTAGGGGAGGAAGATCCTAATTATGATAATCTGCCACAACTCTTTGAAAATTGCTTTTGTTGGGAAAAGCATTCATACCAAAAGAGAGGTTGCGGGTTATCACGAGGTGCAATTTCATAGGCCCAAGCCCAGTAGAGAAAGCCCAAGAAGAAGGACAAAAAGGCCCATTAAAAGAGGATTTTGCAGAATGACCCATGTGGAGGCTTTGAGCATTCTCGTGAAATAGAAAGAAAAGAAAGGAAGAGCTGTAGAATATGAAGAGGGACAAGTGCATTAAACACACTTAAATTATGGGCATTGAGCAACGAAAAGGAGAAGCTTCTACCTGCTTCGCTGAATCCCAAACCCAGAGAAAAAAAAGGATAGACAGCGGGAAAAGAGTATCCCAGATCTGGAGGAAAAGGAGACCCAAAGGGAAACAAGGGAAACCATGGATTAATGTACCACAAGAGGAAAACTTGGGTATAAATATGGGTATTCCTTTTTCATGAAGGGGGAACGTGTAGGAAAAAACATAGTTTGTATCACATACAAATCATATGCAGTGGAAAATTAACGGATCTACTTTATTCGCAATTGATAACATGTACTATATAAATTTTAAAATTTAAGAACAAGAGAGCGTACCTTGATGCGGTGAAATTCAAAACTAAAGATTAGAAGTACTTGGAAACACTTTTAATCTTCACTCTAATTTCACTTACGCCTAAGAAGTGTGGTCCCTTAATCAGTTTACGTGTATGTGTTCGAGGGAGAATAAGAGAGTGGTTTACACTCACATACACACCATTTCATATCTTACTAAATTTTGTATGTTTCTCTCCTTATATATAACTGATTATCTAATTGGGCTAGCCTTTTGGCCATTCCAATTGGGCTTTAGTATGTGGCTTGAAATGGGACCAAAAGGGACAAATAAGACATTAGCTCCAATGGGTTTTGGGCATTTCTATTAACTCTTGACATGCCCAAAATTACTATTAATTATATTTAATGCCACTATATAAATATAATTGCACTCTAGGCCTTATTAATAATTTATATCCCAAGACTTTATTATATATACAACCCCTTCATTAAAATATTCTTAGTAATACAAAGTCATGAATGTTCACTGTCACTTTGAAGATTACTACATCTTAATCCTTAAGTACCCGGTTTAATCCTTTAAGTTAGTCATCATATATTTATGAAATCCAATTTCATAAATATATACTTTAGTAACTTCTTACTAAAGTGGTTAGGCCTAACACTCTAAATAACCAAACTCATTAAACTTATCTCAAGTGAATATTTTATATCTCCGTTAAGAGATTATGAATTCCATCTTGAGAATATATGTTCCTTCAACATTAAATGTGGTTGCCCAACATACTGAGGTTTTGATCGTGACTTTAGATATTACCCCCGATATATCAAAGCAACATATACTTCATGATCAGGTTCTTTATTCTCTCAGGATTGAGAGTTCATGTAAATAGAAGTCGTGAGATTTATTATTCATTTGAAAGTCGTTAGTAAATCACACAGTGGTCCAGTTCAATATGTCTTAATACTGAAAATATATTAACATATCAATTAGAAGTCTCCACTTACATGATCAAGACAAATCATCTTAGTTAATATGTTATAGTCTTCGCATATGAAATGCCCAATTTCATTACCGAATACGAATTAAAATTTTGAATTTACAAAGAACTTATGATTTATATCTTCTGTGACTAAATCACATAAATCACATATTATGCATCTCATGGACTATATGATAATGTCCAAATATTCATGTTACCATTACTTTAGATAATAATAAAAACAACTTTATTAATCACAACATAATATCATACATAATGTCATCATACAATAGAATTTAAAGGGCGCATATCCTAACAGAACGGGGGATAGAATAGAAAGGGAGAGGGATAACTGAGAACGGATAGGGAGAACGGAGAACAACATAGAGAGAAAAGAAACAACACAAAAATACACAATGGAACAAATGAGGGAAAAGATAAATATAGAAGAGAAAAAGAGAGAAAGTCAGGAGAGAAAAGTTGAGAATTTGTAGAGAAGAGTGCCCAGTAGCGTAGCAGCACACTCTACAAAAAAAAAAATAGCGCCTGGAAAGAAAGAGATTATGGCAGAATAGTAGTATTAACATGCACCACTAGGAAAACTTCCTCTCTCCGATGAAATCAATCTCACCTGAATCTCTTGAAGAGAGATATTCAAGCAGCAGCCACTTTGATTTAAGTTCCAAGCCTCATAGTTTGTGCACCCTTGGGTTAAAGCAAAAAGGCTGTGAGAGTTGGGATCGAAAACCTTGTGGCCCAATCTATTTTATGAAGTATATGTGAATATATACATATATGTATATTTGTGTATATGTGTACTAACATGTTATGAACTAACATCTACTTGATGAGCATTTTCTTTGGAATTTAGTGTTTTGTGTGCAAACTTGTAATAGCAGAGCAAGTAGAGTAATGCCTCATGTTGCAGGAAGTGCCTCATCCTGCAAAAAGTGAAGAAGTAATCTTCCTCCAATAGAAAGTGGAGAAAGCCATAGTAGAAAGTAGGGTAATTGCCCATTCGGCAGAAAGTGAAGATGTAATCTTCCTTCAGCAGAAAGTAGAGAAAGTTGCAGTAGTAAGTAGAGTAATGTTCATTCTGTAGAAGTGGAGAACAACATTTTTTAGCAGTAGAAGTAGAAGAAAACAAGCTCATTTTGTAGCAACACTCTTTGGAATGGAATTGTGCACGTACTAGCGTGGTAGAATGGGACCCTAAAAGCCCATTTAATTAGGGTGTCAGACCCAACTTTCATCTTAGAAAAAAGCCCAGACTTGATGATGTCTAATAGTATCAAGACACATGTCTAGGGTCTACGAACAAAAAAAAAAAAAAAAAGACCCGCAACACTAGTCCATCCACTATAACGTTGCCTATAAACCTTATTTTCCTCAAAATTTAAACCAAATTATAGTAGCTAGTAATTAAAAAAATATGCATTTTTAAATTACATTGCATTTACAACAAAGATCAGGGAAATAAAAATGAGACAAACAATCAAAAAAAAAAAATTTTAAAGGTAGAAAGGAAAACAATCATTTAAAAATTATATAGCTATTAAAAGTGGCTAATAAAATAAGATAAATTAGATCTAATTGCAAATTCAACTGAATATTTTAAAAAAAAAAATACATGTAATAAAATGCTCATTTGAAACAATATCCGATTGAAGATAGAGAATGAAGAGCAGATATATGTGGGTCAAAAAATATCTTAAGGTTAGAAATTAATTAGATAACCGTTATGACTGATTTGTTAAATATAGGCCAAGAGCTTAATTGAATAAATTGAAGAGCTCAAAAATATAGAGTCACTCTTTATCTTTCTAGGATTCACACATAACACCTTTTCTCTCTTCAATAATTCTTCTAGATCCATTATGCATGAGAGATCCATGCCTATTTATTCTTGTGGAGGATCCTTCCCTATCATTTACTTGTAGGGTGGATATGGTGTGAGGAAGATACTTGTCCTATCCTCCACCTCTCCCTTCTTTTGATGTAGAGATGGGTGGAAAACAGGTTGCTTAGCACTATTCTAGTGCGTCATTCAGCCATAAATGCAGCACTGCTGATGGGTGAGGCGCATTTAATGTGGAAGGGATGATCGCTTTTTGTAGAAGCTTCCTTCTTCAGGCTTTTGGATTCATCCACTCTCTGGTCTACATAGCTCCTTGTCTATATTCTAGGTGTTAGGTAAGTTTCTAGTGTACCCCTGAGGATGGGATGCCCCTCGAATACTTTCAAAGGAGTGGATTTTTCTCGGATGGTTCTTTACTTCTTCTTGGAATTTGTGATGATTGTCTCTTCCCCTTTTTTTGAGTTGGCCCCAAAATGGAGGAAGGGGGGCATTAGGGCCCACCTTCGTTAAGTCCATTTTGGTTGGTTCAAGTTTTCTTCCTTATTTCGACCCTTTGGGCCTACTAGCTCAAACCCATTTGTCATAGCTAGATTCTCCCCCCCACACACACATCTTGTTTCTTTCAAAATGATACTTTCTAAGTGTAGTAATAAATCTTTCAACAAAACACAGTAATATATATATATATATATTTGAAAAACAAATCATCATGAATATTATTAGGATGTTGGTAAATCAGCAACAACAACATTATTTAGGTCTGGAGGAACAGACTCCATCCCAACTAAAAGCGGAAAAGAAAGCCTAGCTTTTTTTTGCTAAGGTATGAGCAACAACAATACCCTACCTAATAGTATGAGAAGGAAAATCTAAAGAGCTAGCAAAAGATACAATTACCTTATATGATTTCTTGGTATTAAAAAAAAAAAAAAAAACATACTATCATGGTAACATAATTCTACAAATTATTAAACTCCTATCTAGACCTATATTTTAAGATTTTTCGAAAAATAATTTCCCATTTTTAGGTGTTTGTTTGTAAGTAAAATGTAGTCAAACTTGTAAAATATTTTCTGCTGACTGTAAAATCCTTTTGTAAAAAGTTGTAAAATGTTTTACCTTTATAAATTTGGAAAAACATTTTACATAAACACATAGTGGCTTCCCCTCCCCCTATCTGGTGGCTAGATACACCACTCCAGTGACCAATACCGGCAATCCGATGTCTTGTGATCGGAGACCTCACTCCGACGACCAGTGTTGATGGTCTAGTGGCCAAAAAAGCTGCATTGATGACCATTTTTAGAGGTGCGATAACAGGAGATGTTTTTTTGTTTACCGATGTCGGTGGTCCAGTCACTAAAGACATCACTCTAACAGCAATGGTTGGCAATCTGATGGCTAGGGCCACCACTTTGATTGCTAATTCCATTGGTTCGATCGCTAGAGCTACCATTCCGACCACCGGTTCTAATAGTCTAGTCGCCAAACCTTTGGCACTAGCAGCTTAGGTGGCTAAGCCACCAGTTTTGGTGGTTTGCTTAAAAATTTTTATTTGTCATACCAAATACTTGAAAATATTTTATTTTAAAACAAACAGAGTATTTGTTTCTTTTAGATATTGCATTGTACATGTGACTACCACCCACTTTGATTTTTGGCACCATAATGGTTGGCCGAAAAGTAAGGCTACTTTTTATTTTAGACTGTATTATCTATTTAACGCTAATGTTGTGTAGTGGTTTTTTTTTTTTAAACAATACCAATTAAAGTCTTAGTCCCAAAATTTTAGGGTTAGTTATGAATCATCAACATATTAATTATATTCTTTGCTTCCATTCTACTATATCCAAAGTCATATTCTTTGTTACTCCCTTAATTGGCATGTTCTTTCTTATTGCTTTTATTAATGTGATTTTTGGTATTCCTCTACCTTTTTTTCTATCCTCAATTTGGATAAACTCACTCTTTCTTATTGGTACATTAGTTGCTTTCCTTTGCACATGATCGAACCATCTTAAACAACTCTTCCTCATCGTTTCATTATAGAAGCTACCCCTATTTTTAGGCAAATTTTCTCATTTCGAGTTCTATCTTTCCATTATAAAAAGAAAACAAAATAGAATAAATCATGCACAAACTAGAAAACTAAGTGCTTTTTAGGCCAACTTCATATGTATCTTTAATCCATGGCCTCCATCATGGTGACATTAACAAATTCCTTGCATCACAGCATATAATTTTAGTCAGAGTAAAAAAAATTTAAAAATGTGAGAAGTTATGAGAAGTAAAGAGTAATTTTTGACAAACAATGGTATTTTTTTTTTTTTTTGGGAGGATAAATGGCAGATTTTAAGTGTCTGATTATTTCTTCAGATGTATGAAGTCCCTTTGTCTCACACACACTATAGTATTACAGGGAGAAATCTTTAAAATTTGCCTCAAAATACTGATAAGAGATTTTGAACCTAAAATCTCATAAATAGGATAAAGCCTTAATAACCATTTGACAATTGCTTACCCTGATCTTGTCACTGACTTGTAAAGGCAGCAGGATATATTGTTCTCGTAATCAATTAATATTCATAGATACCTTTAAAAGAACGAAAGGGACAGAGCATAAATACTTTTTTTTGCCTATAAAGAAGTGAGAGAGCATCATAGATGGATAAAAGAATGAAAACTTATGAGAAAAGAAAATTCCATGGCATTATAGCATATTCCTTGCTGAAATGGCAATTTGGTTAAAACAAAATAAACCAAGGGCTGTTGTCCACCACACATTGGAATGAAATATAAATAATAATATTGATGGTCAATCACCAATGAAGTTTCTCAACACTTCTTCCAATCACGATCAGTAAAGCATCAACAATCAACATTAAAAGAAAAAGCAATAAAAGAAACATAAGCTACAGCAGTCTGCAGTCTTCATGCTTTACTTTCTGCTTTCTCTCTGAAATGCAGACTGGAGTTATTAAAGCACAGAACCGAGCTCTCTCTGTCTCTCATGGACTCTCTGACAATAAAACCCACACTTATTAGTTCTTTCAGCTTCAACCTCTTGAAGCTAAAACCCCAAACCTACTCCTTCACCCACTTCAGAAAACTCACCACCTCTTCAGTCACTTACTGTTATACAAATACAACTCCTTCAAATCCCGAAAACCAAAATTCCAAGTTAAGTAATCAATCTTTCCCCCCAAATCCCTTCTGGGTAATCTTGCAAAGTATCAAAATCTTAGCCACTTCACAAACCCAGAAATGGGCATCGTCTGTGCAAGCTTATAGTGATGCAGTTTCAGATAAAACTGGTGGCAGTTATTTACAAAGCGGAGGGCTTGGTGTAGCTTTATTGAGTGTAACTTCGAATGCGAAGGTTCGGATTAGTCCCTTTGTGGCAACACTAGCTGCGAACCCAACCTTTGTGTCGGGCTTGTTAGCGTGGTTCATGGCGCAATCGATAAAGGTTATCTTGAATTTCTTCGTGGAGAGGAAATGGGATTTGAGGATACTGTTGGCTTCGGGAGGAATGCCTTCTTCGCACTCGGCTTTGTGCACGGCTTTGACTACTTCGGTGGCGCTTTGTCATGGTGTAGCGGACTCACTGTTTCCAGTTTGTTTGGGATTCAGTCTGATTGTTATGTATGATGCAATCGGTGTGAGGCGCCATGCTGGGATGCAAGCTGAGGTAAGAGGAAAGAAACTTTATTTTTGATAACAGTTGTTGCTTTCTATTTTTAAAAACTTGTTTTCAAAACCTTGTTTTTGAAAATATAACGAAAAAATAATTTTTTTTTATTTTTTAAATGAAAAATAATTTTTTTATTTTTTAAATAAAAAAATAGTTTTTAAAAAATAAAAAATATTAAAATATGTTGTTACTATAATTGTAATGCTAACTCAATTAAAGAGATAAATTCTTTAAATTAAATGCATATTTTAATTAATTTTTGAAAATTTTTTTTGCATATTTTCAGTTTTCCTCGCAAATTAAATTTTGAGAACAATTTTTATCGTGCATCTATTTTGAGATACCAAATAAAGTGTTTTTAGTCTCAAAAATAAAAAAATATATTTTTGAAGGAAAAAACAGTTACCAAACCTCTCAAGTGAGTTTTTGTTTTCACTTTCTGTTGGCAGTGGCTGTATTTTTTTTCTTTTTTCTTTTTTTATTAAAAGAAATAAACAACAAACATCCGAGCCTTAGTTAGTCCCAAATTTTTGGTATCCTCTATAAATTATTAGTCATGGGTATTTATCAAAATGCTATAACAGTCTTGTGACTAAGTAATGAACATTACATGCAAAAAGGGGATTAAATGGGCAACAGATTGGTTAAGGACTTCATTGAAAACTTGAGATTTGTAATTCGGTCAAAGCTATGCGAGGGTTATAATTTTAATGAAATCCAATGCAAGTTACTCAAATGGAGTAAAGAATTAATCATATCTTCACAGGCCTAGGATACAAGAAACTATCTCTACTACTACTACAACTCTGTGTCTAACTCAGTGGAAAAAAATGTTTGTGATAGTAATGCCAAGGCAGTTAGTTAAGATGTTAACTTACTTAGTTTAAGCCAAAAATAGATTCAGTTCAATCTGTTTTATCTGTTGTAAATTTGTTGTTATAGTTAGTTGGCCTCAAGAGATGTCCCACTTCTTGTAAACTGACTACTTGTATAAATACTGTTGTAACTCCTTGATGAATTTAATCAATGATAGAACTTCATTTTCATTCCTAGACTTTTCTCTCTTCTGCATAATTTTCTTAGTTCTTTTGTATAACATTCAAAAAGAACTCTTTTGTGTCTAGTCTTCTAGATGCAGTTAGTTTTAAGTATATTTTATAGAAGATAAAGCCAATGTTCTCCTCTCAGACTACTGAGACGTAACTAAAAACTGCAGAGCTTGTTGAATAGCCTGGTTTGCTCTATCAGGTCAAATGTTTTATTAGGCAATCTTAAAAAGGTATTACAGCATGTCTCAACATAACAGCTGAATGAAGACCCAGCAATATCTAATCCTGCCAAAGCTGTAATAAGAGCCTTGGGTGTATTAGTGAGCTATAATCTCATGTTTTGGGGGCCATATGAGCTTACTAATATTATTTTCATTGTGGATGCTTCTAACCCACCAGGAGCCATTTCAAATCTCTGCATCTGCTGATGAAGCTCCCATTGTAGTTTATGTTTTCAGTTCACATGGCTTAAGTTTAAGAACTAATTTTAAATTTTGAGCATCCACTCATTATCATATACTTGTGCTGCTGTTGTTAAAAAATTGTTTGTGAAGATTTAGATGATTTATTTACGTGGCAGTTATTTCTTGTAGTCTAAAATAAATAGTTAAATATGAATATTATGTAGCTGGAGAGTTCAATGATGTGTAAATTTGCAAATTTGATATCTTAGAGAACAAACCCGAATTTAAATAGGCCTATATTGCTGTTTGGCTACACTCACAGCTTGTTTCTTCTTCTCAGTGTGTGTCTATATATATATGAACACACACTGATAGAGTGATAGGAAGAAAACCAGTTGTGGAGGCTAGCCCTACAGCAATGGATATATATTTCGTGGATCACAGTCCTTTAGTCTGGTTTCCTCTTAGTTCTTGGAAGCAGTTCTGTTGGAGTTGGCTTGATGAAGAAACTTTAACCCCCAATTTTGTAAGAATTAGATATCAATGTAATTGATAGATGGTATTTGTTTCTCATGAAATCCCTGTTCCCTTAGATATATGGTGACAGGTTGATTTTCTTGTTGATGTCGCATTGATTTTGAGGATCTTGACTTTAATTCTACCATAGAAATGTGGGATCTTTGGTTAAGCCTCTTGTCTTGAGGCTTATCTGTTTGGCACAACTTATTTTTGCAACTCTTAAAAATGAGCTGTTTGGAAAAGTTGTACCTACAAAAAAGTGTGGCTCTAAAGAGTTGTGTTTTGAAAAATACCGTTTTAGACCACCCTACCAAACAGGGCAGTTCACTATAGATGTTCAAACATCATAGCTTAGAACGGCAGCTTCAGTAAGCCCAATCTAGGTTATTGCCTGGGAGTTCATTTGTCATTACTGTGACTTACAGTGACTATAATTTTCTTTGATATAGTGACTTATGGTTACTTGGCCTGGACAATGATCTCTCTCTCTCTCATACTGGATACTTATATTCCTTTTTTTATTTTTCTTTAGACCTGATATTCGATTTTCTGTTATGTACTTCTTGATTTCTAGTGAATTAATATGACTGCTGCAATACAGGTGCTTAATATGATTGTTGAGGACTTGTTTCAAGGGCATCCTATCAGCCAAAGAAAGTTGAAGGAACTTCTTGGCCACACTCCGTCACAGGTCCTTGCAGGAGCTCTGCTTGGCATTGTAGTAGCATGTTTCTGTTCCCAGGCTCCCTTGGTTCCAACCTAAACTGCTTCTGCATTCCGCAGGAAATTTTGGTCAGATTGTATTGTTCACAATTTACAATGTTTGACGCGCCATGATTCATTTGTATGACCTGCAGCGTTAATTGTGTTTAATTGTTCTGTAGTAACTGATGGACATTCAATTTATGAAAACTCAAATGTGAAGATAGAAATGTATTCTTCCTGTACCCAAGATTGTTTCTCGATTTCCTGTTTCTCAACTCAATTATCCCACTCTTGCTGATTCATGGTAAATGATCATTGGAAGGTGTGAGAGTGCCTTTTTTTCTCAGCACTATGGCCCAAGGATCCTGGGCCAAATAAATATTTCTTGGTGGACTGGGCTCGATTCACCGCAGCTAAAAGGACTATTTAAGAACCGAGTGGTGCACAAAACAAGCTTCCTACAATACAAATAACTAACAAGCAAGGATATCTGTATTGAATGACATTTTAACAGCAAAGGAATGCACAACAAGTAAAATACAATGTAAGAAAAGGTTAGGGATCCTCGAATTAGTGAAGTGTATTTTATTAATTTCCCTTAGTTGTGATTACAGTGCTCACTAAGACGTGGTGCAAGGTTCAACTAAGTTAAAAAGTTACAGACTTTGATAGCTATTCAAGTTTTAAAGACTTGCAAAATTTGAATTTGTTGAATCCGAGCATGTACTATAGTGGTTGTCTCTGGGATACCGGAAACAGTTCCTCTGTTTTCTCTTAAGTTTACAGAGCCTTTTCTATAATTTTATGAGACTTCAGAAAAAAAACGACTATGAATGCCTCAAAATGATCTAATTGAAAATGAATCTCTCTCCCTTTTCTCAATGCCTTCGTAGCATGGACCCCCTCCTCCTTTTATAGCCCAGATTGGACTCTAGGGTACCGGTGATTTCCCCCTTTTGCCCCTTAGAGTTTGTGTCGTGCCAGTTTTGTTCAGGGCTATGTCGTTTCCTTTTTCGCTCAATAGTTTCTTTCTTTTGGTGCGACCAAATGAAAGTCCCTTAGCTAGTTTTCTATTTCTAGATTTCTCCGATGGCTGGTCTGAAGCTATTTGGCTTTTTCTTCTCAGCGCTCCAGCTTTTTCAGTTGTACTCTTCCTTGTCACTTTCTCCAAATGGTCGGAACCAGGCTCCTGCGTTTTGCTTCGTACCTCCTGGCTCCACTGCATGTCTGGAGCATGAGACCCGCATGCCCTTTGTCTTTTATCTCTCTTTGAATTTGCTTCAATCTTACTTCGCGCGTCCAGGGATCCCCTAACTCTGGTGACTTCTGGGATCCCGACCTAGTTCTTCTTACTGGGCTTTCTTTGGTTTGCTGGTTGGGTTTTTTTTGTTCTTTCGTGGGTCTCTGGATTCCAATCCTCTGGGCCTCTTGCCCTTTTCTTCTTTCTTTTCTCTTTTCTTTATTGTGTGAGCCCAGCCTTCCTTTTTCTCTCTTAGTTTTATTATTTATTTATTTTTGTGTGAAATGAGCCCAACGTTTTACTTCTTTGGGCCTTAGTCTGTGACCAATTAATTTTGAACCTCAACATTTAGCCCCCCGAGCTCATGGGTTGCCTGCAGCCCATGCGTGAGTTTCTGCAGGATTTTCTCCTGTTTTGATCTTTCTACGGGGATCCTGATCTTCAACTTTTTTGGCACCCTAGCTCCTTTACTTCCTTCTCTCTCTCTTTTTTTTTTTTTTTTTTTTGTAACTCCTTTTTTTTTTTTTTTTTGTGGGACGTGGCAGTTGAGTTGAAATAAAACTCCCACCACCTACTTTTACGTTTCCCATAACACCCATTAATAACTGCTGATAACTTCTCCCTCTTTAAATTTAATTCCTGGCAACTGGCGCGTCTTTCCACACATTGTCTTTTCTAACTGCTCTTATTTCTTTATTCTAGCCTTTTCACATTACCCTTTTTCTTGTCTGTCTGAATCTTCTGTTCCCAGCCTCTCATTCTTTACTTTCGATCAGTCTTGCTGCTACCTTCTTTCTTCTTTCCAAATACCCATTGCCTCAATGGCTTTTTCCTCTTCTCGAAAAAGAAATGAGCGTACTCCTAGTCCCTTTGAAGGTGAGGGTTCCTCTTGTTCTGTGCAAGATGAGTCTGTCGTTGGGCGCCCTGCTTTTCCTTTGCGAGACCCCTGGTATACTCCTAGCTTATTCTTCCCTCGGGTGTCCCATGGCGAGACCCCTCCATCCCTTCATGCCTAGGTATTCTCTGGTCAAGCGGGTTTTGTTGGTTCTGCACAAGTTCTAGACCCTAGGGAGATTTTTGATCTCCAGATCAGGCAAGGACTTCGAGAGGCGGTCCTCATCTTTTTCAATTTTGTCGCTGGAAAGATCCAAGGCTGGCCCATTTGGGTGGATAATGAACTTTCTGACAAGGAGTTTGTGGGCCGCTTGGAGCGTGCCGGTGTCCTGAAGGCAGTGGCTATTTCCAGGAATCTTGAGGGTTTCAGAGATGCCAAAGGCCTTAGGCATTTGGTGCGTCGTTGGTGTCCTACTCTACACACTTTCTTTTTTTCTGTTGGTGAACTGACTGTTACTTTGGAGGATGTGGTCAACAATTTTCTTCTTCCGGTGCTTGGGGATGAAAACCCCTTTGATATTAATCTTTCTGATGAGGATCTCGAGGTGGAAGAAAAATTATTTTCTCACTTTGGTGGACGTACTGCTTCTTCTGGTGGGAAACCAGCCAGGATGGGTAGGTGGGTTATGAATCTTTCGCGCGAGAAGGATAAGGAAGTCAGGCGTGCTGAGTTCCTCGCATTTTGGCTTAGCAAGTTTCTGTTCAGCGAGTTCCCCGGGTATGGAATCAAGTCCACTTTTTTTCCCTTGGCGATTAAGTTGGCTCAGGGTGCTCAATATCCTCTAGCCCCCATGTTTTTGGGCCATGTCTATTCTCAATTGGATCAGCTTCATAGAGATGAAGCCGAAGGTGATTCTTGTTATGTTATTACTTCTTCTCTTCATTGCGCCATTCTCCAGGTATTTATATGGGATCGTTCTTCAGTTACTTTAGCAAGATGTAGGAATTTAAAGTTTGTAAAAGATAAGTTTTAGGGATCCCCTGATGTGGTTAAAGGGCTTTGTGGCAACTCGACTGACAGCCACCCAATTATTTTCCGTTGGCTGAGACTGAAAGGTGGTAGCCTTAACTTGGTTGAGTTGTTTGATCAAGTAGGCCATTTGCATTGGCAGTCTCCCCGGGAGTTTGGCCCCGGTTTTGTTTGTGATTCTGTGTTATCTCCTTTCCTGACTTCTACAGGGAATACTTTCGATTTATGTCGCGGTGATGAAGGTAGCTTAGCCTACTTGGCTTGTATTAATCCTTCTTGGCTTCCTGTGCTTTTCTCGAATGGCCCACGGTACACCCATTATTCGGCGCATCGAGTACTTCGGCAGTTTGGCTTTGATCAGGATATTCCTCCTGTGTTCAATGACATAGTTCCCTCTCTTCCTTCCTTGGATCCTTTCATGAGACTTCAGGCCTTCTCTTATTGGTCACGAAGGAGTCCTTAGTTTGTAGTGCCCAACTTCCAGAGAGGAGTTTTTGCCTCCAGTGGTTATGCTGGCTATTGGAGGAGGGTGCAAAAGTCCTTTGTTGATTATGCTGGTTCTGACACGATTGGGAGAGTCCCCAACCCTGGCATTTCTTCTGCTCCAACACCCAACAAGCGTCTGTCTCTGCCTACTGCTGGTGTTGTTTCTACTGCTGTAAGTAGCAAAACTGGTTTCGCAGAATGGCACGCTTCCAGGGAAGGTTAAGTGACTTATGCGCAGGATTTCCCAAAGACTTGGGTGGGGTGTGACCTTATTGTTGGTGCTTCTGCTGGGGTACAATTAAGAAGGGGGCAGTAGAGGCCATAAGTGCTAGTACTCCCATTGGCATGAGTAAAGGAAAAACAATTAAGCAGGAAAAATTGAAGGAGGCTGCGGCTGAAGAGAGTGTAGAGGATGTTGGCCCTAAGACAAAGAAGAAGAAGATTGGGAAATCCCAGAAACAGTTGATACTTGCTGAGGAAATGGAAGTTGAGCAACCTTTGGCCATAAGGGGCAGGGTGAAGACTAAGGTAGAGTCTTCTTTTCCCCTGGCTCCTGTGAGTCCTTCAGTTCATGGTTCCTTGGGACCCTCTGGACGCACCCGTAGTAAACAATAGAGACTTGGAGACCCTGTTGAGAGAGAGAGAGAGAGAAGGGCAAGACCTCTTTCCTTCTTTTCTCTTTTAGGTTGCAGTTTTGTTGTTTCTTTCCTCCTTCTTCTTTTTTTGAACTAATGAGTGATTGTCCTTTCTGTAGTCCAAGCGCAAGTTAGATCTTAGGAAGGGTAGAAGCCAATCCTCTGGTAAAGATGTGGTATGGCTTCCCTTTATCTATGTCTTCTGCTGCTTGCTTTTATTCATTTCACACGTGCTGTGTATCCTTGCTGCCCTGTTGTTCATGCCTTCCTCTTTTTTTTGTTCCTCCTTATTTTCCTTCTTTAGGTGGAGGTTTCTCCCCCCGTGGTTGGCGAGACTTTGGAGGAGGAGGTGGCTCCAGTTGCCCCTCAGAGTGTGGAAGAGGAGGCTCCTAGTGGTGGCATAGCTGGAGAGATTGGGCAACTAATGCAGGATGTCCAGGCTGCCCAGGATTCTGAGGCTCCCAAGCTTCCCGCGTCCCCAGGCCTCAATTTGAACAGATTCCTAGTCCTGTTAAGACTATGTTAACTTAGACCGAGATAAGTATAAGAACTTTGGGAGGTGCATCATCATCCGGGCAAACAGGTGAGCCCTTATATATATATAATAGCGTTCTAATTTTATTTCTTTTGCACCCCTTTTTTTTTTCTTTCCTCTGAGTCCTTTCTTTCTCTTTTTTTTTTCTTTCTCTTTCCAGGCTAAGCTACTGCGAGATCTGTCTCTGGTGCTGCTTCTTCTCTGGAATCGGAGGATTCTGATGGTGGGTGTTGATTGTCCTTACTGCATTCCCTCTCTCTTTCTTCCCTTCTCTTGTATTTTTGTTATGGCGAAGCCCCCTATATCCCTGCCTTTTTTTAGTCATTTTGCTGAGGCTTCCTCACCTTTTTTTCAACTTGCCATGTGTTCTTTCTCAGAGTCCTTCAAGAAGTCAGAGGAGCAGGAGGAGGAAACTCCGCCCCAAGAAGCCGATACTGGTTTCTCCTCTACCCTCTTTTGTTCTTTATTTTTTTATTTTTTTTTAAGAAGAAGCTAAGTCTGCCCCCCTCCCTTCTCTTTTTTTTTTTTTTTTTTGTAGGAGTTGATATTGGTGTCAAAAATCCTGAGCTTGTGATTCCTGGGTGGGGTGTAGGATCTACTCAGGTTGCTGGCCCTCATTCTGTCTAGAGGGTTGAAGGTTCCTCTGGGACTTCAGGCGGTAATGCAACAATGGGGGAGGCTCCAGAGATGGTTGTTTTAGATCCTGCTTTAAGACTCCCTGCCTTTCTGGCTCGCTTTGATCTTCTGGAATTCAACAGCCTTCTTGCCAGTCACTTTTGCCACTTCGGGCCTTCTTATGGTAGCTTTTTGCGGTTCTCTGTGCCTGTGGAAGGTCTGCCACTGCTAGAAAGGCTGTTTAAAAGTCATGGGGATTTTACCATTGGTTTCAGAGGAGGAGTATTTTTGGGGAACATTTTGATGGAGCTGCTGTGTGCCATGTTGATTTCCTTGAGAGATTCTTCGCTGGACTCTCTATCCGAGGAAAAACTCTTGGAATGAAGGGGAGTGGTTCAGGATCTCTTGGAAGCCAAGTTCAACCTGTCCTTTTTGCTGGAGCATCTGCGATCATTGGCCCAAGTGCTATTCCAGAGGCAAGCTTCTAAGAGTATTGATGCTGAGATTGTTGCTGCTGAGGAAGCTTTAGCTTATGCTCACAAGACTTTGCAAGATTTGAAGATTAAAAGGCAGAGGGTTCTTTCTTCTTCGGCTGTCCTTGCTTTCTCCTCAGATGACTCTTTGTTGGCTGGCCTTATTTCTTAGCCCCTTTTTTTTTAGCTGGTTTGGATGTGTATGAACAATTTGGGGTTGTATAAATTTTCTATCTCTTTGTTTGGACATTGCTTCTGGCTATTTTTTTTTAGATCTGTACTTGTACTTTGAGACTACTTCCATGTATTTGTGCTTCAGGATGGCTTCTAAGTATTTATGTTTCAAGATTGCTTCTAATCTCTTTTAATAGCATGTGGATCCTCTTTTCCTTTTGTCTTTATCTTTTTTTTTGTACTAAGTCCTGGCCCATGATTCCCACAAGTTTTGCTGCGGGTCCCAGCCAAGTACCCACCCCTTTTCTTCTTGATTGCGCAAGTACTGAACTGGGTACATTGGGCGATATATTTTTTGTCCCAGCTCATGAACTTGGCAGGTTTTCTTTTTTTATCAAGTACTGGGCTAGGTATCCTCAGTACATGCCTGAGATCTTAGACCATGTATTTGAAACTTAACTGTTTTGTAGTTATCACCTGGGTCATGCATCAAAAAGATTTCCCCAGGTATCCTCCCTTTTCTTCTTGGTTGCGCAAGTACTAAATTGGGTACATTGGGCGATATTTCATTTGTCCCAGTTCATGAACTTGGCAGATTTTTTATTTTTTATTTTTATTTTTTTATATCAAGTACTGGGCTAGGTATCCTCAGTATATGCCTGAGATCCTAGACCATGTATTTAAAACTTAACTGTTTGTAGTTATCTGTGGGGTGATCTTGGGTCATGCATCAAAAAGATTTTCCCGGGTATCCTCCCTTGATTCCGTCTGTGTTAGGACTTTGTAATACTTAGGATTTAATAGCTGAGAAATAAGAAGAAATTTCATTGAATTTAAAACATAAATGTCATTCGAGGAACATAGCAAATCTAACAAAGATAGTAAGGATCATAGAGTGTCCTTCTACCACAAGTCCCTGAACAAAATTACTTAAACGATAATATATAAAAAGAAAGAAATACTTAGCAGGTTGGAGAGTTTGGCAAAAGGATTCCAGTGTACTGAGACTTCTCCCTTCTCATGCGTAGTATTGTTTTAGCCACTTCCCATTTATGGGCTCTGTCAGGATTGTCCCGTCTTCCTTTGTAAGGTAGTAATACCCACTATCATGGGCCTCCCTGATGATGTAGGGTCCTTCCCATTTTGGGGTGAATTTGGAGGGTCCTGGTAGATTTCTTCTCACATGCTCTGCTGTCCTTAGTACCAGCTGCCCTTTAATGAAGGTTCTTGGGCGTATTGCTTGTGCATATGCTCTAGTCATTCTTTGTTGGTACCTTTGGCTTCTTCTATTGGCTAGCTCTCTTTCTTCCTCTACCCCTTCGAGGTCTGCTAATCTCCTTTCGTTGTTTGTGTCCTCGGTGTCCTCTTGACTTTCTTCAAGTACTACTCTTGGTGTGGGAACAATTAATTCTACTGGGCTGATGGCTTCTGTCCCATAGACCAGGGAGAATGGTGAGAATCCCGTGGCTGTTTTCACAAAGCTCCTGCATGCCCAAAGTACATCTGCTAAGTGATCACTCCATTTTCCTCCATACTTTTACTTCATTTTTTAAGGATCTTCAATATCACCATATTAGTGGCCTCTGCCTGGCCATTCCTTTGGGGGTAATACGGTGTAGACCTTCCATGCTTGATGTAGTAAGCCTCAGTTAACCCCTTCATGTCTTTATTTATGAATGGGGTTCCGTTGTCACTGATCAACCTCCTGGGAATCCCAAACCTTGTAATGATATGACCTTGAATGAAGTTTGCTACAGCTGCTCCAGTGGCCTTTTTCAAGGGGAAGACCTCTACCCATTTTGTAAAGTACTCAGTAGCTGCCAAGATCCATATGTAACCACTGGATGGGGGATTTATAGGCCCTATGAGATCAAGCCCCCAAGTGTGGAAAGGCCATGGGGTTGTCATATCCTGTAACATATTTGGGTGAGTATGGATTGCATCTCCGAGGACTTGACATACGTGGCAGGTTTTGACTAACTCCTCGGAGTCCTTTTTCATTGTTGGCCAGTAGTACCCCAACAGTAGTAACTGTTTATAGAGCCTCATTTTTCCTGGGTGACTTCCACAATCACCGGAATGGACTTCCCTGACTGCTTCCCTGGCTTCCCTTGGCCCTAGGCATCTTAGGGGATCCCCGTTGTATCCCTTTTTGAATAGGATCCCGTTTTGCAAGAAGTATCTGACTGCGAGCTTCTTAAGCTGGTGGGCCAGTGCTCTGTCAGTCGGTAGGATCCCTTGAGCCAAGTATTCCACGAAGGGAGTCCTCCAGTCTTCTGTAATAAATACAGCGTAGCTTTCTTCCTTGTCCATCGAGGATTGGCATTCCTGACATTTTTCCTGTATAGTCGCTGCCTTTTTGTTCATACTTGGCCAGTAGTATCCCATGCGCTGCATCCTCCTATATAGGATGGTCTTTTCTGAGGTCCCGCAGACTTGGGTATATAGCTCTTCCAACCTTAGTTTCCCCTCCTTCTCATTGATACATCTGGATAGGATCCCTCCGGGCAATCTCCTGTATAGTTCTCATTCTATTAAAGTGTAGTCCCTCAGCTCCTTGACACTCCCTCCTGATCCTGTTTCTTTCATTTTTTCTTTCACTTCGCTCCTCCAGTCCCATTGCTTGGATTCTCCGGAGGATATCTTTTGGAGGATTTTTAAGATGGAATGCTCCTGCCTTCCTATTCTAACCAAAGTGTCTTTTCCCTTGAATGGTACTTGGGACCCCAGGGTGGTAAGCGCATCTGCAAACCTATTTTCGCTTCTCTGCGTGTACTTTATGCTAAAGGTCAGGAATTCTTGCTCCAGCCTCTGCGCCCAAGTCCTGTAGGCTACCAAACTTTGTTCCCTTAGTGCAAAGTCACCTTTCACCTGAGAGACTACGAGATTGGAATCTCCCAGTACTCTCATGTGTTTCACCCCAATACTGAGTGCTATAGTTATCCCAGTCAAGTACGCCTCATACTCAGCTGCATTATTGGAACAGGAGAAACCAAGCTTGAAAGATAGAGGTATGGTGTCCCCATTCTCACAGCTCAGTACAATTCCCACTCCATTTGAGGTTGCTGTAACTGACCCATCGAATCTCATTGTCCATTTCTTTCCTGGGATTTTTGCTACTGCTACCTCTCCTGGGATCTCTTCACTTAGTGAGCTTTCCTCCTTCCTTGGGAACTGTGCCAGGAGGTCAGCTATGGCTTGACTTTTGACGGCCTTGAGGGTCCTGAGGCCTATGTCATATTGAGAAAGCAGGACCAGCCACTGTGTTATTCTCCCTGTTAGGAGGGGCTGATGCAGGAGTGCTTTTATGGGGTGTGACTTAGTCACTAAAAGGATTTGGTGGGCTGAGAAATACCTCTTCAGCCTCTGGGATGCATAAATAACCACTAGGCAAGCCTTTTCTATCCTGGGATACCTGGTCTCGGCATCCTTGAGTGTTCTGCTTACATAGTAAACAGGTTGCTTGTTCCCATCATCATCCTCTTGCGCCAGCAAGACTCCTATTGCTTAGGCATTTGATGCCAAGTACAGTAACAGGGGTCGCCCACGTACTGGTGCTTGGAGGGTGGGTAGGTGATTCATAATCTGCTGAATCCTTTGAAAGGCTTCCTGCTGCTCCGTTCCCCAGGTGAAGTCGATTCCTTTCTTCAATAGTTTGGATAAATCACCCGTGACCGAAGCTAGCCCTAGCACAAATCTCTTGATGTAGGAGACCCTTCCTAGGAAGCTTTTGAGTTCCTTCACTGTTGTTGGTCTTTTCATTGTGGCAATGGCTGCAGCTTTGGCTGGATCCACACTTATGCCTTTGTGATGTACTAGGAGCCCGAGGAACTTTCCTGCAGATACTCCAAAGGCACATTTCATGGGGTTCATGCGTAGCTTGTATTCTCTGCATCTTTTGAAAACTTGTTCAAGTACCTGAAGGTGTCCTGTCCTAGTTTTTGACTTGACCACAATATCATCCACATAGTCTTCCATTTCCTTATGCATCATGTCGTGGAAGATGGCTGTCATGGTTCGCTGGTATGTGGCTCCTGCATTTTTGAGGCCAAAGGGCATCACAGTGTAATAAAAATTTCCGATTGGTGTCCTGAATGCTGTCTTCTCAGCATCCTTGGCAGCCATACGAATCTGGTTGTACCCACTATACCCATCCATGAATGAGAACATAGAACTTCCCGCAGCTGAATCCACAAGGAGGTCAATATTAGGCAGAGGGAACTCATCTTTTGGACATGCCTTATTCAGGTTGCGGAAGTCTACACAGCAACGGATCTGGCCTTTCTTTTTCTTCACAGGTGCTATGTTAGAAAGCCATCTGGGGTGCTAAATGGGCTTAATAAAACCAGCTGCTAGCAGCTTCTTGACCTCTTGAGTTATCTGGGCTTCTACATCAGTGTGAAAGACCCTGGCTGGTTGGATCACTGGTTTAACTCCTGGGTCCACATTGAGGGCATGGACCACTAACCAGGATCCAGACCAGGCATCTCATCATAGGTCCATGCAAACACATCCGTGTATTCTTTGAGCAAAGCCACCAGTGGCCTCCTTTCTTGTGCTGCCAACTGACTGCTGATGAAAACAGGCTTCTGGGATCCCAGCTCAGCCCCCAAGTCTACTTCCTGCAATTCTTCCTCAGGCTGGATTTGTGTCTTTTTGACTGGTTCCTCTAGGACTTCCTCCTGAGCTATCATACATTCTGGTGGTCCGGGACCTTCCTGCACGATGCACTCAAGTCCCGCGCACCTTCACAAGCGGTAAATTAATCTTCCCCCGGGTTCTCGTACTACTACACACTCCTAGGATCCTGAGGTACTGGGCTCCTTCTTTTGCCTTTTCCTCTTCAGGAGGTCTTTTAAGTCATGGGTACCTCCTCCTTCTTCTTTCTCCAAGATAGGTGTTCCTGGGGTCCCTGGCATGGGACTCTCATCGTCAGGTTCTAACTTATCATAGAACATTGTTTCTACAAAGTTTAGTTCTCTTTGGCTGAAAGGGTTATGGTTGGCAGGGATCCTTACAGGCCTCCCATTCAATCTCCCCTTAACACACTGATGGTACGTGGATGGTATAAGGCGGTGTTTATGGAGCCATGGCCGTCCCAGCAATACATGGTAGGACACTTTTGAGTTGATTACATGAAATCTGGTCAAGGCTACTATTGGCCCCACTCTTAGGGCCAACTGTATATATCCTTCGGTTGATTCTACTGATCCTCCAAATCCGGTTATCTCCATGGGAGCCCCCAGGATCCTCCTCCCAGCTAGGCCCACGGCTTCCAAGGTACTCAGGGCTATGAGGTTGAGTGATGCCCCAGTGTCCACCAGTGCTCTTCTGATTTGGACACCGTTTATGGTGGCCATTAGATAAAGAGGTCTACGGTGGTCTAGATGCTCAACTTCCATGTCTTCATTAGTGAAAGTTATGGCATTGGTTGTCTCTAGGAAAGCACGACTGGCATGTGATTCTGCTGTGAAACATTCCATTCCTGAATCTGCTGCTATAGTCATGAGAGATTCCGTGGCCACCCTTCTTGCTTCTGTTCCAAATCCCAGCTGATTGAATAGTGATCTGAACTTGGGATTCTTCTGGAGGGTCCTGACTGTGTTTGGGTGGAAGGATCCTTCTGGCTCTTCTGCTTCTGCCGGTTCCCATGGATTACTACAGCTACCACCCCCTTTCCTTTGTGGTTGGGCAAGGGGTTCCTTTGTACTTCTAGCTCCTTCTGGGTGAGCTCCAGGGTTCCTTCTCTTAGCTTCCTGTGAAAGAGCCTGCGGAGGGTCCAGCAATCCTTGGTGGAATGCTTAACATAATTATGAATCCTGCAAAACAAAGGATTTTTCCTTTCTTCCTCAGTTGGTGGTCTAGACACAGTGAATGGCCTGACCACTCCATCCCCAATCCATTTGTCTAGGACATGGTTTAACTCTTCTATGGTGCATGGGATAACCGGTGGTTCCTCGAACATTTTTCCATCAGGCCTCTTCCTTTTTTCTCCCACAGATGCTGTCATGGCCTGGGACGCTGGCATCCTCTTCGCCCTCATAGTTTGTGCTGTTCTTCTAGTCCTCTGTAACAGGTCAGCGAACTGTGTGATACATAAATTTTCGAGGTTGAGTCTGTAATCGAAAAGCATGTTAGAGATGCAAGTCTCTACGAGTTCTTTTTCTTCATGGTCCCCATAACAGTCTAGGGACACATCTTCAAATCTTTTGATGAACTGGACGGGATCCTCTCCAGGCCTCTGCCTTACCATCTGAAGGCTTTGGAAAGTGACCTTGTCCTCACCAGGGTAATATTTTGCACAAAATCTCTCCATCATTTCGTCCCAGGTCTTAATGGACCCAGGTCTCAGTGTGGTGTACCAAGTGTATGCCCTGTCCACTAAGGACTTAGCAAACTCTCTTAGGCACAGCTCTCGGTTTCCTGCGTAGGGGCCCATAATGTGGACGAACCTACTCACGTGTTCTACTGCACTTCCATTCCTTCCATCAAAAGGATGGAACTTTGGTGGCTCGTATCCCTTAGGGTATGGCTTGCTAAGGAGTTCTGGTAGGAATGGGGGATCCCGAGAAAATTGCTTGGGGATCCCGAAAAGTTTTTCCCTTTCTTGGTCCAGGAGGGCACTAACATCTGCCAGTGTTAGGTATTGGGGGTTAGTTCCTCCTCCCACTGCTGACCCTCCCTCTGGCTGGGTTCTATCTTGGTTGCCCACATGGGGGGCATTGTCTCTAACTTCCTATGTCTTGCCTTTTTTGAGAAGGCGAACTTCTTGTTGCAAGTCTTTCAACATTGTAGTCATCTAAGCCATAGGGTCTAGCTCCTGCCTTACGTTTCTTTGTTCTGACACGGCCTCCTGTTCTGTTAGGGGCACCTCGCCTCTTTGTCTGGAGGCCACTTCATTTTCTCCCATGGGCTCAGAGGCTGTGGGTGGCACATTAGCACCTTTACTGTTCCTTTGTCTTGGAGGCATGCTTTGCGAAGGGATTGCTTTTTCCCTTTTCTATACCCAATCCCCAGTGAAGTCGCCAAAATATGAGAGTGCCTTTTTTCTCAGCACTATGGCCCAAGGATCCTGGGCCAAATAAATGTTTCTTGGTGGACTGGGCTTGATTCACCGCAGCTAAAAGGGTTGTTTAAGAACCGAGTGGTGCACAAAACAAGCTTCCTACAATACAAATAACTAACAAGCAAGGATATCTGTATTGAATGACATTTTAACAGCAAATGAATGCACAACAAGTAAAATGTAATGTAAGAAAAGGTTAGGGATCCTCGAATTAATGAGGTGCATTTTATTAATTTCCCTTAGTTGTGATTACAGTGCTCACTAAGACGTGGTGCAAGGTTCAACTGAGTTCAAAATTTACAGACTTTGATAGCTTTTCAAGCTTCAAAGACTTGCAAAGTTTGAATTTGTTGAATCCGAGCATGTACTATAGTGGCTGTCTCTAGGATACCGAGAACGGTTCCTCTGTTTTCTCTTAAGTTTACAGAGCCTTTTCTATAATTCTATGAGACTTCAGGAAAAAAAAAAAAAAAGGACTATGAATGCCTCAAAATGATCTAATCGAAAATGAATCTCTCTCCCTTTTCTCAATGCCTTCGTAGCATGGACCCCCTCCTCCTTTTATAGCACAAATCGGGCTCTGGGGTACTAGTGATTTCCCCATTTTGCCCCTTAGAGTTTGTGTCGTGCCTGTCTTGTTCAAGGCTATGTCGTTTCCCTTTTCTCTCATAGTTTCTTGCTTTTGGTGTGACCAAACGAAAGTCCCTTAACTAGTTTTCTATTTCCAGATTTCCCCATTGGCTGGTCTGAAGCTATTTGGCTTTTTCTTCTCAGCACTCCAGCGTTTTCAGTTGTACTCTTCCTTGTCACTTTCTCCAAATGGTCGGAACTAGGCTCCTGCATTTTGCTTCGTACCTCCTGGCTCCACTGCATGTCTGGAGCATGAGACCTGCATGCCCTTTGTCTTTTATCTCTCTTTGAATTTGCTTCAATCTTACTTCGCGCGTCCAGGGATCCCCTGACTCTGGTGACTTTCTGGGATCCCGACTCAGTTCTTCTTACTGGGCTTTCTTTGGTTTGCTGGTTGGGCTTTTTTTTGTTCTTTCGTGGGTCTTTGGATTCCAATCCTTTGGGCCTCTTGCCCTTTTCTTCTTTCTTTTCTCTTTTCTTTATTGTCTGAGCCAAGCCTTCCTTTTTTTCTCTTAGTTTTATTATTTATTTATTTTTGCGTGAAATGAGCCTAACGTTTTACTTCTTTGGGCCTTAGTCTGTGATCAATTAATTTTGAACCTCAACAGAAGGTTAAAAAAATGTAGAGTTGAACTCAACTCTAACATCTTAATTTATCGTGAAAATAGCAAATTCAAGAAACTCAGAGGCTGTTTGGATTGGCAATTTTCATGACTCAATTCTTTGTTTTCATAACTCAATTCTCAAAAATGGTGGGACCCATAGCAAAATACTCGTTTGCCTGCACAATTTCTTTGTTTTCATAACCCTGTTTCCAATACTCAATTCTCTACTTTTTGAGTTATGAGTTGTGGAAACTGAAAACAACTTTTGGCTTTTTTCAGTTTTCAGTTTTCAGTTTTCTGTTTTCAATAGCAAATTTGTAAATAATATTACACATCCGGTCCCACCGTCAGACTTTTGCTCCCTCTTTATCTTCTTTTCTCTTTTTTTTTTCTTTTCTTTTTGTCTTTCACAGGTCTGGGACACACACACCTGCTCCTATTCTTCTTCTTTTCTTTTCTTTTCACTTTCTGGGTTTGGTTCTTTTTTTTTTTCTTCTTTTCTTCTCTTTTCCCTTTCTGGGTTTGGTTCTTTTTTTTTTCTTCTTCTTCTTTTCTTTTCTATTCTCCTTTCTTTTCTTTTCACGTTGGTTTTTGGGTTTGGTTTCTGGGCTTGGGTTCTTTTTTTTTTTTTTTTTTTTTTTTTTTCTTTTTTTCTTTCCTTTTCACTAGGTTTCCATTCTTTTTTTTTCTTCTTCTTTCACTGGGTTCAGTCTTCAGTTCTTCCTTTTTTTTTTTTTTCCTTCTTCTTTCATTGGGTTCAGGTTTCTGGGTTTCTTTTTTTTTTTTTTTTTTTTGTTCTTCATCACAAAAGTTTTTGGTCTGAAGCTGCACTCCATGACCGGGTAAGGATGGAAACTGAAATTTGGATTTGGGGTTTCAAAATACCCACATGAATGGGTTTCAAAAAAACTAAGAAACCCAATCCGCGAACCCAATCTGCGAACCCAATCAAGGTTCTCAACCAGCGAACCTAATCCGCGACTCCAAGATGGCGACCTCGACCGTCACAGTATCAATTCGGTATCGACTTGTCGTTGTCGTCGCCGGCTGAGGTGGAGGTGGAATTAGCCGTCTAATTGGCCGCATTTTGTTGTTGTTGTTGCTGTTGCTGTTGTTGTTGTTGTTGTTGTTGCTGTTGCTGTTTTTGTTATTGTGGTTGAAGCTGGGTTCGGGTCTGTGTTTTGGGAAAGTAACAAGGGTGAAGGAGGGGAAATGTGAACAGAAAAAATGGTGGGGCCCACAAAACAGTTTTTCTCTGACCAAATGACAGGTATGAGACTCACAAATAGTGTGAAAAATATTGAGTGATGGTGCCAAACGGGTGTGGTATTTTAGAGTGATGGGTGATGAGTGATGAGTTATGAGTTATGAGTGATGAGTGATGGAAATTGAGTGACGGAAATTGAGTGATGAAATTTTTGAAGCCAAACAGCCTCTCAAAGTCTCTTTATTGTATTCCTGATTTGTAATTTATTTCTATTTTTGGGATAACTTGTTCTAATAAAAAAGGGGGTTAACTTTGATAATTTCATGAAGCAAATATTTCTAGAACTAAGCTATTAAGAGGAATAGATTACTTGGGTTGGCTATTCTTTAATAAAAAGTTAATACGTTATTTATCAAAAAAGAAAAAAAGAAAAAAGAAGAAGAGAGGAATAGGAAGCGAAGAAAAAGAAAGAGATCTGCAGAGAAAAGAGAAAGCAAGTGGGGTATAGATAAAACTCATATATTCTTGCATAATGATTATCATACCCATTGTTTCCTTTATATACAACACTCAGTCACTAATCACTCAAGATAACTGGTTCAATAAATCGTGAATCGCACTTGTGTAACAGTCTAGTAATAGAATTTCATATTTTGGAGGGAAAGCATAACTGTTAAATACATAAAACGCTGTCGTTGTGTATGCTCTGTTGAAATGATGTATGTGGTTTAGTGATCACGTGTGCGCGTGCTTGAGCTTGTTTGAGAGAGTGCATCTCCTCAGTTTTAAAAAACACAGTTTTGAGCCAGCCTCTTGTCAGAAACGACACCGTTTGAGTATGTATGTCTTGAAGTTGTTGGACGGATAACGAAGCAGCTGAAATAGATTGTTCGTGTCGTGTGAGGAGTTAAGAGCATTGCTTGATTCACCCTAGTCTTGTACTTCCGGCTTGTTTCATTAGGGTTGCAATTTAAAGGTCCCTACCTTCGAGTGCTTTTGTTAGAAGGACAATCTTTTGCTCCATTGCATCTTTTCCTCTACAGTGGAGGCATTAGCCATCAAAACTGATACAACTTCAAATGATGATGGAGGAGAAAGTGAATCTGTGTGAAAAAAGGGAATTTCATCTCTTGGCTTTCCTATGACACACGAGGAATTATGTGAACAACTTCTTGTGAAGGAAGAAAGGGATTTGCCCCTAGACTTGAGGTGATCTAAGGCAGATAACTTATTTTTTGACAATCTTCTTGCTTGCAAGAAAATCTAAGGAGATTTGACCAAAAAAAAGAAAATCTAAGGAGATGACCATATGGGCCTTGGCTTCCTCAGTTGTTTAAGACTGAAGCTGATTGAGAGCTTGAGATTGCCCACGAGTGATTGGATCATAATAGTCGTTAGTGACAGAAGCACCTAATTTGGTTGAAGTAGTAGTTGTTGAAGCTTGAGTTTTCTTGCTAGATGCCATTGCAGCTGATAGCAAGGTGATGAATTTTTTTTTTCTTTTTTTTTTTTACTAAGGAGAAAGAGATGAGAGGCAAAGATGTCCCACCGGGTTTGCCAAAATTTGTAAACAAAAAATTTCAAGTTTGAAAATCAAACAATCAAAATAGTTTCACAAATATATTTTTGTATTGATGAATTTGTGGTACAATTTTATATATTTAGATTCTAATATAATAGAATAAGCCTCTAATTCGATCTCTTTGGAAAAGTCCTTAGTTCAAGTATTGCGTTGAAGTAGTGTTGACTTGAACACAAGATGTCCTCTGCTTGGATTGGAAAGTGGATTGAGTAATTTTGGGAATGGAATTGCGATGAATCTTTAACTACGATTAGAAATTCTTCGTTCTTTGTGTATTTCGTGTTCTTCGTTTTTCAAAGATTTGTAGTGAAATTTTTTTGGGGATTTAGAGCTTAAATCCAATGAAGCTTTGATTGTTTAGAGTTCTTGAAATTTCTGAAGGCTTTGAATCATGATCCCAATAAAACTCTAAGACTTGGAATGATGACAATCTCGACCCTGTTTGATCAGTTTTGTGTGTTCTATTCTATGCAATATTTTTCCATTACAAATAGGTAAATGGATGGGACAGATTTTGCTAGTCCCACTGTATCTTGCATAAAATGTACATATTCATTTAAATCATTTAATGTATAATATCCTATTTATTGATTATCTTGCATATTTGTTTTCTTATCCCCTAAATACTCTCTCTCTCTCTCTCTCTCTCTCTCTCTCTCTCTCTCTCCACTATAGTATTATTAAATTATATGTATACCAGAAGAATTTTTGTGCCATAAATTAAAATTTTATGTAAAAAAAGAAAAAGAAAAAACATTTTACTAATACTATCGAAACCGTTTTAATAATTAGTAACTCATAAGTAAATTAACTATCTTAATATTTAGTGAGTCACATGACAAAAACTCTTTAATTTAATGTGCAATAATCTTGAGTCACTCGGCTGGAGACATGGTGAAATGTTTTTCACGATTAGTTAGTGACTCATTAATTAGTTATTACAAGAGACATGATGAAACTCTTTTCACAATTTTATATCTTTGTACCACACATTTTCAAGATTGAAGGAATTTGGCTAATCAAAGACTTAAAAAATAGTGGTGATATATATATATATATATATATATTCTCTCTCATACTAATTTTAAGAGATAAAGCCAATAATTAAACTTTTCTTAGTTGTTAGTTTGACAATCTCAACCTAGTTTGATCAGTTTTGTGTGTTCTATTCTATGCAAATTTTTTCCATTACAAATACGTAAATGTACGGGACAGATTTTGCTTGTCCCACCGCGTATCTTGCATAAAATGTACATATTCATTTAAATTATTTAATGTATAATACCCTATTTATTGATTATCTTGCATATTTGTTTTCTTATCCCCTAAATAATCTCTCTCTCTCTCTCTCTCCACTATAGTATTATTAAATTTTATGTATACCAGTAGAATTTTTGTGCCATAAATTAAAATTTTATGTAAAAAAAAGAAAACATTTTACTAATACTATCAAAACCATTTTAATAATTAGTAACTTATGAGTAAATTAACTATCTTAATAATTAGTGAGTCACATGACAAAAAATCTTTAATTTAATGTGCAATAATCTTGAGTCACTCGGCTGGAGACATGGTGAAACGTTTTTCACGATTAGTTAGTGTTGAGGTTCAAAATAATTTAGTCACAAATAAGGCCCAAAGAGATGGAAAAGATATTGGGCCCATCTCACACAATAAAAGAAAGAAATGATAAAGGGTGGGTTCTCACAATAAAGAAAAGAAAAGAAGAAAAGGGGGAAGAAGCCCAGAGGATCTGATCTGGAGGTCCACGAAAAAAGGGCCCAAGAAACCGGTAAAGTCAGCAAGCCAAAGAAAGAAAGCCCAGGAAGCAGAATTGGGTCAGGACGTCCAGAAGCTCCCCAGAGGTAGAGGATCCCTGGACGCACGAAGTGAAATTACAACAGATTCGAAGTGAGAAAGGAGACAAAAGGCACGCGGGCCTTATGACCCAGGCACGCAGTGGAAGTACAAGGCAAAACGCAGGAACTTGGTTCCAACCATTTGGAGAAAAAAGACAAGGAAAGTACGACTGGAAAAGCTGGAGCAAAAGCCAAAAAAGCCTCAGGACAGCCAACGGGGAAATCTGGAAATAGGAAGCTAGCTGGGAGACTTTCATCTGGTCGCAACAAAAAGAGAGAAACTATGAAGAAAAAGGAAAAGACATGATCCTGAAACAAGCAGGCACGGGACAGACTTTAAGGGGCAAAAGGGAGAAATCATCAGTACCCCGGGAACCCGAAACTGTGCTATAAAAGGGGGGATTCAGAGAAAGAAAGGGATTCACTTTTACGTTTAGAGCATTTTTAAAGCATTCACAAGTGCTTTCCTGAAGTCCACGAAAATTGTAAAAAAGAAGGGACTCTGTAAACTGAAGAGAAAACAGGGGAATTTGTTCCCGGTATCCCAGTGATAGCTACTATAGTACACGCTCGGATTCAACAAGTTCAAACTTTGCAAGTCTTTGAAGCTTGAATAGCTATCAAAGTCTGTGACTTTTGAGCCCAGTTGAACTTTGCATCATGTCCTAGTAAGCAATTGTAATCACAATTAAAGGAAACTAATGAAATACACCCCACTAATTCAGGGATCCCCAACGTGTTCTTTACATTATATTTCATTTATTGTACATTTTCTTTACTGTTAATTTGTCATTCAATACGAATATACTTTTTGTTAGCTGTTTTTCTATTGTAGGAAGTTTGTTCTGTGCACCAATCGATTCTTAAAACAGCCCCTTTAGCTGCGGAGAATCGATCCCAGTCCACCAGAAACATCTTACACGGCCCAGGATCCTTGGGCCATAGTGCTGAAGAAAAAAAGCACTCTCACAGTTAGTAACTCTTTGTTGAGGTTCAAAAATTAATCACAACCCAAGGCCCAAAGAAATAACACTTTAGGCTAACTTCATGGGAAATAAAGCTAGAGAAATAAAAGAGATGGGCTCACGAAATAAAGAAAAGAAGGACAGAAAGAAGAAAAGGGTGAAAAGTCCAAAGAAATGAGATCCAAAGACCTATGAAGGAACAGGCTTTAAGATCCATAAAGCAAAGGGAAGGCCCAGCCAAGATCAGAAGCCCAATAGGAAGAAACTGGGCTGGGATCCCGAAGAACACTAGAGCCTAGGATCCCCCGGACGCACAACGCACTCTGAGTAAGAATTGAAACGGTTCAAAAAATCATAAAGGATGAAAGGACAAACGAGTCTCAAACGCCCAGCCATGCAGTGAGGGATCAGAAAGTACAAAGCAAAAATTTCGTGAACAAAGGAGCTGTACCCCAAGGAACCAAGAATGAGAAAAACCATAGGTAGAAGTAGCTGGTAAGGAGCTTTCAACCTAACAGTAAAAGGTTTCGATCGTTTGGGAAAAATGACAAGGATGGAGGGCAGACAAAAGCCGAAAAAGTGAAGAAGGCCAAATAGCTAAGATCAGCAACAGGAGTGGATCTTAGAATAGAAAGCTAGCCAGGGGCTTTCAGCTTGGTCGAACCAAAAGGAAGAAATTATGAGAAAAAAAGGAAAGGACCAGCCCCAAGGTAACTGACACAGTACGAGCTTTAAGGGGCAAAAGAGAGAAATCACTGGTACTCCGGAGCCCTAGAATCACACTATAAAAGGAAGAGAAAACCTATGTTGAAAGGCATTCAGGATTGACGCATTGATTGATCATCCATTTTGATATCAGAATAGAACCGTGTAAAGAACTCTATAAAACTTCAGAGAAACAAAGGATTGTCCATCGGTATCCCCGAAATAGCCACTATAGCATATACTTGGATTCGAAAGTATTCAAATCTTGCAAGTCTTAGAGGCTTGAATAGCCATCAAAGTCTGCAATTTTTGAGTTAATTTGAACCTTGTATCATGTCTTAGTGAGCACACTGTAATCATGATCAAAGAAAATTAATAAAATGCCTCTCATTAATCCAAGGATCCCTAACCCCTATTTTACTTTATTTTTATTACTATGCATTTCTTTGCTGTTTGAGCTGTCATTCAATACAGATATTCTCGCTTGTTAGTTTATTTGTGTTGTAGGAAACCTGCCCTGTGCACCACTTGGTTCTTAAACAGCGCTTTAGCTGCGGTGAACCAAGCCTAATCCATTAACAACAATTATTTGGCCCAGGATCCTTGGGCCGCTGTGCTGAAGAAAAAAGGCACTCTCACATTTTGGCAACTTCGCTGGGGACTGGGTAAAGAAAAGGGAAGAAACAATCCCTTCACAGAGCATGCCTCCAAGACCAAGGAACAGCAAAGGTGCTAATATGCCACCTGCGGCCTCTGAGCTCATGGGAGAAAATGAAGTGGCCTCCAGACAAAGAGGCAAGGTGCCCCTGACAGAGCAGGAGGTCTTGTCAGAACAAAGGAACGCAAGGCAGGAGCCAGACCCGATGGCTCGAATGACTGCAATGTTGAAGGATTTGCAGCAAGAGGTTCGCCTTCTCAAAGAAGGCAAGACGCAAGAAGTCAGGGACAATGCCCTCCTTGTAGGTAACTAAGATAGGACCCGACCAGAGGGAGGGTCAGCAATAGGTGGAGGAACCAACCCCCAGTACCTAACACTAGCAGATGTCAGTGTCCTTCTGGACCAAGAAAGGGAAAAACTTTCGGGAATTCTTAAGCAATTTTCTCGGGATCCCCCATTCCCATCAGAACTCCTTAGCAAGCCACACCCCAAAGGATATGAACCCCTAAATGGGAGTGCTATGGAACACGTGAGTAGGTTCGTTCACACCATGGGCCCTTACGCAGGAGACCGAGAGCTGTGTCTAAGAGAGTTTGCTAAATCTTTAATGGATAGAGCATACACTTGGTACACCACGTTGAGACCTGGGTCCATTAAAACCTGGGACGAGATGATAGAGAGATTTTGTGCAAAATATTACCCTGGTGAGGACAAGGTTACCTTCCAAAGCCTTCAGATGGTAAGGCAGAGGCCTGGAGAGGATCCCATCCAGTTCATCAAAAGGTTTAAAGATGTGTCTCTAGATTGTTATGGGGACCATGAAGAAAAAGAACTCGTAGAAACTTGCATATCCAACATGCTTTTCGATTACAGACTCAACCTCGAAAATCTATGCATCACACAGTTCGCTGACCTGTTATAGAGAACTAAAAGGATAGCATAAACTATGAGGACAAAAAGGATGCCAGCATCCCAAGCCATGACAGCATCAGTGGGAGAGAAAAGGAAGAGGCCTGACGAAAAGGTATTCGAGGAACCACCGGTGATCCCATGTACCACAGAAGAGTTAAACCACATCCTGGACAAATGGATCGGGGATGGAGTGGTTAGGCCATTCACCGTGTCCAGGCCACCAACGGAGGAAGAAAGGAAAAATCCCTTGTTTTGCAGGATTCATAATTATGTCAAGCATTCCACCAAGGATTGTTGGACCCTCTGTAGGCTCTTTAACAAGAAGCTAAGAGAAGGAACCCTAGAGCTCACTCAGAAGGAGCTAGAAGTACAAAGGAACCCCTTGCCCAACCACAAAGGGAAGGGGGTGGTGGCTGTAGTAATCCATGGGAACCCAACAGAAGCAGAAGAATTAGAAGGATCCTTCCACCAGAGCACAATCAGAACCCTACAGAAGAATCCCAAGTTCAGATCATTATTCAACCAACTAGGATTTGGACCAGAAGCAAGAAGGGTGGCCACAAAGTCTCTCATGAGTATAGCAGCAGATTCGAGAATGCAATGTTTTACAGCAGAATCACATGCTAGTCAAGCTTTCTTGGAGATAACCAATGTCATAACCTTCACTGATGAGGACATGGAGGTTGAGCATCCAGACCACTATAGACCCCTTTATCTAATAGCCACCATAAATGGTGTCTAAATCAAAAGAGCATTGGTAGACACAGGGGCATCGCTCAACCTTATAGCCCTGAGTACCCTGGAAGCTGTAGGCCTAGTTGGCAGGAGGATCCTGGGGGCTTCCATGGAGATAACTAGATTTGGAGGATCAGCAAAATCAACCGAAGGATATGAACAGCTGGCCCTAAGAGTGCGGCCAATAGTAGCCTTGACCAGATTTCATGTAATTAACTCAGAAGTGTCCTACCATGTACTACTAGGACGACCATGGCTCCATAGGCACCGCCTTATACCATCCACGTACCATCGATGTGTTAAAAGGAGGTTGAATGGGAGGCCCGTAAGGATCCCTGCCAACCATAACTCTTTCAGCCAAGGAGAAGTAAATTTTGTGGAAACAATGTTCTATGACGAATTAGAACCAGACAATGAGAGTCCCATGCTAGGGACCCCAGGAGCACCTATCTTGGAAGAAGAAGAAGGAGGAGGTACCGCGACTTAAGAGACCTCCTGAAGAGAAAAAGGCAAAAAAAGGAGCCCAGCACCTTAGGATCCCGGGAATGTGTAGTAGTAGGGGAACTCGGAGGAAGATTGATTTACTGCTTATGAAGGTGCGCGGGGCCTGAGTGCATCATGCAGGAGGGTCCCGGACCACCAGAATGTATGGTGGCTCAAGAGGAAGTTCTAGAGGAACCAGTTAAAGAGACACAAATCCAGCCTGTGGAAGAATTAGAGGAAATAAACTTGGGGGCTGAGGTGGAATCCCAGAAGCCTATTTTCATTAGTAGTCAGTTGACAACACAAGAAAATGAGCCATCGGTGGCCTTGCTCAAAGAATACATGGATGTGTTCGCATGGACCTATGATAAGATGCCTGGTCTGGATCTTGGGCTGGTGGTCCATGCTCTGAACGTGGACCCAGGGGTCAAGCCAGTAACCCAACCAGCCAGGGTCTTTCACACTAATGTAGAAGTTCAAATAACTCAAGAGGTCAAGAAGCTGCTAGTAGTTGGTTTTATCAAGCCCATTCAACATCCTAGATGGCTTTCCAACATAGTACATGTGAAGAAAAAAAAACGGCCAGATCTGTTGTTGTGTGGACCTCTGCAACCTAAACAAGGCGTGTCCAAAAGATGAGTTCCCTCTGCCTAATATTGACCTCCTTGTGGATTCAGCTGCGGGAAGTTCTATGTTTTCATTCATGGATGGGTATAGTGGGTACAACCAGATTCGCATGGCTGCCAAAGATGTTGAGAAGACAGCATTCAGGACCCCAATTGAGAATTTTATTACACTATGATGCCCTTTGGCCTCAAGAATGCAGGGGCCACGTACCAGCGAACCATGACAGCCATCTTCCACGACATGATGCATAAGGAAATGGAAGACTATGTGGATGATATTGTGGTCAAATCAAAAACTAGGGCCGGACACCTTCAAGTACTTGAACAAGTCTTCGAAAGGTGTAGGAAGTACAAACTACGCATGAACCCCATGAAATGTGCCTTCGGAGTGTCTACGGGAAAGTTCCTTGGGTTCCTAATACATCACAGAAGCATAAGTGTAGATCCAGCTAAAGCAACAACCATGCCACAATGAAAAGACCGACAACAGTAAGGGAGCTCAAAAGCTTCCTAGGGAGGGTTTCCTACATTAGGAGATTTGTGCTAGGGCTGGACTCAGTCATAAGTGGCTTATCCAAACTGCTTAAGAAAGGAGCTAAGTTCACCTAGGAAACGAAGCAACAGGAAGCCTTCCAAAAGATTTAGCAGATCATGAATCATTTGCCCACTCTCCAAGCACCAGTACGTGGGCGACCCTTGTTGCTGTACTTAGCATCAAATTCCCAAGCAATAGGAGCCCTGCTGGCACAAGAGGATGATGGTGGGAATGAGCAACCTGTCTACTATGTGAGCAGAACACTCAAGGATACTAAGACCAGGTACCCCACGATAGAGAAAGCATGCCTAGTAGTGATCTACACGTCCCAAAGGCTGAAGAGGTATTTCTCAGCTCATCAGATCCTTTTGGTGACTAAGTCACATCCCATAAAAGCACTCCTACATTAGTCCCTCATAACATGAAGAATAGCACAGTGGCTGGTCTTGCTTTCTCAGTATGATATAGGCCTTAGGACCCCCAAGGCTATCAAAAGCTAAGCCATAGCAAAACTACTAGCAGAGTTCCCAGGAAAGGAAGAAAGTTCACTAAGTGAAGAGATCCCAGGTGAGGTAGAAGTGGCAGAAATCCCAGAAAAAAATGGACGATGAGATTTGATAGGTTAGCTATAATGGCCTTGAACAGAGTGGGAGTCATGCTAAGCTGTGAGGATGGGGACACCATACCTTTATCTTTCAAGCTCGGTTTCTCCTGTTCGAATAATGCAGCCGAGTATGAGGCATACTTGACCGGATTAACTGTAGCACTCAGTATAGGAGTAAAGCATATAAGAGTATTAGGGGACTCCAACCTTGTGGTTTCTCAGGTGAAAGGCGACTTTGCACTAAGAGAACAAAGTTTAGCAGCTTACAGGACTTGGGCGCAAAGGCTGGAGAAGAAATTCCAAACCTTTAGCATAGAATACACTCAGAGGAGTGAGAACAGGTTTGCTAATGCGCTTGCCACCCTGGGATCCCAAGTACCATTCAAAGGAAGGGACACACTGGTCAGAATAGGAAAGCAGGAACATTCTATCATAAGAATCCTCCAAAAGATATCCCCTGGAGAGTCCAAACAGTGGGATTAGAGGAGCGAAGTCAAAGAAAAAATGAAAGAGACAGGATCTAGAGGGAGTATCAAAGAACTGAGGGACTACGCTCTGATAGAAGGGAAATTATACAGGAGGCTGCCTAGGGGGATTCTATCCAGATGTATCAACGAGAAGGAAGGAAAACTAAGATTAGAAGAGCTACATACCCAAGTCTGCGGGACCTCAGAAAAGATCAGCCTATATAGAAGAATGCAACGCATGGGATACTACTAGCCTAATATGAACAAAGAGGCAGCAACTATACAGGAAAAATGTCAAGAATGTCAATTCTCGGTGGACAAGGAAGAGAGCTACGCTGTATTTGTTACAGAAGATTGGAGGACTCCCTTCATGGAATACTTGGCTCAAGGGATCCTACCAACTGACAGGACGCTAGCCCACCAGCTCAAGAAACTTGCGGTCAGGTACTTCTTGCATAACGGGATCCTATTCAAAAAGGGATACAGTGGGGATCCCCTAAGATGCCTGGGGCCAAGGGAAGCCAGGGAAGTAGTCAGGGAAGTCCATTCCGGTGATTGTGGAAGTCACCCAGGAAAAAGGAGGCTCTATAAACAGTTACTACTGTTGGGATACTACTGGCCAACAATGAAAAGAGACTCCGAGGAGCTAGTCAAAACTTGCCACGCCTGTCAAGTCCTTGGAGATGCAATCCATACTCACCCAAATATGTTGTAGGATATGACAACGCCATGGCCTTCCACACTTGGGGACTTGATCTCATAGGGCCCATAAACCCCTCATCCAATGGTTACATATGGATCTTGGCAGCTACCGAGTACTTTACAAAATGGGTAAAGGCTATCCCTTTGAAAAAGGCCACTGGAGCAGCCGTAGCAAACTTCATTCGAAAGCATATCATTACAAGGTTTGGGATCCCCAGGAGGTTAATCAGTGACAACGGGACCCCATTCATAAACAAAGACATGAAGGGGTTGACTGAGGCATATTACATCAAGCATGGAAGATCTACGCCGTACTACCCACAAGGAAACGGCCAGGCAGAGGCCACTAATAGGGTGATGCTGAAGATCCTTAAGAAGATGAAGCAGGAGTATGGAGGGAAGTGGAGTGACCACTTGGCAGATGTACTTTGGGCATGCAAGAGCTCTGTGAAGACAGCCACGAGATTCTCACCATTCTCCCTAGTCTATGGAACAGAAGCTATCAGTCCAGTGGAATTAGTTGTTCCTACACCAAGAGTAGTACTTGAAGAAAGCCAGGAGGACATCGAGGACACAAATAATGAAAGGAGATTAGCAGACCTTGAAGGGGTAGAGGAAGAAAAAGAACTAGCCAGGAGAAGAAGCCAAAGGTACCAACAAAGAATGACTAGAGCATATGCACAAGTAGTATGCCCAAAAGCTTTCACTAAAGGGCAGCTGGTACTAAGGACAGCAGAGCATGTAAGGAGGAACCTACCAGGACCCTCCAAATTTGCCCCAAAGTGGGAGGGACCCTACATCATCAGAGAGGCTCATGATAGTGGGTATTACTACCTTACAAAGGAAAACGGGACAGTCCTGACTGAGCCCATAAATGAGAAGTGGCTAAAATAGTACTATGCATAGGAGGGGAGAGGTCTCAGTACACTGGGATCCTTTTTGCCAACTCTCCAACTTGCTAAGTGCTTCTCAACATTCTTTTTTTTTTTTTTTTTTTTTTTTTTTTTTTTTTTTTTTTTTAATTATAAGTTAGCACTTAAGTAATTTTGTTTAGGAACCCATGGTAGAAGGACACTTTGTGATCCTTACTATCTTTGTTAACTATGCTATGTTCCTTAAATAGTGATTATGTTTTGATTCAATAAAATCTCTCTTTATTTCCCCTTAGCTATTAAATCCTAAGTATTGCAAAGCCCAAACATGGGCGGAATCAGGGGAGGATACCTGGAAAAAAAAATGTTTGATACATGTCCCAGGACCCCTCCCCCCCCCCCCCCCCCCCCACAGTTAGCTTCAAACAGCTATTTTCAAATACATGATCTAGGATCCAGGGCAAATGCTCAGATACCTAGCCCAGTACTTGACAAAAAAAAAAAAAAAACTTGCCAAAGTTCATGATCTGGGACCAAAAAAAAAAAAAAAGGAAAAAGGAAATCGCCCGGTGTACCCAGTTCAGTACTTGCGCAGCAAAACAACCACAGAGTACTTGGTCCAGAACCTACAACAAAACTTGTAGGGACCATGGCCTAGGACTCAGTATCAAAAAAAAAAAAAAAAAAAGACAATGTAAAAAGAACAACAAATCCATATGCCATTAAGAAAAATTAGAAGCAACCTTGAAACACAAACACTTAGAAGCAGTCTCGAAACACAAATACAGATCCAAAAAAAAAAAAAAACAATAGTAGTTTTCAAACAAAAGAAAAAAAAAAAAAAAGAGAAACTTAATACAACCCTGAATTGTTTATATGAATCTAAACCAGCTAAGAGGGGAAAAGGCTAGGAAATAAGGCCAGCCAACAAAGAACCATCTGGGGAAAGGGCAGGGACAGTTGAGGAAGAAAGAACCCTCTGCCTTTTAATCTTCAAATCTTGCAAAGTCTTGTGAGCACGAGCTAGAGCTTCCTTAGTAGCAGCAATCTCAGCATCAATGCTCCTAGAAGCCTGCCTCTAGAATAGTATGTGGGCCAGCGAACGCAAGTACTCCAGCAAGAAGGACAAGTTGAACTTGGCTTCTAAAAGGTCCTGCACCACTCCCCTCCACTCCAAGAGCCTTTCCTCAGATAAGGAGTCTAGTGAAGAATCTCTCAAGGAAATTAACACGGCACACAGTAGCTCCATTAGAATGTTTCCCAAAAATACACCTCCTCTGAAACCACTGGTAAAATCCCCATGACTCTTGAACAACCCTTCTAGCAACGGCAAGCCTTCCACAGGCACAGAGAAGCGTAAGAAGCTGCCATAGGAGGGCCCAAAGTGATGAAAGTGGCTAGCAGGGAGGCTGTTGAACTCCAGAAGATCAAAGTGAGTCAGAAAGGTGGGGAGCCTTGAAGCAGGATCTAAAGCAGCCACTCCTAGAGCCTCCCCCATTGTTGTATCACCACATGAAAGGGCTGAGGAACCTTCAACCCTCTGGGCAGTTTGAAGATCAGCAACCTGAACGGATCCCACAGCCCCCTCAGGAATCACAAGCTCAGAATCTCTAACACCCGTATCAACTCCTGCAAAAAAAAAAAGAAAAAAAAAAGAAGGGAACAGACTTAGTTTAAAAAAAAAAAAAAAGGAGAAAGAAGAAAGTAGAAGGAGAAAGAGGGAAACCAGTATCGGCCTTTCGGGGCAGAGCCTCCTCCACTTGTTCCTCTGAGTTCTTAGAGGACTCTGAGAAAGAGCACATAGCAACTTGGAGGAAGGGTGAGGAAGCCTTAGCAAAATGACTAAAGGAGGGTAAGGATGTAGGGGGCTTTGCCATAATAAAAAAATAAAAAAATAAAAAGAAGGAGAAGGGCACAAAAGGAAGAAAGAAAAGGGGACGCAGTAAGAACGATCAACACCCACCTTCAGAATCCTCTGATTCTAAAGAAGAAGCAGCACCAGAAGCGGATCTCACAATGGCTTGGCCTAAAAAGGGAAAAGGTAAAGAGAGAACTCAGAAAGGGTAGAGAGAAAAGGGGGATACAAAAGAAATAGAATTAAACGTTATTATAAAAGAATAAGGCTCACCCGTTTGTTTGGATGGAGATGCGCCTCCCAAAGTTTTTGTACTTAACCCCGTCTGAGGTAACACAGTTCTGATGGGACTAGGAGCTTGCTCGGATTGGGGACCTTGAGACGCAGGAAGTTGGGAAGCTTCAGGATCCTGGGTAGCCTGGATGACTTGCATTGGCTGCCCAGCCTCTCCAGTAATGCCACCACTGGGGCCTCCTTTCCCACGCCATGAGAGGTAGCTGCAACCGTTTTCTCTTCCAAAGTTGTAATAGCCGTAGAAGGAGGAACTTCCACCTAAAAAAAAAAAAAAAAAACAGCAACACAAACAACAAAAAGCATAAGTAACAGGGCATCACAAATATACAACACTAGAGAAGTGGATGAAAGCAAACGGCAGAAGGCACGAATGAAGGAAAACCATACCACATCTTCACCAGATGATTGACTTCTACCTTTCTTGGGGTCTGACTTACGCTTGGACTGCAAGGCAAAATAATCACTCATCAGTTTAAGATTATAACAACAATCTGCAACATAAAAGAAAGAAGAAGGAAATAGGCCTTGCCCTTCTCTCTCTCTCTACAGGGTCTCCGGGTCTCTTTTGTTTACTATAGGTGCGTCCAGAGGGTCCCAAAGAACCATGGACTGAAGAACTCACAGGAACCTGGGAGAAAGAAGACTCTACCTTAGTCTTCACCCGGGTCCTTATAGCCAAAGGTTGCTCAACTTCCTTTTCCTCAGAAAGCACCAACTGTTTCTGTGATTTCCCAGTTTTTTTCTTTTTCGTTTCAGGGCCAATACCCTCTGCGCTTCCTTTGCTCATACCAACGGGAGTACCAGCATTTATGGTCTCTACTGCCCCCTTCTTAATTGGTACCCCAGCAGAAGCACCAACAATAAGGTCACATCTTGACCAAGTTTCTAGAAAATCCTGCGTATAAGTCACTCAACCTCCCCTAGAAGCATGCCACTCTGCGAAAGCTGTTTTGCTACTCACAGCAGTAGATACAATGCCAGCAGTAGGTAGAGACAGGCGCTTGTTGGACGTCGGAGCAGAAGAAATGTCAGGGTTAGGGACTCTCCCAATTATGTCAGAACCAGTATAGTCAACAAAGGATTTTTGCACTCTTCTCCAATAGCCAGCATAACCACTGGAGGCAAAAACTCCTCTTTGAATATTAGGCACTATGAACTGAGGACTCCTCCGTGACCAATAGGAGAAGGCCTGGAGTCTCAGAAAAGGATCCAAAGAAGGAAGAGATGGTACTATGTCATTGAACATCGGGGGAATATCCTGATCAAAACCAAATTGCCGAAGTACTCGGTGTGCCGAGTAATGAGTATACCTGGGGTCACTTGAAGAAGGCACAGGAAGTCAGGAAAGACTAATACAAGCTAAGTAGGCTAAACTACCCTCATCACCACGGCGCAAATCAAAAGTGTTTCCTGTAGAAGTTAGAAAAGGAGATAATACAGAATCACAAACAAAACCGGCGCCGAACTCCCTGGGAGAACGCCAATGCAAATGACCTGTCTAATCAAACAATTCAACCAAGTTAAGACTGCCACCTTTCAAGCTGAGCCAACGAAAAATAATAGGGTGACTGTCGGTTGAACTGCCACAAAGACTTTTAATCACATTTGGGGATCCCTGGAACTTGTCTTTTACAAACTTTAAATTTCTACACCTTGCTAAAGTGACCGAAGAACGATCCCACATAAATACCTAGAGGATGGCGTAATGAAGAGAAGAAGTGATTGCATAACAAGAATCACCCTCGGTTTCATCTTCATGAAGCTGATCCAATTGAGAGTAGACATGGCCCAAGAACATGGGGGCTAGAGGGTAATGGGCACCCCGGGCCAACCTAATCACCAATGGAAAGAGAGTAGACTTGATTCCATACCCAGGGAACTCACTGAACAAAAACTTGCTAAGCCAGAATGCGAGGAACCCAGCTCGCCTAACTTCCTTGTCTTTCTTGCACGAAAGGTTCATAACCCACCTACCCATCTTGGCCGGTTTCCCACCAGGAGAAGCAGTACGCCCACCAAAATGAGTAAATAACTTTTCTTCTACCTTGAGATCCTCATCAGAGAGATTAATATCAAAGGGATTTTCATCCCCAAGCACCGGAAGGAGGAAATTGTTGACCACATCCTCCAGGGTGACAGTCAGTTCGCCAACAAAAAAAGAAAAGGTATGCAAAGTGGGAGACCAACGGCGTACCAGATGCCTAAGACCTTTGGCGTCTCTGAAACCCTCAAGATTCCTAGAGATTGCCACTGCCTTCAGGATATTGGCGCGCTCCAGATGACCCACGAACTCCTCTTAGAGAGTTCCTTATCCACCCAGATGGGCCAGCCTTGGATCTTCCCAGCGACGAAATCGAAAAAGATGGGAACCGCCTCTCGAAGTCCCCGCCTGATCTGGAGGTCAAAAATCTCTCTAGGGTTTGGAACTTGAGCGGAACCAGCGAAACCTGCCGGACCAGAGAATACCCAGGCATGAGTGGATGGAGGGGCCTCACCATGGGACACCTGAGGGAAGAACAGACTAGGGGTGTACCAGGGGTCTCGTAAAGGAAAAGCGGGACGCCCAGTGACCTCATGAGACTCATCTTGTGCAGAACTAGAGGAGCCCTCACCTTCAAAAGGGCTGGGAGTACGCTCCCTTCTCTTTCAAGAAGAAGAGGAAGCCATCAAGACAATGGGTATGTTGAAAGTAAAAAAGAGAGAGAGAGAGAAGAACAGAGAGTAACAAACTGATCGAAAGGAAGAGAAAAGAAACTAGAAATGGAAGATTCAGAGAGACAAAGAGGCACCTACAATAAAGATGCAAAGAGCAGTTGAGAAAAGACAATATGTGGAAAGACACGCCAGTTGCCAAAGATTTAATTTAAAGAGGAAAGAGTTATCAGCAGTTATTAATGGAAGTTATGGGAAACGTAAAAGTAGGTGGTGGGAGTTTTTTACTCCATAACTCAACTGCCACGTCTCATATAAAAAAAAAAGAAAAAAAAAGAAGAAGAGAAGTTACAAGGAAAATGAAAAAGAAGAGGGGGCCAGGATACCGAAGACCGAAAATAAAAAATCCGGGTCATGATGGAAGGATCCTACAGAAACTTAACTACTCACGCGTGGGCCACAGGCAACCCACGAGCTCGGGGGGCTAAATGTTGAGGTTCAAAAATTAATCACAACCCAAGGCCCAAAGAAACAACACATTGGGCTAGCTTCATGGGAAATAAAGCTAGAGAAATAAAAGAGCTGGGCTCACGTAATAAAGAAAAGAAGAACAGAAAGAAGAAAAATGTGAAAAGTCCAAAGAAATGGAATCCAAAGACCCATGAAGGAACAGGCTTTAAGATCCATAAAGCAAAGGAAATGCCCAGCCAAGATTAGAAGCCCAATAGGAAGAAACTGGGTTGGGATCCTAGAGAATACCAGAGCCCGGGATCCCTCGGATGCACAACATGCTCTAAGTAAGAATTGAAATGGTTCAAAAAAGCATAAAGGACGAAAGGACAAATGAGTCTCAAATGCCCAGCCATGTAGTGAGGGATCAGAAAGTACAAAGCAAAAATTTCGTGAACAAAAGAGTTGTACCCCAAGGAACCAAGAATGAAAAAAACCATAGGTAGAAGTAGCTAGTAAGGAGCTTTCAACCTAGTAGTAAAAGGTTTCGATCGTTTGGGAAAAATGACAAGGATAGAGGGCAGACAAAAGCTGAAAAAGTGAAGAAGGCCAAATAGCTAAGATCAGCAATGGGAGTGGATCTTAGAATAGAAAGCTAGCCAGGGGCTTTCAGCTTGGTCGAACCAAAAGGAAGAAATTATGAGAAAAAAAGGAAAGGACCAACCCCTGGGTAACTGACACAGCACGAGCTCTGAGGGGCAAAAGAGAGAAATCACTGGTAACCCGGAGCCCTAGAATCACACTATAAAAGGAAGAGAAAACCTATGCTGAAAGGCATTCAAGATTGACGCATTGATTGATCATCCATTTTGATATCAGAATAGAACCGTGTAAAGAACTCTATAAAACTTCAGAGAAACAGAGGATCGTACATCGGTATCCCCGAAATAGCCACTATAGCATATACTTGGATTCGAAAGTATTCAAATTTTGCAAGTCTTAGAGGTTTGAATAGCCATCAAAGTCTGCAATTTTTGAGTTAATTTGAACCTTGTATCAAATCTTAGTGAGCACACTGTAATCATAATCAAAGAAAATTAATAAAACACCTCTCATTAATCCGAGGATCCCTAACCCCCTGTTTTACTGCATTTTCCATTACTACGCATTTCTTTGCTGTTTAAGTTGTCATTCAATACAGATATTCTCGCTTGTTAGTTTACTTGTGTTGTAGGAAATATGCCCTGTGCACCACTTGGTTCTTAAACAGCCCTTTAGCTGCGGTGAACCGAGCCTAGTCCACCAACAACAATTATTTGGCCCAGGGTCCTTGGGCCATTGTGCTGAAGAAAAAGGCACTCTCACACTCTTTAATTAGTTATTACAAGAGACATGGTGAAACATTTTTCACTATTTTATATCTTTGTACCACACGTTATCAAGATTGAAGGAATCTGGCTAATCAAAGACTTAAAAAATAATGGTGATAAATAAATAAATAAATAAATAAATAAATAAATAAATATATATATATATATATATATATATTCTCATACAAATAGGCCTAATGCATCAAGCGTTGAACAATTTTGATACGGTCTAAAAAAGATTATATGCTGGTTATAGAATTGGCATTTTAGGCTAATTAGATATAAAAGATGGAGTAATCTAATAAGTAGCTCTTGTGATTTAGCATGAAGCAAAATAAAAGTGACAACAATTAAATTTTTGTCAATAGCTGATTAGATTTGACTTACTAAAAAGGCTTTAGAAATGTGTCATTGACAAGGGATGAGAATACAACTGGAATACACAAAGAATTTGCAGGTTCAAAATTAATCACAGCCCAAGGCCCAAAGAAATAACACATTGGGCTAACCTCATGAGAAATGGAACTAGAGAAATAAAAGAGTTGGGCACTCGTAATGAAGAGAAGAAGAAAAGAAAGAAGAAAAGGATGAGGGGCCTAAAGAGTTGGGATCCAAAGATCCATGAAGGAACAGACTTTAAAACCCATTAAGCAAAGGAAAGGCTCAGCTGGCCAAGATCAGTAAGCCAAAAGAAGTCTAATAGGAAGAAACTGGGAGAGGATCCCAGAGACTGCCAGGGCCCGGGATCCCTGGGACACACAACACGGTCTAAATAGGATTGCAATGGCTTAAAGGAAAGTACCAAAGAGCACAAAGAACGAAGGACAGACGGGTCCTTCTTAAGTGCCCAGTCATACAATAAGGAATTAGAAGGTATAAAGCAACCACTCATGAACAAAGGAGCGGTACCTCCAGGAACCAAGAATGAGAAACTATAAGTGGAAGTGGTTGGAAGGAAGCTTTCAACCCAACAGTAAAAGATTCCAACTATTTAGGAAAAATGACAAGAATGGAGGGCAGCCAAAAAAGCTGAAAAGGTAAAAAGGGCCAATAGCTAAGGTCAGCAACTGAGGAGATCTTGGAATAGAAAGTCAGCTAGAGGCTTTTAGCTTGGTAGCACCAAAAGGAGGAAGATATGAGGAAGAAGGAAAGGACCAGCCCCCTGAGTAACTGACACAACACGAGCTCTGGTACCCAAGAAGGGGCAAAAGAGAGAAATCATTGGTACCCTAGAGCCCTAGAATCACACTATAAAAGGAAGAAACAACCAACGTTGAAAGGGATGGAAGGAGAAGAATATCATAATAGAATCATTTGAGAGAACTCTGTCAAATTCAAAGAAAATAGAGAAACATCCCTCGGTATCCCAGAAACAATCACTATAGCACATACTTGGATTCGAAAGAATTTAGACTTTGCAAGTCTTAGAGGCCTGAATAGCCATCAAAGTCTGCAATTTTTGAACTTTATTTGAACCTTGTATCACGTCTTAGTGAGCACACTGTAACCACAATCAAAGAAAAATTAATAAAGTGCCTCTCATTAATCCGAGGATCCTTAACCACTGTTTTGTGTATTTCTTGATTACTTTGCATTTCTTTGCTATCTTCGTTGTCATTCAATACAGTTATTCTCGCTTGTTAGTTTATTTGTGTTGTAGGAAGTTTGCCCTGTGTACCACTTGGTTCTTAAACAGCCCCCCTTAGCTGCGGTGAACCAAGCCCAATCCACCAAATTACAATTTCTTGGCCTAAGATCCTTGGGCCGGTGTGCTGAAGAAAAAGGCACTCTCACATTTTGGCGACTCCACTGGGGACTGGGTAAAGAACAGGGAAGAAGTAATCCCTTCGCAGAGCATGCCTGCAAGACCAAGGAACAACAAAGGTACTAATATGCCACCCACAGCCTCTGAGCCCGTGGGAGAAAATAAGGTCACCTCTAAACAAGGAGGCGAGGTGCCCTTGACGAAGTAGGAGGTCGTGTTAGAGCAAAGGAACGCGAGGCAGGAGCCTGACCCCATGGCTTGAATGACAGCGATGTTGAAGGATTTGCAGCAAGTGGTTCGCCTTCTCAAAGAAGGCAAGACACAGGAAATCAGGGACAATGTCCCCCTTATAGGCAACCAAGACATAACCTAGCCAGAGGGAGGGGGAGCCAACCCCCAGTACCTAATGCTGGCAGATGTCAGTGCCCTCCTGGAGCAAGAAAGGGAAAAACTTTCGGGGATCCCAAATCAATTTTCTCGGGATCCCATTCCCATCAGAACTCCTTAGCAAACCATACCCCAAAGGATATGAACCCCCAAAATTCCATCCTTTTGATGGAAGAAATGGAAGTGTCGTGGAACACGTGAGTAGGTTCATTCACACTATGGGCCCCTACGCAGGAGACTGAGAACTATGTCTAAGAGAGTTTGCTAAATCCTTAGTGGACAGAGCATATACTTGGTACACCACGCTGAGACCTGGGTCCATTAAAACCTGAGACGAAATGATGGAGAGATTCTGTGCAAAATATTACCCTGGTGAGGACAAGGTCACTTTCCAAAGCCTTCAGATGGTAAGGCAAAGGCCTGGAGAGGATTCCATCCAGTTCATCAAAAGGTTTGAAGATGTGTCTATAGATTGCTATGGGGACCATGAAAAAAAAGAACTCGTAGAAACCTGCATATCCAACATGCTTTTTGATTACAGATTCAACCTCGAAAATCTATACATCACACAGTTTGCTGACCTGTTATAGAGATTTAGAAGGACAGCGCAAACCATGAGGACAAAAAGGATGCCAGTATCCCATGCCATGACAACATCAGTGGAAGAGAAAAGGAAGAGGCCTGATGGAAAGGTGTTTGAGGAACCACCGGTGATCCCATGTACCGCAAAGGAGTTAAACCATGTCCTGGACAAATGGATTAAGGATGGAGTTGTTAGACCATTTACTGTGTCCAGGCCATCAACGGAGGAAGAAAGAAAGAATCCCTTGTTTTGCAGGATTCACAATTATGTCAAGCATTCCACCAAGGATTGCTGGACCCTTTGTAGGCTCTTTCATAAGAAGCTAAGAGAAGGAACCCTAGAGCTCACTCAGAAGGAGCCAGAAGTACAAAGGAACCCCCTGCCCAACCCCAAAGGGAAGGGGGTGGTGGCTGTAGTGATCCATCGGAACCTAACAGAAGCAGAAGAATCTGAAGAATCCTTCCACCCAAGCACGGTCAGGACCCTCCAGAAGAATCCCAAGTTCAGGTTACTGTTTAACCAGCGGGGATTTGGACCAGAAGTAAGAAGGGTGGCCATAGAGTCTGAATCACATGCTAGTTGAGCTTTCTTGGAGACAACCAATGTAATAATCTTCACTGATGAGGATATGGAGGTTGAGCATCCAGACCACCGTAGACCCTTTTATCTAATGGCCACCATAAATGGTGTCCAAATCAGAAGAGCATTGGTGGACACAAGGGACTCACTCAACCTTATAGCCCTGAGACTCTGGAAGCCGTAGGCCTGACTGGTAGGAGGATCGTGGGGGATCCCATGGAAATAATTTGGAGGATTAGCAGAATCAACTGAGGGATATGTACAACTAGCCTTAAGAGTGGGGCCAATAGTAGCCTTGACCAAATTTCATGTAATCAACTCAGAGGTATCCTACCATGTACTGCTGGGACGCCCATGGCTCCATAAGCATCGCCTTATACCATCCATATACCATCAGTGTGTTAAAGGGAAGTTGAATGGGAGGCCCATAAGGATCCTTGCCAACCATAACCCTTTCAGCCAAGGAGAAGTAAATTTTGTGGAAACAATGTTCTATGATGAGCTAGAACCAGACAATGAGAGTCCTATGCCGGGGACCCCAAGAGCCCTATCTTGGAAGAGGAAGAAGGAGGGGGTACCTGTGACTTAAGAGACCTCCTGAAGAGAAAAAGGCAAAAAAGGGAGCCCAGCAGCTTAAGATCCCGGGAATGTGTAGTAGTACGGGAGCCTAGAGGAAGGTTAATTTACCGCTTATGAAGGTGCGCGAGGCCCGAGTGCATCATGCAGGAGGGTCCCAGACCACCAGAATGTATGGTGGCTCAAGAGGGAGTCCTAAAGGAACCAATTAAAAAGACACAAATCCAGCTTGAGGAAGAATTAAAGGAAATAAACTTGGAGGCTGAGCTGGGATCCCAGAAGCCTTTTTTCATTAGTATTCAGTTAACAACACAAGAAAATGAGCAATTAGTGGCCTTGCTCAAGGAATACATGGATGTATTCGCATGGACCTATGATGAGATACCTGGTCTGGATCCTGAGCTGGTGGTCCATGCCCTCAACGTGGACCTAGGGGTCAAGCCAGTAATCCAACCAGTCAAGGTCTTTCACACTAATGTAGAAACTCAGATAACTCAAGAGGTCAAGAAGCTACTAGCAGCTAGTTTTATCAAGCCCATTGAACATCCCAAGTGGCTTTCCAATATAGTACCTGTAAAGAAAAAGAACGGCCAAATCCGTTGCTGTGTGGACTTTTTCAACCTAAACAAGGCATGTCCAAAAGACGGGTTCCCTCTGCCTAATATTGACCTCCTTGTGGATTCAGCTGCGAAAAGTTCTATATTTTCATTCATGGATGAGTATAATGGATACAACCAGATTCGCATGGCTGCCAAAGATGCAGAGAAGACAGCATTCAGAACCCCAATTAGGAATTTTTATTACACTGTGATGCCCTTTGGCCTCAAAAATGCAGGGGCCACATTCCAGCGAACTATGACAGTTATCTTCCACGACATGATGCATAAGGAGATGGAAAACTATGTGGATGATATTGTGGTCAAATAAAAAACTAGGACAGGACACCTTCAAGTACTTGAACAAGTTTTCAAAAGATGCAGGAAGTACAAACTACGCATGAACCCCATGAAATGTGCCTTCGGGGTGTTTGCTGGAAAGTTCCTCGGGTTCCTGGTACATCACAAAAGCATAAGTGTAGATCCAGCCAAAGCCACAACCATTGCCACAATGAAAAGACCAACAACAGTAAGGGAGCTCAAAAGCTTCTTGGGGAGAGTCTCCTATATTAGGAGATTTGTGCTAGAGCTGGCTTCAGTCACAAGTGGTTTATCCAAACTGTTGAAAAAAGAAACTGAGTTCACCTGGGGAACGGAGCAATAGGAAGCCTTCCAAAGGATTCAGTAGATCATGAATCATTGCCCACTCTTCAAGCACCAGTACATGGGCGACCCCTGTTGCTGTACTCATCATCAAATTCCCAAGCAATAGCAGCCCTGCTAGCACAGGAAGACGATGATGAGAATGAGCAGCCTGTTTACTATATAAGCAGGACACTCAAGGATGCTAAGACTAGGTACCCAGGATAGAGAAAGCCTGCCTAGTGGTTATCTACGCGTCCCAGAGGCTGAAGAAATATTTCTTAGCTCACCAGATCCTTTTGGTGACTAAGTTCCACCCTATAAAAGCACTCCTACATCAGCCCCTCTTAATAGGAAGAATAGCACAGTGGCTGGTCTTGCTCTCTCAATATGACATAGGCCTCAGGACCCCCAAGGCTGTCAAAAGTCAAGCCATAGCAGATCTACTAGCACAGTTCCCAAGAGAGGAAGAAAGCCCACTGAGTGAAGAGATCTTGGGTGAGGTAGCAGTGGCAGAGATCCCAAGAAAGAAATGGACAATGAGATTTGATGGGTCAGCTACAACGACCTCAAATGGAGTGGGAGTTGTACTAAGCTGTGAGGATGGGGATACCATACCCTTGTCTTTCAAGCTTGGGTTCTCCTGTTCTAATAATGCAGCTGAATATGAGGCATACTTGACCGAGTTAACTGTAGCACTCAGTATAGGAGTAAAGCATATGAGAGTATTGGGAGACTCCAATCTTGTAGTTTCCCAGGTGAAAGGTGACTTTGCACTAAGAGAACAAAGTTTAGCAGCCTACAGGACTTGGGCGCAAAGGCTGGAGTAGGAATTCCAGACCTTTAGCATAGAATACACTCAGAGGAGTGAGAACAGGTTTGCTGATGCGCTTGCCACCCTGGGATCCCAAGTACCAGTTAAAGGAAGGGACACGCTGATAAGAATAGGAAAGCAGGAACATTCTATTATAAGAATCCTCCAAAAGATGTCCCTTGGAGAGTCCAAGCAGTGGGATTGGAGGAGCGAAGTCAAAGAAAAAATGAAAGAGGCAGGACCCAGAGGAAGTATCAAAGAGCTGAGGGACTACACTCTGATAGAAGGGGAACTATATAGGAGGCTGCCCGGAGGGATCCTATCCAGGTGTATCAACGAGAAGGAAGGAAAACTGAGATTAGAAGAGCTACATACCCAAGCTTGCGGGATTGTAGAAAAGATCAGCCTATATAGAAGAATGCAATACATGGGATACTATTGGCCTAATATGAATAAAGAGGCAGCAACTATACAGGAAAAATGTCATGAATGTCAACTCTCAATGGACAAGGAAGAGAGCTACACTGTATTTGTTACAGAAGATTGGAGAACTCCCTTCATGGAATACTTGGCTCAAGGGATCCTACCAACGGACAAGACGCTAGCCCACTAGCTCAAGAAACTTATGGTTAGGTACTTCTTGCAGAACGGGATTCTATTCAAAAGGGGATACAGTGGGGATCCCCTAAGATGCCTGGGGCCAAGGGAAGCCAGGGAAGTAGTCAGGGAGGTCCATTCCGATGATTGTGGAAGTCACCCAGGAAAAAGAAGACTCTATAAACAGTTACTACTGTTGGGGTACTACTGGCCAACAATGAAAAGGGACTTCGAGGAACTAGTCAAAACCTACCATGCCTATCAAGTCATTGGAGATGCAATCCATACCCACCCAAATGTGTTGCAAGATATGACAACACCGTGACCTTTCCACACTTGGGGACTTGATCTCATAGGGCCTATAAACCCCCCATCCAATGGTTACATATGGATCTTAGCAACCATCAAGTACTTTACAAAATGGGTAGAGGCTATCCCTTTGAAAAAGGCCACTGGAGCAGCCGTAGCAAACTTCATTCGAGAACATATCATTACAAGGTTCGGGATCCACAGAAGATTGATCAGTGACAATAGGACCCCGTTCATAAACAAAGACATGAAGGGGTTGACTGAGACATATTACATCAAGCATGGAAGGTCTACACCATACTACCCACAAGAAAATGGCCAGGCTGAGGCCACTAATAGGGTGATGCTGAAGATCCTTAAAAAAAGTATGAGTATGGAGGAAAGTGGAGTGACCACTTGGCAGATGTACTTTGGGCATGCAAGAGCTCTGTGAAGACAGCCACGGGATTCTCACCATTCTCCCTAGTCTATGGAACAGAAGCTATCAGTCCTGTGGAATTAGTTGTTCCCACACCAAGAGTAGTACTTGAAGAAAGCCAGGAGGACACCGAGGACACAAACAATGAAAGGAGATTAGCAGACTTGGAAGGGGTAGAGGAAGAAAGAGAACTAGCCAAGAGGAGAAGCCAGAGGTACCAGCAAAGAATGACTAAAGCATATGCACAAGCAGTACGCCCAAGGGCTTTCACTGAGGGGCAGCTGGTACTGAGGATAGCAGAGCATGTAAGGAGGAACCTCCTAGGACCCTCAAAATTTGCCCCAAAATGGGAAGGACCCTACATCATCAGAAAAGCCCATGATAGTGGGTATTACTACCTTACAAAGGAAGATGGGACAGTCCTGACAGAACCCATAAATGGGAAGTGGCTGAAACAGTACTATGCATAAGAAGGAAGGGGTCTCAGTACGCCGGGATCCTTTTGCCAATTCTCCAACCTGCTAAGTGTTTTCATCATTTCTTTGCTTTTATTATGAATTCTTGTTTAAGTGATTTTGTTCAGGAACCCATGATAGAAGGACACACTGTGATCCTTACTATCTTTGATGAATTTTCTGTGTTCCTTAAATGGTAATTGTGTTTTAATTCAATGGAATCTCTTTTTTTTCCTCTTCAGCCATTAAGTTCTAAATATTGCAAAGTCCAAATATGGGCAGAATTAGGGGAGGATATCTGGGCCAAGGCAAAAAGAAAAAAAGAAAAAAGAAAAAAAAATGTTCGATACCTGACCTAGGACCCACCCCACAGTCAATTTCAAATGCATGGTCTAGGATCACAGGCAAAAGTAAGTGCTCAGGATACCTAGCCCAGCACTTGACAAAAAGGGGACTTGTCAAGTTCATGAACTGGGACTAAAAAAAAGAAAAAAGAAAAGAAAGAAAGCGCCCAATGTACCCAGTTCAGTACTTGCGCAACAAAACAACCACCAGGGTACCTGATCCAGGACCTACAGTAAAACTTGTAGGAACCATGGCCCAAGACTCAGTACAAAAAAAAAAAAAGAAAAAAGCAATGTACTAAAGGGAAACAAACAAATCCACATGCCATTAAGAAAATTAGAAGTAGTCTTAAAACACAAACACTTAGGAGTAGTCTCGAAACATAAATACAGATCTATGCAAAAAAAAAAAAAAAACCAGAAGTAGTGTTCAAGCAGAAGAAAAAAAAAATAGAAACTTGTACAACCCCAAATTGTTTATACACATCTAAACCAAAAAAAAAAAAAAAAAAAAAAAAAAAGAAAGGAAAAGCTAGGGAATAAGGCCGGCCAACAAGGAACTGTCTGGGGAAATAATAGGAACAGCTGAAGAAGAGAGAACCCTCTGCCTTTTAATCTTCAAATTTTGCAAAGTCTTGTGAGCACGAGCTAGAGCTTCCTCAGCAGTAGCAATCTTAGCATCGATGCTCTTGGAAGTCTGCCTCTGGAATAGCGCGTGGGCCAGTAGACGCAAATGCTCCAACAAGAAGGACAAGTTGAACTTGGCTTCTAAAAGGTCCTACACCACTCCCCTCCACTCCAAGAGCTTTTCTTCATATAAGGAGTCTAGTGAAGAATCTCTCAAAAAAATCAGCACGGCACACAGTAACTCCATTAGGATATTGCCCAAAAATACACCACCTCTGAAACTGCTAGTAAAATCTCCATGACTTTTGAACAATCATTCTAGCAATGGCAGACCCTTCACAGGCACGGAGAAGCGTAAGAAGCTGCCATAGAAAGGCCCAAAATGATAGAAGTGGCTAGCAGGAAGGCTGTTGAACTCTAGAAGATCAAAGCAGGCCAGAAAAGTGGAAAGCCTTGAAACAGGATTTGAAGCAGCTACTCCTAGAGTCTCCCCCATTGGCGTATCACCACCTGCAGGGCCTAAGGAACCTTCATCCCTCTGAGTAGCTTGAAGATTAGCGACATGAACGGATCCTGCAACCTCCTCAGGAACCACAAACTTAGAATCCCTAACACCCGTATCAACTCCCGCAAAAAGAAAGGGAGAGACAGACTTAGTTCAAAAAAAAGGGAGGGTAGGGGAAGGGAGAGAGAGAAGAAAGTAATAAGGGGAAGAAGGGGAAACCAATATCGGGCTCCTGGGGTGAAGCCTCCTCCTCTTGCTCCTCTGATTTCTTGGAGGATTCTGAAAAAGAGCACATAGCAAGTTGAAGAAAGGGTGAGGAAGCCTTAGCAAAATGGCTAAAGGAGGGTAAGGGTACAAAGGGCTTCGCCATAATAGAAAGGAGAAGGGCATAAAAGGAAAAAAAGAAAAAGGAACACAGTAAAAGCAATCAACACCCACCTTCAGAATCCTCTGATTCTAAGGAAGAGGCAGCACCAGGGGCAGATCTCACACTAGTTTGGCCTGAAAAGGAAAAGGGAGAGAGAGAACACAGAAAGGGAAGAGAGAAAAAGGGGATACAAGAGAAATAGGATTAAACACTATTATAAAAGAATAAGGCTCACCCATTTGTTTGGATGGAGATGCGCCTCCCAAAGTTTTTGTACTTAACCCCGTCTAAGGTAACAAAGATCTGATGGGACTGGGAGTCTGTTCGGATTGGGGACCTTGGGACGCAGGAAGTTGGGAAGCCTCAGGATCCTGGGTAGTCTGGACATCCTGCATTGGCTGCCCGGCCTCCTCAGTAATGCCACCACTAAGGGCCTCCTCTTTCACACCATGAGATGCAGCTACAACCATTTCCTCCTCCAAAGTCCTACCAGCTGTGTGAGGAGGAACTTCCACCTAAAAAAAAAACAAAAAAAAAAAAAACAGCAACACAAACAACAAAAAGCATAAGTAATAGGGCATCACAAATATACAACATTGGAGAAGTGGATGAAAGCAAACGGCAGAAGGTACAAATGAAGGAAAACCATACCACATCTTCACCAGATGATTGACTTCTACCTTTCTTGGGGTCTGACTTATGCTTGGACTGCAAGGAAAATAATCACTCATCAGTTCAAGAAAATAACAACAAACTACAACATAAAAGAGAGAAGAAGGAAAGAGGCCTTGCCCTTCTCTCTCTCTCTCTCTACAGGGTCTCCAAGTTTCTTTTGTTTACTACGGGTATGCTCAGAGGGTCCCAAAGAACCATGGACTGAAGAACTCACAGGAACCTAGGAGAAAGAAGACTCTACCTTAGTCTTCACCCGGGTCCTTATAGCCAAAGGTTGCTCAACTTCATTTTCCTTAGAAAGCACCAACTGTTTCTAGGATTTCCCAGTCTTCCTCTTTTTCATTTTAGGGCCACTACCTTCTGCACTTTCTTTACTCATGTCTACGGGAGTACGAGCACCTATGGCCTCTACTGCCCCCTTCTTAATTGGTACCCCAGGAGAAGCACCAACGATAAGGTCACATCCTGACCAAGTTTCTGCGAAATCCTGTGTATAAGTCACCCAACCTCCCCTGGAAGCATGCCATTCCATAAACCCTATTTTGCTACTCACAGCAATAGATACAATGCCAGCAGTAGGTAGAGACAGGCGCTTGTTGGATGTTGGAGCAGAATAAATGTCAGGGTTAGGGACTCTCCCAATTTTGTCAGAACCAACATAGTCAACAAAAGATTTTTGCACTCTTCTCCAATAGCCAGCGTAACCATTAGAGGCAAAAACTTCTTTCTGGGAATTGGGCACTACAAACTGAAGGCTCCTCCGCGACTAGTAGGAGAAGGCCTGGAGTCTCAGAAAAGGGTCTAAAGAAGAGAGAAATGGTACTATGTCTTTGAACACCGAGGGAATATCCTGATCAAAACCGAATTGCCGAAGTACCTAGTGTGCTGAGTAATGAGTATACCTAGGGCCGCTTAAAGAGGGCACAGGAAGCCAGGAGGGACTAATACAAGCTAGGTAGGCTAAACTACCCTCAGCACCATGGCACAAATCAAAAGTGTTTCCCGTAGAAGTTAGAAAGGGAGATAATACGGAGTCACAAAAAAAACCAGGGCCAAACTCCCAGGGAGAACGCCAATGCAAATGACCTGCCTAATCAAACAACTCAACCAAGTTAAGGCTGCCACCTTTCAGGCTGAGCCAACAGAAGATAATAGGGTGGCTGTTGGTTGAACTACCACAAAGACCTTTAACCACATCAGGGGATCTCTGGAACTTGTCTTTTACAAACTTCAAATTTCTATACCTTGCTAAAGTGACCGAAGAACGATCCCACATAAATACCTGGAGGATGGCACAATGAAGAGAAGAAGTGATTGCATAACAAGAGTCACCCTTGGCTTCATCTCCATGAAGCTGGTCTAGTTGAGAGTAGACATGGCCCAAAAACATGGGGGCTAGAGGATATTGAGCACCCTGGGCCAACCTAATCGCCATTGGAAAGAGAGCAGACTTGATCCCATACCTAGGGAACTTACTGAACAGAAACTTGCTAAGCTAGAATGTGAGGAACCCAGCTCACCTAACTTCCTTGTCTTTCTCGTGTGAAAGGCTCATAACCCACCTATCCATCCTGGTCGGTTTCCCACTAGGAGAAGCAGTACGCCTACCAAAATAAGTAAATAACTTTTCTTCTACCTTGAGATCCTCATCAAAGAGATTAATATCGAAGGGATTTTCATATAAGCACCAAAAGGAGGAAATTGTTGACCACATCCTCCAGGGTGACAGTCTATTCGCCAACAGAAAAGAAAAAGGTGTGCAGAGTAGAGCACTAACGGTGTACCAGATGCCTAAGACCTGTGAGAGTGCCTTTTTTCTCAGCACAGTGGCCCAAAGATCTTGGGCCAAATAATTGTTCTTGGTGGACTGGGCTTAGTTCACCGCAGCTAACGGGCTGTTTAAGAACTAAGTGGTGCACAAAGCTAGCTTCCTACAACACAAATAAACTAACAAACGAAAATACTCGTATTGAATGACAGTGCAAACAGCAAGGAAATGTGCAACAGATAAAACATGGTAAAAGAAAAGAAAAAGGGGTTAGGAATCCTTGAATCAATGAGAGACATTTTATAAATTTTCTTTAGTTATGATTACAATGATCACTAAGACATGATACAAGGTTCAACTAAGTTCAAAAATTACAGACTTTGATAGCTATTCGAGCTTCAAAAGACTTGCAAAGTTTGAACTTTTGGAATCCGAGTACTTGCTATAGTGGCTGTCTAGGGGATACCGAGAGCGGTTCCTCTGTTTTCCTTGAACTTTACAGAGTCCTTTTATGGCTCTTGTGTCTTTTCTAGAAATCCAAAATGGCGATGTGTGTCTAGATGAAAATCACTCAATCTCTGAATGCCCGTTAGATAGGACTTCCTCCTTCTTTTATAGTGCAGCTCTTGGGTTCCGGGGGTACCAGTGATTTCCCCCTTTTGCCCCTAAGAGTTTGGACTGTATCAATTTGCTCAGGGGCTAGTCGTTTCCCTTTTTTTCTCATAGCTTCTTCCTTTTGGTGTGACCAAGCTGAAAGCCCCATAGCTGTTTTTCCATTTCAAGCTCCCTTCAGGCCGCTGATCTTCAATTCTTTCTTTCACCCTCTCAACTTTTTTGGTTGCACTCCATTTTTGTCATTTTCTTAAATAGTTAGTCTTTTTACTGCTGAGTTGAAAGCTCCCTTCCAGTTACCTCTTTTATGCTTTTCTCATTCTGGGGACCTTGGGGGACAGCTCCTTCATTCATGCATTTTCTGCTTCTGTACTTTTTCTGATTTCACTGTTTGCCTGGGCGTATGAGACTTGCATGCTCTTTGTCTTTTATCTTGCTTCAATTTTTCTTATACTGTGTTGTTTGTTTTAGAGATCCTTGGACTCTGGTGACTTTTGAGATCCCGGCCCAGCTCTTCTTATTGGGCTCCTTTTGGTCTGTTAATCCTGGCCGGTTGGGCCCTTCTTTTGCTTTATGTATTTTAAATTCTGTTTCTTCCATGGATAGTTGGATCCCAGTCCTTTGGGCCTCCCACCCCTTTCTTCTTTCTTTTTCTCTTTTCTTCATCACGTGAATCCAGCCCCTTATTTTCTCTAACTTCATTTCCCTGAAATTGGCCCAACATGCTATTTTTTTGGGCCTTTGACTGTGGGCAATTTTGAACCTCAACATTTAGCCCCCCGAGCTAATGGGTTACCTGCAGCCCATGCGTGAGTAGTTGAGTTTCTGCAGGATTCTTTCGTTTTAATTATTCTTCGGGGATCTTGATCCTTCTCTTTTTCTTTTTCTTTTTTTTTTTTTTTTTTTGGGCCTTCGGTATCTTGACTCCCTTTTTGCTTCTTTCTCTCGTAACTCCTCCCTTTTTCGTGGGACGTAGCAGTTGAGTTATAAAAAATAAAAACTCCCACAACCTACTTTTACGTTTCCCGTAACTCCTATTAATAACTGCTGATAACTCTTCCCTTTTTAAATTTCTGGCAACTGGCGCGTCTTTCCATATATTGTCTTCTCCAACTGCTCTTTGTGTCTTTATCCTAGGCATTTCACATTACCCCTTTTATCTCCCTGAATCTTCCACTCCCAACTTTTTTTTTTTTTTTTTTGATCAGTCTGGTTGCTTCTTGCTTTCTTCTTAACTCCCCTTTACTTTCAAGACACCCATTGTCTCAATGGCTTCTTCTTCTTCCAGAAAAAAGAAAAAAGCGTACTCCTAGCCCTTTTGAAAGTGAAGGTTCCTCTAGTTCTGCAGATGAGTCTCAGGAGGTTATTGGGCGTCCTGCTTTTCCTTTACAAGACCCCTGGTACACCCCTAGCTTGTTCTTCCCTCAGGTGTCCCATGTTGAGGCCCCTTCATCCACTCACGCCTGGGTGTTCTCTGGTCAGGCGAGTTTCATTGGTTCTGCTCAAGTCCCAAACCCTAGAGAGATTTTTGATCTCCAGATCAGGCAGGGACTTCGAGAGGCGGTCCCCATCTTTTTTGATTTTGTTGCTGGAAAGATCTAGGGCTGGCCCATCTAGGTGGACAAGGAACTTTGTGACGAAGAGTTTGTTGGTTGTCTGGAGCACGCTGGTATCCTGAAGGCAGTGGCGATTTCCAAGAATCTTGAAGGTTTTAGAGATGCCAAGGGTATTAAGCATTTGGTACGTCGTTGGTGTCCTACTCTACACACTTTTTCTTTTTCTGTTGGTGAATTGACTGTTACTCTGGAGGATGTGGTTAACAATTTCCTCCTTCCGGTGCTTAGGGATGAAAATCCTTTTGATATTAACCTTACTGGCGAGGATCTCAAGGTGGAAGAAAAGTTATTTGCTCATTTTGGTGGATGTATTGCTTTTCCTGATGGGAAACCAGCCAGAATGGGTAGGTGGGTCATGAATCTCTCACGCGAGAAGGATAAGAAAGTTAGGCGAGCTGGGTTCCTCGCCTTCTGGCTCAGCAAGTTTCTGTTCAGCGAATTCCCTGGGTATGGGATCAAATCTACTATCTTTCCATTGGCGATTAGGTTGGCTCAAGCTGCTCAATATCCTCTAGCCCCCATGTTTTTGGGTCATGTCTATTCTCAACTGGACCAACTCCATGGAGATGAAGCCGAGGGTGACTCTTGTTATATAATCACTTCTTCTCTTCATTGCGCCATTCTCCAGGTATTTATTTGGGATTGTTTTTCGGTCAATTTAGCAAGATGTAGGAATTTAAAGTTTGTGAATGATAAGTTTCAGGGATCCCCTGACGTGGTCAAGGGGCTTTATGGCAATTCAACTGATAGCCACCCTATTATTTTCCGTTGGCTTAGTCTGAAAGGCGACAACCTTAACTTGGTTGAACTATTTGATCAAGCAGGTCATTTGCATTTTCGTTCTCCCTGGGAGTTTGGCCCCGGTTTTGTTTGTGATTCTGTGCTATCTCCTTTTCTGACTTCCACAGGAAACACTTTTGATTTATGTCGCGGTGATGAGGGTAGCTTAGCCTACCTTGCTTGCATTAGTCCTTCCTGGCTTCCTGTGATTTCCTCAAGTGGTCCCCGGTATACTCATTATTCAGCACACCGAGTACTTCGGCAGTTTGGTTTCGATCAGGATATTCCCCTAGTGTTTAATGACATAGTACCATTTCTTCCTTCCTTAGATCCTTTCATGAGACTCTAGGCTTTCTCCTATTGGTCACGAAGGAGTCCTCAGTTTGTAGTGCCCAATTTTCAGAGAGGGGTTTTTGCCTTTTAATGGTTATGCTGATTACTGGAAGAGAGTGCAAAAATCTTTTGTTGACTATGCTGGTACTGAGATAATTGGGAGAGTCCCCAACCCTGACATTTCTTCTATTCCAACATCCAACAAGCGTTTGTCTCTTCCTACTGCTGGTATTGTTTCTATTGCTGTGAGTAGTTGTGAGAGTGCCTTTTTTTCTCAGCACAATGGCCCAAGGATCCTGGGCCAAATAAATATTTCTTGGTGGACTGTGCTCGATTCACCGCAGCTAAAAGGGCTGTTTAAGAACCGAGTGGTGCACAAAATAAGCTTCCTACAATACAAATAACTAACAAGCAAGGATATCTGTATTGAATGACATTTTAACAGCAAAGGAATGCACAACAAGTAAAATACAATGTAAGAAAAGGTTAGGGATCCTTGAATTAGTGAGGTGTATTTTATTAATTTCCCTTAGTTGTGATTACAGTGCTCACTAAGACGTGGTGCAAGGTTCAACTAAGTTCAAAAGTTGCAGACTTTGATAGCTATTCAAGCTTTAAAGACTTGCAAAGTTTGAATTTGTTGAATCCGAGCATGTACTATAGTGGCTATCTCTAGGATACCTGGAACGGTTCCTCTGTTTTCTCTTAAGTTTACAGAGCCTTTTCTATAATTTTATGAGACTTCAGAAAAAAACGACTATGAATGCCTCAAAATGATCTAATCGAAAATGAATCTCTCTCCCTTTTCTCAATGCCTTCGTAGCATGGACCCCCTCCTCCTTTTATAGCACAGATCGGGCTCCGGGGTACTGGTGATTTCCCCATTTTGCCCCTTAGAGTTTGTGTCGTGCCTGTCTTGTTCAGGGCTATGTCATTTCCCTTTTCTCTCATAGTTTCTTGCTTTTGTTGCGACCAAGTGAAAGTCCCTTAGCTAGTTTTCTATTTCCAGATTTCTCCATTGGCTGGTCTGAAGCTATTTGGCTTTTTCTTCTCAGCGCTCCAGCTTTTTCAGTTGTACTCTTCCTTGTCACTTTCTCCAAATGGTTGGAACCAGGCTCCTGCATTTTGCTTCGTACCTCCTGGCTCCACTGCATGTCTGGAGCATGAGACCCGCATGCCTTTTGTCTCTTTGAATTTGCTTCAATCTTACTTCGCGCGTCTAGGGATCCCCTGACTCTGGTGACTTTCTGGGATCCCGACTCAGTTCTTCTTACTGGGCTTTTTTTTGTTCTTTTCGTGGATCTCTGGATTCCAATCCTCTGGGCCTCTTGCCCTTTTCTTCTTTCTTTTCTCTTTTCTTTATTGTGTGAGCCCAGCCTTCTTTTTTCTTTCTTAGTTTTATTATTTATTTATTTTTGTGTGAAATGAGCCCAACGTTTTACTTCTTTGGGCCTTAGTCTGTGACCATTTAGTTTTGAACCTCAACATTTAGTCCCCCAAGCTTATGGGTTGCCTGTAGCCCATGCGTGAATTTCTGCAAGATTTTCTCCCATTTTGATCTTTCTACGGGGATCCTGATCATCAACTTTTTTGGCACCCTGGCTCCTTTATTTTCTTCTCTTTTTTTTTTTTTTTGTAACTCCTTTTTTTTTTGTGGGACGTGGCAGTTGAGTTGAAATAAAATTCCCACCACCTACTTTTACGTTTTCCATAACACCCATTTAACTGCTGATAACTTCTCCCTCTTTAAATTTAATTCCTCGCAACTGGCGCGTCTTTCCACACATTGTCTTCTCTAACTGCTCTTATTTCTTCATTCTAGCCTTTTCACATTGCCCTTTTTCCTTATCTGCCTGAATCTTCTGTTCCTAGCCTCTTTTTCTTTTCTTTCGATCAGTCTCGCTGCTACCTGCTTTCTTCTTTCAAGATACCCATTGCTTCAATGACTTCTTCCTCTTCTCGAAAAAGAAAGGAGCATACTCCTAGTCCCTTTGAAGGTGAGGGTTCCTCTAGTTCTGCGCAAGATGAGTCTGTCGTTGGGCACCCTGCTTTTCCTTTGCGAGACCCCTGGTATACTCCTAACTTATTCTTCCCTCGGGTGTCCCATGGCGAGACCCTTCCATCCCCTCATGCCTGGGTATTCTCTGGCCAAGCGGGTTTTTTTGGTTCTGTACAAGTTCCAGACCCTAGGGAGATTTTTGATCTCCAGATCAGGTAAGGACTTCAAGAGGCGGTCCCCATCCTTTTCGATTTTGTCGCTGGAAAGATCCAGGGCTGGCCCATTTAGGTGGATAATGAAGTTTCTGACAAGGAGTTTGTGGGCCGCTTGGAGCGTGCCGGCATCCTGAAGGCAGTGGCTATTTCCAGGAATCTTGAGGGTTTCAGAGATGCCAAAGGCCTTAGGCATTTGGTGCGCCGTTGGTGTCTTGCTCTACACACTTTCTCTTTTTCTGTTGGTGAACTGATTGTTACCTTGGAGGACGTGGTCAACAATTTTCTTCTTTTGGTGCTTGGAGATGAAAACCCCTTTGATTTTAATCTTTCTGATAAGGATCTCGAGGTGAAAGAAAAATTATTTGCTCACTTTGGTGGACGTACTGCTTCTTCTAGTGGGAAACTGGCCAGGATGGGTAGGTGGGTTATGAATCTTTCGCGCGAGAAGGATAAGGAAGTCAGGCGTGCCGGGTTCCTCGCATTCTGGCTTAGCAAGTTTCTGTTCAGTGAGTTCCCCGGGTATGGAATCAAATCCACTCTTTTTCTCTTGGCGATTAAGTTGGCTCAGGGTGCTTAATATCCTCTAGCCCCCATGTTTTTGGGCCATGTCTATTCTCAGTTAGATCAGCTTCATGGAGACGAAGCCGAAGGTGATTCCTGTTATGTTATTACTTCTTCTCTTCATGCGCCATTCTCCAGGTATTTATGTGGGATCGTTCATCAGTTACTTTAGCAAGATGTAGGAATTTAAAGTTTGTAAAAGATAAGTTTCAGGGATCCCCTGACGTGGTTAAAGGGCTTTGTGGTAGCTCGACTAACAGCCACCCTATTATTTTCCGTTGGCTGAGTCTGAAAGGTGGCAGCCTTAACTTGGTTGAATTATTTGATCAAGTAGGCCATTTGCATTGGCGGTCTCTCCGGGAGTTTGGCCCCAGTTTTGTTTGTGATTCTGTGTTATCTCCTTTTCTGACTTCTACAGGGAATACTTTCGATTTACGTCGCGGTGATGAAGGTAGTTTAGCCTACTTGGCTTGTATTAATCCCTCTTGGCTTCCTGTGCTTTCCTCGAATGGACCACGGTACACCCATTACTCGGCACATCGAGTACTTCGGCAGTTTGGCTTTGATCAAGATATTCCCCCCGTGTTTAATGACATAGTTCCCTCTCTTCCTTCCTTAGATTCTTTTATGAGACTTCAGGCCTTCTCTTATTGGTCACGAAGGAGTCCTCAGTTTGTAGTGCCCAACTTCCAGAGAGGAGTTTTTGCCTCCAGTGGTTATGCTGGCTATTGGAGGAGGGTGTAAAAGTCCTTTGTTGATTATGCTGGTTCTGACACGATTGGGAGAGTCCCTAACCCTGGCATTTCTTCTGCTCCAACACCTAACAAGCATCTGTCTCTGCCTACTGCTGGTGTTGTTTCTACTGTTGTAAGTAGCAAAACTGATTTCGCAGAATGGCACACTTCTAGGGAAGGTTGGGTGACTTATGCGCAGGATTTTCCAGAGACTTGGGTGGGGTGTGACCTTATTGTTGGTGCTTCTACTGGGGTACCAATTAAGAAGGGGGCAATAGAGACCATAAGTGTTAGTACTCCCATTAGCATGAGTAAAAGAAAAACAATTAAGCAGAAAAAATTGAAGGAGGCCGCGACTGAAGAGAGTGTAGAGGATGTTGGCCCTAAGACAAAGAAGAAGAAGACTGGGAAATCCCAAAAACAGTTGATACTTGCTGAGGAAAAGGAAGTTAAGCAACCTTTGGCCATAAGGGGTCGGGTGAAGACTAAGGTAGAGTCTTCTTTTCCCCAGGCTCCTGTGAGTCCTTCAGTTCATGGTTCCTTGGGACCCTCTAGACGCACCCGTAGTAAACAACAAAGACCTGGAGACCCTGTTGAGAAAGAGAGAAGGGCAAGGTCTCTTTCCTTCTTTTCTCTTTTAGGTTGCAGTTTGTTGTTTCTTTCCCTTATTTTTTTTTTTTTTTTGAACTAATGAGTGATTGTCTTTCCTGCAGTCCAAGCGTAAGTTAGATCCCAGGAAGGGTAGAAGCCAATCCTCTGGTGAAGATGTGGTATGGTTTTCCTTTATCTGTGTCTTCTGCTACTTGCCCTTATTTATTTCACAAGTGTTGTGTATCCGTGCTACCCTGTTGTTCATGCCCTCCTTCTTTTTTTTTGTTCCTCCTTCTTTTCCTTCTTTAGGTAGAGGTTTCTCCCCCCGTGGTTGGCGAGACTTTGGAGGAGGAGGTAGCTGCAGCTGCACCTCAGAGTATGGAAGAGGAGGCTCCCAGTGGTGGCATAGCTGGGGAGACTGAGCAACCAATGCAGGATGTCCAAGCTGCCCAGGATCCTGAGGCTCCCAAGCTTCCCGTGTCCCCAGGTCCTCAATTTGAACAGATTCCTAGTCCTGTCAAGACTGTGTCACCTCAGACTGGGTTAAGTACAAGGACTTTGGGAGGCGCATCATCATCCGGGCAAACAGGTGAGCCTTTTTTTTTTATATATATATATAATAGCGTTTTAATTTTATTTATTTTGCACCCCCCCTCGTTTTTTTCTTTCTTCCTTTCCTCTGAGTTCTTTCTTTCTCTCCTTTTTTTTTCTTTTGCTTTCCAGGCCAAGCCACTGCGAGATCTATCTCTGGTGCTGCTTCTTCTTTGGAATCGGAGGATTCTGAAGGTGGGTGTTGATTGTCCTTACTGCATTCCCTCCCTCTTTCTTCCCTTCTCTTGTATTTTTGTTATGGTGAAACCCCCTATATCCCTGCCTTCTTTTAGCCGTTTTGCTGAGGCTTCCTCACCTTTTCTTCAACTTGCCATGTGTTCTTTCTCAGAGTCCTTCAAGAAGTCAGAGGAGCAAGAGGAGGAAACTCCGCCCCAAGAAGCCGATACTGGTTTCTCCTCTACCCTCTTTTGTTCCTTATTTTTTTATTTTTTTTTAAGAAGAAGCTAAGTCTGCCCCCCTCCCTTCTCTCCTTTTTTTTTTTTTTTTTTTTTTTTTGCAAGAATTGATACTGGTGTCAAAAATCTTGAACTTGTGATTCTTGAGGGAGGTGTAGGATCTGCTTAGGTTGCTGGCCCTCATTCTGCCCAGAGGGTTGAAGGTTCCTCTGGGATTTCAAGCGGTAATGCAACAAAAGGGGAGGCTCCAGAGATGGTTGTTTTAGATCCTGCTTTAAGACTCCCTGCCTTTCTGGCTCGCTTTGATCTTCTGGAATTCAACAGCCTTCTTGCCAGTCACTTTTGCCACTTCGGGCCTTCTTATGGTAGCTTTTTGCGGTTCTCTGTGCCTGTGGAAGGTCTGCCACTGCTAGAAAGGCTGTTTAAAAGTCATGGGGATTTTACCATTGGTTTCAGAGGAGGAGTATTTTTGGGGAACATTTTGATGGAGCTGCTGTGTGCCATGTTGATTTCCTTGAGAGATTCTTCGCTGGACTCTCTATCCGAGGAAAAACTCTTGGAATGAAGGGGAGTGGTTCAGGATCTCTTGGAAGCCAAGTTCAACCTGTCCTTTTTGCTGGAGCATCTGCGATCATTGGCCCAAGTGCTATTCCAGAGGCAAGCTTCTAAGAGTATTGATGCTGAGATTGTTGCTGCTGAGGAAGCTTTAGCTCATGCTCACAAGACTTTGCAAGATTTGAAGATTAAAAGGCAGAGGGTTCTTTCTTCTTCGGCTGTCCTTGCTCTCTCCTCAGACGACTCTTTGTTGGCTGGCCTTATTTCTTAGCCCCTTTTTTTTTAGCTGGTTTGGATGTGTATGAACAATTTGGGGTTGTATAAATTTTCTATCTCTTTGTTTGGACATTGCTTTTGGCTTTTTTTTTTTTAGATCTGCACTTGTGCTTTGAGACTGCTTCCATGTATTTGTGCTTCAGGATGGCTTCTAAGTATTTATGTTTCAAGATTGCTTCTAATATCTTTTAATAGCATATGGATCCTCTTTTCCTTTTGTCTTTATCTTTTTTTTTTTGGTACTGAGTCCTGGCCCATGATTCTCACAAGTTTTGCTGCAAGTCCCAGCCAGGTACCCACCCCTTTTCTTCTTGATTACGCAAGTACTGAACTAGGTACATTGGGCGATATATTTTTTTGTCTCAGCTTATGAACTTGGCAGGTTTTCTTTTTTATCAAGTACTGGGCTAGGTATCCTCAGTACATGCCTGAGATCCTAGACTATGTATTTGAAACTTAACTGTTTTGTAGTTATCACATGGGTCATGCATCAAAAAGATTTCCCCAGGTATCCTCCCTTTTCTTCTTGGTTGCGCAAGTACTAAATTGGGTACATTGGGCGATATTTCATTTGTCCCAGTTCATGAACTTGGCAGATTTTTTATTTTTTATTTTTATTTTTTTATATCAAGTACTGGGCTAGGTATCCTCAGTATATGCCTGAGATCCTAGACCATGTATTTAAAACTTAACTGTTTGTAGTTATCTGTGGGGTGATCCTGGGTCATGCATCAAAAAGATTTTCCCGGGTATCCTCCCCTGATTCCCGATCAAAAAGATTTTTCCTTTCTTCTTCTGTTGGTGGCCTGGACACAGTGAATGGCCTAACCACTCCATCCCCGATCCATTTGTCTAGGACGTGGTTTAACTCTTCTGCGGTACATGGGATCACCGGTGGTTCCTCGAACACTTTTCCATCAGGCCTCTTTCTTTTCTCTCCTACTAACACTGTCATGGCTTGGGATGCTGGCATCCTTTTTGTCCTTATAGTTTGTGCTGTCCTTCTAGTTCTCTGTAACAGGTCAGCGAATTATATGATACATAGATTTTCGAGGTTGAGTCTGTAATCGTAAAGCATGTTGGATATGCATGTCTCTACGAGTTCTTTTTCTTCATGATCCCCGTAACAATCTAGAGACACATCTTTAAACCTTTTGATGAACTGGACGGGATCCTCTCCAGGCCTTTGTCTCACCATCTGAAGGCTTTGGAAAGTGACCTTGTCCTCTCCAGGTTAATACTTCGCACAAAATCTTTCCATCATTTCGTCCCAGGTTTTAATGGATCCTGGTCTCAGCGTAGTGTACCAAGTGTATGCTCTATCCACTAAGGATTTGGCAAACTCTCTCAGACACAACTCCCGGTCTCTTGCGTAGGGACCCATGATGTGAATAAACCTACTCACGTGTTCCACGGTGCTCCTATTTCTTCCATCAAAGGGATGGAACTTTGGGGGTTCATATCCTTTAGGGTATGGCTTGCCAAGGAGTTCTGGTGGGAATGGGGGATCCCGAGAAAATAACATAGGGTCCCCGAAAGTTTCTCCCTTTCTTAGTCCAGAAGGGCATTGACAATGAGAGACATTTTATAAATTTTATTTAGTTATGATTACAATGCTCACTAAGACGTGATACAAGATTCAACTAAGTTCAAAAATTACAGAATTTAATAGCTATTCGAGCTTCAAAGACTTGCAAAGTTTGAATTTTTTGAATCCGAGTACGTGCTATAGTGGCTGTCTAGGGGATACCGGGAGCGGTTCCTCTGTTTTTCTTGAACTTTACAGAGTCCTTTTATAGCACTTGTGTCTTTTCTAGAAATCCAAAATGGCGATGTGTGTCTAGATGAAAATCACTCAATCTTTGAATGCCCGTTAGCTAGGACTTCCTCCTTCTTTTATAGTGCAGCTCTAGGGTTCCGGGGGTACTAGTGATTTCTCCCTTTTGCCCCTAAGAGTTTGCGCTGTGTTAGTTTGCTTAGGAGCTGGTCGTTTCCTTTTTTTCTCATAGCTTCTTCCTTTTGGTACAACCAAGCTGAATGCCCCATAGCTGTTTTTCCATTTCAAGCTCCCCTTAGGCCGCTGATCTTCAGTCCTTTCTTTCTTTCACCCTCCCAGCTTTTGGTTGCACTCCATTTTTGTCATTTTCTTGAATAGTTAGAGTCTTTTTACTGCTGGTTTGAAAGCTCTCTTTCAGTTACCTCTTTTTATGCTTTTCTCATTTTGGGGACCTTGGGGCACAGCTCCTTCGTTCATGCATTTTCTACTTCTGTACTTTTCTGATTCCACTGTCTGCCTGGGCACATGAGACTCGCATGCTCCTTATCTTTTATCCTGCTTTAATTTTTCTTATACTGTGTTGTTCGTTCCAGAGATCCCCGAACTCTGATGACTTCTGGGATCCCGGCCCAGCTTTTCTTATTGGACTCCTTTTGGTCTGTTGATCCTGGCCGGTTGGACCTTTCTTTTGCTTTATGTATTTTAAATTCTGTTTCTTCCATGGATAGTTGGATCCCAGTCCTTTGGGCCTCCCACCCTTTTCTTCTTTCTTTTTCTCTTTTCTTCATCACGTGAATCCAGCCCTTTATTTTCTCTAACTTCATTTCCCTGAAATTGGCCCAACATGCTATTTCTTTGAGCCTTAGACTGTGGTCAATTTTGAACCTCAACAAGACCTTTGGCGTCTCTGAAACCCTCAAGATTCCTGGAGATCACCACTGCCTTCAGGATACCGGCGCGCTCCAGACGACCCACGAACTCCTCGTCAGAGAGTTCCTTATCCACCCAGATGGGCCAGCCTTGGATCTTCCCAGTGACAAAATCGAAAAAGATGGGAACCGCCTCTCGAAGTCCTCGCCTGATCTGGAGATCAAAAATCTCTCTAGGGTCTGGGACTTGAGCGGAACCGGCGAAACCTGCCTGACCGGAGAATACCCAGGCGTGAGTGGATGGAGGGGCCTCACCATGGGACACCTGAGGGAAGAATAGACTAGGGGTGTACCAGGGGTCTCGTAAAGGAAAAGCGGGGCGCCTAGTGACCTCATGAGACTCGCCTTGTGCAGAACTAGAGGAGCCCTCACCTTCAAAGGGGCTGGGAGTACGCTCTCTTCTTTTTCGAGAAGAAGAGGAAGCCATCATAACAATGGGTATGTTGGAAGTAAGGAGAATTGGAAGAATAATAATAAAAAAAGAATAGAGAGTAGCAGACTGATCGAAAGAGAGAGAAAAGAGACCTGGGAATGGAAGATTTAGGAAAGTAAAGAGATAGTATGAAGCGCTTGCAATAAAGACACAAAGAGCAGTTAGAGAAGACAATGTGTGGAAAGACGTGCTAGTTGCCAAAAATTTAATTTAAAGGGGGAAAAGTTATTAGCAGTTATTAATGGAAGTTACAGGGAATGTAAAAGTGGGTGGAGGAAGTTTTTACTCCATAACTTAACTGCCACGTCCCATAAAAAAAAGGGGAAGTTACAAAAAAAAAAAAAAAAAAAAAAAAAGACCAGGATACCAAAGGTCAAAAATGAAAGGTCGGGATCCCCAAAGAAGGATCAAGATGGTAGGATCCTACAGAAACGCAACTACTCATGTATGGGCTGTAGGCAACCCACGAGCTCGGGGGGCTAAATGTTGAGGTTCAAAAATCACAGCCCAAGGCCCAAAGAAATAGCACATTGGGCTAACCCCATGAGAAATAAAACTAGAGACATAAAAGAGTTGGGCTCACGTAATGAAGAGAAAAAGAAAAGAAAGAAGAAAAGGATGAGGGACTGAAAGAGTTGGGATCCAAAGATCCGTGAAGGAACAGACTTTAAAACCCATGAAGCAAAGGAAAGGCCCAGCCGGCCAAGATTAGTAAGCCAAAAGAAGCCCAATAGGAAGAAATTGGGCCAGGATCCCAGAGACTGCCAGGGCCTGGGATCCCCGGGACACATAACACAGTCTAAATAGGATTGCAACGGCTTAAAGGAAAGTACCAAAGAGCACAAAGAATGAAGGACAGACGGGTCCTTCTTAAGCGCCCAGTCATACAGTAAGGAATCAGAAGGTATAAAGCAACCATTCATGAACAAAAGAGCGGTACCTACAGGAACCAAGAATGAGAAACTATAAGTGGAAGTAGCTGGAAGGAAGCTTTCAACCCAGCAGTAAAAGATTCCAACCATTTGGGAAAAATGACAAGAATGGAGGGCAGCCAAAAAAGCTGAAAAGGGCCAATAGCTAAGGTCGGCAACCTGAGGGGATCTTGGAATAGAAAGTCAGCTAGAGTCTTTCAGCTTGGTAGCACCAAAAGGAGGAAGATATGAGGAAGAAGGAAAGGACCAGCCCCCTGAGTAACTGACACAGCACGAGCTCTGGTACCCAAGGAGGGGCAAAAGAGAGAAATCACTGGTACCCTAGAGCCCTAGAATCACACTATAAAAGGAAGAAACAACCAACGTTGAAGGGGACGGAAGGAGAAGAATATCATAACAGAATCATTTGAGGGAACTCTGTCAAATTCAAGGAAAACAGAGAAACATCTCCCGGTATCCTAGAAACAGTCACTATAGCACATACTTGGATTCGAAAGGATTCAAACTTTGCAAGTCTTAGAGGCCTGAATAGCCATCAAAGTCTGCAATTTTCGAGCTTTATTTGAGCCTTGTATCACGTCTTAGTGAGCACACTGTAACCACAATCAAAGAAAAATTAATAAAGTGCCTCTCATTAATCTGAGGATCCTTAACCACTGTTTTGTGTATTTCTTGATTACTTTGCATTTCTTTGCTATCTTCGTTGCCATTCAATACAAATATTCTAGCTTGTTAGTTTATTTGTGTCGTAGGAAGCTTGCCCTGTGCACCACTTGGTTCTTACACAGCCCCCCTTAGTTACGGTGAACCAAGCCCAGTCCACCAAATGACAATTTCTTGGTCCAGGATCCTTAGGCCAGTGTGCTGAAGAAAAAGGCACTCTCACATTTTGGCGACTCCACTGGGGATTGGGTAAAGAACAGGGAAGAAGTAATCCCTTTGCAGAGCATGCCTCCAAGACCAAGGAATAGCAAAGGTACTATAATATGCACCCACGGCCTCTGAGCCCATGGGAGAAAATGAGGTGGCCTCCAGATAAAGAGGCGAGGTGCCCCTGACGGAGCAGGAGGTCGTGTCAGAGCAAAGGAACGCAAGGCAGGAACTAGACCCCGTGGCTCGAATGACAGCGATGTTGAAGGATTTGCAGCAAGCGGTTTGCCTTCTCAAAGAAGGCAAGACACAGGAAATCAGGGAAAATGTCCCACTTGTAGGCAACCAAGACAGAACCTAGCCAAAGGGAGTGTCAGCAGTGGGAGGGAGAACCAACCCCCAGTACCTAACGCTAGCAAATGTTAGTGCCCTCTTGGAGCAAGAAAGGGAAAAACTTTCGGGGATCCCCAAGCAATTTTCTCGGGATCCGCCATATACAATATCAATTCACTATCATTATCTGTGAAATTCTACTAAATCCAACACAAAATAAAAGAATAAATTGGTTCAATAGTATCTGTATCTCTTAAATTGAATGGGAAATAGGTGCATGTGATTGTTTAGCTCAATTGTTGTTTGTTATGTTCAAGATCTTCACATACAAAATATCTAAATAGAATCAGTATAAAAAAAAATATACTTATTAGTTTAGAAAAAAAAATAACAAAAAAAATCTAAATAATTTAATTTGTATGAAAAACTAACAAAGGAAAAATCTAATTTTGATTCTAATTAAATTTTCTCTAAGATTTGGTTATATATATAGATTACCTGGATTTATTTATATTGAACTCCTCGTTTTCTACACTATATTAACTTACTTGACATAAAAATTTTAATTTTGCTTCAGAATAGATGGAATATGTGGTGTAAAATAAAACTCTAATTGAAATCCAATTTTTACACTAAATTAACTCATTTGGCACAAAAATTTAAAATCTTAGATTAGATGAGACACATGAAGTAAAATTATACTCTAATTGAATTCCAATTTAAAATATAATTGGATTTTCTCTCAGTTTAACCTATTAATACATACATGTGTGTATATATATATATATCTCTCTCTTTTATTTTAAAGTATTTTTAATACTCACGGAGCTATGCAGTGAGCACAGAGCAAACTATTCTTTTGTCTTTTACTAAAAAACATGATGTATATTTTATTTCCTTTAGTAGTCCACCTGTGGACATTTGTAATGCTTTTGAGGATGACCGTAATGGTGTGTCATTCAACAGGATGTGTCCTGTGCTTGATGTAGTGGTTGTTTAGCTGTTTTTTTAATGCATCGTCTATTACCATTGATTTAAAAACCGGACCGGACCGGCCGGTTCAACGGGGAACCGGACACCAATCCGGTCCGGTTATCATTAAAAACCGAAAATAGAAGAAAAACCGGAAACCGCCGGTTAAACCAGAAAAAACGAAAAAACCGAAAATTGCACGGTTAAACCGGTTCTTGAATCTGAAGAAGAATAAGAAGAAAAACTGGAATAAAATATAACAAACTTCTTAGATTTGCACTAAAGTAAAATTGAGGAAAATTTGTGGTGAAAATAAAATAAAAGAAATATTTCTATTGAATGATATGTATAAGAAATCTGTGCTTTGAGCTTTGACTGGAATAAAATGTAAAGAAAGACCATCAGAAACTTATATTGAGAAAGAGAAAGACTTGAGATTTGAGAGGGAGCAGCTGAGATGGAGTTTACTGCATTACCGAAAAAGTGTTGAAAGAAAACTAAGGACTGAGGAGGAGTAAAATTTAAAAAGGGGTTTGAATCTGATTTGAGGCCTTGAGGTTGAGGGTAGGTGGTGTTGTGTGGTTATAGATTTAAAGGAAATAAAAAAGAAGAAGAAAAAACAAAAAAGAAAAGAAGAGTGAACGTGTTACGTGTGTGAGGAACTGAGTCTGACATTTGCAATGAAAATTTGCTATGAAAGTCAAAAATGTGATGAATGACATGTCTAGTCATTCTGACCTTTTAACTTTGGTTTTCGGTTTTTTTTTTTTTAATAAATAGTTAAAAGTTGAAAGTTAAATATCAAACTATTATTTATCTAATTCAGCAAAAAAAATATTATTTATAATATATATATGTAGGGTCAGATTCGGTAGCCCAAGCCCAAGAAGATGTGGATTTGGAGCCCACTGAACCCAAAACAATAAATTTGTAGAGAGTGGGTGAAAGAGCTAGGCTAATAATGAAAATAACAGTATTGAACGGCAATGATGACAGGAAGAATTGAATTAATATGTGCTCGGACAGAAGTGAATGTCTCGTCCGAGGAGGTGATTTTCATTGATGAACTTAGGTTACAAATGCTGGAGCTACAGTAAAATAATATGCTCTTCTCTCTCCCTTCTTTTTCGATCCCCTCTATCAGAGACCCCTCTCTCTTATATAGTACTGCCCTTCTACATCTCCACCGTCCACTTGTTCATCATCTGGGCGCCCACTTGAGTGCATGTCCCATCACACTCCCCCTCTAGCCCTGTCTGAGTGGCGGTAGCTGAGGATGCATTGTTCAGGGGTCTTCTCCACATAAATGCGGCCAGGAGGGTAGGTGCAGTGCATTAAATGCGGTGGTTGAAGTCTGTCCCCCTGATATTTCTCTGTTCTTGTTACCCTCTTGTGTGTCCGAGGACTCCTCTCTCCCTTGACACTTGTCAATCAGATCACTTGAACCTCCCATACACGTGTCGGGCAAAAAACCTCGTCGGATCCGAGGGTATGGTCTCCTCGGACATATGAACATCTCCTCGGACAGTGCGCGTACTCATCTCCAGACATCCTCCTTTTGCATGGGCCTCTGACTAAGTGTCTTGGTCTCCTCGGACGAACAGTATTCCTCATATAGGGCCTTGGGCCCAATACGCTGGGTTGGGCTTTTCTCCCCCACAATAGCCCCTCAAAATTGTAGTTTTTCCCTCGCACCCGAGGAGAAAAAGTAGGATTTTGACTTGCCACGGAGCAAAAGCTTGGAAACACGCACAACCGAGCTGGCACGTGTGTAAACGTGGGAACAGACGCCTCATTAATGCCGCTGCGGTTTCCTTATTCCCAAGGCGCTGCATTAACTGCACCAGGTGACGTTTCGTCCTTCGCATCCAACGGTGGTTGATTGATCAAACGGCTGTGGTTTTTCTTCAGGATTTGGGCGGGAATGCCCCTGACCCTTCGCTTGACCCCGTATAAAGCTTCAGAGGAAATCATTTCTTCCCCACTTTGCAAATCTTCAGACGCTCCAGCAAGAACAGACGCGCCACTCCGTCCATATCTCTCCGTCCGAATCTCTCAGTCGCCGGTGCCAATCTTACTCAGAACTCTCACGAGTCCTCCTACGAGCCTGCAATCGCTTCTCCGGTCTAGCCCTTGTAAGTCGTCGCCCACCGAATCTTTTAGTTTTCTCTTCGGCCATCCGTTTCACTTAAGCACCATGGGAAAACTCGAGTATATGATGGATAGCCCTGAGCAGATAGAGGCGTTTAGGACCACGTACCGCATACCCCCTAACGTGGGTGTGAGGTATTGCCCCCTAGAAAAAATACTAACAGACCGGGAGACGGGAGAGGTGGTTATCCCCCTCATCGCCTTCAAAGAAGGGGGAATGACAATCCCCATGGGCCCCATCACCGCCAATTACCTTCGGAACCATAGGCTTACTCCCTGGCAGTGCGCGCCCAATATGTTTAGGATCCTAGGAGCGATTGAGGACCTTGAGCGTCACATGGGGTTAGGACTCACCTGGCTTGATGTGGTACATATGTACGAATGCCATAGCCAGCAAGATGCTGGGTACTATCTAAAATCCCGGTCTGACGTTGTCAGGCTCATTTCCTGCCTTCTCAAATCCAACAAAGGGATGAAAGACGACTATGTGATCGTCTCGGGCACCTGGCGTAACGGCCCTGGTTGCCCAACCAAGCATGGGAAGCCAGGTGCGACATGTAGATTTAGGCGCACTGACCATAGGCTTAGGGCTCCCGTCTTTTAACTGTTTTTGATTTCTCTTCGGTCAATATTCTGAGCTTCTAACCATTTTTTTTTTATTTGCAACAGATAAGAGACACGTTTCTCCTCGGCTCAGCCTAACAAATATTGCTGCCCTCAATTATCTTTTAAGGTCGGAGATCTTCGTGAGCGAGGACGGGCAACTACGATCTGCTCCCCTTATTCTTGGATATAAAGGGAAGCCAAAGGGTTTTCAACCGGTCGGCAACGCAATCGTCCAGGGAGACTACCGCCTTGCGCGTATTGACGTTGGTCGGAAGGGCTTCTTGGCGCCAGATGATCTTGAACCTGTACCCCATCCAATTCCTCAGGCTGCACCTCCTCTTATCCAACCACTCCAGCAAGTTCCCCTCGGACAAGGGATTGAAGGTGAGGGGGCTGGCTCTTCCACTTCCTCGCTAGAAGACCAAATAGACGGTTTTCAGTTTGAGGGAGAAGCTTCAAGAGTAAACTAGGTGGTAGAGATCTCGGACGCCGAGGAAGAAGCCTACGAGCAGTCAGGCGTCCATCTCAATTTGTTAGCCAGTCATTTAGAAGACTCCTCGGACGACGATATGGATCTGAGGAATTTGATGAAGGGGAGGGGCAAAAAGTCCGATCCGAAAGATGCTGGGACATCCAAAACGGTGGTGACGCTTCCCCCAGTGCCTATCCAGGTCCCTGACCCAAACTTGAAACCTATGCCAAACTTGCAGAAGAAGAGACCCTACACTGAGGTTGGGGAAAAACAGGTGCCACCAACCAAGGGGGCCAAGCAGCAAAAGGTGGCACAGGATAACCGAACTCGCAGGGCTCCATCTACCGAAAGCCGAGACGAGGGCACAATGGCAGAAGTGCGCCGAGGAGGAGGGGGACCGCGGGTCTGGTCTCTAAAATTGGAGTTAGAGGGCGCTCCGATCCTCTGGGAGACCTCCCTCAGGAATTATGATGGGGGGAGGGCCGGCTACGTTGCTGAGGCCCTACAGCAACCACTTCTCCTCCCCCATGACATGGAGTCCTTCAGGCGTTTCAATCAGCCGGAGCTCTTTCGATCCCTCAAGAGGGATTTAGCCATCGTAAGTAACCTCAGTCCGATTAGTTGAATCACCGATTTTTGCTTTTACTATTCTTCTGCGTTTGACATTCAGAGTTTCCATCATGCAGGTCACTCAGCAGGTTTACGTAGCCGAGAAGTGGGACAAGAAAAGCCGCATTGAAGCCCAGGCGGCATTCTGCTCCCGAGACGAGGCCGTGAAATCTCTGGGCCAAATGAAGGACGATTATGCCTGTCTGTCCGAGGAACTCGCGGAGATGACCAGCTAGAAGAAAAGCCTTGACGCTGGGATAAAGAACGCTGAAAAGCAGGCTGAGGATCAGCGTAAGTTGCTAAAGGCGGCAGAGGCCAATCTGAAGACCGAGAGGGAGCTGGTAAATGGGCTAAGGGATGAACTCCGAAAAGCCAAAGACAGCGCCCGATATGCCGAGGAGAAAGCTCAGCTGGCCCAGGAGGCGACTGAGGCTGAAAAGAAGACAGCTTACCAGCTGGGGGTAGAGACGGCCACGTCCCAGCTTCTAGAGCAGTTCGCCTCGGTCAGCCGAGATTACTGCAACATAAGTTGGGGCAAAGCCCTGGATGCAGCTGGAGTCCCTGCCGACTCGGAGCTGAGGCTGCCTGGGAGCGTATACTATGATCCTGATATTCGAGAGCTCCCAGGAACTGATCTCTCTCCTACTCCACAGCTTCCAGAGGCTTCGGAGCCAATTTCGGTCGGCCATGCTCCCCCACTCACTCTCGGTGCAAGCAAGGAAACTGGTCAGCCAAGCGGCAAGGATAAGCCAGCTGAACCAGCCAAAGAGAAAAGCCAAGGGTCAGGCGAAGAGAAAATTCCTTCTGAGCCCAAGGACCGAGCCCCTGACGCAACTGCTCGGATAGGCCAGGCTGCTGACCCCGTGCTCCCTTCAGCAAAAGAATAGACGTATAGGGCTTTTACTTTTGCACCTGTGTTTTCTTTTCGTTTCATCCGAAGAATTGTAAACTATATTTTTATTTATGGAATAGATTTTCCTTTGTTTATGATGTTTTAAATATCTGCCTTACTAATTACTATTGTCACTTACAACTGTACATTGCACTTATAACCAAATAATGCAAATAAATCTGCTTGATACATCATGCTTATGGTGTAAGTAACCAAAATTAATATTGAAAAGGATAGGCCAACCAAGAGTTATTGATGAGTTGCATGTCTTTCCAAGTTAAACATAAGTTATTATTTCTCGGCTTCAAACTAAACACAACTAGGGGAGACATGTATAGATTAGAATCAATTTAAACGCGATTAGGAGTTTTAGCACTAAGCCCCAGTGACACTGGCCGCGTGGGAGTATTGACTAACCTGTCGTCTAGTTCAAGGACTATAGGATTTGAGTGTGCTCGAGTGTTCACTAACCCTAGTCATCTGGTCCGAGGACTACAGGCATGACTGGATTTAAGTTTAAACACTATAGAACCGTAACTGAGTGCTAACTAACCCAAATCATCTGGTCCGAGGACTACAGGCATGATTGGATTTAAGTTTAAACACTATAGAACCGTAACTGAGTGCTAACTAACCCAAATCATCTGGTCCGAGGACTACAGGCATGATTGGATTTAAGTTTAAACACTATAGAACTGTAACTGAGTGCTAACTAACTCAGATCATCTGGTCCGAGGACTACAGGCATGATTGGATTTAAGTTTAAACACTATAGAACCGTAACTGAGTGCTAACTAACCCAAATCATCTGGTCCGAGGACTACAGGCATGATTGGATTTAAGTTTAAACACTATAGAACCGTAACTGAGTGCTAACTAACCCAAATCATCTGGTCCGAGGACTACAGGCATGATTGGATTTAAGTTTAGGCACTATAGAACTGCAACTGAGTGCTAACTAACCCAAATCATCTGGTCCGAGGACTCCAGGCATGATTGGGTTTAAGTTTAAACACTTGAGCTAACGGTGTTAACTAACCCTAATCATCTGGTCCGAGGACTACAGGCATGATTGGATTTAAGTTTAAACACCTAAGCTGGTGGCGAATGAGTGTTAACTAACCCTAATCATCTGGTCCGAGGACTACAGGCATGATTGGATTTAAGTTTAAACACTTGAGAGGAAGCGGCGAATGAGTGTTAACTAACCCTAATCATCTGGTCCGAGGACTACAGGCATGATTGGATTTAAGTTTGAACACTTGAGAGAGAACTTTACGCAGCGGATTGGTATATCAATTGAAGAGAAGACTTGATTAATAGAAGTACCTCTTGAGGTTATTTACATTCCAAGGGCGAGGGATTACATGACTATCCAAGTCCTCTAAGAAATATGCTCCAATACCAGCACCTGAAGTGATGCGATATGGTCCTTCCCAATTGGGTCCTAATTTTCCCCAAGCTGGGTTCTTCGCGGTGCCCACAACTTTCCTCAGCACCAGATCACCGGGCTCTAAAGGCCTCAGCTTCACGTTAGCGTCGTAGCCTTGTCTGAGCTTTTGTTGGTAGTGTGCCAGCCGAACCATTGCATTCTCCCTTCTTTCCTCAATCAAGTCTAAGCTCTTCTGTAGCTGCTCGTCGTTGTCGGCTGGACTGAATGAGCTAGTTCTTAGTGTTGGGAACCCTGTTTCCAGAGGAATGACAGCTTCAGCCCCATAGGTCATTGAGAAGGGGGTCTCTCCAGTGGACCTGCGGGGCGTAGTTCGGTAAGCCCAAAGCACATGTGGCAACTCTTCTACCCATCTGCCTTTTGCATCATCTAGCTTCTTCTTTAAGCCGTTCAGTATGACCTTGTTGGAAGCTTCTGCTTGGCCATTACCCTGGGGATAGGCTGGAGTGGAGTATCTGTTTGTAATTCCCAGCTCGCTGCAGTAATTCCTGAATGCCTTGCTGTCGAACTGCAAACCGTTGTCCGAGATGAGGGTGTGCGGAACTCCAAACCGTGTGACAATGTTCTTCCACACGAACTTTTGCACATCAACGTCTCTGATATTGGCTAGTGGCTCGGCTTCAACCCACTTGGTGAAATAGTCTGTTCCGACCAGGAGGTACTTCTTGTTTCCTGCAGCTTTGGGGAAGGGTCCCACAATATCCAAGCCCCACTGGGCAAAGGGCCATGGGCTAGATAGTGGATTAAGGTTTCCCCCTGGCTGGTGAATGTTTGGAGCGAAGCGCTGACATTGATCGCACTTTTTGACGTATTCGTGTGCCTCCTTCTGCATGTTAGGCCACCAATAGCCTTGGGTGAGGGCTCGGTGAGCCAAGGACCTACCTCCAGTGTGGCTCCCACAGATTCCTTCGTGCAGCTCTTCTAGCAGTGTCTCAGTCGCCTCGGGATGCACGCATAACAAATATGGTCCCGAATAGGAGCGCTTGTATAGTTTCTGGTCTTCGGACAACCAGAACTTAGTCGCCTTCCTCCGAATTTTATCGGCTTCTCCCTTCTCTTCAGGCAATATATCTTCTTTGATAAATTTGATTAAAGGGTCCATCCAGCACGGCCCAGGCCCTGATTTGGTGAACCTGGACTCCCCCTGACTTCGTCTCTGTAGGCCTGTGCAGGTCCTCGACGAGGATGATCCTCGGCAGGTCTTGTGCCGAAGAGGTGGCTAGCGTGGCCAAGGAGTCCGCATGTGAATTGCCACTCCTGGGGATGTGCAGCAAACTGAAAAATTCAAACTCTGATTGCAGATGTTTAACACGACCCAGGTATCCCTGCATTCTTTCGTCCTTTGCCTCGAACTCGCCTTGTACTTGACCTACTACCAATCTTGAGTCCGAGAACAACTCCACGGACTTCCCACCCATTCTACGGACCATAGTCATCCCCATCAGTAGGGCCTCGTACTCTGCTTCATTATTTGTAGCCGAGAAGTCCAGCCTTAACGATTTCTCAATAATGATTTTCTCGGGGGATATCAATACCAGCCCAACTCCAGAACCTCTTTGGTTTGCCGCGCCATCGACGTACACTTCCCAGTGGGAGGGATTCTGTTGAGAGATCATGCCAACTGATTTTTCATCCATGCCCGACGTGGGCTTTACCTCTTCTAGCTGGGGCTCCGTGAACTCAGCCACAAATCTGGGAGGACCTGTCCCTTGACCGATGTGCGGGGCATATATCTTATATCGAAAGCCCCTAAGATTGTACCCCACTTGGCAATCCGACCAGTATAATCAGCACTTCGGAGTATAGCTTTGAGTGGGAGTTGTGTGAGAACGATCACCGTGTGGGCTTGGAAGTAGTGAGGTAGCTTCCGTGTGCCAAGCACTACTGCTAAGATAGCCTTCTCCAGTGGCAAGTAACGAATCTCAGCCTCATGTAGCGACTTGCTTACGTAATAGACGGGCCTTTGTACACCAGAGTCTGACCGTATTAACACCAGGCTCACCGCATAGGGAGCTACAGCGATGTAGGCGAACAGTACCTCGTCTAGCTCAGGACTGGACATGATTGGTGGCCGAGAAAGATAATCCTTGAGTTGCTGGAACGCCAAAGCACATTCCTCAGTCCATTCGAATCCCTTCCACTTATTGAGCAGAGAGAAAAAGGGCCGACACCTGTCTGCTGATCTAGAGATGAACCGATTGAGGGCAGCAGTCATTCCGGTCAGTTTTTGGACTTCCTTGGGATTCCGAGGAGCTCGGAGGTTGTTGATGGCCTTTATCTGGTCGGGGTTGACCTCAATTCCTCTGTGGGTGACCATGTATCCCAAGAACTTGCCGGACCCAAACGAGCATTTAGAGGCATTTAGTCGTAGCTTGTATTTCCGCAGAACCTCAAAGGTACTTTCAAGGTCTTTCACATGCTCGGCTATAACTTTGCTCTTCACCACCATGTCATCTATGTAAATCTCGATATTCTTGCCCAGCTGTGGCTCGAACATCCTCGTCATCATCCTCTGGTAGGTAGCTCCTGCGTTCTTTAAGCCAAACGGCATCACTTTATAGTGGTAGTTACCAATAGGAGTGACGAAAGCGGTTTTCTTCTGGTCCTCCAGGGCCAATGGTATCTGGTGGTAGCCTTGGAAGGCGTCGAGGAAGCTCATCCGAGGGTGACCGACAGTGGCATCAACCAGCTGATCGATTTTCGGCATAGGGAACGGGTCTTTGGGGCATGCCCTATTCAGATCCGTGAAGTCTACGCATACTCGCCACTTCCCACTCTTCTTCTTTACCACCACGGTATTCGCTAACCATTCGGGATAAAAAACCTCTTTGATAGCCCCAGCTGCTTTGAGTTTCGCCACCTCGTCTCTCACTGCGTCGGCATGTTCCTTGGATGGGCGCCGAATAGGTTGTTGCTTGGGGGTGACCAGTGGATTCACCTTCAAGTGATGGCATATAAACTCCGAGTCCACCCCTGGGGCCTCGTAAGCACTCCAGGCAAACACGTCGAGATTTCGCTTGAGGAACTCTATCAGCTCATCCTTCTCTTGAAGGGGCAGCTGAGATCCGACTTGAAAGAACCTGTCAGGATCATCTCCAATGATCACTCTCGTCAGATCCTCACACCGAGTGCTTTCATCCGATTCTTCAGAAGGCACTCCCCGAGACTGTAGTTGCTATAAATCCCTCCCAGCCACGTTCGAGGACTCGGCTGGGGCCTCATGCTGAATGGCGGCTACCAAGCACTGTCTAGCAACAGACTGGTCTCCTCGGATTTCTTGTATCTGTCCTCCTGATGGATACTTGACCTTCTGGTGCAAAGTAGAGGGGACAGCCCCAAGTGCGTGAATCCAAGGTCTGCCCACGAGTGCCGTGTAGGGCGAATATGCGTCCACGACGATAAAATCCAGCTCCACCACCTCGGAGCCGGACTGCACAGGTAAGCGTATCCGGCCTTTCGGGATGACAGGCCTTCCTTCAAAGGTGAATAGGGGGGAATCGTACGGCGTCAGGTCCTGGGGTTTTAGGCCTAGCCCCTTGTAGAGGTCCGGGTACATTATCTCCACGGCACTGCCCTGGTCCACCATCACCCTCTTTACATCGTACCCTCCTATTCTGAGGGTGATGACTAGTGCATCATCATGGGGTTGGATGGTGCCGATCATGTCTTTGTCCGAGAATCCCATAACCAGCGGGGCACCAGACCTAGCTCTCTTCGGTCCTCGGCTCGACTCCCTTGCGGATGGTCGGCCTACCGACATAACTTTCAATGGCCAGGACCCTGTTCTCCCCGGCGCAGCGAAGACGACGTTTATAGTGCCTAGCGGCGGCTTTGAGGGGTCATCCCTGCGTGGCCCCGAGCCCGCTTGCCCTCGGCCGCTGGAGGGGTGCAAGAGGTGCTTCAGCTTGCCGTCACGAACCAGTTGGTCCAAGTGATCCCACAGACTCCTACAATCTTCCGTGGTATGCCCATGGTCTTGATGGTACTGGCAGTAGAGATTGTGGTTGCGTCTCTCGGGGTTTCCTACCATCTTGTTCGGCCACCTGAAGAATGATTCATTCTTAATTTTTTCCAGGACCTGATGCACTGGCTCTTTGAACACGGTGTTGACCGATTGAGGATTCATCGATCCTGATTGTCCGGCAAAATCCCTCCGCGGTTTATTGTAATTGTACCGGTCCGACCGTGAATCTCTCCTCTCCTGAGGGATAATCTTATCCTTTCCCTTGCCCTGCTGCTGATCTTCTTCAACCCTCTTATACTTCTCTATGCGGTCCATTAGTTGACGCACGTTTGTGACTGGTTTGCCAGATAGGGATGCCCTCAAACCGTGGTCAGTAGGAAGGCCGAGCTTGAACGTGCTGAGGGCCATTGCATCGTTGTTGCCCTCCACCTCATTGAATATCTCCCAGTATCTGTTTGAATATGCCTTCAAGGACTCGCCTTCCTGCATGGACAAGGATAGCAGTGAAGAGAGAGGCCTGGCCACTCTTCGGCACGTAACAAAACGGGAGCCGAACGCCTGAGTGAGCTCTTTGAAGGAGTTGATGGAGCCCGCCTTCAGACCATCAAACCACCTCATAGCCACGGGCCCAAGACTGGAAGGGAAAACCTTGCACATCAGAGCTTCATCTCTAGAGTAGACAGCCATCCTCTGGTTAAAATGACTCACATGCTCCACGGGGTCAGTTTTACCATTGTAGATGGTGAACGTGGGCTGGTTAAAGCGCCGAGGGAGTCTGGCCTCCTCTATCCTGCGCGTGAAGGGTGATCTAGATATCTGATTTAGAGCCCTGTTCATGGCATCGTTCTCCACGTGCTCGCGTGATGGGCTCCTACGCTCCCTTTTACGATGGGACTCCTCTACATATGTGTAGGACTCGCTAGCTGGTGTCTTAGACTTGCGTTGATAAGAGACGTCCTGCTCGTCATCAAGGTCATCTTCAGAGTACGAGGAAGCCCGCTTCCTCTTTGCGTGTCGCAACTCCCTCTTTAGTTTTTCCACTTCTAGTTGTAAGTCACGGTTCTTCTCTGCATGGGACATGTGACTTCCGCTCTGTGATTGGCTCTGGCTAAGGCGCACAGTGTGTACACTGCCTTCACGATTTTGTCTCCTTTCTAAGTTGACAAAATGGTCCGCGTGTTGGGATGCCCTGGATTCTGCTTGTTGTTCACCTTGTCCTGCCATTATCAACTGCCGTTTTCACTCTTGCACAAGCTCTCCCCACAGACGGCGCCAATTGTAGGGTCAGATTCTGCAGCCCAAGCCCAAGAAGATGTGGATTTGGAGCCCACTGAACCCAAAACAATAAATTTGTAGAGAGTGGGTGAAAGAGCTAGGCTAATAATGAAAATAACAGTATTGAACGGCAATGATGACAGGAAGACTTGAATTAATATGTGCTCGGACAGAGGTGAATGTCTCGTCCGAGGAGGTGATTTTCATTGATGAACTTAGGTTACAAATGCTGGAGCTACAGTAAAATAATATGCTCTTCTCTCTCCCTTCTTTTTCGATCCCCTCTATCAGAGACCCCTCTCTCTTATATAGTACTGCCCTTCTACATCTCCACCGTCCACTTGTTCATCATCTGGACGCCCACTTGAGTGCATGTCCCATCACACTCCCCCTCTAGCCCTGTCTGAGTGGCGGTAGCTGAGGATGCACTGTTCAGGGGTCTTCTCCACATAAATGCGGCCAGGAGGGTAGGTGCAGTGCATTAAATGCGGTGGTTGAAGTCTGTCCCCTTGATATTTCTCTGTTCCTGTTACCCTCTTGTGTGTCCGAGGACTCCTCTCTCCCTTGACACTTGTCAATCAGATCACTTGAACCTCCCATACACGTGTCGGGCAAAAAACCTCGTCGGATCCGAGGGTATGGTCTCCTCGGACATATGAACATCTCCTCGGACAGTACGCGTACTCATCTCCAGACATCCTCCTTTTGCATGGGCCTCTGACTAAGTGTCTTGGTCTCCTCGGACGAACAGTATTCCTCATATAGAGCCTTGGGCCCAATACGCTGGGTTGGGCTTTTCTCCCCCACAATATATATATATATATATATATATATAACTTAAATAGCAAATTATACTTTTTCAACAATTATTAATTAGGAAAAAAATGAAGAATAAAGAAAATTATTTATTTTTTTAAATACTTTCTTAATATAATATATGAAAAATAAAAATTCATATAATTTTTTAAAAATAATTTAAATTATATTATTTATAACATCATCAGTTCGACCATCAGTTCGATCCCGATCGGACCATAAAACCGATAATCAATCCCTCTACCATACTAACTTTTAAAACCATGTCTATTACCCAAAAAAAAAAAAAAAAATTTCCACCCAAAAACAAGAAGTGGCCCAGAAGACCTTAATTTTCCAAGTCATTGGCCCAACCCATAAAATAAACCTAGATTAGAATTGTCTACATGCGCCTGATAATCGCAATTATGGTCTCTCGCCTATAAATATATGTATCTATGCTTCTGAATCTGATTTCTAAAACCACCCAGAGCAAATATGGAGCGGGTATTCCTCTTACTCATTTGCTTCCTCTTTCTTTCTCAACCTAATAATTGTTCCTCTTCTCTCTCTTTTAATTCATCAACGCCTCTTTGCCATTCTCACCAATCCTCTGCTTTGCTCCATTTCAGAAACTCTTTTTCTTTTAAAGGGCACAACTTCAATTATATTTCTAATATTCTAATATATATTTCAATTATTATTATTACATCCTTGGATTGCATGAAGAGTGGTTTTTTTTTTTTTTTTTTTTTTTGAGGATGGTGTTAATTACTCTAGTGCTACCTTTTATTTCCTCTATATTTTCAATTAGATAGTTTTTTATTTCAATCATGTTTCTTGTAGAGTTTCATTATTAAGCCGAGTTCCGCTATTAGGGTGGGTTTATGTACATTTGTTGTTTTCTGTTTTCTGATGTGGGTGTTTTATTTGTTTTACGTTGCCTAATGTATGGCCCAGGAAGTGACTTTTGATTCCGAATTATGTTGGCTTTGTGAGTTTTTGCATTGCTATTCTTGTGTGTAGTGTGATTCTTAGTATGCGTATGAAGTTTTTATTTATTAAAATATTAAACAAGACAGAAAATTTTATGTTCTGATTTTTGGGAGTATCGATTCGTTATTCTGATTTAATCTCGGTGTTGTGATTTCTTGCCATTTATTTGCAGGTTTTAATTAGTTGGCCTTAATGTTCTGTGGAATTTTTTTGATGAGGGCTGTGATGCTTCGGTCCCTTTGGATGACAGCATACCTTGAGAGGTGTTGATGAAGTTGATTTCATCAAGGAGGAGCTTGAAAAGGCTTGACCGGGGTGTACTTCATGTGCTGATATTGTTTCTATTGCCACCAGAGATGGAATTATGCTGGTCTGTTCTCTATCCTGAATTTTCATATGTTCTCTCTGCCTTTAAGATATTTTTTGTTAATAATAAGGGTCCTTTCAGCTAATTGTTTTAGCAAATGCTTAAGGTTTAGGATTTGATGATTGATTGTGGATGATGATGCTTAAATGAAACTTGGGAAAAATGTAAGAAACAGATTTTAAAAGGGTTGGCATTTTCATTACATTTTTATACGTTGAGGACTCTATCAATTAGTTTCTAAAGTACATATTGATTGTGGGGAAAGCTTAGAAACTTAATGAATTGAAAATGTGTTCTTAGTGATTTTTGCTGTTTTTGTTTCCACAAATTGTTACATAAAACTTTACTAGTTGTTTCAGGAACTTTTTGGTTATGGTATTTCAGGCCTAAAATATCAAAATATAAAAAATAAAAAAATGAAATACTTTTCTTATTCCAAATTCAGTTCAACTGACAATAAAGAACAGCTCTTAGTAACTCTTTTTATTGGAGTGCTCTGATGTAAACTTCTATACTTTACATCACAAGCTGGTGGCCCTTTCTATCTCTTTAACAGGATGGAGGGAGAGCATTCATTCATATTTTAGAGCACTGGCCAACATTCCACAACTAGATGATAAAAATGTATGTTATGATTTTTGGAAGTATCAATTCATTATTCCAATTTAATCCTGCCATTTAGTTTTAAGTATTAATTTGTTGGCCTCAATGTTTTGTGGGATTTTTTTGATCTGGACTGTGATGCTTCCATCCTTTTGGATGACAGCAATGGTAATAAAAACTATTTCAGACCTTAAAGGATTTTGATAAAATTGATTTCATCAAGTAGGAGCTTGAAAAGGCTTGTCCCGGGGTAGTTACATGCGCTGATATTGTTCAGTGATGGCATTATGCTGGTCCGATCTTGATCCTTAATCTTCCTACTCCCTCTCTCTCTTTTAAGATATTTTTGTTAATATCAGGAGTCCTTTCACCTAAGGGTTTTAGCAAAAGTTTAAGGCTTAGGATTTGATGATTGGTTGTGTATAATGATTCTTAAATGAAACTTGGGTAAAAGGTAAGAAATAGACTTTAAAAGAGTCAGTACCTCTTTACATTTTTATATGTTGAGAGTGAGTCTATCAATAAGATTCTAAAGTACATATTAGTTTTTGGGAAAGCTTAGAAAGTTAAATAATTGAGATAAGTTCCATTTTTGCTGTTTTGGTTTCCTCAAATTGTTAGTCACCTTTAATTAGCCAACTATTTGTTTCAGGCACTTTTTGATTATGGGTTTTTTTAGGTCTAAATTGTCAAAAAAATTCAACAAAAAAAAAAGAAGAAAGAAAGAAAAGAGAAATACTTTTCTTTTTCCAAATATTGTTAAACTGACAATAAAGAACAGCTCCCGGGAAGTTTGATGATGTGCTTGAGCCCGGATGCCATTATTCACCTTGGGTTTTGGGACATCTGTTAGCTGGCCACCTTTCGTTGTGTGTGCAGCAGCTGGATGTTTGATGTGAAACAAAGACAAAAGGTTTGTTACATTTTTTTTTCTTCTTAGGAATTTAGCTGGAAAATGCTTGTAAACTATTTTTTTGTATGATAGCCAAATAGTATCATTGGGTCTTAGATGGATTTAATTTTTTTGAATTAATAATTGTGTGAAAAAAAGAATCATATACTTTGGAAATTATATGGGAAGACAAAGGTAACATTTTAAATTTGCAATTTACAATAATTTTTCTGTTCTGTAGCAATCAATTTGTCTCTGTATAAATGTTGTTTCTTCTTTTCTGGGTTTGAAGCAAGGGAACCCAAAGCTGATTGGAAATAATTAGTCATACTGATTTGCAAGAAATGTTTGTCTGAAGGTGTGTTTTACTTAATTGTTGTCAAATCATAAGTGACTGCAGAATTGATCTGGAACTTTTTATTTTTATTTTTTGAGTTAAAGGCAGTAACACACGAATATTTTAGGCTAAGCACTATCATTTTGTTTTAAACTATTTTATATGCTTAAAAGCATGATCCTTCAGTGGCTTCTGATGTATATATTTATATATTTTTTCAGGATAATATGTTTGTTACTGTTGTTACTTCTATTCAATACTGGGCCTAGTCAGACAAAGCTGCTGATGCTTTCTACAAACTCAGCAACACCAAAGCACAGATCCAATCCTATGTCTTTGATGGTATGGATGTTTAACTGGACCTTGAGGTTGAAAGTCACCATGTTAGTCTTAAAAATGAAATTAAAAGAGACATATCCTTTACTATTAAATAAGGTCTCATGGTCCGTATTTGTTAGGAAAATAAATAAATTCTGAGAAGTCTGGGCTTTTCTAACTTGATATTGACCTTTGAAGTTTATGCTGAGAAGTATAGACTTCTTTTCTAACCTGATGTTGAATTTTTGAAGTTTATGCTAAAATTTTTTTGAAATTTCTATTCTTAGTGAAACAGCTATATAGGATAATTATTTAATGTTTTAATGTTCTTTATGATTTGCTTAAAGCATCATGATTAGCTATGTATATGCTTTCTTGGACTTGGAAAAGTGATAATATTAACAATAATGTTCATGTGGAGAGGACCATAGAGGTAATGTATCTGATGTGAATATTATGAGGACAAATGGCGGATAGTGACGGAGAAAGAGAAAAAAGTTCTTATAGTAGTTATGAAATTTGCTGTGTAGAATAATGTCTTTGAGGTTGGGAATGGTTTTTAGTCACTATCAATGCATATACTTGTTATGTCATAGTTTCCATTGGAGGCAATTTTACTTATTTGTATATTGTTTGGAGAGACTAACAGGTGTATATCCCTATTCTTCTAGTTATTAGAGCAAGTGTTCCTAAGTTGGTGCTGGATTCTGTTTTTGAACAAAAGAATTAGATCACGAAAGATGTGGAAGAGGAACTTGAAAAGGAATTTCTCTGTCCGCTAATCTGGTTTAGTATTAGTCAAGTTACAAGGTAAATCTGCCTCTTTTTAATATCTTTGAATTTTACATGCATAGGCCAAGTCAGCTTATGGATTTGAGATTGTTCAAACAGTTATTGTGGACACTGAATCTGATGAACATGTGAAGAGGACTATGAGGCAGATAAATGCTGGTAAGTGTTCATTTTGAATTGAACGTTGTTTCTCCTCTCTCTCTCTGAGTAAGTTTGACTTCTTTTTCCTTGAATACTAATTAACCTGTCATTGACCTTTTACATTTGATGAACAGCTGCAAGAATGAATGTGGTGGAACGAGAAGGCTGAAGCAGAAAAAATCCTGCAAATAAAACATGCCAAGGGAGACTGAGCACGGTAAGCATGCCAGCATCAGACCATTGAAGTTGGGCTGAGGGACAGTGTGTTTGCTTTCTCTGTAAATGTACTTGGGACTACGTCAAAGGATATGTCATGGACATGGTTCTGGTGACTCAATATTTAGACACAATGAAAGAAGTTGGTGCATTGTCATCACACACGGAGCAGGTGCTGTGAAATACATTGCTTCACAGATTAGGGATGGCCTCATTCAAGCAAATACCACTCAGAATTAGTGACTTTATCCCTGCATACATGTTGCACGAGTGGCTTTTCTAATGGTATATGAAATGATTGGTGCTAGTATCTAAGAGTTGTCTTTTATTCTTCTTTTCTACTTTCCAGATTATTTACTTGAGTGATGATAGGATCTAGGGATTGTCTTGCAAGTTGCAACTAAATGGTGTGGTGTGTATACATGGTGTTGAACTTGGCCATAGTATTGGCAATATTCTTTTATAGCATGAGAAGGTATTGATTTGGGTAATTTTGTGGTATCCTCTGGTGTTATATGGTCTTTTGTAACTGTTGTCTGCATTTTGTGAACTGTTCCCTTTGGTAGGATTGCTTTGAGAACAGACCAAAACTTGCGGTAGTTGTGGTTGTTGAGAACAGACCACTGGACAACAATCATACTAGCCATATATGTAAGTAGTGAAATTCTCCTGTATCTTATCAAGCCATGGCTGAAGCTCAATGTCATTGTTTAAGTTTGCTTCCCATTAGTTATTTTCATAATTTGTTATGTAAACATATTGGTGTCATTGACAACCAGTTTTACCTTCTAGATGTATTAACTCAATTAAGGTTTGATATATTAGTTAATGGGATTAGCATATTGCATGTCTTGTGTAGTTTTTCACCTATAAGGCTATAACACCCCATTTGGTGGTTTCCTCAACGGCTCAACTCCAGACCATGCACTAGAGATGATCTTTAAAGCAACCTACAACAAAATCAACAATCGAAATCAATGATCACTCCCAAGAAGTGGGAAAAAAAGGGAACTAAAAAACTAACAGCACAGACATTGATTTACTTACTAAAGAAATTATGATAAAATTATTGTCCCTTTCTATCAACAGTACTAAGAATCAAACTCAAAACCCACCCCAAAATGGATGTGTTTTGCACTTAGGTGGGAATTGGGAGAAGAGGTTCCATTTGAGTCAAATCTCCTTGGCTTCAAGCACAAAAAATAAATAAATAAATAAATAAAGAACAAATAGAACCATATCTGATCATTTGGATGCAACAAACATCCTAGCCAATTTTGTTTTGTCCCCTTTTTTTTTAATTATGTTTAAGCTCTCCCAATGGAATAGATCCTCTCCATTTTATGTTCTAAAGCAAATTATTATGGGGCTTTTCAAGGACACTCATTAGCATTTACTAATGGTGTATGAAATTCTATCGGTTTTGTCCATTTGGAGGCAGGAATTGAGAGGGAACAAGAAAGACCATGAACAGAGAAGTAGAAAAAGGGAAACTATAAATGAACTACATTAACGAGTAAGAATTTTTTTTCCCCCTCATCTGTGTAATACCTTAAAATTAGTTAACGACATCAATCTAACTATTTTCCATATGTAATTTTTTTAAATGGAATAGAATTTCAATTTATGTCATCAACCCTATTATAATCGTTCTCATCATTATTTTAAGACACCAATCAGTTTTTGGTGTAAACAGATTCGAATTCCACATCTATAATTCAACAATAAAAGATTTTCTAGTTGAGTTAACTATAACAACCAAAAAAAAAAACTTAAATGGTCTATTAAATTTTTTAGTTTTTTACTTGGGGGATCAAAAATACTTAACATTAAGGAAACCAAAAGCAGAAGTAAGAAGACAGGAAATAGAACCCACCAAGGCCACCACTAAGCCAAGAGTCTTGTAGCATATTTGGTACATAGTTTTGTTTCCTACCGAGTTATCCAAGGTTCAAATTCCTTACTTTTCATTGTAATTTGTAACTACCAAATTATCAAGAAGAAAAAAAATTCAAACTCTTGAGATATAAGACAAAAATGGGAAAAGATGCGGATCTTTCCCTCATGATTACAAATAAGAGACAATTTAGCAATATTATGGGCCACAAAATTAATTTTTCTAAAAGCATGATTAACTAAACAATATTATGGTAATCCAATGAATTAATTATTTCATATACATTTTTTTTAATGATTTGATAGTTGGGGGATGATTTGAACCCATGATGTTTTTACTAAAAACAACAAAATGTGTCTATTGAGTTGTAAGGTTATTGGTTTTTTTTTTTTTTTAATAATTATATTGGTTAGAATTCTTAATGTTACTACCTAAATTCCTCCAAATGTATGAGTGTTTGGAATAATAGTTATATTGGTGCTCTTTGCTCTCACATTTATGGTGGATCCACCATGAATGTGAGAGAATAGAATATCATTTTACTTTACTCCAAAAATACTTAAAAATTTCCGAGTGTTTGGGAGGTGAATGCCCATATCAACCATTTAAGATCTAACATATACATTAAATGGGGGTTATTACGAATCCATATACATTAAACGTGTTTCTCAGGTTGTTCAGCTTGTTGTCCGAAGTGCACAAATGGTTTAAGAGCCTGAGAAAAGAAGTAGAAGAAACCAAATGTGAACTGGACTAATTTTTGTGGAATAAGCATGTTCTATATTCCATTATTCCATCCTTACTAAATCCTCAAATAAGAGAATAGATGGAATATATTTTGAAAATCCTTTGCATTCTTCTCTTTTCCCTCATCATTGTGGAATAACCACTACCATTTTCACTTTTTCTTTATACTACCGAACATAAAGCCCGACGAAATTAATTCACAACTAGCATAGACTCCAAAGATAAAGATACATAATCATCATGACGTCTGTGAAAAACAGAAAATACTTAGGTAGTCTCAGAGTATAGTGAAATGATGCACCTTCCTCTCACATTTATGATGGACCTCACTATGACTTTAATGAATAGACCCCACCGTGATTGTGAGAGGAATGAGCACCATTTACCGTGCTTCGAAAATACCTAAGAATTACTCGTGAAAAGCCTATAAGCCATTGTGAGTTAATCATCCAAATCTATGATTAGTCCATTAGGGAACTAATTATACTAGAAATTCTAAATTATTTTTAAAACAACAGTAAAAATTAGAATTAAATTGAAAAGAGTAATGTTACGTATAAAAACTGTAGGGTCAGATTCTGCAGTCCAAGCCCACGAAGGTGTGGATTTGGAGCCCACTGAACCCAAAACAATAAATTTGTAGAGAGTGGGTGAAAGAGCTAGGCTAATAATGAAAATAACAGTATTAAACAACAACACTGGTGAGAGAATTTGAATTAATGTGTGCTCGGACGGATGTAAATGTCTCGTCCGAAGAGGTGATTTTCATTGATGAACTTGGGTTACAATTCTTGGAGCTACAGTAAAATAATGCACTCTTATCTCTTTTTCATTTTTTTATCCCCTCTATCAGGGACACCTCTCTCTTATATAGCACTCCCTTTCCACATCTTCACCGTCCACTTGTTTATCATCTAGACGCCCACTTGAGTGCATGTCCCATCACACTCCCCCTTTAGCCCTGTCTGAGTGGCGGTAGCTGAGGATGCACTGTTCAGGGGTCTTCTCCACATAAATGCGGCCAGGAAGGTAGGTGTAGTGCATTAAATGCGGTGGTTGAAGTCTGTCCCCTTGATATTTCTCTGTTCCTGTTACCTTCATGCGTGTCCGAGGCTCCTTTCTCTCTTGACACTTGCCAAACTGATCACTTGGACCTCCTATACACATGTCGGGCAAAACTTCGTCGGATCCGAGGATATTGGCCTCCTCGGACGTATGGACGCCTCCTCGGATCGTGCACGCATTAATCTCCAGACGTTCTCCTCTTACATGGGCCTCTGACTGAGTGTCTTAATCTCCTCGGACGAACAGTGTTCCCCATATGGGGCCTTGGGCCCAATACGTTGGGTTGGGCTTTTTCTCCCCCCACATTAGCCCCTCGAAATTGTAGTTTTTCCCTCGCATCCGAGGAGAAAAAGTAGGATTTTGACTTGCCACGGAGCAAAAGCTTGGGAACGTGCACAACCGAGCTGGCACGTGTGCAGACGTGGGAACAGACACCTCATTAATGCCGCTGCGGTTTCCTTATTCCCAAGGCACGGCATTAATTGCACCAGGTGGCGTTTTGTCCTTCGCATCCAACGGTGACTGACTGATCCAACGGCCGTGGTTTTTTCTTCAGGATTTGGGCGGGAGTGCCCCTGACCTTTCGCTTGACCCCGTATAAAACCTCAGAGGAAGTTTCTTCTTCCTCATTTTGCAAATCTTCAGACGCTCAGCAAGAACAGACGCACCAGCTCCGTCCAAATCCCTCAGTCGCCGATTCCAGACTTCCCCAGAATCATCACGAACCCTCCTGCAAGCCTGAAATCCTCTCTCCGATCTAGTCCTGGTGAGTCATCGTCCACCAAACCACTTAGTTTTCTCTTCGGCCAACCGTTTCATTTAAGCACCATGGGAAAGCTCGAGTACATGGTGGATAGCCCTGAGCAACTAGAGGCGTTTAGGGCCGCGTATCGCATACCCCCTAACGTGGGTGTGAGGTATTGCCCCCCAGAAAAGATACTAACAGACCGGAAGATGGGAGAGGTGGTTATCCCCCCTCATTGCCTTCAAAGAAGGGGGAATGACAATCCCCATGGGTCCCATCACCTCTAGTTACCTTCGGAACCATAGGCTCACTCCCTGGCAGTGCGCGCCGAATATGTTTAGGATCCTAGGAGCGATTGAGGACCTTAACCGTCACATGGGATTGGGACTCACCTGGCTTGATGTAGTACAAATGTACGAGTGCCACAGCCAGCAAGACGCTGGGTATTACTTAAAATCCCGGTCGGATGTTGTCAGGCTCATTTCTGCCTTCCCAAATCCAACAAAGGGATGAAAGACGACTATGTGATCGTCTCGGGCGCATGGCATGACGGCTGTGGTTGCCCAACCAAGCATGGGAAGCCAGGTGGGACATGTAGATTTAGGCACACTGACCTTAGGCCTAGGGATCTCGTCTTTTAACGGTTTTTTATTCCTCTTCGGTCGCTATTTCTGAGTTTCTAACCATTTTTTTTTTTTTTGTGACTTGTAACAGAGAAGAGACAAGTTTCTCCTCGGCTAAGCCTTATAAACGTTGCCGCCCTCAATCACCTTCTAAGGTCAGAGATCTTCGTGAGCGAGGACGGGCAACTGAGATCTGCTCCCCTCATTCTGGGATACACAGGGAAGCCAAAGGGTTTCCAACCGGTCGGCAACGCAATTGTCCAAGGAGATCATCGCCTTGCACGTATAGATGTCGGTCGGAAAGGTTTCTTAGCACCACACGATCTTCCACCCGTACCCCATCCAAATCCTCGGGCTATACCTCCCCTTGTCCAACCACTCCAGCAAGTTCCTCTCGGACAAGAGATTGAAGGTGAGGAGGGGGCCGGTTCTTCCACTTCCTCGCTAGAAGAGCAAATAGACGGATTTCAATTTGAGGGGGAAGCTTCAGGAGTAAACCAGGTGGTAGAGGTCTCAGACGCCGAGGAAGAAGCCTACGAGCAGTCGGGCGTCCACCTCAATTTACTAGCCACTCATCTAGAAGACTCATAGGGCGACGATATGGATCTGAGGAGTTTGATGAAGGGCAGGGGCAAAAAGCTCGAGCCGAAAGATGCTAGGACATCCAAAACAGTGGTGACACTGCCTCCAGTGCCTACGCTGGTTCCTGACCCCAGCTTAAAGCCCATTCCTGACTTAAGGAAGAAAAGGCCCCACATTGAGGTTGGGGAAAAACAAGTGCTGCCAACAAAGGGGGCTAAGCAGCAGAGGGTGGTGAAAGACAACCGAACCCTCAGGGCCTCATCTACTGAAAGCCGAGAGGAGGCTTTAGTGGCAGACGTACGCCGAGGAGGGGGACCGCGAATCTGGTCTCCAAAGCTGGAGCTGGATGGCGCTCCAATCCTGTGGGACACCTCCCTCAGGAATTATGACGGAGGAAGGGCAGGCTATGTCGCCGAGGCCCTGCAGCAACCACTCCTCCTCCCCCACGACATGGAGTCCTTCAAGCGTTTCACCCAGCAGGAGCTCTTCATGTCCCTTAAGAGGGATTTAGCCATGGTAAGTGCACTCTTTCTGAACTTAGGTTTCATACTTGATTGGCTTTGTTTCTTTTCTTAATCCTAATATTGAAAATGTTGTCATGCAGATTACTCAGCAGGTCTATGTGGCCGAGGGGTGTAACAAGGAGTCCTGGCTCAAAACCCAGGCAGCGGCCCAGTCCCAGTTGGAGGCAGAGGCATCTCTTGGCAAGCTGAAAGAGGAGCATGCTCTGATGTCCGAGGAGCTTAAAGAGGTGACCACTCAGAAGCGAAGCCTCGATGCCGGGATTAAAAACGTGGAAAGGCAGGTCGAGGAGCAGCGAAAACTGCTGAATGCGTCAGAGGTCAACTTGGCGACCGAAAGGGAGCTGGTGAAGGGCCTCAGAGCTGAGCTCCAGAAGGCCAAAGAGAACGCCAAAGCAGCTGAGCAAAAGGTTCAACTGGCCAAGGAGTCAGTTGAAACTGAGAAGAAAATGGCGTATCAGCTGGGGGCAGACGTGACTGCGCGGCAACTTACTGAGCAGTTTGCCTCAGTTTGTCGTGAGTACTGCGACAAAACTTGGGAAAAGGCCTTGGACGCTGCTGGGGTACCCTCGGACTCTCCCCTGAGGTTACCTGTGAGCATCTACTACGATCCAGATATCCAAGAGATCCCAGTGGACGACCCTTCTGCCCCTCAGCTTCCTGAGGCTTCTGGGCCAAGCCAGATCAGCCAAGCTCCTCCGTCCACCCTTGGTGCAAGCAAAGAAACTGGTCAGCCAGGCGACAAAGACAAGCCAGCTGAACCAGCCAAAGAAAAAGGCCAAGGGTCAGGTGAAGAGAAAATTCCTTCTGAGCCCAAGGACCAAGCCCTTGAAGCGACTGCTCGGACAGGCCAGGCTGCTGACCCCGTGCTTCCTCCAGCGAAAGAGTAGATACCTAGGGCTTTTATTTTGCACTTATACTTTTTGTTCTTCGTTTAAGAAATTGTAACTCTTCCTTCTTTGTTAAATGGAATGGCTCCCTATTTGTCTTTGATGTTTTCGATACATGTTTTGTTACTTATTATTGCCACACATATAACTATACATTGCAATCATGACATAATAATGCAAATAACTTGATTGACACATCATGCTGATGGTGTGTGTAATCGAAATTAATATTGGAAAGGATAGGCCGAATAAGAGTTATTGATGAGTAGTGATTGGAGTGAGTATTTATGCGAGTTTCCGCGTGTCTTTCCAAATTAAACACAAGTTATTACCCCTCGGTTTTCAAATTAGACATAACTAAGACATTTATAAGTTAGAATCAATTCAATGCAATAAGGAATTTTAGCTCTAAGCCCCAGTGACAATAGCTGCGTGGGGGTATTGACTAACCTGTCGTTTGGTTCAAGGATTGTGGGATTCGAATGTATTCGAGTGTTAACTAACCCTAATCATCTGGTCCGAGGACTACAGGCATGACTGGGTTTAAGTTTAAACACTTAGAGAACTGCACCGGAGTGTTAACTAACCCTAATCATCTGATCCGAGGACTGCAGGCATGACTGGATTTAAGTTTAAGCACTTAGAGAACTGAACCGGAGTGTTAACTAACCCTAGTCATCTGGTCCGAGGACTGCAGGCGTGACTGGATTTAAGTTTAAAACACTTAGAGAACTGAACCGGAGTGTTAACTAACCCTAGTCATCTGGTCCGAGGACTGCAGGCGTGACTGGATTTAAGTTTAAACACTTAGAGAACTGCACCGGAGTGTTAACTAACCCTAGTCATCTGGTCCGAGGACTGCAGGCATGACTGGATTTAAGTTTAAACACTAGAACTGTAACTGAGTGCTAACTAACCCAAATCATCTGTTCCGAAGACTACAGGCATGATTGGATTTAAGTTTAAACACTAGAACTGTAACTGAGTGCTAACTAACCCAAATCATCTGGTCCGAAGACTACAGGCATGATTGGATTTAAGTTAAACACTTGAGCTAATGGTGTTAACTAACCCTAATCATCTGGTCCGAGGACTACAAGCATGATTGGATTTAAGTTTAAACACTATAGAACTGTAACTGAGTGCTAACTAACCCAAGTCATCTGGTCCGAAGACTACAGGCATGATTGGATTTAAGTTTAAACACTTGAGCTAATGGTGTTAACTAACCCTAATCATCTGGTCCGAGGACTACAGGCATGATTGGATTTAAGTTTAAACACTTGAGCTAGTGGCGAATGAGTGTTAACTAACCCTAATCATCTGGTCCGAGGACTACAGGCATGACTGGATTTAAGTTTAAACACTTGAGCTAGTGGCGAATGAGTGTTAACTAACCCTAATCATCTGGTCCGAGGACTACAGGCATGACTGGATTTAAGTTTAAAACACTTGAGAGAATACTTTACGCAGTGAATTGACACGTCGGTTGAAGAGAAGATTTGATTAATAAAAGTACCTCTTGAGGTTATTTACATTCCATGGATGCGGTATTACATGACCATCCAGGTCTTCCAAGAAATATGCCCCAATACCTGCTCCTGAGGTGATGCGATACGGCCCTTCCCAATTGGGTCCTAGTTTCCCCCAGGCCGGATTCTTTGCGGTGCCCACAACTTTCCTCAGCACTAGATCACCAGGCTCTAGAGGCCTTAGCTTTACGTTAGCATCATAGCCTTGCCTGAGTTTCTGTTGGTAATGTGCCAGCCGAACCATTGCATTCTCCCTCCTTTCCTCAATCAAGTCTAAACTCTTCTGCAGTTGTTCATCGTTGTCGGCCGGACTGAACGAGCTTGTTTTCAACGTTGGGAACCCGGTCTCCAAAGGAATGACAGCTTCAGCCCCATAAGTCATTGAGAAGGGGGTCTCCCCAGTTGACCTACGAGGTGTAGTCCTGTAAGCCCAAAGTACGTGTGGCAGTTCTTCTACCCATTTGCCCTTTGCGTCATCCAGCCTCTTCTTTAAGCCATTCAGTATGACCTTGTTGACAGCTTCTGCTTGTCCATTACCCTGGGGATAGGCTGGAGTGGAGTACCTGTTCATAATTCCCAACTCACTGCAGTAATTCCTGAATGCCCTGCTATCGAATTGCAAGCCGTTGTCCGAGATGAGAGTGTGAGGAACTCCAAACCGAGTGACAATATTCTTCCACACGAACTTTTGCACATCTACGTCTCTGATATTGGCTAGTGGCTCGGCTTCAACCCACTTGGTGAAATAGTCCGTGCCGACCAGGAGGTACTTCTTGTTTCCCGCAGCCTTGGGGAAGGGTCCCACAATATCCAAGCCCCATTGGGCAAAAAGCCACGGGCTAGATAGCAGATTAAGATTTCCCCCTGGCTGGTGAATGTTTGGAGCGAAGCGCTGACATTGATCACACTTTTTGACGTACTCAAGTGCCTCCTTTTGCATGTTAGGCCACCAATAGCCTTGGGTGAGGGCTCGGTGAGCCAAGGACCTACCTCCAGTGTGGCTCCCACAGATTCCTTCGTGCAGTTCTTCTAGCAATGTCTCCGTTGCCTCGGGATGCATGCATAACAAGTATGGTCCCGAGTAGGAGCGTCTGTATAGTTTCTGGTCCTCGGATAACCAGAACTTAGTCGCCTTTCTTCGAATTTTATCAGCTTCTCCCTTCTCTTCAGGCAATATATCTTCTTTGAGAAATTTGACTAATGGATCCATCCAGCACGGCCCGGCCCTGACCTGGTGAACCTGGACTGCCCCTGCCTTCGCCTCTGTAGGCCTGTGCAAGTCCTCGACGAGGATGATCCTCGGCAGATCTTGAGCCGAAGAGGTGGCAAGTGTGGCCAAGGAGTCAGCATGTGAGTTGCCACTTCTGGGGATGTGCAGCAAACTGAAAGAGTCGAACTCTGATTGCAAATGTCTAACACGACCCAAGTACCCCTACATTTTTTCGTCCTTTGCCTCAAATTCGCCTTGTACTTGACCTACTACCAATCTTGAGTCCGAGAACAACTCCACGGACTTCCCACCCATTCTACGGACCATAGTCATTCCCATCAGTAGGGCCTCATACTCTGCTTCATTGTTCGTTGCCGAGAAGTCCAGCCTTAACGATTTCTCGATAATGATTTTCTCGGGGGATATCAATACGAGTCCAACTCCAGAACCTCTTTGGTTTGCCGCGCCGTCAACGTACACTTCCCAATGGGAGGGATTCTGTTGGGAGATCATGCCAACTGATTTTTCATCCATGCCCGACGTGGGCTTTTCCTCTTCTAACTGGGGCTCCGTGAACTCAGCCACCAAATTCGCGAGGACCTGTCCCTTGACCGATGTGCGGGGCATATATCTTATATCGAAAGCTCCTAAGATTGTACCCCACTTGGCAATCCGACCAGTGTAATCAGCACTTCGGAGTATAGCTCTGAGTGGGAGTTGTGTGAGAACGATGACTGTGTAGGCTTGGAAGTAGTGGGGTAGCTTCCGTGTGCCAAGAACTACTGCTAGGATGGCCTTCTCCAGAGGCAGGTAACGAATCTCAGCCTCATGCAGTGACTTGCTTACGTAATAAACAGGCCTTTGCACACCAGCGTCTGATCGTATCAACACTAGGCTCACTGCATAGGGAGCTACGGCTATGTAGGCGAGCAGTACCTCATCAGGCTCAGGACTGGACATGATAGGTGGCCGAGCCAGGTAATCCTTGAGTTGCTGGAATGCCAAAGCACATTCCTCAGTCCATTTGAATCCCTTCCACTTGTTGAGTAGAGAGAAAAAGGGGCGACACCTGTCTGCTGATCTAGAGATGAACCGATTGAGGGCAGCGGTCATTCCGGTTAGTTTCTGAACCTCTTTGGGATTCCGAGGAGCTCGTAGATCGTTGATTGCCTTTATCTGGTCGGGGTTGACCTCAATTCCTTGGTGGGTGACCATGTATCCCAAAAACTTGCCGGACCCTACCCCAAACGAGCACTTAGAAGCATTTAGTCGTAGTTTGTACTTTCGTAGAATCTCGAAGGTACTTTCAAGGTTCTTCACATGCTCGGCTATAACTTTGCTCTTCACCACCATGTCATCTATGTAAACCTCGATATTTTTGCCCAGCTGTGGCTCGAACATTCTCGTCATCATCCTCTGGTAGGTAGCTCCCGCGTTCTTCAAGCCAAACGGCATCACTTTATAGTGGTAGTTGCCAATAGGGGTGACAAAAGCAGTTTTCTTCTGGTCCTCAGGGGCTAATGGTATCTGGTGGTAGCCTTGGAAGGCGTCTAGGAAGCTCATTCGAGGGTGGCCGACAGTGGCATCTACCAGCTGATCAATCTTCGGCATAGGGAACGGATCTTTGGGGCATGCCCTATTCAAGTCCGTGAAGTCTACGCATACTCGCCACTTCCCACTCTTCTTCTTTACCACCACGGTATTTGCTAGCCACTCGGGATAAAAAACTTCTTTGATAGCCCCAGCCTCTTTGAGTTTCGCTACCTCATCTCTTACTGCGTCAGCATGTTCATTGGATGGGCGCCGAATAGGCTGTTTCTTGGGGGTGATTAGTGGATTCACCTTCAAGTGGTGGCATATAAACTCCGGGTCTACCCCGGGGGCTTCGTAAGCACTCCAGGCAAACACATCAAGATTTCGCTTGAGGAACTCTATCAGCTCTTCCTTCTCTTGAAGAGGCAGCTGAGATCTGACTTGGAAGAACCTATCAGGATCATCTCCAAGGACCACTCTTGTTAGATTCTCACATCGAGTGCCTTCATCTGGTTCCTCAAAGGGTAGTCCCCGAGACTGTAGTTGCTATAAGTCCCTCACAGCTACGTCCGAGGACTCGGCTGGGGCCTTATGCTGAATGGCAGCTACCAAGCACTGCCGAGCAACGGACTGGTCTCCTCGGATCTCACGTATCTGCCCCTCTGATGGATATTTGACCTTCTGGTGCAAGGTAGAGGGAACAGCCCCAAGTGCGTGAATCCAAGGTCTGCCCACGAGTGCCGTGTAGGGCGAATACGCATCCACAACTATAAAGTCCAACTCCACCACCTCGGAGTCGGACTGCACAGGTAAGCGTATCCGGCCCCTCGGGATGACAGGCCTTCCTTCAAAGCTCAAGAGGGGGGAATTGTATGGCGTCAGGTCCTGGGGTTTTAGGTCTAGCCCCTTGTAGAGGTCTGGGTACATTATCTCCACAGCACTGCCCTGGTCCACCATCATCCTCTTTACATCGTACCCTCCTATTCTGAGGGTGATGACTAGTGCATCATCATGGGGTTGGATGGTGCCAATCATGTCTTCGTCCGAGAATCCCATAACCAGCGGGGCACTAGACTTAGCTCTCTTCGGTCCTCGGCTTGACTCTCCTGTGAATGGTCGGCCTACCGACATAACTTTCAATGGCCAGGATCCCGTTCTCCCCGGCGCGGCGAAGACGACGTTTATAGTCCCTAGCGGCGGCTTTGTGGGGTCATCTCTGCATGGCCCCGAGCCCGTCTGCCCTCGGCCGCTGGAGTGGTGCAGGAGGTGTTTTAGTTTACCATCGCGAACCAATTGATCCAAGTGATCCCACAGGCTCCTACAATCCTCTGTGGTATGCCCATGGTCTTGATGATATTGGCAGTAGAGATTATGGTTGCGTTTCTCGGGGTTTCCTAGCATCTTGTTCGGCCACCTGAAGAATGATTCGTTCTTGATTTTTTCCAGGACCTGGTGTACTGGCTCTTTGAACACGGTGTTGACCGATTGAGGATTCATCGATCCCGATTGCCCGGCAAAATCCCTCCGCGGTTTATTGTAATTGTACCGGTCCGACCGCGAATCTCTCCTCTCCTGAGGGATGACCTTGTCCTTTCCCTTGCCCTGTTGCTGATCTTCTTCAACCCTCTTGTACTTCTCTATACGGCCCATTAATTGACGCACGTTGGTGACCGGTTTGCCAGATAGAGATGCCCTCAAACCGTGATCAGTAGGGAGGCCGAGCTTGAACGTGCTGAGGGCCATTGCATCATTGTTGCCCTCCACATCATTAAACATCTCCCAGTATCTGTCTGAATATGCCTTCAAGGACTCGCCTTCCTGCATGGACAAGGATAGCAGTGAAGAGAAGGGTCTGGCTACTCTTCGGCATGTGACAAAACGGGAGCCGAATGCCTGAGTGAGCTCTTTGAAGGAGTTGATGGAGCCTGCCTTCAAACCGTCAAACCACCTCATGGCAACAGGCCCAAGACTGGAAGGGAAAACCTTGCACATCAGAGCTTCGTCTCTGGAGTAGACGGCCATCCTCTGGTTAAACTAACTCACATGCTCCACGGGGTCAGTTTTACCGTTGTAGATGGTGAACGTTGGCTGGTTGAAGCGCCGAGGGAGTCTGGCCTCCTCTATCCTGCACGTGAAGGGTGACTTAGATATCTGGTTTAGAGCCCTGTTCATGGCATCGTTCTCCATGTCCTCGCGTGATGGGCTCCTACGCTCCCTCTTACGATGAGACACCTCTACATAGGTGTAGGACTCGCTAGCCGGTGTTTTAGACTTGCGCTGATAAGAGACGTCCAGCTCGTCATCCAGATCATCCTCTGAGTACGAGGAAGCCCGTTTCCTCTTTGCGTGGCGCAACTCCCTCTTTAGTTTTTCCACTTCCAGTTGTAAGTCACGGTTCTTCTCTGCATGGGACATGTGACTTCCGCCCTGTGATTGGCTTTGGCTAAGGCGCACAGTGTGTACACTGCCCTCACGATCTTGCCTCCTCTCTAAGTTGACAAAATGGTCCACGTGTTGGGATGCCCTGGATTCCGCTTGTTGTTCACCTTGTCCTGCCATTATCAGCTGTTGTTTTCACTCTTGCACAAGCTCTCCCCACAGACGGCGCCAATTGTAGGGTCAGATTCTATAGCCCAAGCCCACGAAGGTGTGGATTTGGAGCCCACTGAACCCAAAACAATAAATTTGTAGAGAATGGGTGAAAGAGCTAGGCTACTAATGAGAATAACAGTATCAAACAGCAACACTGGTGAGAGAATCAGGATTAACGTGTGCTCGGACGGATGTAAATGTCTCGTCCGAAGAGGAAATTTTCATTGATGAACTTGGGTTACAATTCTTGGAGCTACAGTAAAATAATACACTCCTTTCTCTTTCTGATTTTTCGATCCCCCTCTATCAGAGACACCTCTCTCTTATATAGCACTGCCTTTCCACATCTTCACCGTCCACTTGTTCATCATCTAGACGCCCACTTGAGTGCATGTCCCATCACACTCCCACTTTAGCCCTGTCTGAGTGGCGGTAGCTGAGAATTTACTGTTCAGGGGTCTTCTCCACATAAATGCGGCCAGGAAGGTAGGTGCAGTGCATTAAATGCGGTGGTTGAAGTCTGTCTCCTTGATATTTCTCTGTTCCTGTTACCTTCATGCGTGTCCGAGGCTCCTTTCTCTCTTAACAGTTGCCAAACTGATCACTTGGACCTCCTATACACATGTCGGGCAAAACTTCGTCGGATCCGAGGATATTGGCCTCCTCGGACGTATGGACGCCTCCTCGGATCGTGCACGCATTCATCTCCAGACGTTCTCCTCTTACATGGGCCTCTGACTGAGTGTCTTAATCTCCTCGGACGAACAGTGTTCCCCATATGGGGCATTGGGCCCAATACGTTGGGTTGGGCTTTCTCCCCCCACACCATCCATTTCTATTTTTGAGAATTTGTAATGAACTTGCAAGTGTCAATTATAATTATTATTGGTAGCCTTTTAGTTTGTTTGACAAGTAAAGTCTTCACAATTACAAAGCGACATATTCACCATCATTCAATAGAACAAATAGGATAATTATAAGGAAGGCAAGGCTTGTAGTCCTCCCCTCAAAAGTAATTATAACTATGGGCTCCACAACCCTAAAATAAAATACAAATTCTCCAAGGATTACGGCTTATCTTAGCATTTGAACTCTAATTATCACATTAAATGTTATGGACATGTCCCGTTCTTCTGCATATTAGGTCTATTACTCCGGTACACAAGAAAATACACCTTGTTTCGGGTGCATGTTTTCTCTCACTCACAGTTGGTGGGACCCACCTAGCTGTGAGTGGGAGGAAGTATACACCCGAAACATGATATACTTCCTCCTAATATACATCCCTTTTATTAGCTTGACAGAACAAACAACTGACATGTCTACTACCATGATTTAGGTCAAATCAATGCCAAAAATATCTCTCTATACTCTATAAATATTCCCCCACTATTGAAATAGGCCTAAGAAACTCTATGAATCGAAACTCTTCCATTTTTCATCTTCTCTACTAATTTTTTGATTTAATCATCATAGCCTTTTTGGCCACCCGCCTTCAAGTGACCTAGGTTGGTTTGAGACCATCTTTTTTAGCAAATGATTGGCTCTGTTAGGAGTTCATCACAATTCAATTGTATTAGAAGTTCTTCCAGTTCCACTATGTCCCTCAAATTTCATCCACCCACAATAACAAACCTTTAGTCCCAAAATTTGAAATCATCTATACAAATGATCCACAGACTTATCAAGGTTACTTTAATGTATTCTTTTATGCCATTATATCTTACCCAAAATTAGACATTTGTTGTTTAATTAGTTATATTGTTCATTATTTTTATTGTACTAGTGTTATTTTAAGTATTCTTATATCCCTTTCATCTTTGTGACTTGAATCAAATCACACTTCCTCACTAATGCATTGATTGCTTTTATTTGCACATGACAAGTCAATTATGAGGGGGTCCCACTAAAAAAAAAAAAAAATTATAATCGCAATTCTCTATTCACCCACCACAACATATTCCCTTGAGCTCCTACAACCACACATTCTCTATTCACCCACGACCACATATTCCTTTAGACTCTTATGGTCACACATCTCTTTATAAAAAGGAAGACCCATTTTCAAAAGGGGGGGGGGGTGTCTCTCTCTCTCTCTTTAATTCTACTTGGACTCTAGCCCTCTTAGGAACTATCTTTGACTTGCCCAAGGTGATCTTCTGGAGTATTCTTTAACCCTTTTAGATATATACTCTCTAACTTGGCCGAGGAAACTATCTTGAGGATTTCATTTGGCCGAGGAGACCTTTAGGAGTACTCTCTCTAACCCTCTCAAACACACTCTTTAACTTGGCCAAATAGACTAGCCTAAGGACTCCCTTTGGCCGAGGAGACATTCCGGAGTACTCTCTCTAATCCTCTCAGGTACACACACTCTCTGACTTTGCTATGGAGACTAACCTGATGACTCCCTTTGGTTGAGGAGACCTTCTTAAGTACTCTCTTTGACTTTCTTAGATACACACTCCCTGACTTGGCCGATGAGACTAGCCGAAGGACTTCATTTGGTCAAGGAGACCTTTTAGAGTACTCTCTCTAACCCTCTTGGAGATTTGCCTAAGGACTCCCTTTGCCCGATGACATTTTCCCAAGGACTATCTTTGATGCTCTCAAGTACACACTCTTTGATCCTCTTAGGTACACTATCTTTGACCCTTTCAAGCACCTTCTCCCGAGGACACTCCCCCAATGACTCATGATGTACTGAGCTTCAGTAGACACTCCTTCAATTAATAAATTTATTGTAGGAAAGTCAACCAAACCAAATGTGAACCCACTACAATATATATTGGTATTTCCAATTATCAAATTTAATATTCTTATTTCAATTACATTCATTTTATGGACACAACTACTTAATAGCTCATCTTTTCAAAAAAGAAAAAGAAAAAGAAAACACTTAATAGCCCAACATTTAGTATCAATATAGCATAGCCTAGTCTTATAGCAATCACATGAAAAAATTTCTCTAGCTTAATAAGTATTTTATGATCACATAATGCTCCTAATGCACTTTTTCACTATATCCACCATGCTCTTATCGTATGATTCATACAATTTTTAATCCCTCCATCCTTATGGATTATTGATCCAAGATATCGAAAACATTAATTCATTGAATTCTCCTAATCAAGTTTTACAACATTTCTATCTTTGTTTTTCCTTGTACTAAACCTACATTAGGTTTTTTTCATGTACTCTCTTATAAATGTTCTTAACCTAAAAATTTTAGATTTTAAAACATTCATCCAAGTTCCATCTTAAAATCTCTCAACTTACCCGTATTGCCTCGCCCTTAGGTGAAATTTCCCACAATCAATTTATAAAATTTGCTCCCATCCTACACCCTACCTAATACTCATGCACATGCATACACATGTTCCACTCTGCCTGACTTTGGATTACAGTTCTTTATATCATCTGTCTCCAGAACCGGCTCCAAATTTTAGCCAACTGAGACAATTGCTTCAGACCCCAGGTGGAAGAAAATTCTAATGCCTGCCATATTTTTACCTTGATTTATTTTAGTAGAAACTTCGTCCATAGAAAACTACTATGTGATAAATATCCTAATTGGAATCATACTAGCTTACAAACAACATATTCTACCTGCTTTATTCATCCAAAAAGAGGAGGAAAAAAGCGTTATATTTTGATCATCCCACAATTGTTGATAGTTGCTAAAAAGGTTAATATATATATATATATATATATTTTTTGATAATTTGATTGTTACAATGAGGGAAGAGAAATTTGAACTCTGAACGTCTCTATTAAGAACACTAGGAGGTGTTAGTTGAATTACAAGATTCTTGACAAAATATAAATATATTCCAGTTGAAAGTAACCAAAAGATGGTTACAAACCTTTGAATATTTTCCGTACAAAAAACTTAATATGATCGATATCTATCTTAGGAAGACACTGAAGTAGCAACTACAACTGATGGCACCCATTATCTTTATCACAGAAGCCTATTGAGGAACTTGTCGAACAAGATTGTTGAACGTGTTCCACAAAACTAACTAATGTGCAAATGCTTTAGCTAAAATAGGGGCTCAAAAATCTTGTAATTTTGTTGTTTATGATAATCCACCACACTTGGAGAATTTAATATCCTTTGATAGGCTAAACTTGTTTGTGTTTAATACAGTTTGAGTCTGTTAACCAAAAAAAGTAGCAACTGCAACCGATATACAGTTTCTCTTTTCTCTATACATTCATTGTATAGGGATAAGCAAGAGTTATATTCATATGTACAAATATGTGCGTGATCCAGGAATATGCATTTGAAGTGGGCTAGTAACCTAACCAAGCAGATGGTATAAGCTGAAACTTGTTCTTGGCACATGCCAATACATCATAGTAATCTACATGACTAAAGCAGTCTCGGAAATCAGTGAAGAGCTTTTCAAACACCCTCCATTGGACTTTGGTTGATCTTGAGTATGGGTATGGGAGAAAAACCTGCAAGTGATAGAGGCAGGGTAATCAACATCTATATGGATTTAATAGTTACAAAAAGAAAATACGTGGGACACATTAAATTATTGTGATTGTAGCAACTAGCAACAACAATGTGCACATATTTATCTTTGCAGCACAATTTGTCCATCACCTTCTCAAGGGAGAATCCTCTCACTCTCTCTCCGTATATATATATATGTGTGTGTGTGTGTGTGTGTGTGTGTGCACAGTGTTTCATTATTCTATTCAAGAAATCTCAGTATCTCTAGAATGGTTTTGTAGCTACTAGTATGTCACAGAAAGACAAACAAATTTCTGAAAGGTATAGCTTACATCACCCTCTTGTGCAAAACTTTTAAGCAAGCAAAATGTGTTCTCGTTTTCATCCAAACTGTCAAGAACAGCAAGCCAGATTTGCGAAGCAAGCTCATGGGCCATGTCATTTGATTTCCCACAAGCAATAAATTGATCTGCCAAAACACAATGAGATCCAGTCAGTGAATATTGAGCACTCAGGGTTCTGGGCACCCCACTGAGAAACTAATGACACTGATGCAATGACTTGAGATGACAAGTTACATGAAGCCTAGTTAAGGCTTGTTGATGAGTGATGACTGGATTTCACTTACAGATTTGGTCCAAATTGTCTTTGTTAAAACAGACATTATCACTACATGGAACATACAAGAATGATGGGCTTGATAAGAGACGGAGATACAAAGCAATAAACTTCAGAAATTTGGACATTGACAATACAAGTACATCACGGCAAATGAGTGGAAGGCAGAAGCAAGGACCTTCAAAATCACATTAAACAACATGCGACCATAAGGAACAAGCAAGTGCCGGCTTATAAGATGTTTATCTGACCTACAACGGATGAAATGCAAGAAAGGAATTGACACTTAGCTCAACTCATAAATAAAGATAGAAGACACACCAATTATGGTTCCATGAAGGATTGCCGACGGAGGTGCCATAGAGGAAAGTTCAAGTTGCTCTTTCAAAAACAAATAAGTGTGTCCAACAAGCTCGTCTATGTCACCATCAAGAGCAAAGCTGTGTTTACTAATGTATAAAGCTGTGAATCTCCTGAAGAAATTTAGTGAGGCTGTTATAATGCTAGTAAAGCTTATAATAATAAAATTTTGGTGCCTGAAAGCAACTATTTCCTGTTATTGAAACAAATATAAGAGAGAATGTAGATATTTTTCATTCTCTGTTAGTCTATTTCTTTAGCATCTTTCATTAGTTTTCATTATGAGTGGTGCTTTGCTTCGGGGGTTACAGATAGTACTTCTGTTCAAAAAACTTCATAGAGTCAATTCATATGTAGATATTTTTTTCCATTTGTAATTCTTTAGGCTACTCCGTGTCATTTTTCATGAAGTAATCTCTTTTAAATAAAATTATTCTTACCAATAAAAAAAAAAAAAAATTATAATCAGTGGTAAAGCTAGAATAATTCTCCAAAGAGAGGCCAATGTTATACATTGACATAACAAATGTTAGTTGACATTGATAATAATGTGACAAGGTGACAGGCGTTACAAACTGATCCACCCTAATGTATATCTTGCATAAGTTTGAAATTGATGAACACTACTTATTCAAAAGGGTAGCAATTAACTATCACTTCATTTAATGGAATGCATAAAAATGACATTGATAGTTTGAGAAGAATATAATTATAAGAAATATATTTTATTTCAAATATAGGACTGAAATATGGAGAAAAGTTACCTTTGAATTGAAAAATACTATTATGATTAAAGGAGGTAATGTATCGGGAGAAAAAGAGGGCCGTGTATTTTTATAGAAGTAAAATGATCAAAATCATGACAAAGGGAGGGATTCAGAAAGCCAGGGGGGGGCCATCCCTCCAATTTCCCCCTCCCACTTTCCTCTTTTTTTCTCTCCCCGGCTACTGACAACCGTTCCTAAGATAGGTCCATAGAGATAGAGTATATGTTACTCAAAAGAAAAGATGACTTGCAAGCAACATGCCACCGAGCGTTGTAAAAGCTATGAGAGAAAGGAAACTTGTATTAGAAGCTGACACAATTTTGGGAAATTTCCTAAGAGCATCTAGCTTTAGGAGCTGGAACCAATACTGTCAATTTCAGCTTTTTATTTTTTTGGGTAATTTTCTGTTTTGGACTTGCAGTGTGTTTCTTGTGCTTGGGTCAGTTTGTTGGTCTTCTAAATGTACTCTTAGGTCCAGGTATAGTTGACTAGGAGAAACTTGGTCAGCAGGTTAGTTGATAGTAGCCTATAAGTGATGTATTGGCTAATGAAGAAACATTGAAATCCCAGCTACTTCGCTTGATGTGCAATGCATCTTTCTTAATCTAATTGTGATCAATAAGAAACTCTGATGCCTAGACCTTCGCTCTTCACTACCCACCATTTTTATCATCTCCATTTCAAGTTTCCCACAGCTAATATTTACTTTCCAGCTTGTTTTCAAGCAACATGCACCCAAATCCCTGGCAGTTGACCTTTATTCAACAATTAACCTCAATTATAAGACCAGTCTCAAGATCCAGACTTTGTTAATCTGTTGCATCTCATCTTACTATAGGAAGAACAAAATTTTAGTCCAAATCAGTATGATGGAAAATTCCTCTAACTCACTATGTAGAGATTCAAATGACATCCACGCATACTTTGCTTTGTTTAAATGGCTCAATAGATCATGTGATTAAAAAACACTTGAACGGTTATTTAAATTGCCATGTAAGATACTGCAGATTTCTACAAACTGAAATGAAGAAAATTTTGTCCCTACAAGAATGCAATCTCATATATATTTTGCACAATAGAGTTAATTTGCAAAACACATCACAAGTGTTCGTGTTTATTTTATTTTTGATAAGTAAAGTGGTCGTGTTTTAAACAATTGATTCCATTTCACAAGTAGTGGGTCAAGGTCAACTTATGAAACAAGAAAATTTATATTGTAGAGTGATGTACTAGAACAAGTAGACTTCAGAGATAAATGCCTAACAAGAAGTAGCCATTCTCACATGATTAAATACCACTAGATTTTTTCATCTTGAAGAGCAAGATGTCCATCAAACTCCATATCAACCAGGGGAAGCAATCTTTGCATACTTTTTTTAATACTATATTTCCTTAAATGACCTTTCACAGAAACAAATGGGGTCCAAGGAGAGACAGGCAACTTTTAGTTTTGGAAGAAAAGGAAAATCCAAGATTCACACAATATATCCATTACTGTTACGACACTGCATCTTCATTTTTATCATCTACAGATAATCAAAATTTAGCCAATCATGCTCTATCAAATACATTAAGATAATCAAGCTAAGCCTAAAGGCCCTAAACCATCACCCAAAATAATTCCTAGCTGCATGTTAGAATATTGGAAGCTCATGTCCCGGAGAAGGCAATCCATATTCTATCAATTTTAGTCTTTCTCCAAGCCATTTAAATAAAAACTAAATATTGCAACAAGAATTTCTGAGCAATGATTTGTCATATGAAGAACACTAACAAGCGACTCAACTTTACCTTCTGCTCAACCCTCGAGGGATAGGTCCAGGCCACCTTTTAGCTTGGCCAGCCAATGGATAAGTCTTGATTAGAGCAGCTTGCCACAAGCATTCTCCACGAAACAGATTAGCCCATTGCTTTTTCACACAAGATATTTGTGCCCAATCTGAGATAGGAACTCGAATGAAAATTTCTATCAGGAGATGATCAGGAAGCTTTTCAACTGAATTATCAACTGATGTTATAGTGTCATTGTCTATGTTATCTGTCATTAGAATTCTGCAAAACATGAGCCAAAGTCAAAAGTATATAAATACAAAAGAATTAATGTGCCACTCGAAAAGTTTCTACTGCAAGTTCAGATTGAGAAAAAAAAGGGGAAAACATTGCTATCCAAATAGGCCGTTATAAATGATGTGAGACAAGAAGTTTAAGATAATTGTTTTTTCTTTTTTAAGTAAGAAAGTAGAGTTTCCATGTTTACCAAAATGGGGATAAAATTTCCATGAAAATGACTAACAAGAAAAGACAAAAAAAAATGATGGATTTTTTTGAGTTCCACAAAAATGACTATATATTTAAATTTCCTTTTGAAAGTCATAAGGCCCCAATTGTATCATGAAAAGACATTTCAAGCTGCTGTCAGTGCAAAGCCTTAATCTGAAATTCTGAATCTGAACTGATTGGGTAAAAGCACCCCAGAGATGGCTCCAACCCCCCCAAAAATAAAGAAAAGAAAAAGACAAAGAAATCAATTCCCAACTAAAGATTATGTTTCAAGTTTTTCATTTGCAAGACATCAAATACTGCACTATTAAATCTTTTTATTTAATCTCCAATTATCAATTTATTGGTTTCTTTTCATTTCAAGCAGAGGGGATTAACATATCATATGAACACTCATGAACTCATTCTATAAAAGATCTCAAATTTAGCTCCTAGAAATAAGGATATGGAAAAATAAATCAACTGAAAGCTGGACACATACCCTCCTGACATTTAAACTGAATTACAAAGAACCCATGTTTTGTTTGATCAAATCAATCCAAATTTTGCTACTTTTCCACAAAAAACACCAAATAGTTCGCAAGAAAAATCCATTAAACAGAACAGAGGGATAACTCTTGTAATCGCATGAGAAAGTGGAAATATTCAAAAACTATATACAGGAAATGAATCTTAAGTACCCACAAAAGAAAAGTTTACACCAACCAAATAAAAAAAAAGAGATGAAAGTTCTAATGATTTTCATAGAATTATGATGACTCAATGGCATAAGTTGAATAAAACAACTGGGAAAGCGAATTATTGAAAGCAAAAATCAAATTGAAAATGAACATTAAAACTATGTACATGTACCTGAGAGAAATAGGCAAAAAGCTTTTGATGAGGTTTCAGCTTTTTTTTTTTTTTTTGAGAAAGTTTTGAGTTTTCAGCTGAGAGTATGCAAAGCGGAAGGCAAGAGACAAGGAGTGGAAGCGCAGGTTATCTGACGTGAGTTGTGTTGGTGTGGCTTGTGTTTTTTTTTTTTAATTATATTTTCTCAATTTTAAATGGACTCCTATTTTTTGTTGCTCAGATTTTTTTATTGAATTGATTAGTTTTTTTTATTCATTTACTTTCTCTTTTTATATTACTAGTCAAATATCAATTTGGTCATCAAAAAGGTGAAAGGTGCATAACTGCATTTCAATTTTAATCGATAAATTAACCCAAATTTAAAAAACCTTTTAATATAAACAATGACACACAACTACCTAAAGAGAACTCCTTTATGTCAAGCTATAAATTTTGCAAAAGACAGGTTCCAAGTTTTAAAATAATAAAAGCCTCCACGTTTTGGGAAGCTTAAAAACCTTTAAGCCCTTTTATCATCCATTTATTTGGCAAATTTGTTAAAAAAAAAAACTTTGATATTTGATTAGTTTGTACAAGTAGATGAATCAACAATTTATTGGATATGGGGTCACAAATTATCCTTTTCATCCATGTTATAAGTCGATTATAAACAATATTTGTTACTTCTTCAAATTGCTTGATATAGAACAGATAGTACATGCCTTCTTGGAGCAGCAAGAACACAAGAAGTCACAACGTAAGATCAAAGGAGAGTGCTAGTAGAGGTCATCAGGGTGACAGTGTTAGAATTGCATGAAAATTGGTAGATTAAAGGGAAACAGTGTTCTAATCCAGATTCATGATGCCATGATTGTCGCCAAAATTTAGGTAAATTTTTTCATTAAGGCCCCAAAAACAGTGTTTTTGCTATTTATAGTAATATTTGTTTTTCTTTAATAACTTTTAGTTTAAAAGTCAGAATAATGTTCCGTCTGTTTTAGGACGACCTTAAGGTCAATAGTTTATGATTCTGCATTTAACTCAATTTTTCCATTTCTAGTAAATTTCGGTATTTTGTCACCTAATCGCGTAATTAGTGTGAATTAGGGTTTTAGATGTTTTTTTTCAATATTTATATGTTTTGTAGCCGTTAGAGGCAAATCAGACTATTATCAATAAACACAAACTTTGTCAAATTATTTCTCTGGTGATTTACTACTAGGAACTAACAGTTTAGTTTTTGTCTCATCAAGAGAGCATCGTGTGTGCTTTCTTTAATCTTCCGCAACATCATCGCGTCAATATTTTTTCAATTAATGAAATAAGTTGGGACTTAGGAATGCATTTGGCTAGGATCAGTATTTCCATATATTCAAGAAAAGTATGATTTATCCTAAATCAAAGATAACTAAACAATTTACTCAAAAAAAAGAAAGATAACTGAACAATATTATAAGAAGATAATGTTGCTCGTATTACATAGGTCATAGGAGATTATATCAAAGGTGACAGAGCCAAAATTATACATTAAAAAAAAAGTATGAAACAGCCAAACACATTTCACTGAAATTCACACATTCCTAAGTTGGGACTTAGGAATGCATTTGGCTAGGACCAGTTGTGAGAGTGCCTTTTTTCTTTAGCACTATGGCCCAAGGATCCTGGGCCAAATAAAATGTTCTTGGTGGACTGGGCTTGATTCACCGCAGCTAAAAGGGCTGTTTAAGAACTGAGTGGTGCACAAAACAAGCTTCCTACAATATAAATAACTAACAAGCAAGGATATCTATATTGAATGACATTTTAACAGCAAAGGAATGCACAACAAGTAAAATACAATGTAAGAAACAGTTAGGGATCCTCGAATTAGTGAGGTGCATTTTATTAATTTCCCTTAGTTGTGATTACAGTGCTCACTAAGACGTGGTGCAAGGTTCAACTAAGTTCAAAAGTTACAAACTTTGATAGCTGTTCAAGCTTCAAAGACTTGCAAAGTTTGAATTTGTTGAATTCGAGCATGTACTATAGTGGCTGTCTCTGGGATATCGGGAACGGTTCCTCTATTTTCTCTTAAGTTTACAGAGCCTTTTCTATAATTTTATGAGACTATAGAAAACGACTATGAATGCCTCAAAATGATCTAATCGAAAATGAATTTCTATCTCTGAATTTGAATCCCCATTGTAGCATGGACCCCCTCCTTCTTTTATAGCATAGATCGGGCTCCGGGGTACTTGTGATTTCCCCCTTTTGCCCCTTAGAGTTCGTGCCGTGCCAGGTTGCTCAGGGTCATGTCGTTTCCTTTTTCTCTCATAGTTTCTTGCTTTTGGTGCGACCAAATGAAAGTCCCTTAGCTAGTTTTCTATTCCCAAACTTCTCCGTTGGCTGGTCTGAAGCTATTTGGCTTTTTCTTCTCAGCGCTCCAGCTTTTTTCAGTGTACTCTTCCTTGTCACTTTCTCCAAATGGTCAGAACCAGGCTCCTGCGCTTTGCTTCGTACCTCCTGGCTCCACTGCATGTCTGGAGCATGAGACCCGCATGCCTTTTGTCTCTTTGAATTTGCTTCAATCTTACTTCGCGCGTCTAGGGATCCCCTGACTCTAGTAGCTTCTGGGATCCCGACCCAGTTCTTCTTTCTGGGCTTTCTTTGGTTCGCTGGTTCTGCCTGGTTTGGGCCCTTTTTTGTTCTTTCGTGGGTCTCTGGATTCCAATCTTCTGGGCCTCTTGCCCTTTTCTTCTTTCTTTTCTTTTTTTCTTTATTGTGTGAGCCCAACCTTCCCTTTTCTCTCTTAGTTTTATTATTTATTTATTTTTGTGTGAAATGAGCCCAACGTTTTACTTCTTTGGGCCTTAGTCTGTGACCAATTAATTTTGAACCTCAACATTTAGCCCCCCGAGCTCATGGGTTGCCTGCAGCCCATGCTTGAGTTTCTGCAGGATTTTCTCTCTACGGGGATCCTGATCTTCAACTTCTTCGGTATCCTGGCTCTTTTACTTCTTCTTTTTTTGTAACTCCTTTTTTTTTTCATGGGATGTGGCAGTTGAGTTGAAATAAAACTCCCACCACCTACTTTTACATTTCCCATAACACCCATTAATAACTGCTGATAACTTCTCCCTCTTTAAATTTAATTCCTGGCAACTGGCGCGTCTTTCCACATGTTGTCTTTTCTAACTGCTCTTATTTCTTCATTCTAGCCTTTTCACATTACCCTTTTCCTTGTCTGCCTGAATCTTCTGTTCCTAGCCTCTTTTTCTTTTCTTTCGATCAGTCTCGCTGCTACCTGCTTTCTTCTTTCCAAATACCCATTGCTTCAATGGCTTCTTCCTCTTCTCGAAAAAGAAAGGAGCGTACTCCTAGTCCCTTTGAAGGTGAGGGTTCCTCTAGTTCTACGCAAGATGAGTCTATCGTTGGGCGCCCTGCTTTTCCTTTGCGAGACTCCTGGTATACTCCTAGCCTATTCTTCCCTCAGGTGTCCCATGGCGAGACCCCTCCATCCCCTCATACCTGGGTATTCTCTGGCCAAGCGGGTTTTGTTGGTTCTGCACAAGTTCCAGACCCTAGGGAGATTTTTGATCTACAGATCAGGCAAGGACTTTGAGAGGTGGTCTCCATATTTTTTGATTTTGTCGCTGGAAAGATCCAAGGCTGGCCCATTTGGGTGGATAAAGAACTTTCTGACGAGGAGTTTGTGGGCCGCTTGGAGCGTGCCGGTGTCCTGAAGGCAGTGGCTATTTCCAGGAATCTTGAGGGTTTCAGAGATGCCAAAGGCCTTAGGCATTTGGTGCGCCGTTGGTGTCCTGCTCTGCACACTTTCTCTTTTTCTGTTGGTGAACTGACTGTTACCTTGGAGGACGTGGTCAACAATTTTCTTCTTCCGGTGCTTAGGGATGAAAACCCCTTTGATATTAATCTTTCTGATGAGGATCTCGAGGTGGAAGAAAAATTATTTGCTCACTTTGGTGGACGTACTACTTCTGGTGGGAAACCGGCCAGGATGGGTAGGTGGGTTATGAATCTTTCGCGCGAGAAGGATAAGGAAGTCAGGCGCACCGGATTCCTCGCATTCTGGCTTAGCAAGTTTCTGTTCAGCGAGTTCCCCGGGTATGGAATCAAATCCACTCTTTTTCCCTTGGCGATTAAGTTGGCTCAGGGTGCTCAATATCCCCTAGCCCCCATGTTTTTGGGCCATGTCTATTCTCAATTGGATCAGCTTCATGGAGATGAAGCCGAAGGTGATTCTTGTTATGTTATTACTTCTTCTCTTCATTGCGCCATTCTCTAGGTATTTATGTAGGATCGTTCATCAGTTACTTTAGCAAGATGTAGGAATTTAAAGTTTGTAAAAGATAAGTTTCAGGGATCCCCTGATGTGGTAAAAGGGCTTTGTGGCAGCTCAACTGATAGCCACCCTATTATTTTCCGTTGGCTGAGTCTGGAAGGTGGCAGCCTTAACTTGGTTGAATTATTTGATCAAGTAGGCCGTTTGCATTGGCGGTCTCCACGGGAGTTTGGCCCCGGTTTTGTTTGTGATTCTGTGTTATCTCCTTTTCTGACTTCTACAGGGAATACTTTCGATTTACGTCGCAATGATGAAGGTAGCTTAGCCTACTTGGCTTGTATTAATCCTTCTTGGCTTCCTGTGCTTTCCTCAAATAGACCACGGTACACCCATTACTCGGCGCATCGAGTACTTCGGCAGTTTGGCTTTGATCAGGATATTCCCCCAGTGTTCAATGACATAGTTCCCTCTCTTCCTTCCATGGATCCTTTCATGAGACTTCAGGCCTTCTCTTATTGGTCACGAAGGAGTCCTCAATTTGTAGTGCCCAACTTCTAGAGAGGAGTTTTTGCCTCCAGTGGTTATGCTGGCTATTGGAGGAGGGTTCAAAAGTCCTTTGCTGATTATGCTGGTTCTGACACGATTGGGAGAGTCCCCAACCCTGGCATTTCTTCTGCCCCAACGCCCAACAAGCGTCTGTCTCTGCCTATTGCTGGTGTTGTTTCTACTGTTGTGAGCAGCAAAATTGGTTTCGCAAAATGGCACGCTTCCAGGGAAGGTTGGGTAACTTATGCGCAGGATTTCCCAGAGACCTGGTTGGGGTGTGACCTTATTGTTGGTGCTTCTGCTGGGGTACCAATTAAGAAGGGGGCAGTAGAGGCCATAAGTATTGGTACTCCCGTTGGCATGAGTAAAGGAAAAACAATTAAGCAGGAAAAATTGAAGGAGGCCGCGGCTGAAGAGAGTGTATAGGATGTTGGCCCTAAGACAAAGAAGAAGAAGACTGGGAAATCTCAGAAACAGTTGATACTTGCTGAGGAAAAGGAAGTTGAGCAACCTCTGGCCATAAGGGGCCGGGTGAAGACTAAGGTAGAGTCTTCTTCTCCCTAGGTTCCTGTGAGTCCTTCAGTTCATGGTTCTTTGGGACCCTCTGGACGCACCCATAGTAAACAACAGAGACCTGGAGACCTTGTTGAGAGAGAGAGAAGGACAAGGCCTCTTTCCTTCTTTTCTCTTTTAGGTTGCAGTTTCGTTGTTTTTTTCCTTTTTTTCTTTTTTTGAACTAATGAGTGATTGTCTTCCTGCAGTCCAAGCGTAAGTTAGATCCCATGAAGGGTAGAAGCCAATCTTCTGGTGAAGATGTAGTATGGTTTTCCTTATCTATGTCTTCTGCTGCTTGCTCTTATTCATTTCACAAGTGTTGTATATTCATGCTGCCCTGTTGCTCATGCCCTTTTTTTTTGTTTATGTTGTTCCCCTTCTTTTCCTTCTTTAGGTGGAGGTTCTTCCCCTCATGGTTAGTGAGACTTTGGAGGAGGAGATGGCTGCAGTTGCATCTCAGAGTAGGGAGGAGGAGGCTCCCAGTGGTGGCATAACTGAGGAGACCAGGCAACCAATGCAGGATGTCCAGGCTGCCCAGGATCCTGAGGCTCCCAAGCTTCCCGCGTCCCCAGGTCCTCAATTTGAACAGACTCCCAGTCCTGTCAAGACCGTGTTACCTCAGACTGGGTTAAGTGCAAGGACTTTGGGAGGCGCATCATCATCCGAGCAAACAGGTGAGCCTTTCCTTTTTTTATTTATTTATTTTTTTTATAATCGCGTTTTAATTTTATTTCTTTTGCATCACCCCTTTTTTTTTTCTTCCTCTCCTCTGAGTTCTTTCTTTCTTTTTTCTTTCTTTTTCCAGGCTAAGCCACTGCGAGATCTGTCTCCGGTGCTGCTACTTCTTTGGAATCGGAGGATTCTGAAGGTGGGTGTTGATTGTCCTTACTACATTCTTTCTCTCTTTCTTCCCTTCTCTTGTATTTTCGTTATGGCGAAGCCCCTTGTATCCCTTCCTTCTTTTAGCCGTTTTGCTGAGGCTTCCTCACCTTTTCTTCAACTTGCCATGTTTTCTTTCCCAGAGTCCTTCAAGAAGTTAGAGGAGCAAGAGGAGGAAACTCCGCCCCAAGAGGCCGATACTGGTTTCTCTTCTACCATCTTTTGTTCTTTACCTTTCTCTTCTTCTTTTTTAAGAAAAAGCTAAGTCTGCCCCCCCCCCCCCCTTTTTCTTTCCCATTTTTTTTTGCAGGAGTTGATACTGGTGTCCAAAATCCTGAACTTGTGATTCTTGAGGGGGATGTAGGATCTGCTCAAGTTGCTGGCCCTCATTCTGTTCAGAGGGTTGAAGGTTCCTTTGGGATTTCAGGCGGTAATGCAATAATGGGGAGGCTCCAGAGGTGGTTGTTTCAGATCTTGCTTCAAGGCTCCCTACCTTTCTGGCTCGCTTTGATCTTCTGGAGTTCAACAGCCTCCCTGCCAGTCACTTTTGCCATTTCGAGCCCTCCTATGGCAGCTTCTTGCGGTTCTCTGTGCCTGTGGAAGGTCTGCCACTGCTAGAAGGGCTGTTTAAGAGTCATGGAGATTTTACCATTGGTTTCAGAGGAGGAGTATTTTTGGGGAACATTCTGATGGAGCTGCTGTGCGCCGTGTTGATTTCCTTGAGAGATTCTTCGCTAGACTCTCTATCTGAGGAAAAACTCTTGGAATGGAGGGGAGTGGTTCAGGATCTCTTGGAAGCTAAGTTCAACCTGTCCTTTTTGCTGGAGTATCTGCGATAATTGGCCCAAGTGCTATTCCAGAGGCAAGCTTCTAAGAGCATTGATGCTGAGATTGCTGCTGCTGAGGAAGCTTTAGCTCATGCTCACAAGACTTTGCAAGATTTGAAGATTAAAAGGCAGAGGGTTCTTTCTTCTTCGGCTGTCCTTGCTCTCTCCTCAGATGGCTCTTTGTTGGCTGGCCTCCTTTCTTAGCCTTTTTTTTTTTTTTTTTTTTTTTTTTTTTTTTTATAGCTAGTTTGAATGTGTATGAACAATTTGGGGTTGTATAAATTTTCTATTTCTTTGTTTGGACATTGCTTCTGGCTTTTTTTTTTTTTAGATCTGCACTTGTGCTTTGAGACTGCTTCCATGTATTTGTGCTTCAGGATGGCTTCTAAGTATTTATGTTTCAGGATTGCTTCTAATCTCTTTTAATGGCATGCGGATCTTCTTTTCCTTTTGTCTTTTTTTTTTTTTTTTTGTACTGAGTCCTGGTCCATGATTCCCACAAGTTTTGCTGCAGGTCCCAGCCAGGTACCCACCCCTTTTCTTCTTGATTGCGCAAGTACTGAACTGGGTACATTGGGCGATATTTTATTTGTCCCAGTTCACGAACTTGGCAGATTTTTTTTATCAAGTACTGGGCTAGGTATCTTCAGTATATGCCTGAGATCCTAGACCATGTATTTAAAACTTAACTGTTTGTAGTTATCTGTGGGGTGATCCTGGGTCATGCAAAAAGATTTCCCCAGGTATCCTCCCCTGATTCCGTCTGTGTTAGGACTTTGTAATACTTAGGATTTAATAGCTGAGAAATAAGAAGAAATTTCATTGAATTTAAAACATAAATGTCATTCAAGGAACATAGCAAATCTAACAAAGATAGTAAGGATCCTAGAGTGTCCTTCTACCACGAGTCCCTGAACAAAATTACTTAAACGATAATATATAAAAAGAAAGAAACACTTAGCAGGTTGGAGAGTTTGGCAAAAAGATTCCAGTATACTGAGACCTCTTCCTTCTCATGCGTAGTATTGTTTTAGCCACTTCCCATTTATGGGCTCTGTCAGGATTGTCTCATCTTCCTTTGTAAGGTAGTAATATCCACTATCATGGGCCTCCCTGGTGATGTAGGGTCCTTCCCACTTTGGGGCAAATTTGGAGGGTCCCGGTAGGTTTCTTCTCACATGCTCTGCTGTCCTTAGTACCAACTGCCCTTTAGTGAAAGTCCTCGGGCGTACTGCTTGTGCATATGCTCTAGTCATTCTTTGCTGGTACCTCTGGCTTCTTCTCTTGGCTAGCTCTCTTTCTTCCTCTACCCCTTCCAGGTCTGCTAATCTCCTTTCATTGTTTGTGTCCTCGATGTCTTCCTGACTTTCTTTAAGTACTACTCTTGGTGTGGGAACAATTAATTCTACTAGGCTGATGGCTTCTGTCCCATAGACCAGGGAGAATGGTGAGAATCTCATGGCTGTTTTCACATAGCTCCTGCATGCCTAAAGTACATCTGCCAAGTGGTCACTCCACTTTCCTCCATACTCTTACTTCATTTTTTTAAGGATCTTCAATATCACCCTATTAGTGACCTCTGCCTTGCCATTTCCTTGTGGGTAATACGGTGTAGACCTTCCATGCTTAAAGTAGTAAGTCTCAGTTAACCCCTTCATGTCTTTATTTATGAATGGGGTTCCGTTGTCGCTGATCAACCTCATGGGGATCCCAAATCTTGTAATGATATGGCCTCGAATGAAGTTTGCTACAGCTACTCCAGTGACATTTTTCAAGGGGATGGCCTCTACCCATTTTGTAAAGTACTTAGTAGCTGCCAAGATCCATATGTAACCACTGGATGGGGGATTTATAGGCCCTATGAGATCAAGCCCCCAAGTGTGGAAAGGCCATGGGGTTGTCATATCCTGTAACATATTTGGGTGAGTATGGATTGCATCTCCGAGGACTTGACATGCGTGGCAGATTTTGGCTAACTCATCGGAGTCCTTTTTCATTGTTGGCCAATAGTACCCCAACAGTAGCAACTGTTTATAGAACCTCCTTTTTCCTGGGTGGCTTCCACAATCACCGGAATGGACTTCCCTGACTACTTCCCTGGCTTCCCTTGGCCCCATGCATCTTAGGGGATCCCCGCTGTATCCCTTTTTGAATAGGATCCCGTTTTGCAAGAAGTATCTGATTGCGAGCTTCTTAAGCTGGTGGGCTAGTGCCCTGTCAGTCGGTAGGATCCCTTGAGCCAAGTATTCCATGAAGGGAGTCCTCCAATCTTCTGTAATAAATACAGCGTAACTTTCTTCCTTGTCCACCGAGGATTGGCATTCTTGACATTTTTCCTGTATAGTTGCTGCCTCTTTATTCATATTTGGCCAGTAGTATCCCATGCGCTGCATCCTCCTATATAGACTGATCTTTTCTGAGGTCCCGCAGACTCGGGTATGTAGTTTTTCCAACCTTAGCTTCCCCTCCTTCTCATTGATACATTTGGATAGGATCCCTCCGGGCAGTCTCCTATATAGTTCTCCTTCTATTAGAGCGTAGTCCCTCAACTCCTTGACACTCCTTCCGGATCCTGTTTCTTTCATTTTTTCTTTCACTTCGCTCCTCCAGTCCCATTGCTTGGACTCTCCGGGGGATATATTTTGGAGGATTTTTAAGATGGAATGCTCCTGCCTTCCTATTCTGACCAGAGTGTCTTTTCCCTTAAATGGTACTTGGGATCTCAGGGTGGCAAGCGCATTTGCAAACCTGTTTTCACTTCTCTGCGTGTACTCTATGCTAAAGGTCAGGAACTCCTACTCCAGCCTCTGCGCCCACGTCCTGTAGGCTGCCAAACTTTGTTCCCTTAGTGCAAAGTCACCTTTCACCTGAGAGACTACAAGATTGGAATCTCCCAGTACTCTCATGTGATTCACCCCAATACTGAGTGTTATAGTCAACCTAGTCAAGTACGCCTCATACTCAGCTGCATTATTGGAACAGGAGAAACCAAGCTTGAAAGATAGAGGTATGGTGTCCCCATTCTCACAGCTCAGTACAATTCCCACCCCATTTGAGGTTGCTGTAGCTGACCCATCGAATCTCATTGTCCATTTCTTTCCTGGGATTTCTGCTACTACTACCTCACCTGGGATCTCTTCACTTAGTGAGCTTTCCTCCTTCCCTGGGAACTGTGCCAGGAGGTCAGCTATGGCTTGACTCTTGACGGCCTTGGGGGTCTTGAGGCCTATGTCATATTGAGAAAGCAGGACCAGCCACTGTGCTATTCTTTCTGTTAGGAGGGGCTGATGCAGGAGTGCTTTTATGGGGTGTGACTTAGTCACTAAAAGGATTTGGTGAGCTGAGAAATACCTCTTCAGCCTCTGGGATGCGTAAATAACCACCAGGCAAGCTTTTTCTATTCTGGGATACCTGGTCTCGGCATTCTTGAGTGTTCTGCTTACATAGTAAACAGGTTGCTCGTTCCCATCATCATCCTCTTGCGTCAGCAGGGCTTTTATTGCTTGGGCATTTGATGCCAAGTACAGTAACAGGGGTCGCCCACGTACTGGTGCCTGGAGAGTGGGTAGGTGATTCATAATCTGCTGAATCCTTTGAAAGGCTTCTTGCTGCTCCGTTCCCCAGGTGAACTCGATTCTTCAATAGTTTGGATAAACCACCTGTGACCGAAGCTAGCCCTGGCACAAATCTCCTGATGTAGGAGACCCTTCCTAGGAAGCTTTTGAGTTCCTTCACTGTTGTTGGTCTTTTCATTGTGGCAATGGCCGTAGCTTTGGCTAGATTTACACTTATGCCTCTGTGATGCACCAGGAATCCGAGGAACTTTCCTGCAGATACTCCAAAGGCACATTTCATGGGGTTCATGCGTAGCTTGTATTCTCTGCATCTTTTGAAAACTCGTTCAAGTACCTGAAGGTGTCCTGTCCTAGTTTTTGACTTGACCACAATATCATCCACATAGTCTTCCATTTCCTTATGCATCATGTCATGGAGATGGCTGTCATGGTTCGCTGGTATATGGCTCCTGCATTTTTGAGGCCAAAGGGCATCACAGTGTAATAAAAATTTTCGATTGGTGTCCTGAATGCTATCTTCTCAGCATCCTTGGCAGCCATACGAATCTGGTTGTACCCACTATACCCATTCATGAATGAGAACATAGAACTTCCCGCAGCTAAATCCACAAGGAGGTCAATATTAGGCAGAGGGAACTCATCTTTAGGACATGCCTTATTCAGGTTGCGGAAGTCTACACAGCAACGAATCTGGCCGTTCTTTTTCTTCACAGGTACTATGTTAGAAAGCCATCTGGGGTGCTGAATGGGCTTAATAAAACCAGCTGCTAGCAGCTTCTTGACCTCTTGAGTTATCTGGGCTTCTACATCAGTGTGAAAGACCCTGGCTGGTTGGATTACTGGTTTAACTCCTGGGTCCACATTGAGGGCATGGACCACTAACCCAGGATCCAGACCAGGCATCTCATCATAGTTCCATGCGAACACATCCGTGTATTCTTTGAGCAAAGCCACCAGTGGCCCCCTTTCTTGTGCTGCCAACTAACTGCTGATGAAAACAGGCTTCTAAGATCCCAGCTCAGCCCCCAAGTTTACTTCCTGCAATTCTTCCTCAGGCTGGATTTGTGTCTCTTTGACTGGTTCCTCTGGGACTTCTTCCTGAGCTACCATACATTCTGGTGGTCCGGGACCTTCCTGCACAATGCACTCAGGTCCCGCGCACCTTCACAAGTGGTAAATTAATCTTCCCCCGGGTTCCCGTACTACTACACACTCCCGGGATCCTGAGGTGCTGGGCTCTTTCTTTTGCCTTTTCCTCTTCAGGAGGTCTCTTAAGTCATGGGTACCTCCTCCTTCTTCTTTTTCCAAGATAGGTGTTCCTGGGGTCCCTGGTATGGGACTTTCATCGTCAGGTTCTAACTCATCATAGAACATTGTTTCTACAAAGTTTACTTCTCCTTGGCTGAAAGGGTTATGGTTGGCAGGGATCCTTACAGGCCTTCCATTCAATCTCCCCTTAACACACTGATGGTATGTAGATGGTATAAGGCGGTGTTTATGGAGCCATGGCCGTCCCAGCAGTACTTGGTAGGACACTTCTGAGTTGATTACATGAAATCTGGTCAAGGCTACTATTGGCCCCACTCTTAGGGCCAGCTGTATATATCCTTCGGTTGATTCTACTGATCCTCCAAATCCGGTTATCTCCATGGGAGCCCCCAGGATCCTCCTCCCAGCTAGGCCCACGGCTTCCAAGGTACTCAGGGCTATGAGGTTGAGTGATGCCCCTGTGTCCACCAGTGCTCTTCTGATTTGGACATCGTTTATGGTGGCCATTAGATAAAGAGGTCTACGGTGGTCTGGATGCTCAACCTCCATGTCTTCATCAGTGAAAGTTATGGCATTGGTTGTTTCTAGGAAAACTCGACTGGCATGTGATTCTGCTGTGAAACATTCCATTCCTGAATCTGCTGCTATAGTCATGAGAGACTCCGTGGCCACCCTCTTGCTTCTGGTCCAAATCCCAGCTGATTGAATAGTGATCTGAACTTGGGATTCTTTTGGAGGGTCCTGACTGTGTTCGGGTGGAAGGATCCTTCTGGCTCTGCTGCTTCTGCCGGGTTCCCATGGATTACTACAGCCACCACCCCTTTTCCTTTGTGGTTGGGCAGGGGGTTCCTTTATACTTCTAGCTCCTTCTGGGTGAGCTTTAGGGTTCCTTCTCTTAGCTTCCTGTGAAAGAGCCTGCGGAGGGTCCCGCAATCCTTGGTGGAATGCTTAACATAATTATGAATCCTGCAAAACAAAGGATTTTTCCTTTCTTCCTCGGTTGGTGGCCTGGATACAGTGAATGGCCTAACCACTCCATCCCTGATCCATTTGTCCAGGACATGCTTTAATTCTTCTACAGCACATGGGATCACCGGTGGTTCCTCGAACATTTTTCCATCAGGCCTCTTCCTTTTTTCTCCCACCGATGCTGTCATGGCTTGGGATGTTGGCATCCTCTTCGCCCTCATAGTTTGTGCTGTCCTTCTTGTTCTCTGTAACAGGTCAGCAAACTGTGTGATACATAAATTTTCGAGGTTGAGTCTGTAATCGAAAAGCCTGTTAGATATGCAAGTCTCTACGAGCTCTTTTTCTTCATGGTCCCCATAACAGTCTAGGGACACATCTTCAAATCTTTTGATGAATTGGACGGGATCCTCTCCAGGCCTCTGTCTTACCATTTGAAGGCTTTGGAAAGTGACCTTGTCCTCACCAGGGTAATATTTTGCACAAAATCTCTCCATCCTTTCGTCCCAAGTCTTAATGGACCCAGGTCTCAGTGTGGTGTACCAAGTGTATGCTCTGTCCACTAGGGACTTAGCAAACTCTCTTAGACACAGCTCTCGGTCTCCTGCGTAGGGGCCCATAGTGTGGACGAACCTACTCACGTGTTCTACTGCGCTTCCATTCCTTCCATCAAAAGGATGGAACTTTGGTGGCTCATATCCCTTGGGGTATGGCTTGCCAAGGAGTTCTGGTGGGAATGGGGGATCCCGAGAAAATTGCTTGGGGATCCCGGAAAGTTTTTCCCTTTCTTGGTCTAGGAGGGCATTAACATCTGCTAGTGTTAGGTATTGGGGGTTAGTTCCTCCTCCTACTGCTGACCCTCCCTCTGGCTAGGTTCTATCTTGGTTGCCCACATGGGGGGCATTGTCTCTGACTTCCTGTGTCTTGCCTTCTTTGAGAAGGCGAACTTCTTGTTGCAAGTCTTTCAACATTGCAGTCATCTGAGCCATAGGGTCTAGCTACTGCCTTACGTTTCTTTGTTCTGATACGACCTCCTGTTTAGTTAGGGACACCTCGCCTCTTTGTCTGGAGGCCATTTCATTTTCTCCCACGGGCTTAGAGGCCGTGGGTGGCACATTAGCATCTTTACTGTTCTTTTGTCTTGGAGGCATGTTCTGCGAAGGGATTGCTTCTTCCCTTTTCTTTACCCAGTCCCCAGTGGAGTCGCCAAAATGTGAGAGTGCCTTTTTTCTTCAGCACTATGGCCCAAGGATCCTGGGCCGAATAAAATGTTCTTGGTGGACTAGGCTCGATTCACCGCAGCTAAAAGGGCTGTTTAAGAACCGAGTGGTGCACAAAACAAGCTTCCTACAATACAAATAACTGGATATCTGTATTGAATGACATTTTAACAGCAAAGGAATGCACAACAAGTAAAATACAATGTAAGAAACAGTTAGGGATCCTCGAATTAGTGAGGTGCATTTTATTAATTTCCCTTAGTTGTGATTACAGTGCTCACTAAGACGTGGTGCAAGGTTCAACTAAGTTCAAAAGTTACAAACTTTGATAGCTGTTCAAGCTTCAAAGACTTGCAAAGTTTGAATTTGTTGAATCCGAGCATGTACTATAGTGGCTGTTTCTGGGATACCGGGAACGATTCCTCTGTTTTCTCTTAAGTTTACAGAGCCTTTTCTATAATTTTATGAGACTTCAGAAAACGACTATGAATGCCTCAAAATGATCTAATCGAAAATGAATTTCTATCTCTGAATTCAAATCCCCACTGTAGCATGGACCCCCCTCCTCCTTTTATAGCACAGATCAGGCTCCGGGGTACTGGTGATTTCCCCCTTTTGCCCCTTAGAGTTCGTGTCGTGCCAGGTTGCTCAAGGTCATGTCGTTTCCTTTTTCTCTCATAGTTTCTTACTTTTGGTGCGACCAAATGAAAGTCCCTTAGCTAGTTTTCTATTCCCAGACTTCTCCGTTGGCTGGTCTGAAGTTATTTGGCTTTTTCTTCTCAGCGCTCCAGCTTTTTTCAGTGTACTCTTCCTTGTCACTTTCTCCAAATGGTCGGAACCAGGCTCCTGCGCTTTGCTTCGTATCTCCTGGCTCCACTGCATGTCTAGAGCATGAGACCCGCATGCCTTTTGTCTCTTTGAATTTGCTTCAATCTTACTTCGCGCGTCTAGGGATCCCCTGACTCTGGTGGCTTTTGGGATCCTGACCCAGTTCTTCTTTCTGGGTTTTCTTTGGTTCGCTGGTTCTGCCTGGTTTGGGCCATTTTTTGTTCTTTCGTGGGTCTCTGGATTCCAATCTTCTGGGCCTCTTGCCCTTTTCTTCTTTCTTTTCTTTTTTTCTTTATTGTGTGAGCCCAGCCTTCCCTTTTCTCTCTTAGTTTTATTATTTATTTATTTTTGTGTGAAATGAGCCCAACGTTTTACTTCTTTGGGCCTTAGTCTGTGACCAATTAATTTTGAACCTCAACACCAGTATTTCCATATATTCAAGAAAAGTATGATTTATCCTAAATCAAAGATAACTAAACAATTTACTCAAAAAAAAAAAGAAAAAAAGAAAGAAGGATAGCTGAACAATATTATAAGAAGATAATGTTGCTTGTATTACATAGGTCATAGGAGATTATATCAAAGGTGACAGAGCCAAAATTATACATTAAAAAAAATGTGAAACAGCCAAACACATTTCACTGAAATTCACACACTCCAAAAGATGAAAAGAACAGAATTATGGTAACATTGATGTCAAATGGATAGGATTTGATGACAAAGTCAGTGGATTTATTCCCTACAACATTACCAATTATAAAATTTAAGAATGTGATGTGTATAACATTAGAATGCATCAACTCAAACATCATTCATCATGAATAATAAATTTAGGGTTTGTTTGGATACAGCTTATTTTGCTGAAAACTGAAAATTGAAAACAAAAATTACTGTAACAAAATAAATTTTAAATGTGTGAATAGTGCCTTGGGACTCATTTTTAAATTTTTTTTTTTCTGAATAAAGTAATTGTGGGTCCCGTGAACAATGCTCTATGTCTCTTGAAACAATGGAAAGCGTGCATAAAAAAAAAGAAAAGGAAACATGTAGACGTGAAACGCAGACGCAAACGTTGAATCCAAACATATACTTAAGCTCAAGGCTAGATACTTGTGAGGTGGACAGGGGTGACTCAAGGCCTAAGCCACTTAAGCTTAGGCCTTAGACCCCCTATTTGTCCCAATTTTTTAAAAGGGTTTTAAGACCCTTGTTAAATAAATAAAACGTAATATTTGTGTAAATGAAACAAATTGTGGAATCAAACTTCTACAAGTAATATTTTTTGAAATGCAAATTAAGTTATTTATTAAAAAAAAAAAAAACCTATTCGTGTGGGACCTTTTTTTTAACTTAAAGGTGACTTCTTAAGTTGAAAACTAAAGCAAATATTTGAGCAAAACACATTGTAAGATAAGTCAAGAGAAAAATAGAAAATAAGAAATGAGATACGGGTTAGAGTTTTGAGTAATAGGTATTGAATTTGAAAAACTGAGTTTTGAGCATCGCTCAAACCAAACACCCCTAAGCATCTTCACACTTTTTTTATGTCATTAGCAGACAATTGTACTTTTACACAAATTATTTTTCAAACAAAACAGACAAATGAAAATGAACTCATCCAAATACACTAGACAAACCATTTGATAAGTACTAAGTAATATTTGAACTTGAAATATTTGATTCATGCCAACTAAATTTAATTTTTATTATTCTGTTGCATATATACATGTAGAAGTCCCAATGAATCTTAGTATATTTACATCATATTATACTTACCGGTTTGACAATCACTGATGAATAGGATTAAGATAGAAACAATAGACTAAGTTGCCTGTGGCATTAAGTATATCCCTTTATACAGATAGAAAACGAAACAATCCGAAATAACTTTTTTGCAGTTATAGATCTAAGATGAGGAATCTGTATTAGAATCCAAACATGTCTGAAAAGTGATCTACACCAATGCTCATGGGGATGCTTCACAGGCATCAGGAAGATGCCAAATTGCAGACAACTGGAATTATCACCATAGACTAGAGAATAGGTCTTCAAGTGACACTCCCACAAATGCGCCTGCCATAGTTTGCAAGTGTCAGCAGTTATCAACTTTCAGGCTACCGCAAAACTACTTTAAAATGCACAAATCATACTAGAATGGGGAAAAGTACAGAAAACAACATCCTTGAGTAGCAGTACCTTGCAAAAATGAATATTTATTTATTTTAGGCTGTTCTCTAAAACTAAAGATTTTGGTATCTTCCTCTAGTCTCTTCACTATTTGCATTTATTTTAGGCTCTCAATCTTTAAAAAATCCTTACGCTTCCAATTCAGTTCAAAACTTTAAGATGTTGACTACTATTAAAACAATCAAGAAGATTTAATCTTAAAAGAATCAAAGATATAAAACAAACACGAAAACAACAAGAATAAATTAAGTAATGCTGTTAAGGTCGCATAGGAGAATACAAGATAACCCACAATCTATTGAAATTAGAAATATGATATATATCTTGCCTCCCTCACTTGAAAGAAACTGTCCTAATAGAACCATGCCTTCCCCCACCCACCCCACTACCAAATGCCAGCACAGAAACATGTGGACATCTAATTGTTGTAATTCTACCATAAATCACTGGAATACAGGTAGATTAGTATCGACTAATGTGCTAGCATCCACTTAAGATATTTTTCACAACAATTTCCTTTAGTTTTAAGTCCAACAATTCATGGAGCCAATGCCCAACCTTAATCAATTGGATTAAGGTTTAGTAAAGTCACTAATTGATATGAAGCCATAAACAGGAACCATATGAGGAAGCAAGTTCCAATGTTCCCACAATTTTTCTCCCTTTTCAAGAGATTGCAAAATCAACAAATAGCAGAAAATGATTGAACAAAAGAAGCCTACGGCATGGATTCCAAAGATTTGAACAAGATTTTAGGAACATTCAGTGCTACTTTTCACTCTCCCCCTTGTTTTTCTCTCTTACACTTGTTTGATCATTGTATTTTGAATTGATTGTACTTCTCTCTTAGTACACCACTGGTGTACTAGGTTTGCTTTTTTCTAATAAAATTTTTCGTTTATCAAAAAAAAAAAAAAAAGAAGATTTTAGGAACATTGAGATCACGGCCAATGATACTATAATAAAAGGTTCGCAGTTTGTAACCTCTAAAGATCTTCATTTTTTCTTTTTATGTTAAGCCATCATACACAACCTCTGAAGATCTTCATTTTTACTTTTCATGTTAAGCCATCATACACAATAGCACGTTAAATACATGTATGATTCTAATTATTCATATAACCAAAAGTTACAGACACACACAAAGCTTAAATCATGACACAATACCTTTGCTACAACTGTATGTATAGCACATTCCAGAACCTCTATCTCCAGCACGAAGATCTGCTTCCAGCACTCTCCCTACAGGTCCGGCTGCAGCACTACAACCAGCACCAAGAGAAAAATGCACGCGACTACAAAATGTCTTCACAGCTTTTGAATCATGAAGCACAATTATGAAGTCCATGAGCTCTCCTCCAATCTGGGAACACATAATAAGTACAATGATTAGCTGTAACATAAATTGAGGAAGTCTTGATAAACAATTAGAATTTCTCAAATAGTTAGAAGGAACTCTTGCCAAACTTGTGCATATCCTAGATTTTTTTTTTCAGGCCTTCTACCTAAGATTGACACTTACAGACATTATAGTAGTAATAATAACAAAAAGAAATGAACACTAGAAGTAACATGACAATTTTGTTGTTACCTGAGCTCCCCATCCTAAACCAACAGAGAATATGGCCGATGGGGCAGACCATGATCCATCTGACCTTCGAGAAATGACCAAGCCTGTGCCAAGTTTGTAAGCAAGTAGAACACCAGCTTTAGCTACAGTTAAAATTGCCAGGCCTTTTGCTCCTTTCAAAATTGCTAAGGGTATCGACTTGTCAGGATTCAACCTAGCAACCTGTCAATTCCAATCAAAACTATAAAGTCAGGAAAAAAAAAAAAAAAAAAGAGAAAAAAAAAGAAAAGAAGGAAAACCGCTTTACAAAGGACTGCATATTTAGAATGTTGATGCAAAGTATGAATTTCTAAAATACCATTATAGTCCAGTTGACAAGTAGGTGAAAAGAAGCAAAGAGTAAACACAGAAACAAAGCTCCAAAATAGAATCTATGACCTAGCAAGAACTACCCATTAGAATTTTACAATCCTATCTCTTTGGCATTACAAAGCAGGAAAGAGATGTTAGTTTTACAAAGATAAAACAAGTTGACATGTAAAATTAAGCTGAGATGCATATGAAAATCAAACCTGGCAATAGCTTCTCAAAGTATTGGAGGCCTTGTATATCTCATGTTCCATAGACAAACCAAGTGGAAGATTCAACCATCCTCTTGTGCAAGTCCAATCTATCACATCATGCTTTGCTACTTGCACGGCATTGCTGATGCTGTTAATAAGAACACCCTGTAATGGATCAAGCCTATCATAGCAGGCATCACAGACCCTCTGGGGATCCCTCTCCCTGAACTTAACAGGTAACAAACACCTCCCCTTGGTACATACTCTGCAGAAAACTCCTCCACAAAACCGACAATGATGTCTGCCACGAGTAAGTGCAGTGAAAGGAGCAGTGCACTGCATGCAAACTGTAGTAGAACTATCCGGCAGCCAGTCAGGAGGCTCAGCCTCCAATACATCCTTGTAAACACTATAATTAACCCCACTTGATCCACTGGGCTCAAGGAGTGGTGGGGCACTAGGTATGTAAACGGAGGAGTTCAAGAAGGTATCACCATCCTTTGCGGACCCAAGAAATGAAACATTTGAAGTAGGGAGTAGCGACTGCTGATTTGGAATGAAACTCGGAAGTTTGCTCCGGCCAGTCACAATGGCAAATATACCATTGAGCACATTCTTCAAGTTGACCTCAGGATGATGCATGCTATTATTATTATTATTATAAGGTTGCACCGAATTACAAGTGTCATCGCTTGAATCATATCCTTCTTCTCCATCAACAGCAAAATCATCCTCGTAAAACGTGTGATCCGGTGGAGAGGACCTTTTTGAGTTTGAGTCCCATGGAGAGTCAGTGTAGTCATCAACGTAGTGGAATTGGGCATTATTATTATCCTTTTCAACAACCTTAGAAAGTGAAGAATAAGAAACCCTGGTTGAATCAAAGTTTGCCATGGCCCATACACACGCTTTTCTTTCTTTTTCTACAATAAAAAGAAAAGCCAACCCCACCAGACAGAGCTCAGCAAAGGCCTAAGCAAAGCACTGAAATTTGAACATAGATGCCCCTCTCAGCTCAGCAACAAATATAATAAGACGACAAATTATACAACAATAATTAACAATAAAACAAAACAAACCCATTAAATTCATAAACCCAATTATTCAGATGGGGTCGTAGCCTAGGATTGGAATTATAAATTAAAATTAGTTTCCATAACATTGGTGCCCATCTCATCTACAAATACAAGACAAGACAGATTCAATAATAAACAAACAAACCCCCCCATTTTTAGATAGAATCAAGCAAGCAAGCCGCCTGTCAATTCATAATAAAGCTTAGTATTCAACTCAATTCAATTCAAATCAAATGAGCTTGGCAATCATGTTAAGGTCCTAGAACAAGAAGAACATAGAAAGAATTAGGGTTTTGAAAACGGTAGAGACATCACATCATGTTCTATAGACTGACTGGGGTTATCTTAATTTCAAGGAAATTAAAAATACGATACCTTATTATTAGACTTGGAATTCGAATTCGAATTCGATGAATCCGTTTTCTAATTCTCACTGCAAAAGCAAAACACAAATAGAAAGAAATATAATCAGGAAGGATCAAATAAATTCAGATCTAAGATCCGAATAAGAATGAGAAATTAGAAAATACGAAGGAAGGAACGATCGGAGACAGCAAAGCAAAATCGGAATCAAACAGATAGTTTGAATTTAATAAAGAGGAAGTACCTGATTTGATTTGGTTAATATTAGAGCCTTACACTACACCTTTGCCCAAAACCCTAAAGCTGTGACCGTGAGGGTTTGTTTTCTCGCAGTTGGAGTTGGAGTTGGGGGAGAGAAAGGAAGAAACAAACATGTGTTGTGTGTTACGTGAGCGATTTTCTAAACACTGTTTTAAAAAAAAATCCGGTCCAAACGAAAGGAGGGAGGAGAAGGATTTTAAGATTTCGATTATGTTATTGTTGACCACGCTGTCACAATTCCTTTTTTGTCGAGTTTTTTTCTTCCTCCTCTTTTAGAAAAGATAATTGCCAGCCAAACACTATTAAAAGTCTCTCCAAGTTAGATAACGTTAAGATTTCTTTCGTTCTAAACTTTCTAGAGTACTATTTTGGTTCCTCAGCTCACACGCTAAGCCTGAGTCCTTGGTTCTTGGTCCTAGGTCTAGGCCCACTATAACGGTTCCTGGGCTACACTTTAAGGGCCCATTCAAAAAGCTAAACACAAACCCAAACCCAAACCTTTATAAGTCCGTCCAATCTTCCACCCTCTTTCTCTTTCTAAAAATATTTGTTTATTTCATGCTTGTTAGCTTTGCTTCTTTTTGTTGTTTCTTGGACTGAATTACTGTTGTTGCGTAAGTAATATTTTTCTTTTTTCTTTTCAGTTCTTTTGTTAATACTGTTGTTGGGTATGGTTAGTGCTACTTTTTGATATATATATATATATATATATATAAAATTGCTGATACTATGATGGCAGTCCCAAGAACTCAGACATGTTTGCCAATTAGTTTTACAAGTCACAATAGAGATAACACATTTTTTTTTGGATTGAATTTTGTGAATTCTTATCTGAGTTCTTGTGAATTTATGTTTGGACATAGATAAAGAGTGTGTGTTATCTCTATTGTGACTTGTAAAACTAATTGGCAAACATGTCTGAGTTCTTGGGACTGCCATCATAGTATCTGCAATTATATATATATAACAAGCATGCTATATGACCAGATTGTGCTTGTAATTGCAAAAACAAAGCCATATGATTCTTAGTTGATGATTTAATCAATAGTTTCACTGTCAGTTTCTTGTGTAGTTCCAATCAGCTTCGGTTTTATATTTTTGCACAATGTTTTTGAGAGCCAAAACCTACTAGTTTTAATAGATTTTGGCAGTAAGATCTTGTAGATGAATTAGTTGTTTATGCAAATGAATGTTCTACCTTGGATCAAAATGTTGGATCTCTCGATATACTTGATGCAATTTATGTGCAAGGAGTTGTAATACTTATATGTCAACTTTCTTATCTTGGCAGGCAGGAGGAATTTTTGAGGGATGTAATGTAGTTTCTAACCCTCCGTGGACATACTCGTCTCATTCCTCCAGGTGGGTTAGCTAAGTTCCCTGATGCCGTTCTCAATGCTAAGCACCTTGACCTTTTCAACTTGTATAGAGAAGTAAGTTCTTTACCTTATTAAAGGTTAATGAAAATATGCCAAGAATTAGCTTTTAAAAAGTTGGTCCCTCGGTTTCATGAGGAGGCTTTCATGTTGGGAATGACATCAATTGGAAAGGACAAGTTTTCTCAACGATGCATAATCACACATTGACCAATAGAATGACTGCATGGTTTTTCAACTTTCATTGTTTTCCTCTTTTATTCTTGAGATGCTTTATGTTGCATGATATGCAATTGAAGGTTAGCCCTTAATTACAAAGTTAATATTATGTCACATTGCGTAGTAAATGCCTTTTATGATTGCAAGCTTATCTAATTGGGAAAATTTGAAGTATCTAGGAGATGCTGTTTGCTAATAATGATTTTTTACTATTTGTTTTTGTTGATGCTCATTTTGGAAAGCCCAATAGAAGGAAGAAGCCCAGCAACATGGGCAAAAATGAGTTAGTAATTGGATAGAAAAGCCATTAAGCCTAAGCAGCAGGAATAATGGATCATAAGGCCATAAAATAAACAAATGGGCCTTGAAGAAGCAAACAGGCCTAAGGGAGCCCAGAAAGAGAGAAGTAGCAAACCTATGGGCAGTATGTAATGTAGAAAAGTGAGAATGGGCCACAGCAGGCTCGAAGTAATGCAAGTAAAGAAAGTAAGGGGTTGATGGAAAGTCCATGAGCCCTAAGGATGAAAGATAAAGTAATTGGGCCAGGGAAGCCCAAAGGAGTTAGTAAAAGCCCATGAGAACACAGAATTAGAAAAGGCCAAGGATGCCCAAGGAAAGTAAATGAGCCAAGGATGCCTAAAAAGGAAATAAATGGGACACAAGAGCCCGCAAGCAATGTAATTAAAAAGCCCAATGACCATACTGAGTCATCGAGAGAAGAATAAGCAGTAAGCCCAAAGAGGCCCAGCAAGCTCAGGTCAAATAACATCATAGCAGGAATAGCAGAGCGGTGTGGCAGGAAATGCAAAGACTGCAGAAAAGAGCAAAAGAATGGGCTGAAGGAGGAAAAACCCACAATCAAGCAAAGCCCAGCCCCTGAAGGGAGTGGGCCATAGAGAATGAGGAATTAGAAAGTAGCTCACGCCATAAGAAGTCAAGGATGGGCGGCATAATGTGCAGAGGAGCCTCCAGACCATGGCAAACGCAGTGGGCAAGTTTTGGACACATGCAAAAGTTGAGCACGCGTAGGGCCCAGACTTCACCAGCCTATACCTAGCCAATACAGGAAGTGGTGGGTCATGGGTCAGAGGTAAGAGGGTATGGTCTGGCGGTGGGGAAAGGGGAAAACCCATTCTGGGATTCCTGCTCAGGCTATTTTGGGGGAAATGTCTTACTGGGATGACATACCGCTCAAAATAAGTAAGGATGAGCTGGAATCACTAGGTGCATGCCATGAGAGATAGGAAGAGAGAGAGAGCACCCACATCGCAGCAGGTGAGAGTGCCACGGCAAGCAAACAAACAAAATAGTCTTCTTTGTCTGGTGGCACAGCCAACACAGGTAAGTGGTGGTGGTTGGACGACTGACAAACTAGTGGTGGTCGGCAAGGACACCCAGATTAGACAAAGGTAGTTAAAGGCTAAAATAGTAAAATCTAGTCACGACAAGCATTATATAAAGGACCCTTGTCATGCACAACAAAGGGGGATGAACAGAGTAATAGTAACCTCTAGGAAAGAATCACGAAACAGAAACAAGTATTAAGAAAAGAAGAGAAAAAGATAAAGAAAAGGAAAATTAGAAAAATAAGCAAAGAAAACGGAGAGTTAGAACGGTAGGCATGCACCAATAGGTTGATCCCCTCTCTCCCTCTAAAAGTCTTGCTTTCTACCAAAAGTAAAGGATTCTTTTGAGCACAAGCCATTCAGGTCCGTTTCCTTCAAAGTGATTAATTTCAACGGCAGGATTTTCTTTGGGAGATTATTCACATTGAGGAAAATGGTTCCCTCCTTGGTCTTGGTCCTGGTCCTGTGACATAATTTGGCATAACAGATTGATCTTTTTCTTTCTTCAGATAACTCGTGTCTTACCTATTTACTTCCACCATTTTCTTTACAATGTGTTTCTTATCATTGTGATTATCATTTTTAATTGGGGATTATTTATTCACTCTGTCTAAAGGCAAAAGTACTTTCTTTTATTATTATTATCATGTCTGCTTGCCATGACTCATCCAAAGTAGCTTTGCTTGCTATGGGCATGTGAACGATGTTCTTGGCAAACGAGGCATAGTTTGTGCATAAGCCAGACCAAAGTGAGTTATGGTTGGACCGGTCTCAACTCCCTTACTCAGAACACTTGAGCCCAGTACAGCAGGAGGCAACCCAGCCTAACATTACAAAAAGGCCCACCACAGTTTTGAAAATATTATTGACCCAAATTTATTATCAATATTTTCTGTTGAGCTTTATGACTTAACTTGAAGGGGCTAGATAGGCTGAAAGTAACTCTGGCAGTTTTTTTTTTTTTTTTTTTTAAATTGCGATTTTCTCTTGGGATTGGTTTAATATGATGTTATTGTTTCATACTTCAAATTTCATTAACTTGTTGTAACTTACAAGGATTTTGGAAAACTTTTGGAGGACTTAAGTTGTATTTTTGCTGACAATTAGGGTGTGGGGAATAGACTAAAAAGGCATTATGAAACTTATCTTCTAGAATATGAACTGGTTCCTGATGATGTAGATGGAGAATGCTGCTTGTTGTGTCACAGGTCTCTTTCTCTCTCCATGTTGCTGTTTACTATATGCATGCACACAAAACTGAATGCCTTACTAAATAATTTGAGTCTGCATGATATAACATTAGTGCAACTGGTGATTGAGTGAACTGCGGAATATGTGGCAAGTGGGCTCACTTTGACTGTGATAGGCGGCAAGGGCTTGGTGCTTTTAAGGTATGGTTGCCTTATTTGAGTTCTTATACAAAATTTGGGTGAATGCTGTGGTAATAGGGGCCGGTGGGCAGTGGAGGTGGCTGTGGGTTGTGGGTTTGCTAGTTGTTCTTCAAAATCTTCATATGAGAGAGGGAGAGACAGATAAAGTGAGTTGTGTAAGAAATAATAAAAAATTAATAAAAAAATAATATTTAAATGAAAAGCTAAAGAAATAATAAATTAAAAGTGAGTTAAATTGATTTTAATGGGTTTTTCTTTGTTGGGATTTGTTGCTTGCAAAAAGTTGAGACACACGGATTTGTTTCCTGTAATTGGGTTTATTTCATTTTTAATTGTAAGTGGGTCTTAATTTTGAGCTTTTATACTGTAACAATTTGTGACATATTATTTATCTTCATTATTGTGAGTGGGTTCCTTAACTGAGTTGATTTATCTTTTGTTTTGATGAATTCCAAAAAAATATTTGTTCATTATGTTGTAAGATTAGAGAAATTTTTTTTTTGAGCTTCTTTATAGCTTGTGGCAAATCTATATCATCAGATTCCTACATCATAATTTCCTCTCATAATTATCGGATAAATATATGACAAATATACATATTTGTCATATATATATATATATATATATATGTATGTATGTATATTGCCTTTTCATAATTTCCTTAATTTCAAGGAAATTAGAGAAATTAAATGGTAAAACAGAAAGCTCAATTTTTTTGTTTCTCTAATAATGTTTTTTTTTCGACAACGGGGATGAGAAGAGTTGTTTTTGCAGAGGTTGTATAGATCATCATTATCTGAGCTTTTGGGTTTATTTTGACTTTTCTATTGTATTTTGCCTATATTTAAAAGCTTTGTAAATTATCAAGTGATGTAAGGTTACAAGTAGAAAGCTATTTTTATTTAAAGGTTAGTAAAACTAAATATGTTTGCAGGGTGCAGTATTTTGGATGAAATATACTTGTTCACCTTGATTTTACTAATGTGTAGAGTTTCGTTCCACGTTTGGGAGATTGCTGATTCAATTATTGTACCTTCAATTATCTAGACATGGTTGTTATCTCTATTTAAACTTGAAATATGGTGAGGGGGTAGTCTTTGATGTTGCACTTAGACCCTTTACTCTTAATTCTCTCATATATGCTGCTATCCACAATTCCACAATTCTCTCATATAGCCATACAATTCTTTAGATAGAATTAACATGTTAGATGGTAGTCTGGCTTAGTTGATGATTAAAATATTTATATTTTTGTACATATGTGGTAAATAAGTCTAGGGAGGGGTTGTTCGTTTCTCTTTCTCAGTTATGTTATTTTTACATTTTTTAGAGCATTCACATCTCAGTATATTAGACTATTACTCTATTTTAGGTTGCGTTTGGTATTGACTTAAAAATTCAGTTTTTTTCACTATTTTGCTTATTTTGCTACTATTCAATTTTTTTGTTACTATTCATAGATCCCATTGTACTTTTTAGTACTATTTATGGATCTCAATGTACTATTTCAGCTACCTTTTAGCTTTATTTATAATACTTTCAGCAAAAAAATTTTCAGTTTCAGCTAATAAGCTGTTCCCAAACAGACTTTTAGTATAAAAATCATGTTTTTTTTAAAAAAAAATTTACCTAACCACATGTCAAAAACTCACATCAAATTATCTATTTGGATACTTTATTTCATTAAAATACTAATTTTCTTTATTTTTAAAAATTATTTCTCTCTCTTCACCCACAACAATCATCATTCACTCTTTTTCTTTCTCTAAGGATAAGCAAAGAAATAATAAAAAAATTATTTTTGCATAAATACCATAACTTGTAAATTTACACAAGCACGGTAGTTAAAATCCGATTTGCCCTATAGATACATAAGCTGATGTATGTGTCTTTTGGGGTTCATTAGGAAAATTTTGGGTCTTCTGCTAACACAGTGCAAACACTCGCCATTCTTATTTTCATTTTTTTTAATGCTTTGTCTCTCTTCTTTGTGAGTACTTCTACTGATACATCAAAATTTTACAAGAAACTTGAGTTATCAGCTCATCATATGTTGAAATAAAATAAGATTATATCAGAACTCATTACAACTCAAAACAAGATTGTTGTGAAAATGTTACTAGATTTTATTGTGTCCCTATGCTGTCTGTTTCTTTATTCATTTTTCACATATTTGGATTGTGTAAAAATAAGGGGATCTCCAAAGGCAACTCAATGGCATCTTGTCTTGTTCATGCACCCTTATAATGGTACATGAATGATTGATGATTGACAACCTTTAACATAATATGCAAACACAACACCACTAGTCAATGTTTATTATATAAGTTTCTTGACACGGGATGATGGCTCATGAGATTGAACCATCAAGACAAGGATCGCCCCTATTGAATCTCTTGCATGAACTGCAAGATGAGCTCTGATTGGAAACATACAAGACAATGCAGGGAGGACACGTAAAATCACAAAAAAAACTGCATGTTAGATCTGAATGATCAAGTAAAAGCAGTTATTACCCGAGTCATATTTTTCTTGCTCCATGATCTTTTCTCCAACTCCAGTTTTAGTTTACCATGTTCAAACTAGTCAGCAAAACTGGACTCAAACCTCCTCGCATCATCAAGCCCTTATATTACTCTTAACACTGATGGTAGTGTCCCAGTCAATCCTGGTAATAAATAAATAAAACTATGCCTTTCGTTATTGTACTCCCTCTCCCTATATAAATAAATAAAACTCCCCTTTTCTACCAAAAACATAAAAAATTCATTCTTTTCTTATTACATTATATGCAATATGTCCCCCACTTCTCAATGGCTGACCCCATCAAGATTAAGGTAGCAAAAATGTTTAGTCGATTCCTCGATGGTTCCTTCCTAAATTCCCATGACGATAATCAATTCAAATTTTCATCTTTACACCGACGTTCCTAAACTCCAATTACTTAAGTATTTTGTCTTATGAACCAAAACAAAACAAAACAAAACAAAACACATGAAAATTCTACAAGAAAGAACTATAAAAGCCCATTGTATTTGTATTAAAAAAATTAAATTAAATTAAGAGTATCACCAATTTCAGATTACAAAAGAAAACTTCTCTCAAACACTAGAACAACTATCAAATTTCATATTCGAAGCTTCTTTCCTTCCAGGTTGCAGGTCATCTTCATAGTGGTTGGCACCCTCACCAGAATTCATCTCTTTCTGGTAAGTATCTTGTTAATCTGGTGCAGCTCATTATTGAACTCCTGGTCCCTGTTTTGTTTCTGTGTGTTTCGACCATCCTGCATCTTCACACCAAACTGAAATGCAGCTTTTGGCATTGCTTCTTACTGCTTATTGTAAGTTGCCCATTCCTCCTCTGTCTCAAAGTCCCACCGATGAAGACAGCCCTTTGCCTGTTCAAAAACGTTTCAATAATGTAATAAGCATCAATTATTGTGAATACCAGACCAGTCACTTTACACAGTAACCATTTATAAATAAAAAAGATTGCATCTGAACAAGAATATGGCATTGCAGCATAGAATAAATATTCCATACTATTCAAAACCAATTAAAAGGTAAGTGATTAAAATTTAAGCATCGATTGAACAAATTCAATAAACTAAATGAAATTATTTCAATTAAATTGGACAATATTTTGCTCCCTCAAATAAGAAAAGAAAAGAAAAAATTGCAATTTTTATTAAAAATAATTACTGAAAATAAGAACATTTCAGAATTTGAAATTAGACTTGCACATAGAGTAAGAATAATAACAAAATCTTACAGCTAGAGTTTATTAAGAAAGAAAAATGTGAAAATGAAAAAATAAAAAGAAAGAGCAAGAGAAGTGAGAAATAAAGCAGGTAGATATGTAAAGGAGAGTTTTGCAATATGACAAAGTATATATATATATATATATATATACACACAGTCTTACAAAATTGGGTTTCCAAATTAAAATTTCAGTTTGTGTCTAGGTCAAGTCTGTTCGGTGCTTTTGGGATTATGGATAAAACATATTTCATTGTCAATTCATTGACTGTTAGCAAGGGGAGTATGTCTTTCACCAAATCAAGTTTTACCTCATGACAAGCTCCTATGTGATGAATAAATTTGTTATTTCTTAATAATACAAGACAGAACAAACAAGATTACATTTTATTTTTCTTGTCTTTTGGTTGATAGTGACAATATTGAAGAATAGATTCATTAGCACGATAAAGAAAAAAATACAGTACTGCACCTTGTTTCCACCATCATTGAAGCTGCTTCAAGCAGAAGTCTTGACTGATGATCAATGTTATAAGCTCTAGCATGCATAAGCCACATTATCCAAGACATCTAATTTTAATTTTACTGAAATTCTAATTTTACTTTGTAAAGCGAAAAAGAAAGTATGCATCTATGTCATGTGGCATTTGATGAAGCTGCTTTCTGTTGCAAAGCAAAGGTGCAACATGTAATAAAATGGGGGGTAAAATAAGAAGAAAAAAAAAGAGTATTACCTGGCAAGTGACACAGACAGAGTATGTGACACTGCTGAGTCTTTCCAGAGCGTAACTCACCATATATCTTGGTAATAGATCCTGTCTCGATTCCTCCTGTCATAAGCTAGCCATGTCAATTGTCAAGTTACAAATACAAAACATCATGCCAATAATTCTTGGCAAAAATAACACTTCCTCACCTCACAAGTTTGGGTGGAGGGTGAGGTCATGGATTTTAAACCCACAATTAAATTATCTTTAAAACGAAAAACAAAATGAATGATCATTTGATCTCATGTAAAGGGAATTTTAACTAGTGAAAACAAGTAGTCAGCTTAACATTGAATAAGAAAAGCTTGTAGACCAATGATTTTCATAGAATTATGATGACTCAATGGCATACGTTGAATAAATCAACTGGGAAAGCGAATTATTGAAAGCAAAAACCAAATTGAAAATAAACATTAAAACTATGTACATGTACCTGAGAGAAATAGGCAAAAAGCTTTTGAGTTTTCAGCTGAGAGTATGTAAAGTGGAAGGCAAGAGACAAAGAGTGGAAGCGCAGGTTATCTGACGTGAGTTGTGTTGGTGTGGCTTGTTTTTTTTTTTAATTTATATTTTCTCAATTTTAAATGGACTCCTATTTTTTGTTGCTCAGATTTTTTTATTGAATTGATTAGTTTTTTTTTTATTCATTTATTTATTCATTTTGTATTACTAGTCAAATGTCAATTTGGTCATCAGAAAGATGAAAGGTGAAAGGTGCAAATCAATTTTAATCGATAAATTAACCCAAATTTAAAAAACCTTTTAATATAAACAATGACACGCAACTACCTAAAGAGAACTCCTTTATGTCAAGCTATAAAATTTTGCAAAAGACAGGTTCCAAGTTTTAAAATAATAAAAGCCTCCACGTTTTGGGAAGCTTAAAAACCTTTAAGCCCTTTTATCATCCATTTATTTGGCAAATTGTTAAAAAAAACTTTGATACTTGATTAGTTTGTACAAGTAGATGAATCAACAATTTCTTGGATATGGGGTCGCAAATTATCCTTTTCATCCATATTATAAGTCGATTATAAACAATATTTGTTACTTCTTCAAATAGCTTGATGTAGAACAGACAGCACATGCCTTCTTGGAGCAGTAGAAGCACAAGAAGTCACAACGCAAGATCAAAGGAGGGTGCCAGTAGAGGCCATCAGGGTGACAGTGTCGGAATTGCATGAAAATTGACAGATTGAAGGGAAACGGCGTTTTAATCCAGATTCATGATGTCATGATCGTCGCCAAAATTTAGGCAAATTCCTTCATTAAGGCCCCGAAAACAATGTTTTTGCTATTTATAGTAATATTTGTTTTTCCTTAATAATTTTTAGTTTAAAAGTCAGAATAAGGTCTCGTTTGTTTTAGGATGACCTTAAGGTCAGTAGTTTATGATTCTGCATTTAACTCAATTTTGCCATTTCTAGTAAATTTCAGTATTTTGTCACCTAATCGTGTAATTAGTGCGAATTAGGGTTTTAGACGTTTTTCTCAACATTTATATGTTTTGTAACCATTAGAGGCAAATCAGACTATTATCAATAAGTACAGACTTTTGTCAAATTATTTCTCTGGTGGTTTACTATAAGGAACTAACAGTTTAGTTTCTGTCTTATCAAGAGAGTATCGTGTGTGCTTTCTTTAATCTTACGCGACATCATCCCGTCAATATTTTTTCAATTAATGAAATAAGTTGGGACTTAGGAATGCATTTGGCTAGGATTAGTATTTCCATATATTCAAGAAAAGTATGATCTATCCTAAATCAAAGATAACTAAACGATTTACTCACAACCAAACACATTTCACTGAAATTCACACACTCCAAAAGATGAAAAGAACGGTATTATGGTAACATT